>OX327690.1:9922500-11172500 GCA_946807835.1 Ailanthus altissimus | reverse complement strand
ATAACAAGGGCTAAGGCTAAACAGCTTCAAAGGGCCATAAGTAGTCAAATTAGAGCTATTGAAGCTTCTATGGGATTAGAAGTTTGCGATCTGAATGGAAACGAGCTAAATGTATTTATTTGTCTTCAATTTGAGATTGGGACGTGATTTAGAGACGTTTGGTGACGTTGGGCTTTAAGAAGCAGCTAAGGGCTTTCTTTTCATGCTATTGGGCTTTATTTACTTCTTATGTTACTACTTTTATGTATTTGGGCTATTTTGAACTTGTTTAGTTTTGTTTTAAATTGTTAAGTCATATTGGGCTTATTTTGGGCCTTTTTTAAGCTTATTAGGTAACATTAGGGTTTCACCTCATTTTGTAAGCCTATATAAGGCATGTAAAAGTCTTGTAGAGGCAGTTGCCTCTTTTTGAAATTGGAAGCACGAAATAGAAGAGCTATTTCTCTCTCAAAATTGTCTTCTCAAGTTTTTCAACTCTTGAAGATAGTTGCTGACTTATCACTCTTTGATCATCAAGAGTGTGGCGTCAAAACCCTAAACTGATCCTTGTGGCGTCCATTCGACTTATCAAGGTATCTATTTAGTTCTATCCTCCATCAACTTTGCAATTTAATTTTGTTATAAATCAAGGCACATCAGAAACTTAAGATCAAGATGGAGTGGCCCTTTTATTGTGAAACATGTGTACCCTTATGGAACAATTGACATTGAAAATCCTAGAAATGGGAATGTGTTTAAGGTAAATGGGCAAAGACTCAAGTCGTTTCTAGAAAACCAAGCTTTTCATGAAGAATTTACGTTCCTGTCGGATCCTTGTTACGAGACCAATTAATCTTTGTTTTATATATTTACATATTTATATATATTTATTCTTCTTCTAACATTTTTTTTACTTGCAGGTTAATTTAGTAGTTCTGTTAAAGTTTTGTTTTGCACCCCGGTTAAGCGGCGGATAACGGTACTCCGTGATATTTCAAATCGGTTTTGTCAGTTTCCCATAATTACTGATATCTTCTCTTCTTTCCCCTTTTTCTAAAAAAAAAAAATGGATGACATTCTAAAAAATTTGAAAAAGCGTTTTCCCTCATTGCCTCAAAATTCCTTGAAGAAAATTTACCAAGCAAGATGTGAAAGATTAAGGTTATTAATGATTATGAATATACCTGTTGATTTACGTTGGTTAATTGAAACCAAAGTTAGATTAACAGGTGAATTTTCAGACTCATTAATTTCCTACATGCCTGGCTTAGGTAAAAGCTCTTTTTCAAAAAAACGAAGAGCAAAACGATTAAATGTTTGTTACAAGTGTGCACGCACAACTTGCAACACACGTTGCCGTACTTTAGGAATGGTGTCTGTAAATCGTGAAGATAAAATTAGGTTCATTAAGGATGGCCTGAGTAAGGAGTCTTTAGATAATATCTTATCGACTCTTGAGACGCATTCTAGTGGATATGTGCATATTGCAATTCATGAATTATAGGACATATTCCTAAAAGAACATGAGCGGTACAGTCTCGGGAATCTGACTTTAAAAGACCCTGTTTGCCAATTTATAAGAAAATTGGATGGGAAGCCTATCCTCGACCCATAGAGGGCGTTTAAGCCGTTACTGGACGTAAAATCAGAGGAAGATGTGAGCCACAATCACAACTACTTGTATATATTTACTATAGCTGTTATTTTTAAATGTTTCATTTCAAACTCAAATGTCTTTTCAATAATCAACCACCTATAATCCTTTTTGAAAATTTTACATTTTAAGCCGACAACCCATGTGACTTTTCCAGCTAACAAATTGAAAATTGGTAAAAGGTATTGAATCTTGTATTTCAAGCCAATAGCCATGTGATTTAACTTTGCAATACCTTTTGGCTCTATAAATACATTGCATTATTTATGCATCTTTGTACAAACTCAAAATCATTCAAGAGAGAGGGTGAGTGTAATCATGGAAGGATCATCAACTTGTAAATTCACAAAAATTTGTGTCTTTTGTGGATCCAGCCCTGGAAAAACTAGTGAGTTTATAGAAGCAGCAAAAGCCCTTGGTAAAATGTTAGCTGAGCGCAATATTCATTTAGTATATGGGGGAGGTAGTCTTGGATTAATGGGACGTGTGGCAACCGCTGCACAAAATAATGGCAGTCAAGTTTTGGGTATCATACCAAAAGCTCTAGCTGTTGGAGACATTGTAGGAAAAACATTTGGGGATGAGTTACAGGTATCATCAATGCATGAACGAATTTCTTTTATGCTTCGTAATGCTGATGCCTTCATAGCTCTACCTGGAGGTTTCAGAACATTGGAGGAAATTTTTCAAATTGTCTCATGGGCACAATTGCAAATCCATAAAAAACCCATTGGTTTGTTAAACGTTGATGGTTTTTATAATGGGTTGTTATCTTTTCTTGACTATGCGGTGGAAAAATAATTCGTCTCATCTGCAGCACGACAGATCCTCATTTCTGCTTCAACTGTTGATCAGTTACTCGATGAACTACAAGCTTTTACACCTCTATCTGATCTAACAATGAGTCAGATAGATTGGTATACTGATAACAGTGAAAAGAAACGCAGGATAGATTTGACGCTTCGTCTGTAGCCTATCTATTTCTATGTATTTTTAAGCTTTTTTGTGTGGCTTGTTTTATTTTTTTTGTGTGGCTTGTTTTATTTTGTTGCAGGTTTAATTTTCAATAAAAGATGTTTCAGGTGATATCTTCTATATTTTACTCTTTCTATATTTTGACATTGAGGACAATGTCTCAATCTGGTTGGGGGGAGGATAGTTGATATATAATGTTAGTGTTAATTATTTTATTTTGTTGTTGTTATCACTTTCTTATGTAAAAAAAAAAAATTATTATGAATGGCGTGAGTAAAATGTTCATTTATGTATTCTTGAGACGCATTCTAGTTCTAGAATGGCAGAGTAAAGAGTACATTATAAACTTTTGAAACACATTCTAATTGGTTTATTTTTAATGCATTTTACGTATAATTGTTTGTTGCTTAAGTTTTTGGTAACTCTTGCGTAAATAAATTTGCTTTACTATCGATGTATGATTTCAAAATTGTTTAGTTTAAATCACTTTCTCTATTTAGGTTATTAAAGAATAACTTCTGAAATTATTTCTTGAGAACAATACTAAGCCTTGTGGTAAGATGGATGATTCAATATATATAGCCAAGAGAATTTTCATGTTTAAGTATACATATTATTTTCTAAACTCACATATCTTTTGTGAGTGAGTGGAGAGGTTTGAGATAACAGCTTACGAACTTTCATTGATCCTTTGAAATGGTTAATTTTTATTTGGAATGACATTATTTGGGATGATGAATGATTTGGTTGCTTAGCTGAAGGATTAAAAAAAAAAATTGGAAAAGTATTATGGTGATAAATTGCTCTTATGTTGTAATGATTCCTTATGTCTTTAAAAAAAAACAAATGAGTAAAAAAAAAAATTAAAAAAAAAAAGAAAAAAAAAAGAAAGAAAAGAAGTCAATTTAGTTCAATAAAGTCTTCATTCAATTTTAGAAGACTAAAGTCATTAGGAAGCAAACTTATCACCGAATTCTATATTCGTAAGATTCGCATTAAATAATTAAAGTCTTGAAGCTGGCATTTGACAATAATGGTTTGACTCTAAATATTTGATTTTCCTATCTTTGGATCAATGTTAGTTTGTCTGTCTGTCCTTAAATGTAACTTTTTCTTGAGCGATTATCTGTTTTCCAACTCCATGAGTGAAATCCTAAGTCATTAAACAAGTTATTCACCTGTAAGGATATGGAGTTGAGGCTTTTACTTGGAATATTTTTAAGGCTATATATGTTGTGGTTTGTGGTAAGAAGGCTTTGGCTTAATTCACACACACACAAAAATATTTTTGGAAGTTATGATTGAAATAACCTTTATAGCGATTGTGATTTTAAAACTGACGTTTTATTTGAAATACTTAGGTAGTGTTCAAATTTTATTTATGCTCGAATTGCTAGGGACTAGTAATAAGCCAGTTGGGGGGTGTGATGAACACTTGAAATTACACATTTAATAAAAGTTTTACATGATTGTTTTGTATTACTAGTGTATTTAATTTTCTTAACTTAAGTATGTTTACAATATTGTACTTAATTATCTTATAACTGTTTTGTGGCAGGTTCGGTAAAATGGGCATAACTTTCTACCTAAAGATTCAATTGAGGTGATTCTTAATCCTGTACAGAGCTGACTCAATGGGCTAACATATTATATTTCACAAAGCATTGGAAATTCGAGTGTTTAGAGGGTAAAAATTGGCCTAGAACAGAATTGATCTGCAGTACAGGCCCAGTTTGAACAGTTATCAGTATTTGGCCCATAACTATAGAAATACGTATCTAATACGTATGAGATCACTCAATTTGGAAAGATAAGAGACTTATCTACAACTTTTATGTTTTGAGTGACAGCTAATTCGGATCACATCAATTCCAAATTAGATAATTAAGTGGGTGCCCAAGTGATAATGAATGCAAATTATTTTGCCACCATTCTTGACTTTCATCAACCAAGTGGTTCCCTCTAAATTTGTCTCGATTTATCCATGTTTTTCTATAAATAGGTGGCTTGTTTATGCCTAAAGAATGTAATTAGAAAGTTAGAATTTAGTTCAAAATACTTTTCATTTGTATCCATTTCCTTGTACTATTATTTCTCTTGTTTACTATTAAGTCATGTTATTTCTTCTTCCATTTCTTTTCTTTTCTTTTAGTTTTATTATGTCCAAATAATTTTGTTTAAGCTAAGGTGAAAGTGTGAAGCTCTTGGCAAGGTAATAAGATATGTTTAATATTTATTCATGAATTTAATGCTTCATTTTTAAGTTATACAAATTTATATATGATGTATTTATTTTGGTTGTAGAATTAATACCATTTCTTCTAAAGTGGTGATTCTTGATTTATTATTGACAAACTTAATACTTGGCACAATAAATTCTTGAAACCATTTACAAGATTTGGTTTATATAAACTTTCTTGTAAAGTAGGAGTCTTAATTTATTGTAGACAAATATAAAGATTGACATAATAAATACTTGAACCCATTTATAAGATTTGATGTATAAATAATTGAAAGAAATAAATACTAATCAATATATAAATGATAATGAACTTTAATTGCTATATTTTCCGGTTGGAACCTCCTTTGTGTGAGGATTCCAATTGAGTTATAAAAAAATAAAAAGTTAAATATATTCTTACTTCTTATGCCAAGAGTGAATCCCCGTAACCTTAGCTTTTTATTTGAATTGGTTAATTGAAATAATATTTACAAACATCTTATACTGCATTAATTATCTTTAAAGTGTTTATAATTTGTAATTTTAATTTTACTTCCCTGTGGATCGACCCCGTTCTCATCGGGTTATTTATTACTTCGACAATCCTGCACTTGGGAATAACTTCTATATTCTGGACGTGTCAACGTCGGAAGAATCGAATTCTATCGCAAGGTGAGGCTCCCACGAAGAATGTATGCAGTCGCTGTAAGCAGCATGGACATAATCGACAAACTTGTCGAAATCCAATTCCATTACATGGTAGTTGATGTGTTCTTTATGAGTTATATTTGTATTTTAAAGTCATGTAGTTATGGGCTTTATTTGACTAGTTAATTTGTATTTTTTTTTACGATTGCGTTTAATTGATAAGTTTATTATATTCTTATAAACAAGGAAAATTTATTTTATTTTCTAAAATTCTTGGATTAAAACGGACAGAGTTTCCCCTATTTTTTCTCAAAATCTATATTTTATAAACCTGCAGAAAATACACTTCAAATATTTCTCACATCTCTTAGCTGTAAAGGGGACCTCCCGTCCCTACCCAAATTAATCAACATCATTTTATAATTTATAATAAAATGTATAAAATACATAAAAAAAACTTTATAAACATACAAAAATTAATTTTTTTTCACTACTTTTTTGCACATTTTCATAAGTCAGTCACCATTTTGGTCCTAAAAAATGACCCATGCTCAGGACCAAAATCTAGGGGATGACAACACATCAAAAACTCTATAAACATACAACCATAAACCCCACAATCTCCACTATTCACTGTCTGTTGTGGCACTCAATCCTTTAATCTAATTACATGAAAAGGGGTTAAGTCAGGTGTAATTTATCGTTGCTCATATAATCTACAAGCATCTAGGTAACGGAGTAACAACGTAGCTAATGGCAGGACATGATTCTCAATCACGCCATCGGCAAATCCCTTGATGCTAGAATCGTAGATCAATATTTGCCGATGCAAGATGTCCACCTCAGCCGTTACCCAATGTTGTTGATTGTAGTTGACAAGAATATAAACCTACATAAAATTCAAATTATGTGGGTTTGTCCATTCATATCCACATCCATAACATCATCGTTAGGGTCGCTAAAATTGGCATAGGTCCTGGGGCGCTTGCTCTCGCTGAAATCAGACATATTTGGTAAGTTCCAAGCATAACTTCCGCTTGGAATGCCTACACGTCTAACCAGGCGCACAATTGCCTCTTTCTTCTCATGGTCTTTTGGTACTAATTTACGATGTATTGAAAAAACCTATAAATCAACCAACCATATTAAGTTACGCTTAAAACAAAATAAAAAGTTATAAACCAATATATATATTTTTCATTCATATCAACACATACCAAATCCTTTCCTAATATTGTATCCTGAACTTCATCGAACAATGGAGTCCCTCGAGTCGTCCAATTCAAAATACGAGGGAAGTGATCACCATTATGATAACCAAAAATCTCTTCGCACACTGGAATTACCTCGAAAATCCATACATAATATAATTATTTTTAAAATATAAGTTTGACGAATACAAACAAAATATATAATTAAGATCAAAATGTTAAGTACAAGAAAATTATGGCGTACCAGAAATGCGTGTGAAAAACTATATACGTTGTAACTCTCAAACTTCTTCTGTACAAACCCTTTCCTTTTTATTTTCTTAAGTTTTTGGAATGCAGCCTTCTTAAGTGAGTTATGAAGCACGGTCCATGCAATATTGCCCCATGGATACTTATTAAACTCATCAAGGTCATCCACTAAACATAGAACAAAATTTTGAATTCCACTACGCTCGTCACGTGAAATCAAAACACGATGCACAAAATAAAATAAACTCAACTTTACTGCATCTGCATCGTCTATTTTCTCCAAATTTAGACGTGCGTACCATTGATCAAGAAATATGTAAGATAATTTCTTTACCCCAGAAAAATATGTATCCCATAATTGAGTGCCCAATTTCCTATGTAGCTGCTGGGTGGGAGGGTAATCTCGCATTTGTAGTCCAGTGATTAGTACAAACTCCTGCCGGCTAAAACGGATGCATTTCCTCTCTATGTAAAATCACATCTCATCTTCTAAATTAGAGATATGCACCTCACGCAACAATAACTCGTGCACCAAAATACCAGAGAATGTCAACTCTGACATATCTAAGAAATGCCCCATACACGTCTGCCTAAATAGCATTTTCTGATTTGTTGTCAATTTATCTTTAATGCAATGTAGACCCCACATCTTAGCATAAACCGTCACTGATGCACGAAAAAATATATGCTCTGAAATTCTATATTTTTTTGATACGTTCTCTTTCCTGTAACAATAAAAAAAATAAACAAAATACATTAATATTAAAAAAATTAATAATCAGAGAAATGTTATTTATAGAAACAATTAATTTAACATACAAAAAAATCATAATACATTATAATAATTAATTACTAACATATTATAATAAAATCAAACCAAACTTAATAATTAATTACTAACATATTAATATTAATCAATATTAATTATATATTAAAATCAAAATAATCATATATAATTATAATTACATAAGGTACTCACAATAATAATAAAAAATGTTACAAACCAAAATTAATGAGTCATTTAAGCAAATTTTCCTATCTATTAGATCAATTCTTTCTAAATAGAATTTATGAAAATTTTCCTTTATTTAATTTAAATAAAATTATATTTATCTAAATTCTATTAATGTAATTTTATTAATATATTTAATTAGTTTAAAAAAATCAAATTCAAAAAAAACAATTCGTGCCACGTGGCATCTTATACAGGCGCCACGTGGCGAACAGTGCGGCATCGCAGGCGCGCATCGCGGGCCCGAGATGGCCTCGAGATTGGCAACGGTGGCCGTCGTCTGCATCGCGAATATCAACCCAAAATTCTCATTTTTTGCCCATTTTCAACGTTTCTTACACCATTCAAACCTATTTTTCACATAGAATTCAATAATTTCATCTATTTCTAGCTTCAAATATAAATTCTAACAATTTTATAAACAAATTTAAAATTTTAAAAGTTAAACAAAACTCACTAAAATTCGGCCATTTCCTTTATTTGAAGTGAGAAATATGTTGTATAAGCTCCGATTTATGCAGTGATAACTTTAAAATTTTTGATCTAACAACTTTTGATAATTTTCGGTGATTTAAGTAATTTTCGAGTGAGAGTATTGTGAATATGATATATGAGCAAATGTGTCCAAAATATAAAATTTTAATTAATAAAATATATTTAATTTTAATTTAGTTAAAAAATTATAATAAAAAAATAAACGAGTTATTTGTGAAAATTTTTCAGTTTTAATCCCACAACTATAATGCATGTGGGTTTTTGGTTAGAGTGAAGATCTAAGACGTTTTAAATTGTCAACACCATTTTCTTATTTTATTTCTTTGATATTTTTCTTTTTTATTGGTGCAATTGATTCTGTTCTCCTTCCACTTCCCTTGACAATGTATCTACGATTTTAGGATGCATTTATTCCGACCCCATTAATGGATACATAGTGAACCAATATCAAAGACAAAGAGAACCCGTTAAAAAGAAACAATTTCAAGGATAAAATTCTAGAATAATTAATTTCTGTGAAACATTTGTCCAACCTCTTTATATTTGATTAGGTTTGACGTGGAGAGCAAATTTATTATTAGGACTTTAGGAAGAGATGATTGTGCTACGTATCTGTCAGAATTAAATTATATAATCAATTTAAATTCTCTTTAACAACAACTTGTGTTATGAGTATTTAAGTAATACAACTTTTTATTTAAAAATAGGTTTTTAGAGTACATTTTAAAGTGCAAATAATTTCATATTATTTATTATAAATTTTATACTTTTTAGGGTTAGGTTCAAAATTAAAATTTTAAAAATCCTGATTTTTTTGAGAAACTTTTTCGATTATAACAGGAATTTTGGACCATTTTTAATAGGCATAATCGACTTGCACTTTGGTTAAAAATTTCTTTTATTTTTAAATGGGTCAAATATGATTGGGTCAAAGTTAAAAAAAAGTTTTAATTCCACAGATTTGATCAAATCAAATTCGTTAATTCATAGACTCTACAAATAGACTGTGATTATTGTAAGAAAACGAGAACAAATCAAATTATAAATTTTATTTCAGATTTAATTGGTTAATTATAGTTTAATATAAAAAAATAGCTTCTCTAAGATAATGGGACTTACTTAAATTCTTATATTAGAATGCATGTATTGATAAAGGGGATAATTTGATAAGAAATTGAATTCATATATCTTTCTAAAGAGTTTAAACTTATACCTATGATTATTCATTCATCATTATTAGCTCATAACCAATTCATTAATATCACATATGCAATTCTATTTATTTATGCATATATTCCTTCAAACACAAGCACTTTTTTCTTTTTTCGATAAATACTGAATTAAATATCGAAATATTTTTTATTGTAAGAGTACAGAAAATGAATTTATTAAAAAAAAAAGTAATACAAAGATAAAAAAGTAATTAATCATGAAAATTTCGAATCAAAGAATTTCAAGGAGCATAGTAGAGTTGCTTTAATTAAATTAAATTTTTGTTAGGGATAATGCTCTAAAAGTATATATTTGTACTGTTTTAATAAAATTAATAAAGTTGTAATTTTGTACTTGAAAAGTGTTCATAATTTTATGACATAAATATCAAAAAAAAATTAATTTATTTATGTGATAATAATTTTAGTATATAATTGCTATATATAAGAGAATTAAAGTTATGGATAATAAACAGAAAAAGTCTGTAATAAATTAATCAAAATTTGTGATCTTTAATTAAATATTACTAGTGCTGTCCACAGACATTTAAAATATAGTGATTTTATCTGAATCACTAATGTAGTGACATTATGGTGAATGCACTTTATATAATATGATTATATAGGACTGGACCAGACGTAATTTGAATTTTTATGTAAAATACCGTTGTTAATTAATAATTCAAATAACGTCAACTGATGATCATATGCAGATTAACCGTAATCTTGAGTGATCATAAACTCCTGTTTGTGTCATTTGAAATACTCGTTATGGGTTGTCTAAAACAATAGGTTAAAAACTTGTATTTTACTAGCATAGTGAGATAAGCGGGCTGAGAATATAATTTACAGATATGGAATCCATTCATTCTTAATGGAAGTTTGAAGAAGGTTTTCTTAAGGGTTAATTTTAGAATTGAACAGTTAGAGCGCTCAATTTATAACACGATTACAAATTAACTGTTCACTAATGAATTAATGGTACTTAAGGATAAAGAAGTAATTGGTGGGTAAAATGGTAATTAACCTAGCTCTAATTATTAATCATCTATAGAGGGTTGAATTGCATGTAATGATTGAATTAATGGACTGTTCTAAGTTTTCTGAGTCAATTATATTTACAATTTCAAGAGTGCAATTTTAGATTTTTAGTGGAATAACACTAAAATTAATAAATTATATTAATTAATTATCCAAAATTTATTGGAGCTTGAAATTGTAAATCCATAGGTTTCCATTACCACATCTTTAATTATTACAGTGAATAAATTAAAATAAATTGTGTTATTGCATAAATTGTTTATGTTCAAAAAATAGTTTTTAAAATACATATATTTTATATTTAGATAAAATTAATTAATTAAGAATTAATTAATATAGATAATATCTTATTAAAATATAATTAAATATTTAATTTAAAAAATTAATTAAAAAAATCTTAAAGATAATTTTTGAATTTATCAAAAAAAATTTAATTTAATTTTAGTATTTTCCTTTTGATTATAAGTCCATTTAGTTTGCAAGTCTAATAATACTCAGGGTATTATACGTTAACTATAAAGAGTAAGACTCTGTATGGTTTACATAAATTAAGTCTATTTTTAAATAATAATTTAATTAATAAATATTATTAATTAAATTATTAAATTAAAGTAATAATAATTTATTATTTTAAAAGGAGAACATTAGGATTAAAAATTAGATATACACATTGATACATAAAAAAGCACTAAATACAATTTTTTTTTCAAGAAGAAAAAATTGAAAACACACTCTTCTTCTTATTATAGAACAAAAAGCTTCATTTAAAATTTTTGATAGAAAAAAATTTAGTGTGAATTTAAAGTATATTTTTATTTATTTTAAATATCAAATTTATATATTCATAAGATCTTAAAATAAATGTGTTTTTATTTGATAAAAATAAATATTTAAAAAAATTTATTTTTTTATTTCGTTATGTTATGAATGTCATAACATTAATATTTTTTATAATTATTTTCTCTATTTTTTTTTGATATAACGGAGCTAGCCATGTGAAAACTAAAGCAATATGTTAATATATTAACAGGGGGAGACAGGCAAAGTTGAGGGGACAGCAAAACCATGAGAAGATCATGTCCATTGCTATTTGCCATTAGCTTGCAAATTTAGTTGTTCAAATTGTGTGTATTTTTATCATTGGCTTTAAATGACCACCTTTTTTATTATTCTGTTTTTCCTTGCTAAGGACTCATTTTCTTGGATTTTTGTCACCTTGCCTAAGAAAGAGAAGAATATTCTTCATAAACAAAACAATGCTAGCATGTGAGTGTGATGTCACCTCAGTTCTCGAGCTCAACCAAATAGCATATACCCAACAAAAATTTTACCAAAAATAAATAAACTTTTTAATTTAAACTGTTACATAAATATAACTTCTTCCGAATCTCCCCACCTATTCCTATAAAGAAGTGAATAATTCTTGATGTACAATAAAATAATTGAGCTTTTGTGTTAACGATCGGACTTTAAGGAATTAATACTATTATAGATATCAAGTTATATTTTTTAGTTTGATACTCTTATGATATTAATTAAGTTACAACATTGATATTTTTTTAATTTTATACGCAGCGAAAAATTATAACTCACACTATAAGAAAGAACACATAAGATCAACATACCAATAAAGATAAAAAAATAAATCAATCAATAAGACATAAGATATACGTAATTTTGTTCAAAATTACCTACGTCCACGGAGGATCCATGATCCAACTTCTTATTATTAATATAGATCACTAAGTATTTTCTTACATCATCAATGATCCCACAAGACCCCTTAGTATCTTCTATAGAGATATCTAAGTATCTACCCTTGATCACCATGACTCCTTAAGACCTCTTAGTATATGCTCATAAGAGATTTTTTATAAGGAATACAAGAATAGCCCGAGCATTTAAGTCAAAAAGATCTATGGTGTTTCTTTTGTTCACTTAAGAATCAAAAGAAAACACTTTCCAAAAGGTTACACCGTAGTGCACCACGCATTTAGTGCCTACTTAGCTCATCTATTCTTTCTTATAGTTACATATTGAAACTTTAAATGCTTATCTTTCTCTTTTGTTTAAAAAAGTTTATACAGTGAATAAAACACCCTTAGAAATTCTAAAGCTAATTAAAATAAGAGTCCTTTACTTATAAGAGTACTAATCTCACTTAAAGAAGTTAATTGAGCCAAAATAAGAAATACCCTAAAGTTGCCTTATAAATAGTAACTACGTGTATAGTATCCGCGCATGAATAGTAATTACAATAAACAGTACCCATAATAAACAGTATCTGTCATCGCATATACAATACTTGCAGTGAACAGTATCGCCGCATGAACAGTACTCAATATGTATTTGACTTTATAACGATTTTTTTTTTAATATTCATCTCAAATTTTTTTTTATAAAATTATTGAATCACTAATTTTTAACAAATACCATAATTAAAATAAAGCATTGAATAGATACCGTATGATATTATATGATTTACAAACTAAATGCACCAAAAAAGGTAAATAATTATTAAGACTTTGAAATTACTGAAGCCTCAAATTTCTTGTGAATATTGAGGCAAGGTCTTGACGATTCTCAAGAAACAGAGGCCCCATCAACTCTTTATTCAATGTTGAGACTGTAGAGAAATGTCCTGCGAGAAAATATTAACAAATAAAGTGGCAAGGATTAAGGAACCCAGGAAGAAAGAATACAATGTTCAACTTCATTCATATAGAAGATTCTGAAGCAGATCACTGAAAACAATTTGGAAGCAAGAATGTCATTTAATAATGAATTGCTTTTGTTTGAACTTTGAAGGGTGAGCTTTGGTCTGATTATCTTTAACTGTTGTTTCCTAAAACATTTCAGAATAACAGGAGGCAGAAGTTAAAACACTGGTGAAGATGAAGAAGATCGAGTATTTTCATACCTGAAATTTTTGTGAGATGCTCTAATGAAAGAGTAGCGAGTGCCCGTTCTTCGAGAGCTCTGTCATAGCTTGAGGATTCCAGCAACTGCGGCGCAAGTATAGAGATTGCCGTGGATAGAAAGTTTTCGTCACTACTTGAATGGAGAAATCTGCTCATCCAAGCAGCTGTAAAGAGGCTTGCTCTTGCTAAACTTGGGATGACATTAGCTATAGAATTTGAAAGTGCAGCCAAAAAGCTCTTGCTGCCACTCCTGAACAGGGCAATTGCCGCCTTCTTTTGCCAAATTTCCATTGCCTCTTCCTCTTCATTCTGAACATTTTTAATATGAATAAATTGATCAATGAGATAGATTATCAATTTTTGTGACTTACAAATGTTATAAATGAAAAAGAAACACATACCAAGCTTTTGTATACAACTGTTCTGCTGCTGTAGAATGAATCATCCGAATTCTCAGGAAAACCTATTAGTTTTGAAAGCCATTTTTCTGTTGTTGCCTCTTCTGTGTATGGAAAATGACCTCCCAACATCATGAGAGCTCTTGCTGATTGTTCTTGAACCTTTTCATTACATTTTTGGCAATCCAAATCCAATGCTGTTATAATTGCATCAACTGCTTCTTCTCCGTATATGCTACAGTTTGAAGGATCTCCCTGCAAAATAACCATTTCAATCAGACAAACAATTATCCGAAACTTGAAGATCATTCTACTATCACTCATTTTTCAAGACGAATGGGTATTAAATCTTATTAGAAAGGTGAAGAAACTATGGATGTAATTACCAGAAGATCAAGCTGTAATAAAATTGTTGCAACCAGGGGACATTCTTCTGGTGGAGCTCTTTGGAGATGGGATAACAAGATGTGCATGGTGTTCAGTCCATTCCATCCATCGTTCAATCCATCTAAGAATTTCAGGATCTGTGTTCTTCTGAAATTTTTTTTTCCTTAGGATATCGGTAAATAATTTGAGCTTCATCTTGAACCCAAAATATATTATTCTATAAGAATAAAATATAAAATTATTCATACCTTGTCAGACAGAGTAACTCGGTTAATAAGACGATGGCACAGCGGTTGGAGTTCTGGTTTTCAAGAATGATGAGCTCGAGAATTGAGGCCTTATTCAAATTTTCAGCTAAGTAATTCCGGCAGCTTTCATCAACACGAATGCAACAAAGAATGATAGAAGCGATGTTTTGCCTCTCAATGATTTCTCCTTTTTCAATTCTTCCTACAAGCAAGGGCAAAACCCCGAGAGAAACAACTTCTCTTGCATTCTCAAAATTTTGATCCTCATCAAAACTATTAAGAAGCTGTTCCAGAAAGTAAAATGCTGCCACTTGAGCACTGCAGCATACAGTGAACAAGGTCTGCAACTGATCTCCAAATTCGAGCACTCAAAGAACTAGTGGCACCCATTCAGTTGATATCATCTGCTTTGACTTTGGCTTCAATAAATAAAGGAGAACAGCAGCTTTTAGAAATAGACTAGTACTTCTCAAAAGTCTGATGAAAATCTCAAGCTGTGGATCAAAGTTCAATACTAACTGCCTATTCAACTCGTTCCTGACTATTAGATTTATGTATGTACGTTGTAGAAACTGAACTACAGAACAGAGGAAATGCATTATGTATGCATTTGCAGCAACTGAAATGCAGAAAGTGGAAATGCAGAACAGAGGAAGGTTCAAGCCAAGCTGATCTTATTAAGCTAGACCAAGGAGAATCAATTGTTGGTTAAATGCTGATGAAGGATGATTATGCTGATTGCTGAGTCAGAAAGGATGACAAGAGTGTAATTAAGTAATGTTGTTGTAACAAACTTTTCAGGTGGTTAGAAGTTGTTAGAGGATGGAAATATCAAGTATGATTGTAATTTTTACCTTTTTTCTTTCGTGTAAATCTCAGCTATAAAAGGTGGAGAAGATTGTATCTTTAATTATTGAGAAAATTCAATATAGTTTAACATTTTTCCTTTCATAACTTTATCTGTTACAATAAACTTTCTTTCTCACTTTTCTTTAAACCAAACAATAACACAGATTTCTTATATGGTATCAGAGCTACTCTATGGCCAATGCTAATTCATTTAATACAGGATCTTCATCTGTCACTCTTAATAATGTTCAAAATTCGAGCTATTCTTTTCCATCAACTGTCAAACCTGACAGATCCAATTACATAGTGTGAAAATCACAAGTGTTAACTGCAATACGAGCTAATAGACTTGAGAAGCTGATCAATGGAGACTCGATATGTCCTGAGCAGTTCATGATGAGTGGTGATGATCTTGAAAATTCGAGGAGTTCAGATCAAAGGCCTGGAAAAGTTGAAAATCCAGAATTTGAAGTCTGGATCAGACAAGATCAATTTCTTTTAAGCTGGCTTTACTCAACCATACAAGTTAGTATTTTAGGTCTTGTGATTGATAGTAAGTCCTCTTATGAATTGTGGAGTCGAATTGAAAAACAATTTGGATCACATTCAAAGGCTAATATAGTACAGTTGAAGTTTAACTATTAAATCTTAAGAAAAACCAAATGTCAATGTCAGAATACTTTCTCAAGTTGAAAGAAATTGTTGATGAGCTATCAGTTGCTGGCTATATTGTTACAAAAGATGATTTTATCATGCATCTTGTATTTGGTATTGATATGAGTTCAAAATATGATTCAGTAGTGGTATTGATTACCAGTAGAATTGGCAAAATTAGCATTAATGAAGCATACTCAATGCTTTTGACACAATAATGTAGACTTCTGGCTAATAATTCTGATAAACAAGGAAGTTTTAATGCAAATTTTGTTCAGAAAGGTCAGAAGAAAAATTTTAATCCAGGAGGAGGTAGAGGAAATTTTAACAATAGTGCTGGCAACAATTATGATAATGGTTTTAATACCAATAACTACTACAATTCTGGAATTGGTAGAGGAAATTTCACTATGAATAGAGGAAGAGGTCAGCCACAAGGAGGTAGGAATGCTTTTGGCAGAGGCAATATAAGGTTAATTTTTCAAATTTGTGAAAGGCAAAGACACTCAGCTGCTAAGTACTACTATAGGTTTAATTCTGGTTATGTGCCTAAGGGTTCAAACAGCTATGGAGGTAATAACAGTCATCAGAATGGAGGAGGATAAGGATCTTTGAATCAAGGAAACTCTAATCAAGGAGCAGCTTTTATGGCCACACAACAAAACCAAGAAGGGGTTGCTGATGAAGGATCGTATTTGGATTCAGGAGTTACACATCATCTTACTCATAATGCATCAAACCTAAATGAGAAGCTGAAATATTCAGGTATTGACAAATTGATAATTGGCAATGGTCAAGGGTTGAGTATTTCATTTATTGGCAAAACCATACTAAAAACAAAATATAATCATCATTTAACTCTTAACAATATACTGCATGTGCCAGCTATCACAAAGAACTTGATAAGTGTATCTAAGCTTGCTGTTGATAATGATTTACTAATTGAATTTCATTCTAACTTGTGCTTGATTAAGGACAAGAAGGAAGGAATTGTGCTGTTGCAAAGTGTCAATGTGAAGGGACTATATAGAGTACTGCTATCAGATGATAAACAAAACTTTGTAAATCCACTGTCATGCTACCTTGTAAATCCAGTGTCAATGTTGTCTATGTTTAGTGAAAATGCATCGTCTTGTATCAAAAATAAGAACCAATATGATGCAGCTGGTTCAATCTTCAGTTCAGGGTCAAATTCTTGTAATGCCTTGCTTGTTTCTTCAAAGAATTAGTTACAGAATCAACTTGACTCTAATCTCTGGCACAAAAGACTTAATCGTCCAACTCCTTTAATAATAAAATCTGTTCTTAGTCTTTGTAAAAACATAAATTCTTGCAAATTGGATTACAAACCTGAGTTTTGTGATGCTTGTCAACTAGGTAAGTTGCATAGAAACCATTTTCCCTCCACCAACATCAGAACTTTAAAACCGTTAGAATTAATATACATTGATTTATGGGGGCCTACACCAACTGAATCTAAAGATGGTTTTAGGTATTATATCAACTTTGTTGATGATTTTACCAGATATAGTTGGATTTTTCCTTTAAAACTCAAATCTAAAGCCTTGAGCACTTTTATCTAGTTTCAAAAACAAGTTAAGAAACAATTTGAACTTCACATAAAAGCCTTACAATCTGATTGGAGAGGAGAGTTTATAAGTTTCTCTGAGTTTTTAGCAAGAAATGGTATCCAATCAAGAGTTACATGTCTTCACACTCATCATCAAAATGGAGTAATTGAGAGAAAACATCGACATATAGTAGAAATAGGATTTACCTTACTTCCTCAAGCTAAAATGCCAATCGCCTACTAGTGGGAAGCCTTTCATACAGTTGCATATTTGATAAACAGATTACCTACACCTGTTCTTGCCTATAAATCACCTTTTTCCAAACTCTTTAGACCTATACCAGACTATTCATTTCTTAAGCCTTTTGGTTGTGCTTCATTCCCATTATTGAGACCTTATAATAGGTACAAATGTGACTTTTATTCCAGTAAGTGTGTCTTTGTGGGGTACAGTCCATTGCACAAAGGTTACAAGTGTCTACATTCCTCAGGCAAAATCTATATTACAAGAAATGTCTCATTTAATGAAAATTCTTTTCCTTATGTTGAACTTTTCTCTCATTCTTCTTCTACTAACTCAATCCCACTTGATATGTCTGTTGCCTCACCCTTTGTTATTCCAATTTGTCAGAAACCTATCAATAGTACCAATAACTCTTCACAAGACACAATAACATCTTTACATGATACAGCATATACTTTAGAACACTCTCATCTCTTTCAAAACCATGAAAACTCTTCAAACTCTCCTAAACATTTCTCACATCACAGTACAAACTCCCAAGCATCAACTAGCAACCATGTTCAATCAACAACCTTATCAGACACAAACCCTGCACCTGACCAGCAACCCATAAACACTTTACCTCATCTTTTTCATCAGAACACATCTACACATCTTATGGTAACAAGATCAAAAAATGGAATATTCAAACCTAAGACCTTTGGAAGCCAAGCTATGATTTGTTATTCTGAACCTAAGTCAGTAAGAGAGGTTTTATCTGATTCAAGATGGGCATAAGCTATGTCAGAAGAGTTTCAAGTTCTTATCAAGAACAAAACATGAATTTTAGTCCCAGCAACTTCTGCCAATAAAATTGTTGACAGTAAATGGGTCTTCAGGATCAAGTATAACTCAGATGGCTCCATATCCAAGTACAAAGCTAGGCTGGTGGCAAAAGGTTTTTTTACAAACACCAGGTATCGATTATTTTGAGACTTTTAGTCCAGTCATAAATGCCTCTACTGTGAGAATAATCTTGAGCCTAGCAGTAATGAACAACTGGTCCATTAGACAAACTGACATAAATAATACCTTCTTGAATGGTGACTTGAGTGAATTAGTTTACATAAGCCAACCTGAAGGGTTTGTAGACTCTTAGTTTCCTTCATATGTCTGCAAACTCAACAAGGCTCTTTATGGTCTTAAACAAGCACCAAGAGCTTGGTATGACAAGCTCAAGGCTGCCTTATTATAATGGACTTTTAAGAATTCTAAGGCTGACTCCTCTTTGTTCAACAAAGATATTAATGGAAGTCTCATTCTTGTACTTATTTATGTTGACGATATCATCATTACTGGTCATAAATCCTCTTATCTTGAGCATTTTATTACACAACTTGGAAAAATATTTGCCTTGAAGGACTTGGGACCATTCACTATTTTTTAGGCATAGAAATCAATCCAAAAAATGATGGTTTGCTTTTATCCTAAACCAAATACATCCATGATCTATTGAGTAGAGTGAATATGCAAAATTATAAAGGGTATGCCACTCCAATGAGTTCTGGTCAGAAGTTCTACAAAGAGGATGGTAAAGTATTTGCTAATCCCACTGTATACAGAAGCATAATTGGAGCTCTGCAATATGTTATTCTCACCAGGCCTGAGCTCTCATTTTCTGTTCATAAGCTAAGCCAATTCCTAGCATGTCCCTCTATTAAGCATTGGCAAGCTTGCAAACATATTCTGAGGTATTTGAAGTCTACACAAACTCATGGCTTAGAAATACCCAGATCTGGCAGCCTTGATTTAATCACTTATGCAGATGCTGATTGGGGAGCAGATCCTAATGATCAAAGATCCATTGGTGGGTATTGTGTTTATCTTGGCCAAAACTTGGTTTCTTGGTCTTCTAAGAAGAAGAATGTTTTAGCAAGATCATCTGCTGAAGCTGAATACCGGGCCCTTGCATCAGCTTGTGCAGAGGTACTTTGGCTCAAGTCATTGTTATTTGAGTTGCATTTCACTGTCCATAGCACTCCAATTATTTGGTGCGACAATCAAAGTGCTCAAGCTCTAGCATTGAATCCAGTATTTCATGTTAGGACAAAGCACATTGAACTTGACATCCATTTTATTAGAGAAAAAATAGCTTTCATGTTAGGACAAAGCACATTGAACTTGACATCCATTTTATTAGAGAAAAAATAGCTTTAGGTGACATGGAGGTTAGATTTGTTCCTAGTATTAATTAGACAGCAGATATCTTTACAAAGCCCCTGCCACTTGAAAGATTTCTTTATCTCCGTACCAAGCTGAATGTCAGGTCTAGACATTCAGCTTGAGGGGGGATATTGGATTTATGTATGTACGTTGTAGAAACTGAACTGCAGAACAGAAGAAATGCATTATGTATGCATTTGCAGCAACTGAAATGCAGAAAGTGGAAATGCAGAACAGAGGAAGGTTCAAGCCAAGCTGATCTTATTAAGCTAGACCAAGGAGAATCAACCGTTGGTTAAATGCTGATGAAGGATGATTATGCTGATTGCTGAGTCAGCAAGGATGGCAAAAGTGTAAATTAGTAATGTTGTTGTAACAAACTTTTCAGGTGATTAGAAGTTGTTAGAGGATGGAAATATTAAGTATGATTGTAATTTTCACCTTTTTTCTTTCGTGTAAATATCAGCTATAAAAGGTGGAGAAGTTGTATCTTTAATTATTGCGAAAATACAATATAGTTTAACATTTTTCCTTTAATAACTTTCTCTGTTACAATAAACTTTCTTTCTCACGTTCCTTCAAACCAAACAATAACACAGATTTCTTATACTGACTATAAGTTCTGCTAATATTGATATAGCCAGCTCTAGAACTTCATCATCGTTTGAAACAAAGAGTTCAAGCATTCCCTCGATGATGGGTGCTTTTGATAATTCAGCTTCAATGGCAGGATCACCATGTGAGTTCAACCAAGTTTTGACAATCACCCTGATTGCAATCTCACATTCACCAAGAATATCAGAAGTGCAAATAGCTGCAGTGGCTCTACCCAATTCACTTGAATGAGGCCTGTTTTTGTCTACATTTCTAGTTGAATTTTTCCTTAAAAGATTGTCATTCACCAAGAATTCTTCTGTTGGCACACTCTGGCAGCTAAAGAACCGAAAATAGTCTAATTTTTGTCTCTCTGCCCATAATTCAGGTTTCAGATTTCTATTATTCTGGCAGAATGACCCAAAAAAAAAAAAAAAAGAAAATTAGACCATATAATTTAAGATTTGACTATAAACAAAAGATGCTGTGTGAGAAAGAGACAGAGTTAGGCACATGAACATAATTGAAGTTCTTGTAGTTATCTGTATCTGTTCCCACTTCATGTTCTTCCTTCACATTCCATGCATCGATTGAAGCTCTGTTTCGATGATCGAGATCCATTGATCTCCACTCTGTGGGACCGAACACAGCTCTGAATCTATCAAGATTTATGCAATGGTGAATTAGATTACAAATGAACTTTGAACCTGTACATTAAACAAATAAACTGAATGTTACTATGATTAAAACAAGCTCATGTAACTTACAAATTCTTTTTTAGTGAGGAATGGGAGGAATAAGAATCTGAAGATCTCCATCTTGATGATCCATGACTTGTTCTTGACGGCAAATGGACATTAGGAACAGCAGGGGCTTTAGCTCCAATTTTAAGCCAATCTTTGTAGTAAAGAGCAAACTGAATGGTTCCCGTATCTATTTGCTCATCGTAGACTTTGCTCATAGCTCTCAATCTCTTTTCTTTGTCTCCATAATCTAAGTTTGAGACAGATTCAAGTTCCTTTTGATACCAAACCTTAAGATGAGGAAGGAAAAAATGCACCCAAAGATCAGGAAGCAAGTGGGTTCGGGTTAAAGATGGCGAATCAATGAAAACTTGAAGCAAATGCCTCGCAGAAATCCGATCATTTTTCTCAAGCTTGTAGACGATTGATAAGTAGAGTTGAGCAAATGCTGATAGATGAGAATTTGGTATCCCACAAGTTGAATTATGCCTGGTTTTCTTAGTATTCAAAGAGGCAACGATGCTCAGAAGCTGAATCGAATTCCTTAACAACTTCATTCTAAGCTCCTTTTTAGTCCCTTTTCCTTCAACCAACTTATCAATGCTTTCAGCACCAATCTCCAAGTTTGCCAAAATTCCATTATCAGATTCCCTTTTCCTTCTCTCCAAGCAAAAGTTGATCTTCTCTCTAATATTTTCCCGGAAATTCTCATCCTTCACATACCTGCCACTGTATCCACCAAGTAAGGATATCACAGCCCTTATTGCACCTTCATCAATTGCAGGATTTTCTCTCCCCACACCAAATGTTCTCAATGACTTTGAATTTGTCCTGTCTGAATCCGAACATTCTCTTTTAGATGAGTTCACCGAATGCCCTTTTCCCGTCAGAGCCTTTTCGGCCTTCTGTTTCGAGAAATCGAAGCTTTTAAGATCATGGCAGATGTATATAGGGAGAGTTAGACTCATCTGGTGCAGGTGCAGTACTATCTTTGAGCTTCACTTTCTTGGGCTTTTTCATCAACTGTCCGCGCTCGAAGTCGAATCCTTCTTCTGCCAGCAGTTCTTGCAAAGAAGCCATTTTAATAGAGGCCTGAACTTGTTTTTGGGGCAATGGAGAAGATGAAAGAAAGCTTTATTAACATTTCATTTAATGACAAAAGAAAAACTAAGGACAGCTATAAGAAGAGAGAAGAGGTGAAGAAAGACGCATCAATGAGGACAAGGACTTGGGTTATTTCGTTTTTTCATTGGCTTTACATTAATTTATCATTTGTTTACAAACTTCAGAATAATAATTAATTATATAAAAAAAAAGGCTCGACTTGAACTAGGCCGAACCGGACTGTACGATTCAATTTAGTTAAACCGTTAAAAAAATATTCCTTATTCCTTCACCAGCACCAGCACCAGCACCAGCACCAGCACCAGCACCAAACCTGTTCCGGTTTATACTAATAGATAGCCATGGACTTGGATATCTATTGCTATTTACTAGTAGACGTAGCATTTGAGTGTTGTTTAAAGACTTTATAACTTTTGAATAAGTGGTTGTGGCTTGCTTCTACGAACGTACACATAGCAATTAGAGCCAAGTTAATTAGTCGCGTTTTTATTTATTTATATATTTATTTTTATATACATTGTTATTCATTAAACTATACATCTAGATTATAGAGAAGATGGCTTTTACATTTTTAACGGACACTCTGTCTAGAATATATACAACTGAAATCGATAAAAATATTACTTTTACATTTTTTATGCCTACCTCACTTGGACTACATACAATCAGAATTATTAAAAAATTACATTTACATTTTTACATACAGTTTATTTAAATTATAAAATTTTTACAAAAAAAAAAATTAATTATACTATCTTAGCATCAGCCAAAATTCAAATCTCTAATATAAATTAAAAACCTACATAAATTTTACCGTTGAGACAAATACTAATTAGTCTCAATTTTTGTTTTTGATTTTTAGAAAATTTGTTAAAACTGTTGGTTGATAAATAAAAAAATTTTATTTATAAAAATAAACGTAACAGAAGTCAAATCGTTTTGTTCATAATTATAAATATAGGGATAGAAGATTATCTCAATTTTTTATTATAATAAATATTAAATTAATTGGCTGCAATTTTCTCTATTATCTTTAATCTTCAAACTCAACGCGTGTGAGCATGTAAATTTTTCTTAATCTCTAAAAATATTAATACCAAAATTTGAGAGAATAATATTAATTAAATTCTATTCGCATGTAAGAATATGTAAAAAATTTTTTTTCTGTATAGTTGTTGTATATATTACATACCTTCTATATATATAAGGATCTTCTTTGGTATTTAGAATTTGATTAGGATTAAAAAATTAGAGTTTGATTAGAATTTGAACTAATAGAGGGACTGCAAGACTTATGAGCTTCCTAGCTTTAACTTAAAAGACCCAGTTCTTATTATCTCATATTACACCAATTCTTCTAAGTCAACCCCAAACTATTCTACTAAAAATCAATGGATGTACTTTAATAACCCATGTTATATAGTAAAAGCCCATTTAATTAATATTTATTTTAATTAAATTGGGCTTGGTCCTTAGATCAATAATAACCACTTAATTGACATTTTAATTAATGTCCATAATTAAAGTTAGGTCATGAAAAAAAATGTCTTGCATCTTTAATTACTTATTTGCCCCTAAGTCATTGAATGCTCTAATGATTACTTTTAATATATTTATATTTGTAAATAAATTTACAAATAAATATTATTATTCAATAAATAATTTATTTAATAAACTGTGGCAACATATTCTAATGATCAAGTACTGCAAACATCTTAGGTGGACATTAATTATTAGATTCCATCTTGCAAATATATGTTCCTACGACCCATGAAATTATATCTCTAAGCTATCGAGGTTTTGATCGTTTATATAGATCTCACTCCGTGATAACTCAAAAGATACAACGCATGAATGTAAGTTCATTGCCTGCTTAGGATTAAGATCAATCAAGCTTATTAAAACTTTTGTGAATTAAGATCTATGATATTTAGTTAACCAGATTGAAATTCATAGTAGTCCCGTTCAGTGTAACATATACACTAATTTTTCTACTCGAAGTCTCTACTTCAATGATCAAGGCAAATCATTTACTTTAAGAAGCAAAAAAAACTACAACCTTACATAATGAAATGCCCTTTTTCATTAATGGTTATGAACTAGATTTAATTTATAAAGAACTTGTGGTCTATACCCTCTGTATTAGCATCATATGCATAATCCATACATCACATACTTTATAAATATGAGCTCATTAATGTATGCTCAATTATATGTATGAATAAACTTTATTAATCTAATAAAATATTATTACACATACTTTAAGGGTATAAAATAACATAAAATATCTAACAATCTTCCACTTGCCCTAAAGCATGTCAGGCATCTGTCGAACTCCCATATCATATATATGAGTTTCAAAACACTTTGCTAGCAATGAGTTAGGTAAATGGATCCATTAGATTATTTGCTTACGTAATCTTAGATACCATAACCTCACCATTTTGCACAAAACTCTCTTACCAAACATGATCTCAATGTGTTTTCTTCTCTTGTAGTATTTGGTTTCTTAGACTGTTCTATTGCTCTTGCTATTATCTTAATAAAGAACAATAGGCATCTAAGCACTAGGTGCCATCTTAAGCTCCATAAAGAACTTCCGGAGCTATATAACCTATTTTGTAGCTTCAGATGCAACTATATATTCAGCTTCCATGGTGAAGTTTGCAATACATGATTGTTTTGTACTCCTCCAACTTATAGCTCCACCACTTAAAGTGAACACATATTCTAAGAAAGATCCGGGTATCCTATGTTATTAGAATTCTGAATATGTATACCCAATAGGTACAAGATTCTCACTAAAATATACAAGTATATAATCTTTCGTTCTCTGAAGGTACTTGAAAATATGCTTTACTGCAGTCCAGTGTTCTAGTCCTGGATTAGATTGATATCTGCTAACCATGCTGACTGCATAACAAATATCTAGTCTAGTATATAGCATTGCATACATGAGACTTCCTACTGCTGATGCATAAGGAATTCCTCTCATGTGATCTATCTCTTCAGGAGTTTTGGGACACTGATTCTTGGATAGATCAATTCTATGTCTAAAAGGAATAGTACATAGCATTGCATACATGAGACTTCCTACTGCTGATGCATAAGGAATTCCTCTCATGTGATCTATCTCTTCAGGAGTTTTGGGACACTAATTCTTGGATAGATCAATTTTATGTCTAAAAGGAAGTGTTCCCTTTTTGGATTCATGCATAGCAAACCTAACTAAAATTTTGTCTATATATATAGCTTGAGATAAAGCTAACTTCCTATTTTTACGATCTCGCAATAGCTTAATTCCAAGGATGTAACTAGCTTCACCTAAGTCCTTCACATCAAATTATTTAGATAACTAAATTTTAATTGATGATAATGCTCCTACATAATTTCCAATGAGTAGTATATCATCTATATACAGGACTAAAAAAACCACAAATTGCCTATCTATCTTTTTGTAAACACAAGATTCATCAGGATTTTGATCAAAACCAAATGATTTGATTGCCTGATCAAATTTGATGTTCCATGATCTAGATGTTTGTTTAAGCATATAGATAGATTTTTGAAGTTTACAAACCATATGCTCTTGCCCTATAGCTATAAAACCATCTGATTGTATCATATAGATACTTTTCTTCAAGATTACCATTAAGAAAGGCAGTCTTGACATCTATTTTCAAAATCTTATAATCAAGATTTGCTGTAATGGATAAGAGAATTCTAATAGACTTAAGCATGGCTACCGGTGAAAAGGTCTCCACATAATCGATACCTTTTTTCTGAGTGTACCTTTAGCAACAAGCCTAGCTTTAAAAGTTTTCACCTTCTTATCTACCCATCTCTTTCTCTTGTAGGCCCATTTACACTCTATGGGTTTTATCCCTTTAGGTTTCTCTACAAGTTCCCAAACTTTATTGGAATACAAGGAATCCATTTCTGATTTCATAACTTTATGCTAATGGTTTGCATTTTTATCAACCATTACTTCATCATAACTAGTGGGATCTAGTTCATGCTCTTTAGAGACTGCCTGAAATGACTCTCCAATTAATATGCACCTAATTGAAAGTCTAATAATTCTCCCACTATGACGAAGTACCGATGGTAGTTGTTCTACAATTGGCTCTGCTTGGTTATTATGATCTAGATTAGGAATTAACTCATTGACTCTATCAGGCACAATATTAGAGTTCCCAGATAACTCATCAAGGATTATCTTACTCCTAAGCTTGAAGTATTTCATATAGTCTTCTTCAAGAAAGATTGCATTAGTGCTAACTAATACTTTCTTATCTTGAGAACTATATAAAGAATTCATCTTGTTCCTTTAGGATAGCCAATAAATAGATAAAACTTCTAAAAGAGTTTTATCTATTTATTGATCTGAAGGAGTTTAGATTAAGTCTAAAGAGTTAGAACCTTCTTTGAAATAGGACAAAGACCTGAGAATATACTTGCAATGACACAGTTGCAAATAGTTGTAAGCATTGCTAAGAAATATCATTGTGTAAATATGTTCTCAAATTAAATGTTCCTGATCTATTTTCACTGATGTAGGGTTTATCAAATGGAACCGATTTATATAGATCAGTAAATGTCCATATTTGGATAGTCCAGATGGTTTATCTTAGTAAACCATGAGCTTAGTGGAAGCTCATATAGATATACATGTATTTAGTAAAAATTGGATACTGAACTAGACTCAATGAAGACCTTCAATAAATTTTCCATAAATCCGTCAGTGGAGAGTCTTCTTAAGTTGAGTAGTATTCATGATCCTTAGACCTGAGCACCACAGTAGGCTTATAAGTGATCCACCATACTTAGGTTCCACACCTGTCAGAGACCTTTCATGGTCTGACCACTGGGTGTCGCTGGGTATGGTCCAATGCTTATGGAGTCCGGTGTGTATAGATATGGGATCCGTCAGCTCATATGAGTGAGTTAAATATCTAGATGCTTTAAGATTGTATTCTAGGAAGTCTTATGGCCATAAGCATTTAACTCAGGAAAGAGTTTCCTGTGGAGTAAATAATATTACAAATGAATTTGCATATATTATTTATTAGAATATGAATCAAAAGAGATAAGTTTATGATTGAGTAATAGGGGACTTGACACTATTGATCTATGTCTCCACTCTTTCAGGATATTAATGATGGAGGGATTGTACGAATATGGATTAACCTTAACTTGTATGGTTTAACTCACCATTTTGTATTATCCATAACGTGTGTGTGTGGGGCATCGGTTATGGACTTACAAAAATATTTCGTAAGACAAAATAGGTGTGAGCCTAGGGAGTCTCACTATATGAAGTGTACGCGTTGAGCACATGGGTAGCGCACCAGATCAAATTGTTCGATCTGGGAAGTTTTGGAAAATATGAATTTATTTAAGAGTCTCTCGGGGAGTAGTTAAGGTTTAATTGTTAAACCTAAAATTGTGCCAAGTGAGTCTTGACATTTTTATCTACCTAGTGTATATCTCAAATTGTGCCAATAATTTATAAGCATTGGTAGATAAAGCTACCATTTAAATAAAACAATTGTTGTTTTATTTAAATTAAATTAATTATTCATAATTTACTTTAGAGTCTCTCAAGAAGTAGTTAAGGCTTAATTGTTAAACCTAAAATTGTGCCAAGTGAGACTTCACATTTTTATCTACCTAATGTATATTTCAAATTGTGCCAATAATTTGTATGAATACTAATTTGAACATTGGTAGATAAAATTTTTATTATATATAAAAAAAGAGAAAATAATTTGTTTATTCAATTCGGCCTGTTTAATTCATACACTTTACATTTGTTATATTTCCATTAGATGGAACAAAGAAAAATAAAAACATATTTTTATTTGATTGGCTAAAATAAAGGCAAACAATTATTTTCATTCGGCAATTGAAGCAAAGATTGAATTTGATTCAATCTTCATTAAACGTGGCAATATATTAAAACTGTATTGCCACCAATTGTTTGTAAAATTAGCCATCGAAATGGCAAAGGTAATTATAGCATGACAAGGTAATTTAATTGCCTTGTCATGCTTGGCCAAGTGGCTATCAAGCCACTTTTCATTTGTTAAATGAAAGGCAACTATGCCTATATATACATGCAAATCGAGAGACATACTATGAAGTTCTGAATTATTTTGTTTCATAAGGTTAAGTGTTAACCTTAATCTAAGAGATTGAAATAAATCTGAAAAAAAATTATTTTAAATATTCCGAAAAAGAAAGTTATTATTCTACCTTGAGGAAGCCCACTACATCTTAACTAGAATTGTTCAAAGCACGCTTTGAGGGTGAGTCCCCTAATCTCATTAGTGTAATGAGATTTTTTTAATGTGTATTATTATTTTTGCTGCGTTGCACATGTGTTATGCTATTATTATTAAATTATTTAATTATGCACATAAGTGCACACACACACATTTTACTCGTAGCACGGTGCACACGCACACAGCACCAATAGATATGGTATGAGAGCACTGTGTTGTGTGCTTATATTTAGAGTCTACATGACATAATTTAATTATGCCGTTACTCTAAATATTTATTTTTTTATGAGTTTAAAAATAAATGGTTTATTTTTTTGTTATTTATAATTATTATAAATGTGATAAATATTGTGGGTCATTTGTTTGTGCTGGTAATCATAATGGGAGCCCTACTGGTAGGGGTTAGTTGTGTTTGCACAAAACAAATGTATGATTAAGAATCACGACCTCATAAAATGAGGATAGAATTAAGTAATCTCTCTTAATGAGATTTAATTGTATACCATTATGAGATAATGTTACACGTTGATCCGTCTTATCAATATGATATTAGTCAGGTTATATCGATGTTTCACAATATTGCTAAAGTGTGAGAGTTTTGGTCGGTGTGATTTTGACTATGCCGATTAAACATAAGATGAGACAAATATATGCAAACGTATTGCCCAATATTACTAAAGCGTGAGGGTAGTATTAATAACATATATTTGATTATTGACAAGTTAATCTGAAATACACTTATCCAATATTGCTAACGTGTGAGGATAAGGTGTATTTAGGATCAGTGATAAGAGTTGCATAAAATGCAATTGATAAGAGTTGTCTACCTTTTGGATTTTATAATAGTCAATATTGCTAAAGCGTGAGGCCTGAGTAAAATGCCAAATGGATCTACTTCATGCTATACAATTTAAAGAGTTTAAATTTGTTGTTTTTCCTTTTGAGAGATTTAAGGGATTATGTAATGAATGGGAGGGTATTTTAGATTTAAAAATGTATATTTTGATTATATCCTTAATCTAAAATGAAAATTAGCGATTAAAATATTTGTTTTCTGCTAACATCTCTTATTTTCTTTTGTGAAGATAAAATGACTTCATCTAATCCGTTGGCACGTATATTAGATGCAAACCAACTTAAAGGCACTGAAAACTATAGAGACTGGTTGATGAATCTGAGAATTATTCTCAATTCTAAAAAACTTAGATACGTGATAGATCAGTGTATGCCCACGGAAATTTTGATGAAGCCACCCCAGAGGAGAAGGTGACTTATCAGAAATGGATGGATGATGATTTAAAAGTTAAATCTTACATCCTTGCCTCTATGTCTACAGTTTTACAAAGAGAGCATGCTCATATGGGTCATGCTTTTAGCATTATGCTCTATCTGAAGGAGCTGTTTAGCAACCGTCCTCAGATAGAGGCATATAGGGTTGCTAAATCATTTTTTCAGTGTAGAATTTCTAAGGGCAGTCCAATCAGTCCCCATGTCCTCAATATGATTTCTATAATCGAGAGGTTAGAGATGATGAACATTACACTGAACAAAAATTTTGGAAATAGTTTGATTCTCTAGTCGCTTCCGGGGTCTTTCAGACAGTTCATAATGAATTTTAATATATAGGGAATGACCCCGTTTTATGCTGAACTTCATAATATGTTGAAGACAACAGAAGAGGACATGAACAAAGTAGGATCGTCTTTCTTTGTTCAGGGTGCTTCATCTTTTATTCTTAGGGCTTCTGGAAAGCCTAAAGGAAAGAAGAAAAAGAAGGTAAGACAGGCATCCAGGATTGGTCCTCAAAGGCAACCCATATCTAAATCACAGAAGAAAGATAAAGGAAAATGTTTCCACTATGGTGAGGAAGGACATTGGAAGAGAAATTGCCAGAGATACCTTGTCTTAATAAGGAAGAATACCTCAGGTATATGTTTACCTATTATTGACATTTCTTTAGCATATAATGCTAATTTTGATTGGGGATTGGGTATTGGATACTGCTTCTCCTTCTCACATTTGTAATATGTTGCAGGGTTAGAGGAAAGTTAGATTGTTACAACCGAGAGAGATTCAGCTTCGTGTTGGAAATAGAGATTTCCTTCAGGTCGAGGCTGTGGGACATTTAGATTTACATCTCTCATATAATAGAACTATAGTGTTGTATAACTGTCTTTTTGTACCATGTAGTTTAAGATAAATAATATCCCTTCCTGTACTTGATAATGAGGGTTATCATATGTATATACGGAATCATTCCTTATGTTTATATGATATGCATAATATTTTGATAGCTAATTGTCAGTTAATTAATGGTCATTATGTTTTGAATACAACACAAAATGTCATGAATGTACAGGTAAACACAGCAAGTAGTTCAGGAACTTTCAATGAAATAGAATTGTGGCATATGAGATTGGGTCATATAAGTGTTAGACGCCTATCCCGTCTGGTTAAGGATAGTAGAATACCTGATTTAACCATAGAATCTTATCAACTTTTTAAATCATGTATTCAAGGAAAGATGACCAAATCTCTTTTTATTGGTGTTGGACACCGTGCCACTGGTTTATTAGAACTTATACATAGTGATGTATGTGGTCCAATGAATCACGCTGCTATGGGTGGATTTCAATACTTTGTAACCTTTATTTATGATTTATCACGATATGGTTATGTGTTTTCTTATGAGACACAAGTGTGAAACCTTTAAAAAGTTCAAGGAATACAGACTTGAAGTATAGAAACAAACCGGTATGTATGTCAAATACCTTCGATCAGATCGATGTGGTGAATACATAAGCAGTGAATTTCTAAATTATTTAAAGGAGAATGGAATTCTTGCTCAGTATAGTCCTTCAGCTACTCCGTAACACAATGGTGTTTCAGAGAGGAGGAATCAGACTTTATTAGATATGGTCCGATCGATAATGAGTTTCACCGATCTCATTGAATATCTTTGGGGCTATGCTCTACATACTGTTGCTCATGTATTAAATAGAGTTTCGTCTAAATCCGTTCCTTTCACTCCCTATGAGATATGGACTGGAAAGAATCAAATTCTTAAATATTTTAAGATTTAGGGTTGTCCTGCTTATGTAAAAGTTACACAACAGGATAAACTTGTACCCATGGGGTATAAGTATCGGTTCATTGGTTATCCTATGAACTCAATGAGATACCAGTTCTATGATCCTGAGGAACGAAATGTATTCGTTGCTCGGAATGCCACTTTTTAGAGAAACAGTTTCTCATGGATCGTGGGGATTGTAGAAAGATTGACCTTGATGAATTCTATCAAAATGGACCACAGATGGAACCACAGGCTCAATCGAGCAAATTATATTTTACACACTCTCTACGTAGGTCACAAAGAATATCGAGGAAACCTGAAAGATATGGTTTGATACCTGAAGGCACCTCTGAGATTTTCTTAGTGGAAGAAAATGATCCTTTAACCTACAGAGAGGCAATATTGGATATTGATTAGGGGAAATGGCAGGATGCCATGAAATTCAAAATTGACTCTATGCATCAAAACCAAGTTTGGGACTTGGTATAGCTTCCTGAAGGCATAGTTCCTATCGGTTGTAAATGAGTTTACAAGTGGAAGCGTGGGTCCGATGGAAAGGAAGAGACCTTCAAGGCCCGTCTGGTGGCAAAAGGTTATACTCAACGATCAAGGATCGATTTTGAGGAAACCTTTACACTAGTTACGATGCTTAAGTCAATAAGGATTTTATTAGCAATTGCTGTATACTATGACTTTGAAATTTGGCAAATGGATGTAAAGATGGTGTTACTGAATGGATATCTAAATGAAGAGATATTCATGGAACAACCTAAAGGTTTTGCATCCAGTCTTTCTTCTGGTTTTGTATGTAAATTGAAGAAGTTCATTTATGGACTTAAGCAAGCTTCCCGAAGCTAGAATCTTTGTTTTGATGAGGTAATCAGAGGGTCTGGTTTCATAAAAAATGAAGAGGAGGCTGTTGTGTGTTTTCTATAACACAAATTAGCGCAAGTGCATGTTGTCGCAACAAGTAATATATGATAAGTAGAGTGTCGATCCCACAGAGAATGATTTATCTTTCCTAGTCTAAGTACCGAAATGGTGTCTTTCTACTATTATCCAGAAAATGATTTAATGTATGATATTAAACTACTCAAGTAAAAGAACAACTTAATTATGCTAAGTGACAAACTAAATTACCAACAAGTTAAATTCAATATGAGAAATCCTAGGATTACAAACTATCCCCCATTATGCAAATAAATTCAGCAGAATCTCTTTGATGTTTATTGGTTCTCAACTTGATATATTGACCAAAACACTCAACACATCACAAGCCTCTTTTGCAGGTCAAGTGAATCTATTCCATCCAATCAAATATCTATATGTCTATGATAAATAAATTGAACAAAATTCATTAAGCACAAGTTTTATGAGCCATACATGCCTTATGAGTATATGTCTATCTCATATGAAACTCAAGTGTACTACACTATGATCATGCATCAATATGCTTAAGACTAAATACCTAAATGCCTTTGTCAAGTTTATTTAAGCATTTCTAGATCAATTTAACCACTGGCCAAGTAATCAAATAGCATTAAGCACAAGCACAATGAATATATCAAAAGCTGAATCAATACCATAAAAGAGAGAACTAAAATCAATCACATAATGAGTTCAAGGATGTAATCCTAGATGAACGAAATTAGCTCATCATTAAACTACACAATCTTGAAGCTAATTCCATCAATACATGTAAACTAAACATCTTACAACAAGTAAAGAATCAAAGAAAAGAAGACATCCCTGTCAAATGCCTTTGTTGTTGAAGCTTGCTTCCCTCCTCTTTGATTTCTTCAAACTTAGAAGTTAGGTGTTTCTTTGTGTTTCCAGCTGCTGTCCCAGCTGGAGTCCTCCCCCAAAATGTAAGTTTTGAGCAATTAAATAGGTAAGAGCACGGAATTAGGGCGCATTTTGAGTTACTTTTGGGTTTCCTGATTTTCAGGAACCTGTCAAAACTTGTTGCCCAGGTCCCGGCGCCGCGGCGCTGCGATTTTTATCTCTAATGCTCCGATTTGCGTCCGTTTTCCGGTATTTTTGCTCCGATAATGCTTCAACCTATAAAACAACATTAATACGCATAAATAGCCCAATTATTGAGATAAATTGAACAAATATCAAGTTAGGAAGATAAAATAGTTTATACAATTACGCCTTATCAGAGGCATGTGTGTATAAAAAGGTAGTGAGAGTATGATTGTCTTCTTAATTCTTTATGTTGATGAAATACTGATCATTGGAAATGATATTGGTATGTTACAGTCAGTAAAAAGTTACCTTAAAGAATTTCTCCATGAAAGATTTAGGAGAAGCTTCCTATATACTGGGTATAAAGCTTTATAGAGATAGAGTTAGGAGACTTATAGGACTCTTCCAATCTTTGTACATTGATAGTGTCTTGGAAAGGTACAGTTTTAGTAACTGTAAGACAGTTAATGTACCTTTTAAACATGACATTCCATCTTTCGAGGAAAATGTGTCCTCAGAAAGAATATGAGAGGGTTAGAATGTCTAACATTCCTTATGCATCAGCTGTTGGAAGCTTGATGTATGTTATGATGTGTATGAGACATGATATCAGTATGGCTGTAAGTGTTACAAGCCGGTACCAGTCTGATCCAGGTGACAACCATTGGATGGCAGTTAAACATGTCCTTAAATACCTTAAGGGTACAAAGGATAAGTTTCTCATTTATTGAGAAAATGACTTACAGGTAAGAGGGTACACTGACTCAGACTTCCAGTCTGATCCGGATGATAGAAAGTCTACATCAAGATATGTGTTTATTCTCAATGGTGCCACCATAAGTTGGAAGAGTGTCAAACATAGATCCACAACTGATTCTACCATAGAGGCAGAATATATTGCAACTTCAGATGCAACAAAAGAAGCAGTATGGATAAAGAAGTTTGTCACAGAACTTGGTATAGTCCCAAGTTTCGTGGATCCTATCCCATTATATTGCGACAACAACGAGGCCATAGCACAAGCGAAAGAGCCAAGAGCACACCAAAGATCTAAACATATAGAGAGAAAATACCACATTGTTCGAGAGATATTGGTTCGAGGAGATGTTGTATTTTATAGAGTTGATTCTGTAAATAATGTAGCGGACCCACTCACTAAGGCCTTAACTCCAAAGGTGTTTAAGAAATACGTGGAATCGTTAGGTATTAGATACCACTACGAATGGCACTAGAGCAAGTGGGCGTTGTTGGGATTAGTGCTCATGTACCATCTTAATTTTGTATGAATATTGTATTTTCATACTTTTGTAATAAATAAATATTTCATTAAATCGTTAATTAATTTTATGAGGTAAGATGCTTGTAACATTACGGATATTATATTGATCTGAAAGAGTTTAGATCAAGTTTAAGGAGTTAGAACCTTGTCTGAAATGGGATAAAGAGTTGAGAATATACTTATAATGACAAAGGTAATTTAATTGCCTTGTCATGCTTGGCCAAGTGGCTATCAAACCATTTTTCATTTGTTAAATGAAAGGCAACTATGCCTATATATACATGCAAATCGAGAGACATACTATGAAGTTCTGAATTATTTTGTTTCATAAGGTTAAGTGTTAACCTTAATCCGAGAGATTGAAATAAATCTGAAACAAAATTATTTTAAATATTCTGAAAACGAAAGTTATTATTCTAGCTTGAGGAAGCCCACTACATCCTAACTAGAATTGTTCAAAGCATGCTTCGAGGGTGAGTCCCCTAATCTCATTAGTGTAATGAGATTATTTTAATGTGTATTATTATTTTTGCTGCGTTGTACATGTGTTATGCTATTATTATTAAATTATTTAATTATGCACACAAGTGCACACGCACACATTTTACTCGTAGCACGATGCACACGCACACAACACCAATTGTATTGACATATGGGTATCCAGTAAGGACTGAATATAGGACAGACTCACGAGGGCCTCTGATAGACATCCTATATAAGCCGTCAACGGAGGGTCCTCTCGAGTTGAGTAGTATAAGTGGTCCTTTAACTTGAGTGCCATGGTGGGCTTGTAAGTGATCCACTATACTTTGGTTCCACGCATGTCATAGACCTTTCATGGTGTGACTGCTGGGTGTCGCTGGCTATGGTCTAATGCTTATGGAGTCTGGTGTGTACAGATATGGGATTTGTTAGCTTGCATAGGGAGTTTGTATCTAGATGCTTCGAGATTGTATCTCAAAAAAATCTTGTGGCCATAAGTATTAATCCTGGGAAAGAGTTTCGTTAGGGTGGAATAATATGGTAAAGAAGTTTATGCATATTGTTCAGTGAGATACAAGTCTGGAGATAGGACATGGATGAGCACTAGGGGATTTGACGGTGATAATCTATATCCCCGCACATCCAGGATATTATGAAGGAAGGACTATACATATGCTTAGTAACCTCAGCTTGTATGGTTCAACGCGGTGATTTGTATATCCATGACATGTGCATGGGGCATTGGTCACGGACTCATGGAATAGTTTCATTTGCCAAATTGGGCATAGGACCTAGGGAGTCTAGCGATATAAAGTGTACTCATTGTGCACTGGGGCAGCGTGCAGGATTAAAGTGTTCAATCTAGTAATATTCAATACTACACGAAAATACGTACGTGTCTGTATTTAAGTATTAAATACAACAATTAGTCAATATTTGTTATTTACTAATTGTATAATGACACGTGGCGCATTGTGGACATTCGGTTGAGTTTACTCGAGTGTGGAATTTAGTGGGACCCACTAGGGGGTATACTTGATAATTATTCATGAGGGATAAAATAGTCATTGCACACTTTGATTATTTAATTGTTAAATAATCAAGATTTATCTTTGTAATATATTATTATATTATATATAATAATATTTTATTTGGGTGTCAAATAATTGGCACCCATTATGTATTTTATTATTATTATTATTATATTATTTTATTATATATATATAAGGAGAAAAAGATGAGAATTGGTGAAAAAGTGTGTGTTTTGACAGTGTTGCAAAGTGTTTGCCGAGAGAAAAGAAGAGAAATGGAGGAAGAAGAAGAAGAAGAAAAAGAAAAAAAAGGAAATAATAAAATTGTTTAATTTTTCTCTATGGTTCCAATTGAAGCAATTGTGAATTGTTTTAAATTCTTTATTTCTTATCATTTTAGAGAAAAGAATAAAAACATATACCTGGCTATTTTGGAGTTTAAGAGTTAAAACCAGTGTTAGATATAGGGTTGCTGTTCTAGCTCACCAAGCCCACCGTATTGGTGACTAGAACTGCCCACGAGTTGGTCTCCATGTGGACTCCGAGGAAATACGTATATAACGTTACACGTTGAAGTGAGTTCTCTACCCTATTAATATATTAATGTGATTAATATATTTTATTTATTATTTAATTTAAAATATGTGGGTGTATGCATGTGTAATTGTATTTATTGCCTAAAATACGTATCACATACATATTAAACGTTTCTGTCGCATATAATATATATGTGATACGTATTTTAGGCAATAGATACAATTGCACATGCATACACCCACATATATTAGATCTTATACAACAATGGTATCAAAGCCATTTAGGATATATTCGGGTATTGTTTGAGTGAATGGATGCAAAAGGCCCAGTGTAAATGGCGCGTTTCAAGTGTTGAATTGGGTATGCCAAAGGGGAAGTACTGGGCGCTGCAGCGCTAGGGGGCTGGCATCGCGGCACTGAAGGTTTGACCTCCCAGCACTACAATGATGACATCTGGCACTGCGGAGGTACTGTTCACTTGAACAGTAGCAAATAAACTGTATTTTTACTATTTACAGCTACAATATTTTTTTTAACAGTGTTTTAAAATTAATTTTTGCATGTGTAGATTTAAGAGATATAGTGATAAAAGTTATCAGTCTATATTATAAATTGGGGTTTATGAGATGCACATATAAGAGTTATCGGTCTGCATTATAAACTAGAATTAATGTTTCTGTGCTAGTAATCACAATAGGAGCTCCACTGGTGGGAGTTAGTTGTGCTTGTATAGAAAAATTAACTAATTGAGAATCACCTTCCCTAAAAGAATTGAGACCTAGAAATAAAAATCTCTTAATCAGATTGAAGAATATTACATTATGAGATAATATTTTATTCTGATCTGTCTTGTCAATACGGTGTTAAACAAGTCATGTCGGCCTTTTCTTAATATTGCTACAACGTGAGGGACTTGGTCAGTAGGGCTTGAACTATATCAGTTAAACGTGAGATAAGGCAAATATATGCGAAAGTATTGCCCAATATTACTACAACGTGAGGGTAGTATCAGTAGCATATATTTGATCATTGACAAGTTAATCTGGAATACACTTACCCAATATTGCTACAGCGTGAGGATAAGGTATATTCAGGATCAAGTGGTAAGAGTTGCGTGAGATGTAATTGATAAGTGTTGTCTACCTGTTGGGTTTACAAAGGGTAATATTCCTACAGTGTGAGGCCCAAGTAAATTTCAATGGGATCTACTTCCCTTGTATGGTTTAAAAGAGTTTAAATAATAGTCTTCTTATTCGAGAGATTACTGCGATTATGTAAAGCAGTGGGAGGACATTTTAAATAAAAAATCTATAATTAGTATACCATAATTTAAAACGTTCTGTTAGCGATTTTATAATCATTTCGCTCACATCTCCCGTTATTTTGGCTTGTCAAATTTAATGGCCACTACAAACCAGTTGGTGAGCATAGTAGATGCAGTCCAACTATAGGGTACTAAGAATTACTCTGACCGGTAGATAAATCACAGAAGAGTTTTGGATTCAAAAAATATTGGATTTATTATTGATTATAGTTTGCCGTAAGGTAACTCTGATAACACCTCTCTAGAATATAGAATAGAAGGGGTGTAACCCTATTTGTTCAGGGTGCTTCATCTTCTACTTCAAGTATATCTAGTGAGACCAGATGTGTGAGAAGAAGAAGAGGAGGTGGATACCCAGGATAAATCCAAAGATCAACAAGGGAGCCTGTAGATGGAAAGTGTTTCCACTACAGTAAGGTTAGGTATTAAAAATTCCTCTACCCTAGAAGCCTTATCATTGTCAGAAAGACTCCCACAGGTTTGTGTTTGCCATACATAGACATTTTTAGGGCATTTGATGCCTGTTCAAACTGGGTATGAGATGCCGCATATCCCTCTCACATCTGCAATATGTTGCAGAGATTGAGAGAGACCGAAATGCAATAGCTTAAAGAAGTAATGTTAAGAATAAGAAATGGTGATTTCTTGCAGGTCCAAGTTGTTAGGCAGCTTGACTTACTTCTTCTATGCAATACAATAATTGTATTGCATAATTAGTATAATATTTTATTAGCTGAATGTCAGTTAATAAATAGACATTATATATAATTAAAAATGTCTATAGATCGGAATCCTTAAATTATACAGAGCTGTGGTATATAAGTTTAGGTCATATAAGTGTGAGACGCTTATCCGTCTAGCTAAGGATGGTTGGATTATTTATCTGACTATAAAGACTTAACTAGTTTATGAATAATGTCTTCATAGAGATGACCAAACATACCAAAATGTACATCACATCCCTTCGATTAAATCGAAGTAGTGAGTACATTAGCAGCAAGTTTTCCATTTGAGTAAAGAAGAATGAGATTCTCATTCATTATAGTCCTCCGGATACTCTACAACATAATGATGTTTAGGAGGGGAAGAATTGGACTTTATTAGATATGGTCCGATTGATAATGAGTGTTACCGACTATATTTATCAGTATATGCTCCAAATAATGCTACTTATTAAGTAAAGTTCCATCAGAAGCTATTCCTTCTATTCCGTATGAGATACAGAAAAGAAGAAAGCCATATCTTAAGTAAGTTAAAACTTTGGGTTATCCTACTAATGTAAGAGTTACGCAGTAGAGTATCTTGTTTTATAATAGTTACTCAACAAGATAAACTAGCACCTAAGAGGTACATGTATAGGTTCATTGTGTATCCTGTGAATTCAATAGGATACGAGTTCTACGATTTAGAGAAGCGAAGTGTGTTCGTTTATCGATATACCGCTATTTTAGAGAAAGAGTTTCTCATGGAACGTAGAAATCATAGAAAGATTGAATTTGATGAAGTAAATCTAGAAATCAATGAACCAAGGATGGGAACTTAGGCTTAATTAAGCAGTGACCTTTTAGCACACTTCTCCCAGTGGGTTAGAAAGGATGTCTAGGTCATCTTTTAAGTATGGTTGATGCCTAAAGATGAACTTGTAATTTTCTTGGTAGAAGAAAATAATCCTTTGACCTACAGAGAGACGATGTTAGACATCGGTTCAAGAAGCAGCAAGAAGTTATGGAAACAAAATTGACTCTATGCATCAGAATCAAATCTAGGACTTAGTTAAGCTACCAGTGGGAATTGTTCTCATTGGTTGTAAAGAGTTTACAAAGAGGTAGTGGAAGCCAGAAGGAAGGTAGAGACTTTCTAGGCCTTATATTGGTTCTAGAAAGATAATCTTCAGTGATTTAGGATCAACTAAGAGGAAAACTTTAGACCTATATTGATGCTAAAGTCGATTAGAATGTTATTGGCTTTTGCAGCATATTATGACTTTGAGGTTTGACAGATGGATGTAAGGACAATGTTCTAGAATGGATACCTTGAGTAAGAGATGTTCATGGAATAGCCTGAAGATTTTACATCCAGCCAGACATTTGGTCTAGTGTGCATGAAAGGTCAGTGGGAGCATGATAGTCTTCTGGATGCTCTTTGTTGATGACATACTGGTCATTGGGAATGATGTCAGTATGTTATAATCGATCAAAAGTAACTCGTAAGAATTTCTCCATAAAGGGTTTAGGAGAGGCTTCCTTTATACTAGGTATAAAACTTTATAGAGATAGAGTTAGGAAGCTGATATGATTCTCCTAAATCATTTTACATCAATAGTGTCCTAAAAAGGTGCAGTTTTGTTAACTATGAGATAGTTAACGTACCTTTTGGATCTGCTGTTCATCCTTCGAGGAGAGTGTCTCTTTAGATAAAAAATGAGAAAGTTAGAGTGTCTAACACACCAGATACATCAACTCTTTAGAGATTGATGTTTGCTATGATGTGTTTGAGACCTGATATCAGTTTGGCTGTAAAATTTACAAGTCTAGTTCAGTCTGATTCAAGTGACAGCCATTTAAATAGTAGTCAAACATATCCTGAGATACTTTGAAGGTACAAAGGATAAGTTTCTCAAATATAGAGAAAGTAACTTACAAGTGAGAAAATGCACGGACAGACTTCTAATTTGACCTAGATAATGGAAAGTCTACGTTTGGGAATGTGCTTATTCTCAATAGTACTAAGTGAGTTAGAATTACACCAAACTGGGATTCACTACAGACCTATATGGACGTAGCAGAAGCGGCAGTGAGGATACATAGGTTTGTCGCTGACCTTGGAAGAGTTCCAAGACAGATGGATCCTATCCCATAAATTTGCAATAAAACTAGGCCGTAGTACAGGCCGAAGTGCCAAGAGGACGCCAATACTCTAATTATGTTGAGAGGAGTCTCACATAAAAGAGGGATTTGGCTTAAGAAGATGTAATTATTTATAGAAGTGTTCTATAAATAATTTAACGAACCCATATTTGAAGGCCACGACTCTTAAAGTGTTTATGAAACACGTAGAGTCGATGGATATGAGATACCATCAGGAATGGCACTAGAGTAAGTGGGAGATTGTTAGGGTCAGTGCTTACGTGCCATCCCTAAATGTACATATACTTGTGTATTTATACAAGTGTACATTCCCATTAAATGGCTAAAACCCATAAATATGGTACCATGCAATGTAACGTTACAGTCATTTTACAATCTGAATGAGTTCAGATCAGATCTAAAGGAGGTTATATAAGGACTTACAGTTAGCCATGCTGAGAGATCTAAATGCTAAATGTTAGTATAGCTAAGTGTTAGCTGGTTATAATACTCAGTAGATTCAAGAGTTGGAGCATTGTCTGTATTAGAACATAGACTTGGGAATATACCAGTAACTGCATAGTTACAAAAGTTACAATCGGGTGCCAGGAAATACAAGTTACGCAAGTATGTTCTCGAACTATTGTCTTTGATCTATTTCTGCCAATGCGGGTCTATCGGTGGATACCTTTATATATAGATCAGCATATGTTGTACCTAGAGGGTATAGATGGCCATTCCTAGCTGACTGTGAACTTGGAGCTCGTATTGACATATGGGTATCCAATTAGGACTGGATATGAGACATACTCACGAGGGCCTCCGATAGACATCCTATGTAAGCCGTCAACGGAGGGTCCTTCCGAGTTGAGTAGTATAAGTGGTCCTTTAACCTGAATGCCACAGTGGGCTTGTAAATGATCCATCATACTTTGGTTCCATGTATGTCATAGACCTTTCATGGTGTGACCGCTGGGTGTCGTTGGGTATGGTCCGATGCTTTTGGAGTCTGGTGTGTACAGATATAGGATCCGTCAGCTCGTATAGGGAGTTTGATATCCAGATGCTTCGAGATTGTATCTCGAAAAAATCTTGTGGCCATAAGTATTACTCCTGAAAAAGAGTTTCGTCAGGATGGAATAATATGGCAAAGGAGTTTGCGTATATTGTTCAGTGAGATACAAATCTGGAGATAGGACATGGATGAGCATTAGGGGATTTGACGGTGATAATCTATATCCCCGCACATCCAGGACATCATGACGGAAGGACTATACGTATGCGTTGTAACCTCAGCTTGTATGGTTTAATGCGGTGATTTGTATATCCGTGACGTGTGTATGGGGCATTGCTCACAGACTCATAGAATAGTTCCATTTGACAAATTGGGCGTAGAACCTAGAGAGTCCAGCGATAAGGAGTGTATTCGTTATGCACTTGGGCAGCGTGTGTGATTAAAGTGTTTAATCTAGTAATATTCAGCACTACCATAGAAATACGTGCGTGTCTGTATTTAAGTGTTAAATACAACAATTAGTCAATATTTATTATTTACTAATTATATATTGACACTTGGTAATTATTCATGAGGGGCAAAATGATCACTTCACACTTTAATTATTTAATTATTAAATAATTAAAATATATCTTTATAATATATTATTATATAATATTATATATATAATAATAGTTTATTTGAGTGTCAAATAGTTGGCATCCATTATGTATTTTATTATTATTATTATATTATATTATATTTTTATTTTATTATATATATATATTTATATAAATATATATATATATATATATATATAAGGAGAGAGAGATGAGAATTGGTGAAAAGGTGTGTGTTTTGAAAGTGTTGCAAAGTGTTTGTCGAGAGAAAAGAAGAGAAATGGAGGAAGAAGAAGAAGAAGAAGAAAAAGAAAAAGAAAAAAAATAGAAAAAAATGAAATTGTTTCATTTTTCTTTATGATTTCAATTGAAGCAATTGTGAATTGCTTCAAATTCTCTATTTCTTATCTTTTTAGAGAAAAGGATAATAGCACACACCCGGCCATTTTGGGGTTTAAGAGTTAAACCCAGTGCTAAATATAAGGCTGCTGTTCTAGCTCACCAAGCCCACCGTGTTGGTGACTAGAATTGCCCACGAGTTGGTCTCTATGCGGACTCCGAGAAAATACGTGTATAAGTTACACGTTGAGGTGAGTTCTCTACCCTATTAATATATTAATGTGATTAATATATTTTATTTATTGTGTTTATTATTTAATTTAAACTCTTCCGCTGCGTATAATATGTATGTGATACGTATTTTAGGCAATAGACACAATTGCACATGCAAGCACCTACACTTTCTTTGCCTTTTCCTTTTTTTTTCTTCAAATTCTTCCTATTTTTTATTACAGTCAAAATAATAATAAAAATATATATTCTTTAGATTGCAAATCAAAACTCTAAACCATTTAATTGACTTAAAAAAAAAAATTAAAGAATCACCAAGAATTAACCTAATCATGAATTATTATGGGTATAACTATTCATCACATAATTAATAAAAATAACAAATATAGATTAAATATGTAATTGATACCACAATAAACAATTGCTACCACACATAAAAATAAATTATATATATAATATAAAACAAGGTGGCTCTGATACCAGTTGTTGGTTGGTAAATAAAAATTTTCTATTTATAAAAGTAAACGTAGCGGAAGCTAGATCGTCTTGTTCATAATTACATATATAGGGATAGAAGATTACCTCAATTCCTCGCTATAGCAAATATGAATTGTCTGGCTGTAATTTTCTTTATTATCCTCAATCTTCAAACTCAACGCGTGTGTGCATGTGGATCTTTCTGAATTTATAAAAATATTAATACCAAAATCTGAGAGAATGATATTAATTAAATTCTTCTCACACGTAAGAATACATAAAAAGAAATTTTTTTCTGTATAGTTGTGGTATATTTTTCTTATTACATACCTCCCATATATATAAGGATCTCCATTGAGTATTTAAAATTTGATTAGGATTAGAAAATTAGAGTTTGATTAGGATTTGAGCTAGTAGAGGGACTGCAAAACCCATGGGCTTCTTAGCTCCAACTTAAAAGGCATAGTCCTTATTATCTTATAATATACCAATTCTTCTAAGTTAACCTCAGGTATTCCAGTAAAAGTCAAGGGCTGTACTATAGTAATCCATATTATAAAGTAAAAGCCCATTTAATTAATATTTATTTTATTTAAATTGGGCTTGGTCTTTAAACTAATAATAACCACTTAATTGACCATCTAATTGATGTTCATAATTAAAACTAGGCCATAAAAAAATGTCTTGCTTCTTTAATTATTTATTTTTTCATAAGTCATTGAATGCTCTAATGATCACTTTTAACATATCTATATTTGTAAATAAATTTATAAATAAATATTATTATTTAATAAATAATTTATTGAATAAACTGTGGCCACAGATTCTAATAATCAAGTATTGCAAACATCTTAGGTGGACATTAATTATTAGATTCCATCTTGCAAATATATGTTCCTACTACCCATAAAATTATATCTCTAAGTTATCGAGGTTTTGACCGTTTATATGGATCTCAGTCCATGATAGCTCAAAAGATACAACGCATGAATGTAAGTTCATTACTTGCTCAGAATTAAGATCAATCAAGTTCATTAAAACTTTTGTGAATTAAGATCTACGACATTTAGTTAATCAGATCGAAATTCACAATAGTCCCATTCAAAGTAACATATACATTAGTTTTTCTACTCGAAGTCTCTACTTCGATAATTGATGCGATATTTCTATATCTTAAAATTAAGTGCAAGTATACACTATCGTATGCAAGTAATAAAGGGACTAAATAAGTCAGATGTCGAACCCACAAGGATAATTTCTTCTTTTTAACCAATTACTAAAATGGTATCTTCCTAATAATTATTCAGATAAATAAAAATCTAAGAATGAATGTAAAAAATATAAAGGCAAAAATACAATGCAAAGAGATTTAAGTGATAGCAATATAGAGAAAACCTAGGATTAATACTATTCCTCAATATGCTTTCTAATGATGAATATTTTAATATTTAACTCTCTTAATCTTTGTTATTGATCAAGACACTAATATATTCACAAGCCTCTTCCATGGTCATACAAGTATACCTTAATTTATCAAATACCTATATTCCTATGGTACTTGTAATAAATTAAGATTTATTAAGATTAAGTCTTATTGATCATACATGCTAATTAGGTATATTCCTATCCTAATTTGAAACTTGCATATGCAACATCGAAGGTTACTCTACAATCATGCATCAAATTACCTAGGTCTAAATATTATGATTCCTCTTTCGAGTTTATCAATAATATTACCAACTCATTTACCATATATTGGCTAGATATATTTAAGCATTAAGATCAAGTAATTTAAATATAAAAGAACTAAGTTTATTAAATATTCAAAAGATATGACAATTAAGCACATATATTGAGTTCAAGTATTAACCATAAAAAATAAATTTAGTTCATGACTACAAGAAAACAACAGTAAAAATAATAATAAACCATAATACAATCAATAGTAAACCGATATAGACGTCGAATTACTTTTAATTGTGCTGTCTAAAATACTCTTGATGCTGAAGAACGCCTTGAATCTCTCTCTAAAGTTGCTTCAATTAAACTTCTATTGCGCTCCAAGACTCGTGCGCTGTATTCTTGGTGTTCTTGAATTGCTCTAGGTTGCTCTTGAATGATTCTTAAAGGCTGGGAATGAGTGGCTTTTTATAGGGATTGATATGAGCTTGAAAATCTCAATTCTCGTCGGACTAGGACTCGCGCTACCATTGGGGTTCTATGCAGTTGTCGCTGAGGCTACTCGTGAAAAAGGCTTCACCGCTGGAGCGGTGGGACAATGGCGCTGGCCTATCGCTGGTGCAATAAAGGTCTGGCACTTGGGCGCCAGATGCGACTTAACTAGGTCATTTTCCTAATTTCAATCACTGTTCCAGTGCTAGAGCGGTAATCCTCGTGGCGCTGGGGCGATGGACACATACTTTGAAAACTTTACATTTTAGTCTTTGTTTTCGCTCCTTTTGCATTCTTTCTTTAAATTTTATTTAAGTCCCTATAAATAACAATAATACACATAAATAGCCATCTACTTTCATAAAATAATAAAATATTAAAATAAAAACATGAAAAAATATATGACAATTTTGCTCTTATCAATGATCAAGGTAAATCACCCACTATATGAAGCAGAAAAACTACAACCTTACATAATAAAATGCCTTTTTTCATTAATGGTTATGAACTAGATTTAATTTATAAAGAACTTGTGGTCTATACCCTCTGTATTAGCATCATATGCATAATCCATATATCACATACTTTATAAATATGGGCTCATTAATATATGCTCAATTATATGTATAAATAAACTTTATTAATTTAATAAAATATTATTACACATACTTTAAGGATATAAAATAATATAAAATATCTAACAAAACTCATTAATCTAATAACATTATGATACAAAGTGCTTTTCAACTAACTTCAAACCTGTTTTTATCACTTGATTATTAATTGTATTGCTATTTTAATTTAAACTTTTTTAACACATTTTTATAAACTAATAAAATTTAGAATTTTCATTCGTAGCTTAATGTGTTTTGTTTTTCTTAATTTCATTTGATTAGATAATTTTTTCTGTCGGGCTGAGAGATATTAAGATTATTTTCGAAAGTATGTTGAAGAACAACATAAATTAGTCAAATTTACACCAATTAGGTTAAGTGAGAAAAATCGTACTAATTAAATTAATCGAGTTAAGCGGGTCATACACTGTTAGAAACATAAACACAATGTAATCATTAGATATTTTAATTGAGTTATCATGTCACATAGTTGTTTGAGTAACTGATTTCACTAATATGAGATATTGAGCCAAAATCTCCTTAAATGTAAATGTCGGTCTGATCAAATTTACATAGCAAGTCAGTGGGTTAGTTAAATACTAATGTTAGGTATATAATTATCTATTAACTTAAAATTTTGAAATCAAATGATTTTACTAACAATTATCCATGCATTTTGTAATAATCAACAAATTTTATATTTCATTTTAAAACTGAAAATTGTTGTACACTCATTTATCACACAAGAAAGCATCTTATAATAAATTGAATTAAAAAAAATTTGAATCCTTAAAGTTATAGAAAAAAAAAAATACAAATTTCAATTTTTTTAAATTTTCATAAAGACTCTTATTAGATAATAAATTTTGTTTATTTTAATTGTAAAAAAAATAAAATTGATGAAAGTATAATTATTCTTCCTATTTACAAGAAAATTGGTGAAAGTACTAATATTAAACAAGAAAGCATCTTTAATAAATTTGAAAAGGACATGAACCATTAAGGTTTTAAAAAAGAGATATGCAATCAATTTCTTTAAAAATACTATTGAAGCTTTTATCAGATAATGATTTTTATTTATTTTAATTACAAAACATGTAAAATGGGTGAAAGTATAATTATATCCCTATTTTAGAGTAAAATTGATGAAAGTATAATTATGCCCCTATATTGATTAAAAAAAGTTTAAATTCAATTAAATATTAGAAAGAGGATTTAAACCCCTAACCTTGTGGTTAACATCATATACTTTAACTAATTAAGCCACTCAAGCTTTATTTCTATATATGAGTTTGCAAATCTATTAATATTTGATCCTTAAGACCCTATGTTAATATTTTAAAAAATGTCAGTAACAAGTATTATACCTCGATCATCCACATAATAAATAAGAGTACTTATCATTGTGCTACAACAAATTTTGTTAGAATAGTACTAAAACAAAAAATACAAAAAGGGAAAATGGCAGGACCCTAGCTATTGCCCGTCACTACTTGCCATAGCGCCGATCGTCAGTCGACATTCCAATCAACTTAGAAATAATTAACTCAAAAACAATCAACTCAGAAACAATCGACCAACTAGTTCCAAATGTCTTCGTTGTAAACCGTGGCTAAAATTACCAAAAAAGAGATCAAAACCTAAAATGACGGCAAGTGATGACTTTTATGGCAGTTAGGGTTATGTCATTTTTTATTTTTGTATTTTTTGTTTTGACATTATTTTAATAAAATTTTTTACAGTATATTAGTGAGTACAAGAGTATTATCATGCCGATGTCCTGGGTTCAATCTATGTCAAAGATTTATTTTTTCTTATATAAGAGTTTACTAACTTCAAATTTAAATTTAGATTGAATTTTCATTTTACCCATTCTCCTATTAAAATTATTAAAAATTATTATTTGACAAGAGTTTTGATAAAATTTTTAAAACACTGAAATTTACATATATTTTTTTAAAACTTTAAAAGTTTAAATATCATTTTTTTCTATAATATTACTTAAATATCTTACAATCAACCTAGGGTATGCTTAAGTTATAAAGGAACCTTTTACATAATCAGCCAATCAAGACCTCAAACTTCAAAATTTCACCGCAAAGTCTATAAAATCAATTTTAATGAATATCATCATTTCATCAAGTTAATCACATGGAAAATCATGTCAGACTTGAAAATGATGGAAAATCGTAGCATTGTAGAAGAATATTTCCATGATGTTCAAGGACTAGGGTTTTGGAACGAGATATGCTAAACAAATATACGACAAAAAATAAAATAAAAATTGACGGTTGGATGGTGACCCATCAACTTGTCATTGAGGAATTTTATTGTTTATTCACGGGACCATTGAAAATTTCAAAACTATGGGGCACTTAGTTTGAATATTCGGCCAACATGAAATTAATAATTCTACACATTATAGTGGGACGATATGATATTGGTAAAGGCATTACTACAAGTACATTTGCACTTAAAATCTAATATGTTAAATTAATTAAATTATAATAACTTGAAATCTTGCATATTTATCTTAGATTTAGTAATCTAAATTGTTAAATTTATAATTGTTGGGCTTATTTTTTTTAAAAGGCACTCTTACAACTTATGTTTCACTATTTTAAGAAAAGGTTGTATGTATTCTAAATTATAAGAATTTCAGATGTGAAAAAACCTGTATATCCAAAGGTCCATAAATCAGATCCAACATCTAGCAAATAGGTAATTCAATCTAACAACTTGTAAATTTTTACAAACAGATAAAAAATTTCGCAAGAAATTGGGAACGAATTAAATTATGATATATACTCTCATTCTTATTGTTATTTCAAAGTTTTAATAAAATACACATTCTTAAAGTTAAATTCATCTTACAAAATTACTAAATATCATGTAAAAAGGATATAATACATGTTAATTAGGATTTATATTCATGTATACATATTTACGAAAGGATTGAAATTCATACTCTATAAATATGAGAAATTATTCCTGGATTGATTCATTAACAATTGATATTGACCATTCATACATACATATAACAAATATTACTACCTTATTGGTTTCTGCATACACTTGTTTATCATACACGCACTTTTTTTATAGATAAACACCGACTTAAGTATTATAGTATTTTTTTTATAGGAGGACGAAGGGTTTTGATCATCAATTGGAGGAGTATGCAGGGTAAGAAGGTAACTAATATAGAGATTTCAAATTGAATATCTTTAATAGCGTTATCTATAAAAAAAAAGTTTGAACAAAATCAATCAAGCTGATTTCAAATTGAATATCTTTAATAGCGTTACCAATACTAAAGATTTGTCAGTGACTACTAAGAAGAATGGTAAGAAAAAAGGATAAGAATCCATAACTTCTATATAACACAAAAATTAAGGGACTAAGCAGCTCAGAGACAATGGTATTAGAAAGCGATGTTTGTGTTAAAGTGGGAGACATATTGACAAAAGTACTTAAGAAACTTGAGTATACTAGACAAAAATACCCAAGAAACTTGAGGAGACTAGAGGAGAAAATCGTGAGTTAAGAGATAAATTGATAGAGATGGAAGAGTATGAAGAATTATGTGATGGACAAGATTCCCAGCATCTAAGAAATGAACTAGAGCATATATGTGGAAAGGCAATAATGAATGGGGTTGACAAAGTTGTGCTCTATAGGATTGAGGGGGATGAGGAAATTCTAGATATGACCAAGAAGATGGATGGAAGCGGTATAAGTGATTCCATTATGAAGGAGGTAGAGGAATTATATGAAAAGATAAAAAAAGAATCTAGAGTTGCTAAAGATGCGATGTTCTTGGCAAGAGAGGTAAATCAAGACATATTCTTAGAAGCCATAAAACGAGTCAAAAGACCCTATAAATTTGTCATACCACTTTTCTAAATGTACGATGGCACTGGAAATCTTAAGGAACACATCCTCTACTTCAATGTGAAATGATTATGCACGCATTGGACAAACCCTTAAAATACATCACATTTCCTTCTAGCCTAAAGAAACTAGCCCAAGCATGGATCTAGAGCTTGTAAGAAAATTTAATATCTTACAACGAGCTGACTACCCACGTCATCACTTAATATATGCGGAACTGAAAGAAAAATAAACCTACCTCAGACTTATTTTTATGAAGTAAGTGGAATGAGATGATAAAAAGTTTCCTCAACATGTTTAACAAAGAACTTAGTAAGGAAGCTATGATACAAATATAGCTATCCAAGCTTACCAAAATATAGTAAAGACATCAACTCCCTACTATCAGTAACTCGTCTAAAAGAAATTTACTTCCTTCAAAATAATTAACTAAAAGTTTGAATAATGGATTAGAGAGGAGGAAGATGAAGTTGCAACGGTAAAAGAAAATTTTGTGATTACAATGTGAAAGGAAGTACATCGCAGAAAGAAGGATTTCAGAAGTGGATTTTTACTAGGGAAGGTGTTCGCAAAATTATACAAACGCGAATTATAACCGTAAGTGCACGAGTCACGAGCAAGTAATAAAGTGATGAGTGAGTATTGTTCTCATGAGGATTGGTGTCCTAAATTAATGCTAGTTACTATTGTGTTGGTAACCTAACTTTATGTAGAAAAATCTAAAGGATAAGTTAAATTGTGTAATTAAAAATACTTTAAACTAAATGAATTGATAAATTAAAGGAATGGGAGTTCTATGGCAATGGGGTTCTAGGGACTTGATTTCCCTTTATTGTTTCAATGCTCTTTATAATTAGTGATTATCAACTAATTTAATGCATTCATTTATCAAGGGCTTAAAACTAATCTCATTCCTTCTCCTGAGTGCTGAATGAGACTCTATATATATACAATTAAGTTGATATCCCTATTTAACTCATTATACATACATGCATTAAACAACCTTTAAATGATTACCCTAAGTCTAATCGTCTCCCAACTCACTAAACTTAAGGCTATGCTTATTAAAACCAATAGATGGATTAAACTCTCCCAAGTACATAAACTAAGCATTTAAAACATCTAATCAATTTCTCAATGCAATTAGAAGCATTAAGCACATAGAAAAGCATAAATGAATAAACATCAAATAGTCATTAATAATAAGATAACATCAATACATAGAGTTCAATAAAGTTCCATCAATCCCTAGAATATATAATCTAGAAATCCATAATGAAATATTCAACTACATTCATCCAAATGTTCATAAAAGTACTCATATTTAAATCAACACAAAAGACAATTAAAAACTAAAAATAAATGTAAATGAGGTAGAGAGAAGAATGAACTAGTTGGAGAAGCCTTTGGAGTCTTTAATCTTCAATAATCTCTATCAATCCAAGCTTCAATGGTGTTTCTCTCACTAAGAACTTAAGTTTCTCTCTCTATTTCGTGCTCCTTTTTGATAATGTGAGAAATGGCTAAAGGATAGTATTTATAAGCTTTAAATTAGGGCAAGAATATGGCTAATAAAATAGGCGGTGGCGCTTGAGCGCCACGTTTTGGCTCTCGAACGCCAAGCATTTTGCCTGATTTAGTGTCTGGGCACCACTTTTTGGCGCCGAGCACTATAGCACCTTGGCACTGTAGCGAGTTACTGTAGCACATCAACGGTTCATAGGCATTGCTTATCAGTACTGTAGCATATTAATTTTTTTTTTGCTTGTTTTCTTTGAATTTTCATTCCAAATAACTCTATTAACTTGAAACATACAAAATAAAATTAATACACATAAAAAACTATATATTCTTATTTAAATTAAGTAATTATCAAGTTTAGAAGAGTTACAATATAATGTATAAAATGCGCTTATCAGAAGGTGATAGGGACCAAAAGCTAAAAAGATAAATTTAGCCTATAATCCCAATCAATATGCTCGTAGAAAAATTTTATTTGAAGTATAAGGACTCGAAAATCTTCAGGAAGCTGAAACTGATCCTGGCATTTGAGGATAAGTAAGATTAGACTAAACACTATATTTTTCACAATGAACATGAGCACAACATTGATATGCAATTTTTAATTAAGCATAAGTGCACGTTATCGTATTAGGTAATATAGAATTTGAGTCTAAGTATTATTCCCATGGAGACTTATTTAATCTAATTCTTTGAATCAAATACTAAAATTAATCTTACTTAACTTTTATTCAGAAAAAATCTAAGGATAAATTTCTCTAGTTAATCTAAATCTAAGAAAATAAACATAATCTTAAGCAATAAGCAAACAAGAATTAAATTCACCATTATAAAAGGAATCTAAGGTTTCAATTATCACTAAATATTTCATTGAATCTATTATTCTTTTATTTAATTCCTTAATAATAAATTATTGACTAGAACACAAATATCGTTATTAGCCTCTGTCAATGGTCAGATAACTATATTTTATCATAACAATAATCTATATGTCTATGGTAATTAAAATAGTATAAAATTCATTAAGAACAGGTCTAATAATGTCACACATCCATATAGGTATATTTTTATCCTACATGAAACTCATAGTTATTAACCTATGATCATGTATCAAACTATTATAGACTAAACACATAAATTCATCTGTTGAGTTCATTATGGTTCCTTGAACAATCATTATATTGGCCAGATATAAAGAAACATTAAACACAGATAAAATGAACCAATCTACTTTATTGAGTTCATAAGCTAAGAGAAATAATAGATTCACTTACATTAGGTTCAAAAGTCTAACCCTAAATCAAGAAAATTTAGTTCATAAAGAATCTAAGAGTTCCAAAGCAATAAATTAAAGACATGATTAAAAAAGACATCAAATAAGAGAAAATAAAAGTAATAACACAAGGTTGATGCCCTTGAATTGTTTCTCCTTATTTCATGCTTGTTTTGCAATCCTTGCTCTTTAATCTTCAATCTCTCTTGAAAGGTGTTTTATGTTTGCTTTTGAATTTTTTTTGTTGCACTCTCTTTTAGCAGTGAAAAATGGTCTTTTTATAGGTCTTTGTAACCCTAAGGGTTTGTAACTTCGAGTCCAAATGGTATTAGAACTTAAACAGGATGGGTTCTTTTAGTTACATGGGCGTCGTGATGCCCAACTCTCTACTTTAAGCACCGTGATGCTGGCTATGAGTTCTACGGTGCTCATACCTAGGAAATGTGGCTAAACTCTTCTGCATGAGTGTCTTGGCCATAGTGCTAGAGCGCTATAGTGCTTGTTTATGGGCACCGCGACACTGGGCCACTCTCTTCAACTTCTTCATTTTGCGTTTGATTTTTCTAGTATTTTCATGCCGTGGGTTGAAAACCTATATTTGTGTGTTGTGTGATGTGTACTAAGCGTAAGTGTATGCTATCATGAACAAGTAATAGAGTAATGAGTAAAGTGTTGATCCTATGAGGAATTTATACGTATTCTTAACCAAATACTAAAATTGTGTCTCCTTACTTTTATCCAAACAAATGTTAATTAGGTTTGTTTATATTAAAACTAAACCACTACTAAAGTTAATCAACCCTAATTATGAAAACAATAAAGTACAATCACTATATGAAGAGTATCAAGGACTATAGCTATCCCCGTTGAAAATTCTAGATAGGTAACCCTAGAGGAAGGGGGGTGAATTAGGTATTTAAAATTAATGTACAAAAATAAATAATTTATGCAATTATTAAAACATAAACAAATTTAATAAAAATAATTAGAATAAATAACAGAGTAAGAGATATAGAGAATGTGTCATGACCCAACTCAGACCTGGCAAGATATTATCTTTTTTGGGCCTAAGCCAGCACGGTTTTATTCTTGGGCTTCACGCAAGACCCAAAATGTGTCTTGCCAATTAAGGTGTGGGTCACGCCTTATAAACCCAGCATCTTTTTTGTGCCTTAGCGATGTGAGATTTTCCTAGGGTGTTACATACACCCCACTTAGGGACTCAACATTCTCGCTGAGGTTTACCCTACCATCGCTCTGCTATACACCGAGAGTGGCTCTAATACCATCTGTCATGACCCAACCCAGACCTGGCAAGATATTGTCTGCTTTGGGCTTCACACAAGCGTCCTTCACCCATAACGTGTCTTGCCAATTAAGGTATGGGTCACCCCTTATAAACCCAGCATCTCTCTCGTGCCTTAGCGATGTGGGATTTGCCTAGTGTGTTACAAAATGGCACCCAGATGTTTACTTGGTTTAGCACTCCACACGCCCTACGTCCATGCCTTAAGCAACGCGCTTTGAGAATTCTACTAGCTTGCCTTAAATTAAGGACAAGAATTAATACTCTTAACTTTTAAGGTGTTAAAAAATCTTTATAACAAATTGGTTTCCAAGGTACCAATTAAACCCTTACAATAAAAGGGTAATCCCTTTACTCTAAAAGTATTTCCCACAAGCACTTAAATTACAACAAAAGAGTATCCACTCTCTTATCAAAATGTTTCCTACAAACGCTTGAATAATCTAAATACAAGAATTGGTAAATAAAATAATTTGATCTCTCAAATAAGTACATATGAAAGTGTAAGAACAACAAAGCTCTTAATTCTGATATATAATATTTTTCTCTTCTTTTCTCTTATTCTTGAGCTTCAAATGAGTGAGTTATTTATAAAGAGTGAAAAATAGTTGTTGCTACAATAACTCTCTCGTTGCTATAGTGCTGCTATAGTGACTTACCATTGCTACAGTTACGTATGGTACTTGACTGTTATATAGTAACATGCCTCATTACTACAATGCTATTATAGTGTAATTACAATTGCTATAGTGCGCTATAGTGATCTTCTCAAAGTTTTGATCTTTTTCATTTTAGTCCATTTTTTGAAACTTTCAAAACTTTTCACTTTGGTCCATTTCAGCATGTTTAAATGACTTGATGGTAAATTTTTGTAGAAAACTCTAAATTTACTTTCATAAAATTCTTTGGAAAGCTAACACAATTATTTTCCTGTTGCCACCAAGTTTGTGCACATTTTCTATCTCATACAGTACCAATGTAATTTTGAATGAGCCCTTCTGTTTTCTTTGCTCCTAATTTACCTCACTTATGTATTTGATTCTTTTAATGCCTAAACATACAATTTTTTATCATCGAAACATCAATATGCATGATTAGAAAGTCAACATAATCTCATCAAAATACCTCATGTATTTTGATGTCCTTAGTGGAGATTTTACAAAGAAATTTTTATATCATCAAAATACATCAAAATTATCTCCTTTTTGACATCATCAAAAGGCCAAGAAAATTATTGGGGTATTTATCAAAAGTCTAATACATTTTCTTCTTTAAAGAATATTTTTCAATATGCATAATAACTTATAAAATCATCAAAATATTTTGATAGGCATATATGACTCAATCATAATTACCATAACCGTAAGCAATATTAATCAAATCAAAATACATTCCTCCCTCTGTGAAAAATAATTTTTCAATATATGTACTATTTCATCAAAACATTATATCAAAATACATCTATTATTTTTAAATTGATGAATCATCAAGAACTTGTCCACGAGGAGAATTCCAAGCTATGAATGTTTTATTCACATGTTCTAGGTGCAAGCAAAAATATCATTCACAAATAATATGCTTATAATTCCTTGCTCCCCCTAAATATAACATACATAAATCTCCCCCTTAGAAAATCAAAGATGTAATGATATACCCAAAATGATTAGAAAATCATATAACTCCCCCTATGAAAACCAAATATATATTAAGAATTCTAACAATTTATAACTCACCAATGAAATTAAAGAAATCAAAATAATTTATAATTGTTCATAGTGTAACATCAAAGAAAAAACATTTCACACAATATCAAGGCACCATCAAATGTAATATCTATTAACAAGGCAAATATTATTACCAATTCAAATCATATTTTTTTTGTACCTACAAAAATAAATTCAAAATGCACATTTCGGTACCCAACATTCCTTGGATCCTTGAATGTTAGAAATGCTTTCTTTTGGAACCCAGATTTGTCCAATTCCAAAGTTTTTTAAAGGACAATTATAAACTTTATGATCATTTTTATTACAATAATATCAAATTAAATTAGGTTCAACTTTAAAACTTGATTTTACAAAATAATTTTTCAAGTGTTTTTGCTTTAGAAATAGTTTATATCTTATACCTCCCTTGTCAAACACATATTTTTGAGAACCAAGTAATTTTTGTCCATTTATGAAATTTAGGACAATCTCTTGTAAATCAATGAGTTCTTTTTTAATGGCTTCATTTTCTAAAGTTATATCTTTGATTTTGAGGTTCTCATTTAACTCTTGAATGCATGCGTAAGATACTTCAAGTACATTTTCAAGATTTTCTTTTTCTCTTTTAAAAGAAATGACATTTTCTTCTACATAAATATTTTCACTTTTTAGCACATTATTTTCTTTTTAAAGTTCTTCAATTTTATTTGAAAGATAAAAATTTTTCTCCCTAAGTGATGTATTTTTAGATGCAAGCTTGGTCATAGCATCATGCATTTCTTGAAAAGCATCATACAATTCATCACAAGAGAGTTGTTCACATACCTCATTAAGATTTTCAAATTCGTCATCTCCAATGGCCATGAGTGCAAGATTTAAAGTCTGACATTCATATTTTTCTTCATTATTATCATCACAAGTTGATGCATTCTTTTTCTTTTTCTTCGCTGAATTTTTCTCATATAATACTTCTAGTGCATGCTAAATTGCATATGCAGAATTATAATTACAAATTATATTGAATACATTTTTATCTAATGCACAAAATAAATAGATCATGGCTTTTGCATTTAAAGAAGAATTTCTAAAATCCTATTTATTCCACTCCTCTTCGAGTTTAGGAATAAGCTGGACCTTTTATTCTTTTTCGTGGGCACATGATGACCATTTTGAACAGTAATCTAAAGTTCATAATTAAAAGCTTACAAATAAGTCCTCATCCTAATTTTTCAAGAACTATATTGAATCCATTAAAAAAAAGGAGGTTTAGTGGTAGAATTGGCCACATACATTTAGGGTCTCTAAGGGTTGCCAAGGATCACTCTAAGATCGTTATGCCATTTTTTAGAGTACGAGGTTCTGATACCAAATGAAAATTCTAGAGAGGCAACCCAAAAAGGAGGGGGGGGGGGGGGGGGGGGGGGGGGTGGGGGGGGGGGGGGGGGGTTAAATTAGGTATTTAAAAATTAATGCACAAATATAAATAATTTATGCATTTATTAAAACATAAACAAATTTAATAACAAATATTTACAATACATAAGAGAGTAAGGGATAGAGAGAATGACACTCGAATGTTTATGTGGTTCGACACTCCACATAGCCTACGTTCGCACCTCAAGCAACTCGCCTCGAGGATTCCACTAGCTTGCCTTAAATCAAGGCCAAGAATCAATACACTTGACTTCGAAGGTGTTAAGAAACATTTACAGTAAATTAATTTCCACTAGCTAGCCTTAAATCAAGGCCAGGGGATACTCTATTGACTTCTAAGGTATCAAGAAACCCTTACAATAAAAGAGTAATTAAATTACTCTGCTCTCAAAGTGCTTCCCAGAACACTTAAATGACAACAAAAGAGTATCCACTCTCTTCTCAAAGTCTTTTCCAGAAACACTTGAATAATATCAATATAAGAATTGATAAATAAAATAATTTAAACTCCCAAAAGAGTAAATATGAAAGTGTAAGAACAACAAAGCTCTCAATTCCGATATACAACTGATAAGAGCATATTTTTCATATATTTTTTGATGTTTTTATTTTGATATTTATTATTTTATGATAATAAATGGCTATTTATGTGAATATTATTTTTTTATAGGGACTTGAATGAAAAACAGGGACTAAAGTGTAAAAATTTCAAAATATATAGTTGTCTCCCTAACGCCACAAGCTTTACCACCGCAGCATTGAAACCTGAGACAAAATAAGAAAAAAAGAAAAAAAAAGTCTTATTTAAGTCTTAGTCCATCGCCCCAGGGCTAGGCTAGCAAGCTACCATGCCAGTGACAGCTCAACACCCCAGCGTTATGTCCTCACCGTTATAGCGATATAGCCTTTTGAACACAGCGCTTCAGCGACAGTACGATTCCTGACTTGACAAAATTTGGAGATTTTAAGCTTAAATCAATCCCTATAAAAGACCACTCGTCCCTAGCCTTTAGAAATCATCCAAGAACATCAAGAATACACAACCCAAGTCTTAGAGAGCAATTGGAGCATAATTAAAGCATCTATAGAGAGAAATGCAAGGCGTTCTTCAGCATCAAGAGTTTATTAGGTAATACAATCATGAGAATTCAACATCTATATTGATTTGCTATTGATTGTATCATGATTTCTTATTATTTTTACTACTATTCTCTTGTAGCCATGAGCTAAATTTTCTTTCGAAGGTTAATACTTGAACTCAATATGTGCGCTTAATTGCCATATCTTTTTAATATTTAATAAACTTAGTTTTTTGTAATTCAAATTACTTGTTCTTAACTTTAATACATCTAGCCAATATATGGTGAATGAATTGGTAATATTTTGATAAACTTGGAAGATGAATCATTATATTTAGACCTAGGTAATTTTATGTATGATTGTAGAGTAACATTCAATGTTACATATGCAAATTTTGAATTAGGATAGAAATATACCTAATTGGCATGTATGATCAATAAGACTTGTTCTTAATGAATCTTAATTTATTACAAGTACCATAGGAATATAGGTATTTGGTTAATTAAGGTATATTTGCATGACCTTAAGAGAGGCTTGTGAATACATTAGTGTCTTAATCAACAACAAGAACTAAGGGAATTAAATATTAGAAGATTAATCATTAAAAAGCATATTGAGGGATAGTATTAACCCTGAGTTTTCTCTGTATTACTATCTTCCAAATATCCTTATGTTGTGTTCTTCCTTTTATATTTTCTAAGTTTTTTTTTTGAATAATTACTAGAAAGACATAATTTTAGTATTTAGTTAAAAATAAGATATTATCCCAGTGGGTTCGATATTTGACTCTGTTGTCCCTTTATGACCTGCATATGATAGTGTATACTTGCACTCAATTTTAAGATATAGAAATATCGTATTAATAATATTTTTCTCTTCTTTTCTCTTGTTCTTGAGCTTCAAATGAGTGATATTTCTAAGCAATGAAAAATAGCCGTTGCTACAATTCTGCTATAGTGACTTAACCGTTGCTATAGTGATGTACAGTACTTAACTGTTATATAGTGACATGCCCCATTACTATAGTGCTACTACAGTGTAATTATAGTTGCTACAGTGCACTACAGTGATCTTCTCAAAGTTTTAATCTTTTGCATTTTAATCCAATTTCTGAAACTTTCAAAACTTTTCACTTTGATCTACTTCAGCATGCTTAAATGACTTGATCGTAAATTTATATAGAAAAATCCAAATTTACTTCCATAAAATTCTTTAGAAAGCTAACACAATTATCTTCCTTTTTTTACCAAGTTTGTGCACATTTTTTCTCATACAGTACCAGTGTAATTTTGAATGTGCCCTTCTATTTTCTTTGCTCCTAATTTACCTCACTTGTGCATTTAATTCTTTTAATGCCTAAACATGGGATTTGTTATCATCAAGGCATTAATATGTATGACAATAAAGTCAACATCCTCAGTATGATTTTATTATCTCAATTATTACTCTCTCAGTTCATTTATTCGCCACAACACGAGTTTCATTACAAGCCTCTTCCAATAGTTGTGCAATTATACCTTAATCTATCAAATTCTTTTATTTCTATAGTAATTCGAATAAATCAAGGTTCATTATGAACAAGTTATATTGACCATACATGCCAATTAGATATATTCTTATCCTAATTCAAAACTTGTGGACATTAATCTACAACCATATATTAATTTTTCTAGGTCTAAACACTAGGATGCCTTTTCCAAGTTTATCAAAGTGTTCATTATTCATCCAATCACCATTCCTAGTATTTTGAAAGCATTAATAACACATATTGAGTTTATAATAATTGGATTAAACCAATCAAGTACACATATTGAGTTTAAGACTATAACTCTAAATAATAGAATTGCATCAACATATTAAAAGTTTAATGGCTAAATAACAATAATAAAGCATGATACAACCAATCCAAACCGAATTCATGAAGATAAGATAGCCTCCAATCAATCCTTGAGCAATGGTTGAATCCTTTAATAGTTAGCCAAAATGCTCTTAATTGTGTAATGTCCCTCAAGAATAGTTTTAAATGTTGTTATTGCAAAATATGAGGATGATTTATGGGTTAGAAATGTGTTAAGATTGAGAGAAAATAGGTTAGAGTTTGGTTAGGAGTGGAACTCCGCATTTGGAGATGAAATAAGGTATTTATATAATTGGGCCAACGCTGAAATGTTCATAGTTCAACGTTAAAGCGTTCATTGTTGTATGAACGCTGAGTTGTTGGTCACTGCAACAAATCACTATTCACTGTTATTGTAGCAATTACTATAGCAATTTATATTTTTTGCTCCAATTACTTCTTTTCCCATCTCATCATAATAAACCCTGTAAAAACAACATTCAAAGTATACATGATTATGAAATTATTCGAAAACGGATCATTCCTAAGATAATTTGAGATCTAAATATATGTCTAATTTATGCCAATCAAATATCCCAACCTTAGACAATTACTTATCCTCAACCAATGAGAGAGAATAATGTGGAAATAAAAACTTAAAAGGAAACAAAAAAAAAAAATCGAAACATATGAAAAATTAACAAACGATTGGATTGATTTGATGATTCTTCACAAAATTATACACAAGGGAATTTATAACCGCAAGTACACGAGTCGTGAGCAAGTAATAAAGTGCTGAGTGAGTATCGTTCCCATGAGGATTATGTCCTAAATTAATACTAAGTACTATGATGTTGGCAACCAACTTTATCTAGGCTAATCTAAATGATAAGTTGAATTATTGAATTAAAAGAAGCTTAAAACTAAATACTTGGTAAAATAGAGATATGAGAGATCTATGGCAATGGGGTTCTAGGGACTTGATTTTCCTCTATTGTTCCTATTGTCTTTGTCATTAGTGATCAGTCCAATTTTATACATTCATTAGTCCAGGGTGTATGATTAATCTCATTCCCTCTCCCGAGTGCCGAAATGAGACACTATACATATACAACTAAGTTGATATTTCTATCTAACCCGTTATACATACATGCATTAAGCTACCCTTACGCGACTACCCTAAGTTCATTAGTCTCCCAACTCAACAAACTCAAAGCTATGCTTTTTACAACCAACATAAGGATTAAAATTTTCCAAGTGTTTACGCTCAAAATATAACACGGCTATCACAGTATAGATTGAGGTGTCGATCCCATGAGGAAGCTCTTGGCAAAATAGGTTGGTGAAGCAAAATATTAAAGAGGTAGCAAAGGATAAAAATAGGTTGATGAGATGGAATTGTCTATGAATTGAAGAAAATATCTTATGATGATTTAAGCAAGGCTTTGAGAATCACAATTATGCTTTATAAATCTACTCTACACTTTGATTCAATGCCTATAACTCAATTGAAAGTTTCACATCCCAAACAATCAATCGGAAGATATGTAAAATATAGCACATTTGATAACACATGTATTTGATGTAATTAAACTCTTTGCAAGCATTAACACACATCATGTTCATTTATACAAGTTATCTAAGATCGACAATATATCATTTTGACAATATTGCAGTAAAAGATCAACTTGAATATCAAACATTTATTGCCCTTACATGTTATTCAAGATCGATAATATATCAATTTGACAATACTGCAGTAAAAGATTAACATACAAAACAATGTAACAAGTAACAATCATAATTCAATAAGAATCACATAAGAAAAGCATGACTGAACATATATGAGACATGAGAATTATAACCTCTGGATTATAGAAAATAAAATAGATAAGAGTTTAATCAAAACCAAACTTACAAACATTTGTAGCTCTTGACAACGAATCAAAGCATAGAAGTAGATTTATTACACATAAAAGTTCATCTCTTAGCCTTGCCAAGAACTCTAGCCTAAATTACAATACATGTTAATGAGAAGAAAAGAAGAGAGAATTATCCAATATTGAAAACGTCCTAAAAGTCTCCTTATATAGGCAATGAATGGAAATATGTCATGGGTGACATCAATCTTCAATAATTTTAGGCCAATAACTCATTCATCTACTTGCAGCACATTTGTGGTAATATAAATGATTGATGTAGCCTCTGTGGTTGACATGAAAGTTATATCCTTTTGTCTCTTCTTTCCATAGGCACTAAGTTCATGCAAATTGGATGAGTATCCAATGAGATATGAGCAACATTCCAAAGATACATCAGATTTTGGCCAATAACCATTTTACCCACTTGCAATGCGATTTGGTCCATCATAATGGCTGATTTGGACTTTACCATCAACATACAGGTTGTTGATAGTTAAGTCTAAATTTCACACCTTTAAGAATTATACCAATTGAGTACGTATTTTGTGAGATACGGTCCAAATACGTGAGTTGGGTCAAGTTGGGCAGAAGTTATAGCCCGATTCTATTGTATCTCAATTTTTGGCCTATAACATGTTGGATTTGGCTTTTGTACTATTCTTAAAATTTGTGTAAGATTGAGTCATGTTGCACTAGGTTCAAGAATTTCTTCATTTCAATTTCTACATTGAGAGTTATGTCCATTTTACCTAAACCTGTCTAAATAACATTCATTAATCATAATTTAAGGAGAACACTTTATTTCAAGCTAAAAATACAAAAAATGCTAAAATTAATGACATTAAATGGTGATTAAATCTCTTAACAAATATGCATTTTCATGTGTTCATCATCAAGCATGTAACCCAAATGTTTAATTCATCCAATCTATTTCCCAATTCAATTAGAAGCACATAAAAAACATAAATGAATAACACAAAATAGTCATTAATTACAAAACAACATCAACGCATATTATTCAATAGAGTTCCATCAAGGCTTAGAACATATAATCTAACAACAATGATAATCATACGATATGGTGAATTCTATACAAATGGGATCCTAGAGTATTGATTTCATTCTATTCTTCCTATTTAGCATTTCGTTCAATTCATTAATCAAGGGATTAAGACTAATCTCGTTTCCTTTTCCGAGTGCCGAATGAGATACTATGCATACATATTCAAGTTGATATCCCTATCTAACTTGTTTACCTATACATGCATTACGCAACCCTTAAATTGATTACCCAAAGATTAATCTCATTACCTCTCCCGAGCGTCAAATAAAATTATAGGCATAATGCATACCCCAAGTGTTCTCAAATATTTTATCAAACACTTGGTGTGCACTACATGTAATCCTTGAGAAAACCATAGTGATTACCTAAGTGTTATCAGCCTCCTAACTCAATAACAACCTAAGGTTATGTTTCTTCCAAATTTGATAAATAGGTCAAGCTCTCCCAAGCATCAATTCATAAATCCACAACAACCAATTCATTTTCTAATCAATTGGAAGCATTAAGCATAGAGAAGCATAAATGACTTCAACGAAAATATACTAAATCTTCCAAACATAATATAAATAAAACTACATCAAGCTTTAGAATTCAAGTTTAATCACATACAAATCAAACCATAACTAAAATTATCTAGAAATCCATAGATACAACTCATTTAAGCAATGTTCATAAATGAAAATTTAAACAAAAGAGAAAAATAATGAAAAAAAAAAGAGAAAACCGAATTTGGGGATGTCTCCAAGGTTTCAATCCTTCAAATGTCTTCAATAATGCTTAAGAAACCTTGGAGCCATCATTTCTTATCTTCAAATTTGAGCTCAAGTCTTGTTCTCTTTTGTAAATTTTGTGCCTCCCTTTTGTTATTGAGAAAATGGCTAAATAATAGTATTTATAGGTTTCAAATTAGGACAAGAAATGGGGGCTTAAAACAGGTGGTGGCGCTAAAGCGCCAAACACGGTTTCTGGCACTGTAGCGGAACTGTAGCACATATACTATTCACCCGATACTGTTTAGTGCACTATAGCATTTTGGTATTTTGCTTATTTTCTTTAAAGTTTCATCCCAAATAGCTCTATTAACTTGAAATCTATAAAATAATATTAATATACATAAAAAAATCATAAAGTCACATTTAAAATGAGCAATTATCACATTAAGAGAGGTATAATATTATATATAAAATGTGCTTATCAATGATCATACCATTGTCTTAAAGACTGCTTTACTTATTCTTCAATTCTTTCTAAATTAATAAACACTCTAAATAATTCACAAACACCACCATTGAGCACTTTCATTTTTCGTCATAAGTGATCAACCTTGTATGTGTGTAAAACAAGTAAGTGTTAATTGAATTTTACCAAGATTAACTCAAGTGCCCAAGATGTACAGAAAAGAGATGTCTCGATATATGTTAAAGCACAAAACACTATCATAGGCTTGTTTTTCATACAGCTCTCCCTTAATGTAGAAATACACATATTTCTGAATCTATTAGGTCTTTTATTAGCTTGTAATGTAGAAATATACACTTTTACTTAACCATAACTTAACAGATTCTCAATATCTCTCAATATACTTAGTGTCAATGGTGTATAGGGTGTTTAAGGTACTTAAACTCAAGGGTTAGGCTTGTAATGTGGTTGTTTAAGAAAAAGGTAATTTCTACTCAAATGGGCTAACTAGGGGTAAATATATAACAAGGGTAGACGTGAAAGGCTTAAACGGTCCAAAGATGACCTAATTTCATCTCATAATTTATGTGTTTTCTAGAATTTCACCTCAAGCTTTAATTAAAATAAATTCTAGCGTGTTTTTCTATTCATCAAGTCTAAAATGTACTACTTGATCATGAGCATTTCTAAGCAAGAATTCAATTAACACAAGCTTTTATTCAAGTGCCTAAAAATTGGTGATCAACAAACTTGGTCAAAATCTTTCTAAGTATTGGTGCATAAATTATTTAAGGTATATACTATTTCTTAGGGAATTAAAAAATAAGTTATGCAATCAAATTTTAATTTCTTATCATAGAGTAGTAATCATCATCAGAACCCAACATTAGAAAAATATAGCAATAGACAACTTCAAAAAATTATTTTACGTGAAAATCAAGTCATATTACTAATGCTTTGTTTTCCTTAACTATAAAAGACTAAGACAAAAGATAACCAACATAAAAAAAAACATAAAGTAACATAAACAAGGATAAAATGCAAGCTAAACAAAATATAGGAAGTGTTTCATTGTCTCCAACTAAAAATATGGCATGGTCCCCATGGCAGCGGAAATATAAATGAAACTAAAATACTTCTCTAATCTGTAAAATGTTGGCTTAAGCGTCCAAGTCCTCCCCTACTAATGCTAGTTCCTTTTGTCCCAATATCTGATCATCCTCTTGAGACGATAATGGTAGTGGTGGTGATGGGGTAAGGTGCTCTTGTTTTTGTCAAGTGAACGCCATGACATTCTCTTTATAACACTGTAGTGTTCATCTACCCTGGATGAACGTTAAACTCTACAAAGTTGAAATACGAAGGCGTTAAAGACTTAATTGTTGGCCTTCCAAAGTGTAAATAAGGAACGTTGGGACATTGGGCTTCAACACAGGAGCATTGGTGGCTTTTGAGGACCCCTCAAAATTTTTGGAATTGACACTGGGGCATTGAAAAAGTACTGCCCCAACATTGAATAGGAATGCTGGGATGTTGAGAATTGTGAACTCTTTAGCATTGGATGACTTCTACAAATACTAGGGCCTGTGTTGGTGATGCCTCAATGTTTAGCTTGATGTGGGGGCATTGACATTTGGATGTTCCAGCATTGAAATGATATGAAATTTTTAGAGCTGCTCAAGAATTGACGCTAGGGCATTCTCTATTGGAATACAAGGGTGTTGGCTCACATTTTTCCTTGTCCATATCCTTAGCTCACACCAAAAGCAAAGCAATTTAATTAAAATAAAATAGACTTAAACAAAATAAAATATACCTTGGGTTGCCTTCCAAGTAGTGCTTGATTTAACGTCATCGGCTTGACATCTTCCATTTTTGCTTATAGTGGATCAAATTGCATATCCACGACATCTATTTTATGGAACTTAAGTCGATATCTTCAAGTGTTGACAATCCTTTTCTTTGACTTCCAAAGCTTCATAAGAAAATCTTTAAGAAATAGCTCTGACTATTTTGATTTGAGCTTTCCTAGAAAGACTTTAATGATAGCCTTTATTCAATCCTTGAGCAATGTTTGAATCCTCCAATAGTTAGCCAAAATACTCTTAATTGTGTAGTCTCCCTCCAATATAGTTTTAAGTGTTGTTATTGCATAATATGGGATGGTTTATGGGTTAGGGATGTGTAAGGATTGAGAGAAAATAGGTTAGGGGCGAAACTCCTTGTTTAGAGACGAAATAAGGCATTTATATAATTGGGCCAATGCTGAAGCATTCACTGTTTAACGATAGGGTGTTCATCACTAAATGAATGCTGGGGTGTTCATTTTTGGACGTAGGGACGTTGATTACTATTCATTATTATTGTAGCAATTTACTATAGCAATATATATATTGTTTGCTCCAATTCCTTACTTTCCCATCTTATCATAATAAAAACCTATAAAAATAACATTCAAAGCATAAATAATTTAAACATTACTCAAAAATAGACAATTCCCAAGATAATTTAAGGTCTAAATATATATTTTATTTACACCCATCAATTTTATCAATAAATTCAAATAAATAGCCAAATACTCATCTATTTAAGGTAACATCTAAGTTCAAGAGGATGAAAATATTAGTCTTTATTAGACCTTATCAAATACCCCTAAGCTTAAGACTTTGCTCGTCATCAAACAAAACAAAAGCAAAAACAAAATAAATTTAAAAACACTCGATTGAATGGGTCAATTAAAAGTTTGTACATTTGTCTCAAAGGTTAAATTATGCTAATAAAATCTTTAAAATAGTTAATCATTTATGGATATCCCATAATATAATCATCCTTATTTCTTTCTTATAAATATTCACTTGGTGAGTGTGTGCAGAGCTAATTTTCTGTGCATTATTTGTACTCGGATTGATTTATACTAACGAGAAAGACTAGGATAAAAAGATTGTTCATAAGCTTGCTTTTCATATCACTCTCCACTAATATAGGACAAGTATATATAACTAAAGATCAAATATGACTTTCGAAAGCTTCTAAAGAAAGGCTTAGGTTATAGTGAGGAAAATTGGAAAACTTTCAAGCTTTATTTGTACGATAACCATAACCTTCTTGATTCTAGGTGATTCAACTTTCTTTTTCCCAAAACATACCCCCAAACTTATTTTCTTGATCTCTCATTTTCAGCAGCTCATTGATTTTTCACTTAAGTCCTAGGAGGGCTTTATATATGATAACACTTGAAATTATACATTTAATAAAGGTTTTGTATAATTGTTTTGTATTACTAATGTCTTTAACCCCCTTAACTTACGTATGATTACATAGGAATTAAATTGGAATGATTCTTGATCCTATGAAGATCTAACTCAATAGGCTAACATATTATATTTCATAAGGTATTTAAAATTCGAGCATTTAGATGGTGAAAATGGCCTAGAACAGATCTGATCTGCAGTACAGGCCCAGTTCGAATAGTCATCAGTATTTGGTCTATAACTATAGAAATACATATCTAATACGTATAAGAAAACTCAATTTGGAAAGATAAGAGACTTGTATACAACTTTGATATTTTGAGTGAAAGCTAATTTGGACCACATCATTTTCAAATTAGACAATCAATTGGGTGTATTAATGATAATCAATGCAAATTAGTTGCTACCCTTCTTGACTTTTATCATCCAAGTGGTTCCCTATTCATTTGTCTTGATTTATACATATTTTTCTATAAATATATGGCCTGTTTATGCCTAAAGCATGTAATTAGAGAGCTAGATTTTAGTTCAAAACACTTGTCTTTTGTAGTATTATTTCTCTTGTTTACTGTTCTAAACTCATGTTATCTCTTCTTCCATCTCTTTTCTTTTTCTTTAGTTTTATTCTATCCAAGTAATTTTTATTTTGCTAAGGTGAAATGGTGATCTCTTGGCAAGGTAATAAGATATACTTAACTCTTATTCATGAATTTAATGTTTTATTTTTAAGTTATGCAAATTTATATATGATGTATTTATTTTGTTTGTAATATTAATACCCTTTCTTGTAAAGTGGTGTATCTTGATTTATTATAGACAATTTTTATAGTTGGCACAATAAATTCTTGAAACCATTTACAAGATTTGACGTAAATACCATTTCTTGTAAAGTGGTAGTCTTGATTTACTGTAGACAAATATAAAGATTGGCATAATAAATAGTTGAACCAATTTATAAGATTTTGTGTATAATAGTTGAAAGAAATAAATATAAGTTAATATATAAATGGTGATGAACTTTAATTGTTATATCTTCTTATTGGAACCTCATTTGTGTGAGAAATTCAATTGAGTTATAAAAAGAGTTGAATATAATCTTATTTAAAATGCCAAAAGTGGATCCCCTAACCTTAGCTTTTATTTTAATTGGTTAATTAAATTATTATTTGCAAACATCTTATACTGCTTTAATTGTCTTTGAAGTATTATAGTTTGTAATTTTAATTTCACTTCCTTGTGGATCGACCTCGTTCTCCCCAGGTTATTTATTACTTCGACAATCCTAAATTTGAGAATAAACTCTTAGATTCTGGATGTGTCAAGTTTTTGGTACCGTTGTCAGGGAAAGTGAAATTGTTTGGAGTTGGTGCTTAAGTGCAATTCCAATATTGTATGAATATTAATAGTTTAGTATTTATACAATAAACATTTCGAATAAATATTGTTAATATCAAATTTATATGGTATAATGCTTGTAACATTACAGACAATGTTTGATTTAAAAGAGTTCAAATCTGATCTAAAGAAGTTTAGATCAGAACTAATAGTTAGCAAAGCTGAGAGTTATAAATACTAAGAGTTAGTACTGTTAAGAATTAGCAGGTTTATAAGAGTCAGTGAGGTCTAAAGAGTTAGAACCTTATTTATAATGGGACAAAGACCTGAGAATTTACTTGTAATGATATAGTTGCAAAGAGTTGCAATAGGGGCTAAGAAATATTATTATGTAAGTATGTCTCAAACACAATATTTCTGATCTATGATCACCAATGCGGGTTTATCAGTGAATTCACATTATATAGATTAGTATATGTCTATATCTGACTGGTTCAGATGGTTGTTCTTAGCTGACCATGAGTTTAGAGGTTGTATAGGCATGCGGGTATCCAGTCAAGACTGGATACTGAACAGACTTACGAGGACCGCAACAGATATTCTATGAAGCCGTTAAAGGAAGGTCCTCTCAAGTTGAGTAGTATTCGTGGTCCTTTGACCTGAATGCCATGGTGGTCTTGTAAGTGATCCATCATGCTTTGATTCCACATATATCAGAGGCTTTTCATGGTCTGACTGCTATGTATCGTTGGGTATGGTACGATGCTCATAGAGTCCAGTGTGCATAGATATGGGATCCGTCAGCTTATGTAGGTAAGTTGTATATCCGATGCTCTGTGATTGTATTTCATAAAATCTTGTGGCCATAAGCATAAACCCGAAAAAAGAGTTTTCCACAGGGTTAAACAATATAGCAAAAGTGTTTGCGTATATTGTTTACCGATATATGAATTTAGAGATAAGATAAGTTTATGGATGAGCAAATGGGGATTTGACGATGCTGATCTATATCCCCGCACATCCAGGGTATAAATGATGGAAGGATTATACGTATACGTTGTGACTTCAACTTGTATGGTCTGATGCTCTGATTTGTAATATTCGTAACGTGTGCATGAGGCACCGATTACGGATTCTTAGAATAGTTCCATTTGACAAATCGGGTGTAGACCTAGAGAGTCCTAATATGAAATGTACTCTTTGAGCACTTGGGCAGTTTATCATATTGAATGGTTAAATACAGTATAATTCAGCAAATTACTAAGGTTAAGTTAACTAAAATATATGGTTAAATGGTGGGACCTACTTTTGGTTAACTTGGTAACCTAGTAAGGATATAAATGTAATTTTACTTTATGATTATTTAATTGTTAAATAATTAAAATAAATATTTATTTATTTAATTGTTAAATAAATGATTTAACTTAACTATGGTTAAAGGTTAACCATATGGTTAAGTTCAGTTAACCTTAATGATTAAGTAAAAGTTAACCTAACCATGGTTAAGTTAGTTAACTATAGTTAGAATATTTAAATATTTATTAACTTAAGGGTTAAGTTAAACTAACCTAACTAAGGTTAAATTAAATTTAATGCAAATGAAATTCAAATTAGTTTGAAATTTATGCATTAGTATATAAAGGGAAATGAAATTCAAAAGTTTTAAGTTTTTAAGAGGACTTCGGTTACCTGTCTTTGAATAATGAAACTTCATTCGAAAGTCGGTTCAAGGCAAGGATCAAAGCTCTTCCTTGAGGCTGGCTCAGCTTGATAAGATCAATAGAATGAATTAGCGGGGGTCTATTTTTCATTAGTCTTCTTTGTGAGGGTATTTTTACAATTTTAGTGGCCATTTTAATTTGAGAAATTGGAATTCTTTGTTTTGTATTTTAAGTGTTAAAATAACAAAACAAATATATAAATGGTTACTAAATGTAATAACTAAAATAGATTTATTTTAATTGTTCAAGTGTTGAACAAAAGATAAAACAAATTAATTTAATTTGATTAAAACAAATGTTAAGTGTTTTTGGTTAGCTAGAAAATTAAGAGAGAAATGGAGAACGAAAATTGAAATGTAGAATGCAAATTGAAATGTTTCAAGAGTTGAAAATATTTTCTATTCATCATCTTCTCCAATTAATTTAGCCATTAAAACATGAATTAAATTTGTTTTTATTCAAGAGTTGAATAAAAAGAAAATCAAATTTAACTAAGTTAAAGAGCTTAACTTTGAATCAAATTTAAGAGTTAAACTAAATGCTAGATTAACATACTACTATTCTAGACAATCAAACCCACCCTTGTTGATTGCTAGGATTGATCAAAGTTTCATTTTATAGTGGACTTCAAGCAAATGAATCCAAAGGCTTTATGGGTTAAATTTCTCAATCTCGTTTTTCATTTGATAAATATGTATTACATGTGTTCATTGTATTAATTGTAATCTTCCGCTATGCACATATATGTATGAGATATATATATTTTTTGTATGATGAACACATCCCACATACAAGCACCCTAGAATAATCAACACCCAACCAAATTAACAATATTTTTTGTTTGTTTGTTTTATTATAATGGAAGGCTAAGCCTCCTAACTTACTTTATTTTATTTATTCTTCGCTTGTTATTTTCATGGAAGGTTAAGTCTCTTGCTCTTAATTTACTAACTTTTTATTACCTTAATCTAACATTTACTAATCTAACATTTAACTATTTATCTAACTTTTATTTTATTGTTAGCCTTACTTATTTTATTTGCCGTTATTTAATATTTTATTTTATTTTATTTCTTTGTATGAGTGGTTGGTTTCGAGATCCTAATTCTCATCGTTTGGTGAAAGGTAATTTTGGGACTTCCTTTGATAATTTATTTGATTCTCCTTTATCTTCTCATTCTTCACTAATTAACACCATGACCGATAATCAAATTGAGGGACTCATAGACCCAGGGGATAATCAGTTCCAACATAATAACCGTAATCGACCTAGGACACTTAGAGACTACATGAACCTTTCACGAACCGGTGCACTATCTTGCTTAGTTTTTCCTCAAAATGCAACACATTTTAATGTTAAGCCGGGTATTATCCAAATTTTACTCACTTTTCATGGTTTAGATGCAGAGAACCCTTATCTACATTTAAGAGAATTTGAAGAAGTGTGTAACACGTATAATGACAAAAATTGTAGCATGAACACAATTTGACTTAAGTTTTTTTTTTCTTTAAAATATAAAGCAAAAACATGACTATAAAACCTTAGGCCAGTATCCATTTCTTTATGGGATGAGATGCAACAACAATTCTTAAAAAATTTTTTTTCTCTCCATAGAAAAAATTCTTTCAAAAGATAAATTACCATTTTTGCCCAAAAACTAGGAGAGACCCTTTATGACAAGACCCGCCCTGAGACCCTTTACTGTAGATTTTAGTGGGCCTTGTCGGGCACCCCAACGGAAGCTCCTCAGAATTTCACTATCAAAACTGAGAAATTCTGCGAGGCGAACCCTTTTTATTTCTTACACATACCAACTAAGTCCCGAGATATTTGTGAAGATATTTTACCAAAGTTTTTTCTTAAAAAAAAAACAGAGAGTTTCCTCTATTTTTCTGAAAATCCCAATATAAAACTTATAAGGAAATTACACTTCTATTTCAAATAAATTCTCAACTTCCAAATAGGACCTCTGGTCCTTTTCAAAACCAAATCTAAACTCAACTCAACAATTTCATTTTAATCTAAAATTTACATACTAATAAAAGGTGAAACTATCACTAGAACACCAAAACCTCATATTGTTTGCTCAAAACATATTTACAAAATACACAAGTCTATAACTAATATGCAAAAAAGAAAAAGGTCCTACTTAGCACATTTAAATTTACAAAATGATCGCCAGACTTGGCCCACTAATCAGTTGTAGAAAAATCAGCAACTTGCACACCGAGGCCTGCACCTGGAGGGGGTTTAGAAAACATAAAACACAAAACGGGTGAGTTAAAGGAGCTCAGTGAGTGCATTTAAGATATCCAGTAAAAATAAAATACAACATAAATAACAAATCCAAAAAAATGCATAAAACATGCTTCTGAAAGTATTATAAAACTGTAAAATATAATAACTAACATGTACACGTATAAATATGTAATGTATGTTCGGTAGCTTGAAAACTATTAAAGCCTTTGCTCGGCCATTTTCTTTCTAAACTATACCAATGGTAACCCTAAAGCTCTATACTCACGCAGCGACTCAAGTAACACCGCACAACGTGAGTAGGTCACAGGGTGTCTAAACTAGCAACACCCACAGGTCACTGGCTATGCAGTAGAATCCTACATCACCAATATATAGCGAGACAATACCTCGTACACATAGAGTGACTCACATGCCTCGACAACCTGCCTTCTCAGAGTTAATGACTCACCCCCCAATACTTGCCCATGTGTATGGGATATACCAGCCGGGTCTTAAACCATCAGCACACTGAAATCTGAGGGTACCAATGGCCTTTGATACTAATTTATTAGTTTTAAAACTGTTTCTTAAATCGAACATATAAATGCATATTTATAACTGCATAGTAAAATCGTAAATCATGTTTATGCATTAAAAACACATAAAACATACAATTTCAATATATGGAAACATATTAAACGAAAGATAAACCATAACAGATTTTCACTCACCAACCGCCCTAAACTTAATTCTTCTCTAGACTTTTACTTCCTTTAATGGTCTCGATTTTCTTCACCTACACGCCATAAATGACATTTAGAACCTTTACAAAAGCTAAAATTTCACTTAAACTAATAAGAGCCCTAATCAGCTTACAAAGCCCAGATGGATTCCACTTTTTAATTTTCATTTACAAATTCATTCAATCTTGTTTAATCCACCATTCGTCGCTATAAAAAAGTGCTTAACACCTTATAAATTTTGTTGGACGTAATTGCCCTTCACCTTACCAAAATGGACAATTATGTCCCATTTTCTTTATTTTTAATTTTCCACCAACCATATACATCCAATTAATACAAGGAATCATTTATACACAACAATTAAACCAAAACATAACTCAAACCCTAAAATCCCTAAAGTCCCTAAAATGGCCCAAAATAATTGCCCTTCACATAACATGTAATTATGTTTGGCCAGAAATAACATGTCCTCAGATGTTCTGCATGCTCTTCCTCACTGGTTGAATATACCAGTATATCATCAATAAATAATATCACAAATTGATCTAAATAAGATCAAAAAATTCTATTTATAAGATCCATAAAAATGGCTGGGGCATTAGTCAGCCCAAAAGGCATGACCAATAATTCATAGTGCCAATATCGTGTCCTAAACGCAGTCTTGGAAACATCTTTCTCCTGAATTTTTAATTGATGATAGCCTGACCTCAGATCTATTTTAGAAAATACTTTGGCCTTTTATAGCTGATCAAACAGATCATCAATTCTCGGAAGTGGATATTGATTACGTACTGCTACTTTATTCAATTTTCTGTAATCAATGCATAATCTCATAATTCTATCTTTATTCTTTATAAATAAGACCGGTGCCCTCCAAAGAGATGTACTCTACCTAATGAAACCCTTATTCATTAACTCTTCCATCTGAACCTTCAATTCTTTCAATTCTGAAGGAGACATTCCGTAGGGGGTTTTAAAAATTGGTTTTGTTCTGGGGGCTAGTTCTATTCAAAACTCTATTTTCTTATCTGGGGGTAATCCTAGAAGATCATCTGGGAACATATTCAAAAAATCTCGAACCACTGGAATATCCTCTAATTTCGTTCCACCATCTCTTACTTCTATAGCATAGACTAGATATACCTAACATGACTTTCGAAGCATCTTCTTTGCCCTCATTACGGACACCATACTGGTGGGAAGTATTTTTCATACTCTATAGAAAATAACTTTAGTTCCCCCTAGGCTACACAATCTGACTTCTTTCTGGAAGCAATCCACTGTGGCCCGATATTTGGACAACTAATCCATCCCTAAAATCACATCAAATTCACTGATGGCTAACAAGATCAAATCCGCCAAAAAATTCTTATCCTCTTACACTTATTTTAATACTCTTATACACATTCTCTGCTACAATAGTATCTCCAATCAGAAGAGACACCGCAACGCTACAATCTAATAATTGTGGCGCTATACTAGCATTTACAGCAAACCTTATAGAAATAAAAGAGTGAGTAGCTCCATGATCTATCAGCACATAAGCATCTCGATCAAAAACTGACATTGTACCTGTCACAACTTCTAGGACCGCATCCACCTCCTGCTGGGTCACTGCAAATACGCTAGCCTGGGGTCTGCCTTTTTGCGCTCTAGATGATCTTCCTCGACCGGCTCCCCTACTAGGCTGGCCTAAACCGCTGGGCCTTCTGAATTAGGAACCACCTCAAATCTGTCCTCGACCACCACTAGTTTATCCTGGAGCTGGTGGTCTATCTTCTAGCTTACTACTGGCTCCGATGTTCGAACAATCTCTCATATAATGACCCTCCTAACCACACTTATAGGAACCTGTAGTCCCCTTCCTACAATCCCTAGGATAAGCCTTGCCGCATTTGTTACACATGAAAAAATCCTTCCAACTCTCTTTAGTACTTTGAGATTCGGCTGATCGTTGCCTAACAGAAGCTTGACTTGATTGAGCTCCTTGGCTAAATTTATGATTGCTAGACCATGTAGATCTCTCTTCCATTCTTGCGGATTTACTAGCTCCTCCCCGAGAACCACCTGTCCAGCCTCTTTTTGGCCCTACTATTTTGGTTTAGGGATGGCTTCCATGCTTATTTTAACTCGAGTTGCAGCTTCCACCAATGTTCCGTACTGAGTGTGAGCTGCCGATACCACGTAAGCCCTGATTCAAGGATTGAGGCCCACTGCAAATCGATTAGCCTTCTGCTCTTCATTATCAACTATAAAGGGAACTGTATGGAGAAGCTGTGAAAACTTCTTTTCATACTCTGCCACAGAGAGAGAACCCTATTATAGCTTGAAGAACTCTTCTATCTTCACGTCTTTATAACTTTTAGGGTAAAACTTGTCCAGAAATTCCATCTGAAAAATGCCCAAGACACCCTATCACAATTCCTCCTCTGCAAGGCCATCCACTAGTCTTTTGCCCTTTCCTTTAATAGGAATACGGAGTATGCAACCATTTGTTCTTTCGAACACCTCATAACCTAAAAAACTGGCCAGGTCTTAAACTATCACCACATTGAAATCTAAGGGTACGAATGGCTGTTGATACTAATTTATTAGTTTTAAAACTATTACTTAAATTGAACATACAAATGCATATTTATAACTAAATAACAAAATCGTAAATCATGTTTATGCGTTAAAAGCACATAAAACATACAATTTCAATATGTGGAAACATATTAAATGAAAGATAAACCATGACAAATTTTCACTCACCAACCGCTCCAAACTCAATTCTTCTCTAGACTTTTACTTCCTTTAACGGTTTCGATTTTCTTTACCTACACGCCATAAATGAAATTTAGAACCTTTACAAAAGCTAAAACTTCACTTAAACTAATAAGAGCCCTAATCGGCTTACAAAGCCCAGATGGATTCTACTTTTCAATTTTCATTTATAAAGTCATTCAATCTTATTTAATCCACTGATGCGATATTTCTATATCATAAATTAAGTGCAAGTATACACTATCGTATGCAAGTAATAAAGAGACTAAATAAGTCGGATGTCGAACCCACAGGGATAATTTTTTCTTTTTAACCAATTACTAAAATTATATCTTCCTAATAATTATTCAGAAAAATAAAAATCTAAGAATGAATGTAAGAAATATAAAAGCAAAACACAATGTAAAGAGACTTAGGTGATAGCAATGTAGAGAAAACCTAGGATTAATATTATCCCTCAATATGCTTTTTAATAATTAACCCTCTAATATTTAACTCACTTAGTCTTTATTATTGATCAAGACACTAATGTATTCACAAGCCTCTTCCAAGGTCATGCAAGTATACCTTAATTTACCAAATACTTATATTCCTATGGTACTTGTAATAAATTAAGATTCATTAAGATTAGGTCTTATTGATCATACATGCCAATTAGGTATATTCTTATCCTAAATTGAAACTTGCATATGCAACATTGAATGTTACTCTACAATCATGCATCAAATTACCTAGGTCTAAATATTATGATTCCTCTTCCGAGTTTATCAATAATATTACCAACTCATTCACCATATATTGGCCCGATATATTGAAGCATTAAACACAAGTAATTTAAATAATAAATGACTAAGTTTATTAAATACTAAAAGATATGGCAATTTAAGCGCACATATTGAGTTCAAATATTAACCCTAGAAAATAAATTAGCTCATGGCTACAAGAGAACAGCAGTAAAAATAAAAATAAAACATGATACAATCAATTGCAAACCGATGTAGACGTCGAATTGCTCTTGATTTCGCTGCCTAAGAACTCTTGATGCCGAAGAACGTCTTGTATCTCTCTCTAAAGTTGATTCAATTAAGCTCCTATTGCTCTCCAAGACTCATGCTCTGTATTCTTGGTGCTCTTGGGTCGTCTTGGATTGATTCTTGAAGGCTGGGAACGAGTGGCTTTTATATAGGGATTGATATGAGCTTGAAAATCTCAATTCTCGTCGGACTAGGACTCGCACTACCGCTGGCGCGCTATGCATCTGTCGTTGGGGCGACGCGTAAAAAACTATTACCACTGGAGCGGTGGAATCTTGGCGCTGGGGCGCTGCATGAAAATGGCTTCACCGCTGGCGCGGTATACTGATAGCGCTGGGGTGATAAATTGTCGCTGGCGCAGTGACTCTTTGGCGCGGAGGCGCTAGACGCGACTTAAGCAGGTCGTTTTTCTTATTTCGATCACTATTTCAGCGCTGGGGCTACAATACTTGTGGCGCAGGGGCACTGAACTCATAATTTGAAAAATTTGCATTTGAAAACTCATACTTCTTTAAATTTCGTTCAAGTCCCTATAAATAACAATAATGCACATAAATAGCCATCTATTCTCATAAAATCATAAAATATCAATAATAAAAACATGAGAAAATATATGACAAATTTGTCCTTATCATCCACCATCCGTCACTATAAAAAATTTCTTAACACCTTATAAATTTGGTTGGACATAATTGCCCTTCACCTTACCAAAATGGACAATTATGTCCCATTTTCTTCATTTTTAATTTTTCACCAACCATATACATCTAATTGATACAAGGAATCATTTATACATAACAATTGAACCAAAACATAACTCAAACCCTAAAATCCCTAAAGTGGCCAAAATTTACCTTGCTCACCAAATACATCTCTTTTCTCAATTTCTTGTTCTAATGACATCGAAATCAAACTAATTTAATTTTAATGCCTTAATAACATCTACTTGAAGTTTTTATAATAAAATCACACCAAACCCTAATTTGTACCTTACTAATTCCTTTAGTTTAGTGTCTCCCTTGTGTTCCACACTTGAATTCAACTAAATTTAAATCAAGAATTCACACAAAAGCCTTAATAGAATTGATCTTGAAAAATCATACACCACCATTACTACATAATGCTTTTCTCACCTCTTTTTCTTGGATTTTCACTAGTAGCAGCTTTAATCCATCTTGGGAACTTGTATTTAGCTTTATCTTTACTTGATCAAGGCTGAAAATGCATGAAAAAGCATTGAATTTCACTGTAGCAAGAGCTTCCTCTCATGGCCAAAATTTCCCTCTTGTGCTCTAACACCTTATGCTTTTTACTTAGCCAAATTCTAGACATTTCATCCTTATATAGTGCTTTCCCAAAACTCTAATTTTCCCTTCAACTACTTCTAAATTTCTAAGTTGCCATTGGTTAGAAATGGAATTATTTAATTGGTTCCTTTCTAATTATTTATTTAGAATAGTCAAAGTAACCAATTAGGCCTCCAACTTAGCAATCCACCAATTTGTCTCTAATTGGTCTATTTTCTAATATATGGATTGTGTTGCTTAACAAAGGCTTGTTCCATGTATAACCTTTAAATGAATATTCATGTATTGAATTAAATTTCCTTTTCCAAGCCAATAGAGAAAAATTCCAAAAATATTCCATGACCGTCTGACTCTCCAACCGAGTGTGAAATTACTAATTTAGGTCTAATACCTCTCACGCACACCATAAAAAAATATATTTCTAATAGAGTTGGAATTGGGTAACCCTACGGTGTCTTTATCGCTTTATACCAAAATTTAAACACCTATACTACTAATAGGGATCAGATATTACACTTTACCAATGTTGGAAAAGGTATAAATAATTACTTAATACCTGTCCCCATCATGGCTTTAAAACTTAGAGACTAGTCTCAAATTTCTATGAGGGCTTAACACCACAAGTTAGGCAAATGGTAGAAATGATGTGTAATAGAACATTTGAAGATAAAGACCCAGAAGAGGCAATGAACTATTTAGACTTACTAGTAAAAAATACTTAAAATTGGGACACTGCTGGTACCTATGAGGCACCTTGCAAAACTAAAACCACTTTATCTAGTTGGGGTATTTATCATCTTAGGAAAGATCCAGACCTTTAAGCGAAATTGGCATTCCTAGCTAGAAAAGTTGAAACCTTAGAAATGAAAAAGAGTGGCCAATTAAAATCTGTTCAAGAAATTATGTGTCACATATGTAAAACTCATGATCACTCTACTAATGATTGCCTAACTTTGCCTGTATTTAGAGAATGTCTCCATGAATAAGCCAATGTTCTAAACATGTTCAAGTGGTTAAACAATAACCCATATTCACAAAACTATAATCTTGGTTGAAGAAAACACCCGAATTTTAGTTGAAGGAATGACACTCAAGCACAGGCTTCACAACTGTCTTTTCAACCACACCAAAATTCTTAAAACCATCAAGGTTATGCACCATATGTCCTGCACCCTAAGAAAAATCTTAAAGAAACTTTGCATGCATTCATTGAAAAGCAAGAGTCTATTAATTCTCAAAATGCTCAAATATTTACTGATTTGAAAGATACTCTTACTAAATTTGCATCGGCACTGAACATTTATGAGAAAAAAAAATTTTCTTCTCAACCACAACCAAACCCTAAAAGACAATATAACTCAAATGCATGTAGTTCAGCAAGCCAACACATGAATCAAGTTAAAGTGGTTATCACTCTTAAGAATGGTAAGATTATTAAAAAATACATTCATGGACCTTGTAAGAACGATGAATCAATCTCTAAGGGTAACAAAAGCGTTAAACCTACACTTTGTAAAGAAAACACCAAACCCTCATCTCCATCCCCATTTCTTTATGCATTACATAATGCTAAGAAGATGAAACATAATCCTAAAATTTTTAAAATCTTCAAACAGGTAAAGGTTAATATTACTTTATTGGATGTTATTAAATAGGTTCCCTCTTATGCAAAATTTTTAAAGGATTTATGTACAATAAAAAGAAAATTGAATGTGAAAAAGAAATTATTTTTAGCTGAACAAGTACCATTCTTCAAAATAATAATGCATTGACATATAAAGACTCTGGTTGTCCTACAATTTCTTGTAATATTGAAAGTCATAAAATTGAATAAGCCTTACTTGATCTTGGTGCTAGTGTGAATTTACTGCCATATTCAGTTGATCAATAGCTCAATCTTGGTGAGTTAAAACCAACTTCTGTAACTCTTTTGCTTGCCGATAGATCAATAAAAGTGCCAAGAGGGATAATTGAAGATGTTTTAGTTCAAGTTGATAAATTCATATATCCTGTGGATTTTATTGTCTTAAAAATAGAACATGTTAAAGGATGTAATCCGATACTTGTTATTTTGGATCGTCTAACTTCTAACGCTTTGATTAATTGGAAGAATTGAGTAATGAAGCTTTCATTTGAAAACATAACACTTGAACTTAATTTTTTCAATATGTGTAAGCAACCACACAAGGAGGAGGATAGTAAGTGGGTAAGTCCTATTCAAGTAGTACCAAAAATATATGAAATCACAGTCATTGAAAATAACAAAGGTGAGTTAATACCAACTCGAGTCTCATCTAGTTGGAGGATGTGCATATATTATAGGAAGTTGAACTCTACCACTAGAAAATATCATTTTTCCTTACCATTCCTTGACCAAATTTTAGAAAGAGTAGCAGAACATCCATACTATTACTTTCTAGACGTTATTCTGGCTATTATCAAATTTCTATAGCACTAAAGGACTAAGAAAAGATTACATTCATATGCTCTTTTGGGACTTTTGCTTTTAGAAGAATGCCATTTGGACTTTGCAATGCCCCAACAACATTTCAAAGATATATGTTAAGCATTTTTAGTGATATGGTTGAACATTATTTAGAAGTTTTCATGGATGATTTAACCATGTTTGGAAATTGTTTTGAAAACTTAGAATATGTCTAAAAAATATGTGAGGAAAAGGGCATTGTGTTGAATTGGAAAAAATGTCATTACATGGTTACTTCTAGAATTATTTTGGGACATGTAATGTCTTCTAAAGGAATTGGAGTGGATAAGGCAAAAGTCAAACTCATTGCTAACTTGCCCCCTGATGAACACATGAAAATAAATATTTATTAAGAGATTCAGTCACCATTTAATGTCACTAATTTTAGCATTTTTGTATTTTTAACTTGAAATAAAGTGTTCTCCTTAAATTGTGATTAATGAATGTTATTTGCATAGGTTTAGATAAAATAGACGTAACTCTCAATGTAGAAATTGAAATGAAGAAATTCTTGAACTTAGAGTAACATGACTCAATCTTTCATAAACTTGAAGAACAGTTGAAAAGCCAAATCCAACATTTTATGGGCCAAAATTGGGATACAACAGAATTGGATTACAACTTCTGCTCAGCTTGACCCACCTCGTGTATTTGGATCATATTTCAAAAAATACATACCTAATTGGTATAATTATTAAAGCTATAAATACTGACTCAATTATTAACAACACTTATGTTGATGGTAAAGTCCAAATCAGCTGTTGTCATAGACCAAATTGTATTACAAGTGGGTAAAAAGGTTGTTGGCCAAAATCTGACATATCTTTGGCATTGTACCCATATCTCATTGGATACTCATCCCATTTGTATAAACCTAGTGCCTATGGAAAGAAGAGACAAGATGCTACAACTTACATTTTAGCTAAAAAGACTACATCGGTCATTTACATTATCAAAAAGGTGTTGCAAGTGGGTGAGCGAGTGGTTGGCCTAAATGATTGAAGATTGAAGTCACACTTAACATATTTCCATTCATTGCCTATATAAGGACACTCTTATGACTTTTTCAACATTAGAAAATTCTCTCATATTTTCATCTCTTTAACATGCATTGTAAGCTAGGTTAGAGTTCTTGGCAAGGCTAAGAGATGAACTTTTATGTGTAGTAAATCTACTTCTATACTTTGTTTCTTTGTCTAGAACTACAAATGTTTGTAAGTTTTTTTGTGCCTAAACTCTTATTTATTTTATCTTCTATAATCCAAAGGTTATAATTCTCATGTTTTATATATTTTTAGTCATGCTTTCTTTATGTGATTCTTGTTGAATTATAATTATTATTGATTACATTGTTTTACATGTTAATCTTTTACTGCAATATTGTCAATCGATATATTGTCGATCTTGGATAACATGTGAAGATAATAATTGTTTGATATTCAAGTTGATCTTTTACTGCAATATTGTCAAAATGATATATTGTCGATCTTAGATAACTTGTATAAATGAACATGGTTTGTGTTCATGTTTGCAAAGAGTTGAATCATATCAAATACATGTGTTATTAAATGTGCTATATTTTACATATCTTTTGATTGATTGTTTGGGATGTGAAACTTTTAATTGAGTTATAAATATTGAATCATAGAGTAGATTTATAAAGCAAAATTTTTATTCTCGAAGCCTTACTTGCATCATCATAAAACATTTTTCTCAATTCATAGACAATTCTATCTTGTCCACTTAAACCAATTAATTAATTTTCTCCTTTGCTACTACTTTAATATTTTACTTCACTAACTTATTTTGCCAAAAGCTTCCTTGAGGGATCGATACCTCAATCTATACTGCGATAGCCACGTTATATTTTGAGCGTAAACACCCTCACCAAAAATAGTTAGAGAAGTTCGATCCTTTTTAGGACATGTTGTATTTTTATTTTAATGGCTGGTTCTACCGCCTAACTTAATTTAATTTATTTATTTATTACACTTTATTTTCTTTTATTTATTTATTGTACTTTGCACTTTATTTATTTATCGTACTTTGCAATTTATTTTCTTCTATTTAGTTATTGCACTTTATTTTATTTCTTTATTGTACTTTTATTTTATTTTATTTATTTATTGTATTTATTTATTGTACTTTATTTTATTATTTTTTCTTTTATTTATTTATTACACTTTTTTCTTTTATTTATTTATTGTACTTTTTTTAATTTCTTGTACTTTACAATTTATTATCTTTTGTTCATTTATTGTATTTTATATTTATATTTCATGGTTGGTCTTACCACTTAACTCATTTCTATTTCTTGTTGTGTTTTATTTCACTTCTTTTTCATTGAGAATTTCGTTCATTAAAAAAAAAGAGTAAAAAAAAAAAGTGTTAGGATGTATGCATCAACTTAGAGACAAACAAGGAAGATTTATGAGTGAAGTAGAACTAGAACCACCACCACAATTTGTAAGGGAAGAGAATTCACCATCTAATTCATCTTGTAATTCCAACACAATGAGCCAACACGAGGATAACCTCGTTAGAATTCTAAAAGATTATTTGCATCCTACTCGCATAACCACACCATCATGCATTATATTTCCACCTAACACACCACATTCAGATTTTAACTTCTGCCCACTTTTCATGGTCCAGATAGTGAAAATCCTTATGTACATGTTAGGAAATTTAAAGAGGTAATTGCCACCTTTCATAGCCAACCTGAAGCCATAGACATTGTTAGGCTTAAATTTTTCCCTTTTTCTTTGAAAGACAAAGCAAAAAGTTGGCTATACTCTTTAAGGCCGAGGTCTATAGGAACTTGGGTAGAAATGACCAAAATATTTTTCAATAAATACTTCTTACAACATAAAACTAATGGTCTGAAAAGACAAATTTCTTCCTTCTGCCAAAAAGACAATGAAACCTTATATCAAGCTTGGAAAAGGTTTAAAGAGTTGCTAAATCTGTGCCCTCACCATGGGTATGAAAATTGGCGCTTGGTTAGCTATTTTTATGAGGGACTCACAATTTGAGAGCACTAATTTGTTGCGATGATGTGTAATGGGGAGTTTCTTCATAAAGATCCTAAGGAAGCCATAGAATTCCTTAATGACTTAGTCAAAAAAGCCCATACATGGATTTGACCTAGCGCTACTGAAAGCACAAATAGGTCACGACCTAGTGGAATTTTTCATCTTAGGGAAGAGGATAGTCTTAAAGCCCAGTTAGAGGTCTTAACTAGGAAATTAGAGGCCTTGAAAGGGATATTTTATCTGTGGAGGAGTGGAACACTTAGCTCAGGATTATCCCACTTATAGTAAGATGAAAGGGATATATGAGGAATAATGTAATGCCTTAAGGATGTATAAGAAGCCTTATTCACCATACTCTGAAACCTATAATCCTAACTAGAGAAACTACCCAAACTTTTTTTGGAAATCTAACCAACAAGCCAACAACCATTGGAAGCAAGAACAACAAGCACCTAAGTCTTATGGTTTACCTCAATATAATAGACGACAAGTCATGAGTCCTTTAGAGGATACATTACAAACATATATGGAGGCACAAAGTAAAATTAATAAAAAAATTTAAAACAATTCTTGCACAAGTGGTAGATGAAAACAAAGAAATCAAGAGTCAAATCACTAAGTTGACCAGTGCCTTAACTGTATAAGAGCGAGGTAAGTTTTCATCTCAACCTCAATCCAATCCAAAAGGATAATTCATGGCACAAGCTTTTACTTCAAATACACAAAATCTCAAAGAAGTCAATGCCATTACTACTCGAAGTGGTAAGATTGTGAGTGAGCCTACTTTTACAACTAACATATCTACAAGTAATAAAGATGCCTCCCTTGAAAAAGAGGCCATAGTGGAAGAAGTCAATGCTTTTTCCTCAAGCTCTTCGACCCGTTGGAAAAAAATAAAAAATTCAAGGTGAGATTTTAGAACATTTGAAACAAGTTAAGATTAATCTTTCCTTGTTGCATTTGATTAAACAGGTTCTAACTTATGCCAAAGTCATCAAGGATCTATGCACTAGCAAAAGAAAACACCATGTAAAGAAAACTACATTTTTAGCAGAACAGATAAGTGCAGTGATTGAACAAAAGACACCACCCAAGTAAAAAGACCCAAGATGTCTCACAATCTCCTGCTAAATTAGGACACATGATTTTGGTCAAGCTTTGTTGGACTTAGGAGCAAGTGTAAATTTAATGACTTATTCTATTAACTTGTAATTGGGACTTAGTGAGATTAAACCTACATTTGTAGTCCTATAATTAGCTGACCGATTAATCAAGAAACGATGGGGAATAATAAAAGGTGTTTTGTTTCAAATTGATAAATTTTACTACCTTGTTGATTTTCTTATTTTAGATACTCATTCTATGGTTAAAATGGAGTCTAAAATCCCTCTTATTTTGGAGAGACCTTTTCTTGCCACTGCTAACGCTCTTATTAATTACAGAAATGGTCTAATAAAATTTTCATTTGGGAATATGACTCTTAAGGTGAACATTTTCCATATTGGCAAGCAACCACGAGAATAAGATGAATGATATCATTCATATATGATAGACAAACTTGTAGCGGAGCAAGCTTATAAAAATCATAGCTCTGATTCTTTAAAAAACCTCTTTGATTGTGTTTTGAAGAATTGTATTATCTTGATGAAATAATTGATATGTTTAATATTTTTGACTCACAGGATAAAGGTACTCGATTTTGGCAGCCACGCTTTAAAGAGTTGTCATGAGAGAGGGAGAAACCGAAACCATCAATCCTTGAGACACCATAGGTTGAGCTTTCTCCACTGCCTAAAGGTTTGAAACACGTATTCTTAGGACCAGGTGATACCTTTCCTATCATCATTACTTCTGAACTTAGTGCTGAACAAGAGGAAAATTTGATTAAATTGTTAAAAGAACATAAGTCTACACTCAATTGGACTATAGCAGATATTAAAGGTATTTGTCCATTGATATGCTCTCATAGAATTCATTTAGAGAAAGGTGCCCAACTCTGTAGGGACCCACAAAGAAGACTTAACCCAACAATGAAAGAAGTAGTGGAGAAAGAGGTTTTAAAACTATTAGATGTGGGTATAATCTACCCAATTTTTGATACTTAATGGGTAAGTCCAATTCAAGTAGTTCCTAAGAAATCTGAGGTTACTGTTGTAGAAAATGAGAATGGGATACCTATTCCTACTAGGGTAGTAAGTGGTTGGCGAATGTGCATTGACTATAGAAAATTAAACACAGCCACTAGGAAAGACTATTTTTCATTGCCTTTTATCGACCAAATTTTAAAACATGTAGCTAGATATCCTTTTTATTTCTTTCTTGATGGGTATTCAGGATATGACCAGATTGAGATAGTTATAGAAGATCAAGAAAAAACCACTTTTACATGCCCTTTTGGTACGTATACTTTTCGTAGAATGCCATTTGGATTATGTAATGCACCAGCTACTTTTCAACTTGTATGTTGAGTATTTTCTCTGATATGGTTGAAAAATGCATGGAAGATTTTATGGATGATTTGACTTCTTTTAGTAATTCTTTTGATTTATGTCTACTTAACTTGAAAGCTAGTTTGAGTAGGTGTGAAGAAAAGGACTCGTGCAAAATTGGGAGAAATGTCATTTCATGGTATCTTTAGGAATCGTTTTGGGCCACATTGTATTTGAAAAAAGGGATAAAGTATGATAAGGCCAAAATTGAATTAATCTCTAAATTACCTACACCAAAAACGGTAAAAGATGTCCGATCTTTTCTTGGACATGCTGACTTTTACAAGAGGTTTATACCAAAGTTTTCTGCCATATCTAGACAATTGTGTAACCTTTTGCTAAAAGATGCAGAATTTACATGGACACAAGAGTGTAAGGAGGTATTCTGAAAAATCATTGCCAAACTCACCACCGCTCCTATCATGCAATCACTGGATTGGAACCTCCCATTTGAAATTATGTATGATGCAGGTAATTGTGTTGTAGGAGCAGTTCTTGGGCAACGAAGGGAGGAAAAACCATTTGTTGTTTATTATGCTAGTAGAACTTTGAATAATGCTCATATAAATTACATTACTACTGAAAACGAACTACTAGCTGTTGTTTTTGCCTTAGAAAAATTCCATTCTTATTTGATTGGTTCACCTATTATTATTTTTACTGACCACGCAGCCCTTAAGTACCTTTTTTCTAAGAAGAGTGCTAAATCTTGTTTAATTCAGTGGATTCTTCTTTTGCAAGAATTTGATCTAGCCATCAAAGATATGAAGGGCGTTGAAAATGTTGTTGCTGATCATTTATCCTGTCTTGAGTTCACTGACTCCACTGATTTGCCACCCATTCGAGATGATTTCCCTGATGAATATCTTTGCACTATAAGCCAAATACCTTAGTACACACATATTGTAAATTATTTTGTTTGCGGTGAACTTTCATCTAACTGGAGTGCACAAGATAAGCGTAGGTTTTTGGTTGAGGTACGTAATTTTTATTGGGATGATCTATATCGTTTCAAACACTGCTTGTGGTCCACTTTGTTCAAAGACACTAATAATTTTTATCATTCCTGTGAAAGATGTCAAAAGGTAGGTACTTTATCTCTAAGACATGATGCCTTTTAACCCTATTCTTGTTATTGAGATATTTGATTGTTGGGGTATCGATTTTATGGGTCCTTTTCCCTCATCTTTTGGCTACCTTTACATCTTTCTAGCTGTTGACTATGTATTACAATAGGTGGAGGCTATAGCTTGACATAGCAATTATAATACAACTGTGGTACAATTCTTAAAAGCAAATGTGTTATTTAGGTAAGGTACGCTACGTGTCATCATTAGTGACCAAAGAATACATTTTTGTAACCATTATTTTAAAGCTTTGATGTGTAGGTATGGTGTTCTTCACAAAGTTTCCACTGCATACCATCCATAGATAAATGGACAAGCCGAGCAAGCAAATAGAGAGTTAAACAAATTTTGAAAAAGACGGTTAACCCGAATCTCAAAGATTTGTCTCTATGCCTTTCTGATGAATTATGGGCATATCGCACTGCATACAAAACCATCTTAGGAATGTCTCTATGCTGGCTTGTTTATGGGAAAGCTTGCCATTTACCTGTTGAGCTAGAGCATAAAACTTATTAGGCTGTCAAAGCCCTTAACTTTGATTAAAGTGTTGCAGGTCTTCAAAGAAAGTTACAATTGTCAGAAATAAAAGAGCTACAAAATGATGCATATGACAACTCCAGAATTTACAAAGCTAAAATAAAAGCAGCTCATGACAAATAGATCTCAAGAAAACACTTCGAGCCAAATCAACGAGTCTATCTTTATGATTCTCGATTGCATTTACACCTTGAAAAGTTGAGATCTCGATGGACTGGTCCATTTATGGTAAGGCACATTTTTTCTAATGGTGCTGTCAAAATCAAGGACCCCACTGATGGGTGAACTTTTAAAGTGAATGGACAGCGACTGAAAAGCTATGTGAAAAAGGTAGACCACTCTATGTACCTAGACGAGATCCTTTTTGTGAATCCTGTCTATCATACTTGATCAGGTTCAATCTATCTGTACAATATTTTATATTTTGTGTATATTTTATCTTTTGACTTTTTTTTTGCTTTTATTTTCTTTCATATTTTATTTTACTTTATTTTCTTCTTTTTTTATTTTTACTGTGATTTTATTTTTCGGTCAAGTGGCGGATACGGTACTCCGTGACTATTAAAATCAGTTTCTCAGTTCCCTAAAACCTGTCCCTCAAACTGTGTATTCATCTTTTTTCTTTATTTCAAAATGGATCGCATTCTTGGCAACCTTAAAAACACGCTTTCCTTCATTGCCTCAAAATACTCTACTTAAGATTTACAAAGCACGGTGTGAAAGACTAAGGCTATTGATGTTGAGTAATATCCCTGTGGATATTGGTTGGTTAATCGAAGCCAAGGTTCGATTATCTAGTGAGTCTGTAAATAATTTTGTTTCTTTTATGCATGGTCTTGGAAGAAGCTTTTATGCCAAAAGCCAACGAGCAAAAAGGTTACAAGTCTGTCATAAATGTGCTCGATGAAATTGTAACCGGAGTTATCGTTCTTTAGGATTTGCATCTAGAAATCGAGAAGACAAAATTCAGTTCATTAAGGGTGGACTGAGTAAGGAGTTTTTGGATGATATTCTATTGACTCTTGAGATGCATCCCTGTGGGCTTGTGCAATATGAACTTGTCGATTTATGGAATAAATTCAAAAATAAACATCAACGGTATAGTCTCGGGAATCTGACTCTAAAAGACCCTGTTTGCCAATTTATAAGAACATTGGATGGGAAGCCTATCCCCGACCCATAAAGGACATTTAAGCCATTACTGGATGTAAAACCAGAGGAATATGTGAGCCACAATCACAACTACATGTAAATACATATGTTTTAATTTTAATATTTTTTTATGAATAGTAGGGCTACTCATATAGATGTCTTAAATGTAAATCTTTTGGTTAAATAATGCATATGGGTCCTTATGTTTAAACTTTTGTGTTTTATTTTTAAATCTCTTCTGATAAACTGTCTGGTTACCAAAATTGTCATTATCATTTGGTACTCTATAAATACAACACCTCATTTTTTTTATTTTCATATATTGAGATAAAGGTGAGTGTAGATATAGAGGAAACCTCAGTTCAACAATTCTGAAATATATGTGTATTTAGTCCTGGAAAAAATAAAGTATTTGTAGAAGCTGGAAACAATCTAGAAAAATCCATTTGATTTATGGAGGGGGTAGCCTTGGGTTAATAGGGTGTGTGTCAACAGCTGCACATTTAGGAGGAAGTTAACTTTTAGGTATTATTCCTACAGTTTTAGATGCGGAAAACCTGACTGGGAAAATAATAGGAGAAGAATTATGAGTCTCATCCATGCATGAACATATAGCTAGAATGTTTTACTATGCAAACGCTTTTATTGTTTTACCAGGTGGTTTTGGTACCTTGGAAGAAAATTTTCAAATTGCCTATTGGACCCAATTGAATATCCATCAAAAACTCATAGGTTTGTTGAATGTTAATAACTATTTTAATTGCTTACTCTGTTTTCTTGATCAAGCTGTGGAATAGAATTGTATTTCATATTTGGCGCAATAGATCCTCGTTTCTGCTACCAATGTGGATGAATTGATTGACAAATTACAGGCAGTTACCTATAAACCTGACCTAGCAATAATTCGGACCAATTGGTCAGTGGTCCTTAACAAGCAAAAATTGGATCTGACACTTCGTTTGTAAATTTTTTTTGTTTTATTTATTTATCAACATCATCATTTTAGTTTATATTTACTTAAGTGTCTCTCAGGTTTGTTTCTTTCGAATAACTAGCATTTCAGGTAATGTCTCCTATACTTTATCTTTTTCTATTTAAACATTGAGGACAATGTTTCATCTGGTTTGGGGGGAGTATAGTAGACATAAGTTGTATTTTGCATTCAAAAAAAAAAGAGGAAATAGGGTCTGACATTTGATTAAAATAGCAGAGTAAAGAGTTCATTATTGAACTCTTGAGATGCATTCTAGGTTAAATTAGAAAGGTAGAGTAAGGAGTTTTATTTCTAACTTTTGAAACCCATTTTAATTAACTTCTTGTTATTTTGTTTTATATTTCATGCATTGTTGTTTTGCTTGTAGTCTTGGTAATTCTTTTATAAAGGAATTTGCTTTTCTACCTAGGTATGATTTCAAAATTGTTTAGGTTGAGTCACTATTTCTATTTAGGTTACTAAAAAATGACTTCTAAAATATTTTTGAGCACAATGCTAAGCCTTATGCTAAGATGGATGATTCAATTTATATAGCCAAGAGAATTCCCATGTTTAAGTATATATTTTTCTAATCTCACATATCGTTTGTGAATAAGTGGAAAGGTTGAGAAAATAGCTTATGAACTTTCATTGATCCTTTGAATTGGTTAAGTTTTGTTTAGATTGATATTATTTGAATTAAGAAATAAGTTGGTTGCATTTGTGTATAATATATTTTGGTGAGAAACTTTTGCAATTCTTCTTTGTATTATTCTTAAAAAAAAATCAAAAACAAAATACCAAAAAAAAATAAAAATAGAAGAATCAATTCAGTTTAATAAAGTCTTCATTCAATTTTAGAAGACAAATATTTTGTAAGACAGTTTTCTCACCAAGCTATATTTATATTATTCTCACAAGATAATTGAAGTCATAAAGCTAGTGCATGTAAAGAATGATTGATCTCTAAAATGATTAATTTTTCTATCGTTAGATCACTGTTAGTTTGTATGTCTGTCCTTAAAATTGACATTTTCTAGAGTGCTTAACTATTTTCCAACTCCATGAGAGAAATCCTAACCTTTTAAACAGTCATACACTTGTGAACATATGGAGTTGAGGCTTTTACTTGAAGAAATTCTCAAGGTTATATCTGTTGTGATTTGTAGTAAGATGGTTACGGGTTAGTTCACACACACATAATTTTTGGAAGTTATAATTGTAAAAACCATAATAGCAATAGTGATCTTGAACCGACTTTTTGTTTGAAATACTTAAGTAGTTTTGCATATTCTATTTACGCTTGAATTGCTAGAGACTAGCAATAAGTTGGTTGGAGGCTATGATAAACACATGAAAATATATATTTATTAAGAGATTCAGTCACCATTTAATGTCACTATTTTTAACTTTTTTGTATTTTTAACTTGAAATAAAGTGTTCTCCTTAAATTGTGATTAATGAATGTTATTTGTATAGGTTTAGGTAAAATAGACACAACTCTCAATGTAGAAATCAAAATGAAGAAATTATTGAGCATTGAGTAACATAATCAATCTTACACAAACATAAAGAATAGTTGAAAAGCCAAATCTAACATTTTATGGGCCAAAATTAGGATACAACAGAATTGGATTACAACTTTCGCTCAGCTTGACCCACCTCACGTATTTGGACCGTATTTCATAAAATACATACCCAATTGGTATAATTCTTAAAGCTGTGAAATACTGACTCAATTATTAACAACTCTTATGATGGTAAAGTCCAAATCAGTCGTTATCATGGACCAAATTGTATTGCAAGTGGGTAAAAGGGTTGTTGGCCGAAATCTGACATATCTTTGGTATTTTGCCCATATCTCATTAGATACTTATTCAATTTGTATGAATCTGGTGCCTGTGGAAAGAAGAGACAAGATGCTACAAATTTCATGTTGGCCAAAATAGTTACGTCAATTATTTACATTATTAAAAAGGTGCTGAAAGTGGGTGAACGAGTGGTTGGCCTAAATTATTGAAGATTGAAGTCACACTTAACATATTTTCATTCATTGCCTATATAAGGACACTCCTATGATGTTTTCATCATTAGAAAAATCTCTCATATTTTCTTCTCTTTAAAATGAATTGTAAGTTAGGCTAGAGTTCTTGGCAAAGTTAAGAGATGAACTTTTATGTGTAGTAAATTTACTTCTATACTTTGATTCCTTGTTAAGAGCTACAAATGTTTGTAAGTTTGTTTGTACCTAAACTTTTATCTATTTTATCTTCTATAATACAAAGGTTATAATTTTCATGTTTTATATATTTTCAATCATGCTTTCTTTATGTGATTCGTGTTAAATTATAATTGTTATTGGTTACATTATTTTACATGTTAATATTTTACTGCAATATTGTCAATTAATATATTGTCGATCTTGGATAACATGAAAGAAAATAATTGTTTGATATTCAAGTTGATCTTTTACTGCAATATTGTCAAAATGATATATTGTCCTGACCAAATATTATCTCTTCAAATATTGTCCTGACCAAATATTTCGAAGATGCATACTCGACAATAAGGTAAGTAGAGTTATTGAATTTTGTCATTCTGAAGTATGTGGGGGGCATTTCTCATGAAGAAAAATAGCTACAAAAATCTTGCAGTGTGAATTTTATTGGCCCACTTTATTTAAAGATACACATGCATTTTGTATAATGTGTGAAAATTGTCAGAAATTAGAATCCATTTTTAAAGATACATATGCCTTTGAACCCCATTCTAATTATTTAAATCTTTGATTGTTAGGGGATAAATTTCATGTGACCATTTTCACTATCATTTGGATTTACGTATATCTTAGTTGCAATAGATTATGTCTCAAAATGGATTGAGGCTATTCTATGTCGAAATAATAACCATAAAATAGTCATGAAATTTTTGAAAGAAAATATCTTGAGTCGATTTGGAATCCCTCGAGCCATTATAAATGATGGGAGTATGCACTTTTGTAATAGGACATTTGAAACATTAATGAAAAAATATGAATTTACTCATAAAGTTGCCACATCTTATCATCCTTAGACAAATGGACAAGTTGAATTAGCAAATAAGGAGATAAAATAAATTTTAAAAAAATTGTAAACCTAAATCTTAAAGATTGGTCTTTAAGACTTAATGATACACATTGGGCTTATAGACTGCTTTTAAAACTTCATTGGGTATGTATCCTTATAGGATAGTTTATAGAAAACCTTGTCACTTACCTGTGGAACTTGAATATAAAGCCTACTGGGCCATCAAACTTTTCAACGCAAATCTTGATTCTATCGGATAGATACATAAATTACAAATAAATGAACTTGAAGAATTGATAAATGATGCATATGAGAATTCAAAAATTCATAAAGTTAAAATCAAAGCTTTTCATAATAAAAAAAATCAAAGAAAAACATTTGATGTTAGTCAGAAGGTTTTACTTTATAATTCTCAACTTCACATATTTCCTGAAAAATTAAGATCAAGATGGAGTGACCCTTTTATTATGAAACATGTGTACCCTTATAGAACAATTGACATTGAAAATCCTAGAAATGGTAATGTGTTTTAGGTAAATGGGTAAAGACTCAAGCTGTTTCTAGAAAACCAAGATTTTCATGAAGAATTTGTGCCCCTGCTGACCCTTGTTATTAGACCAATTAATCTTTGTTTACATATTTACATATATATACATTCGTCTTCTAACTTTATTTTTTTTCATACTTGTAAGTTAATTTAGTATTTTTGTTAAAGTTGTGTTTTGCACCCCGGTTAAGTGGCGGATAATGGTAATCTGTGACATTCAAATCGGTTTTGTCAGTTTTCCATAATTACTGATACCTTCTCTTCTTTCTATTTCTAAAAAATAATTGATGACATTCTAATGAATTTTAAAAAAATGTTTTCCCTCATTGCCTCAAAATACCTTAAAGAAAAGTTACCAAGCAAAATGTGAAAGATTAAGGTTATTAATGATTATGAATATACATGTTGATGTACGTTGGTTAATTGAAGCCAAAGTTCAATTGGCAGGTGAGTTTTCAAACTCATTAATTTCTAGATAAAAGCTCTTTTGCAAAAAAACGAAGGGCAAAAAGATTAAGTGTTTGTTACAAGTATGCACGTATGACTTGCAACACACGTTGTCGCACTTTAAGAATGGTATCTATAAATCGCGAAGATAAAATTAGATTCATTAAGGATGGCCTGAGTAAGGAGTCTTGAGACGCATCTTAGTGGATATTGTTAGGGTCAGTGCTTACATGTTATCCCTGAATGTACATATACTTGTGTATTTATACAAGTGTACATTCCCATTAAATCGCTAATACCCATCTATATGGTATTATACATGTAACGTTACAGACATTGTAGATCAGAAGGAGTTTGGATCAGATCTAAAGAGTTTAGATAAGGGCTCATAGTTAGCCACGCTGAGAGATATAATTGCTAAATGTTAGCACAACTAAGTGTTAGTTGGTTATAATACCCAGCAGATCCAAGAGTTGGAGCCGTGTCTGTAATGGGACATAGACCTGGGAATATACTAGTAACTGCATAGCTTCAAGAGTTACAATCGGGTGCTAGAAAATGTAAGTTGCGCAAATATGTTTTCGAATAATAGTCCCTGATCTATTTCTACCGATGCGGGTCTGTCGGCGGATACTTTATATATAGATCAGCATATGTCGTACCTATCGGGTATAGACGGTCGTTCCTAACCGACTGTGAGCTTGGAGCACGTATTGACATATGGGTATCCAGTTAGGACTGGATATGGGACAGACTCACGAGGGCCTCCGATAGACATTCAATGTAAGCTGTCAATAGAGGGTCCTCTCGAGTTGATTAGTATACGTGGTCCTTTGACCTGAGTGCCATGGTGGGCTTGTAAGTGATCCACCATATTTGGGTTCCATACATATCACAGACCTTTCATGGTGTGACTACTGGGTGTCGCTGGGTATGGTCCGATGTTTATAGAGTCCGGTGCGTACAAATATGGGATCCGTTAGCTCCCATATGGAGTTAGATATCCAGATGCTTCGAGACTGTATCTCAGAAAGTCTTGTGGTCACAAGCAATAATCCCAGGAAAGAGTTCCGCCAGGGTCGAACAATATGGCAAAGGAGTTTGTGCATATTGTTCATTGAGATACAAGTCTAGAGATAGGACATGGATAAGCACATGGGGATTTGATGGTGATAATCTATATCCCCCCGCACATCCTGGATATCATGATGGAAAGACTATACGTATGCGTTGTAACCTCAGCTTGTATGGTTCAACGCGCTGATTTGTATATCCGTGACATGTGCGTGGGGCATTGCTCACGGGCTCATAGAATAGTTCCATTTGATGAATCAGGCGTAGGACCTAGGGAGTCCTGCGATATGGAGTGTACTCGTTGTGCATTAGGGCAACATGCCAGATTAAATTGTTTAATCCAGCAATATTCAGCACTTCTACGGGAATGCGTACGTGTATGTATTTAAGTGTTAAATACAATAATTAGTTAATAATTGTTATTTACTAATTGGATTATGACACGTAGCGTATTGTGAACTCTCAGTCGAGTTTATCCAAGTGTGGAATTTAGTAGGACCTACTAAGGGTGAATTTATGAAGGGCAAAATGGTCATTTCTCAGTTTGATTATTTAATAGTTAAATAATCAAAATATCTTTCATTTTATATTATATAATATATATTATTATATTATATTATATTTATATTATATATTATATATATATATATAAATAAAGAAAAAGAAAGAGAGAAGAAGCAAGATTTGGCCGAATTGGGCCGAGAGAGAAAGAGAGAAATAGAGAAGAAAGAAAAGAGGAAGAAGAGAAAAGAAAGAAAGAAAAAGAAAAAAAAAAGGAAAAGGGTAGGGAAAATGAAATTGTTTCATTTTTCCTAAGCTTCCAATTGGAGCAATTGTGAATTGCTTCAAATTCTCCATTTCTTATCATTTTGGAGAAAAGGATATAAATTCACTCCTAGCCATTTTGGGGATTAAGATTTAATCCCAGGCTGAATATGGAGCTGCTGTTCTAGCTAACTAAGCCCACCGAGTTGGTGACTAGAATTGTATGCGAGTTGGTCTCCATGTGAACTCCAGAAAAAATACGTGTATAATGTTACATGTTTGGCGAGATTTGTAACTATATAAATATATTAATGTGATTAATATATTTATTTATTGTGTTTATTGTAAAATTTATATTTCCGCTGTGTTAGGCAATAGACACAATTGCATATGCATACACCCACGTGCCTAAGATTTGACTGATATGTGCATATTGCAATTCGTGAATTATAGGACATATTCCTAAAGGAATATGGGCGGTACAGTCTAGAAAATCTGACTTTAAAAGACCCTATTTGCCAATTTATTAAAACTTTGGATGAAAAGTCTATCCCTGTCCCATGGAGGGCATTTAAACCGTTTCTAGATGTAAAACCAGAGGAAGATATGAGCCATAATCACAACTACTTGTATATATTTATTGTAGCGATTGCTTTTAAATGTTTCATTTCAACCTCAAACATCTTCTCCAACAACAACCAACCACTCATAGTCGATTTTGAAATTTTTACATTTAAAGCTTAATCTTATCCATTTACAATTAACTACCTATATGATTTAGCAACATCTTTTGGCTCTATAAATACATTGCATTATTTCTACATATTCATACAAACTCAAAATTATTCAAGGTAAAAGGTGAGTGTAATAATGAAAGGAACATCAACTCGTAAATTCACAAAAAAAATGTTTTTTTTTTGTAGATCTAGCCCTAAAAAAATTAGAGAGTTTGTAGAAGCAGTAGAAACACTTGGTAAGGTGTTAGCTAAGAAAAAAATTCACTTAGTATATGTGGGAGGTAGTCGTTGATTAATGGGATGTGTGGCAACAGCTGCACAAAATAAAGGCAGTCAAGTTTTGGGTATTATACCGAAAGCTTTAGCTGTTGGGAATACTATAGGAAATATTATTGAGGATAAGTTACAGGTATCATCAATGCATGAGCAAATATCTCTTATGCTTTGGAATGCTGATGCCTTCATAGCTCTACCTGGATGTTTCAAAACTTTGGAAGAAGTCTTTCAAATTGTCTCATGGGCACAATTACAAATCCACCAAAAACTCATTGGTTTGTTAAATGTTGATAGTTTTTATAATGAGTTGTTCTCTTTTCTTAACTATGTGGTGGAAAAATAATTCATTTCATCTGTAGCACAACAAATCCTTATTTCTGTTTCAACTGTTGATTAGTTACTCGATGAATTACAAGCTTTTATACCTCTATCTGATTCAATAATGCGTCAAATAGATTGGTATACTAATGATAGTGAAAAGAAACGCAAAATATATTTGACACTTCGTCTGTAGCCTATCTACTTTTATATATTTTTAAGCATTTTGTGTGGCTTATTTTATTTTGTTGTAGATTTTATTTCCAATAAAAGATGTTTCAAGTGATATCTTTTATACTCTACTTTTTCTATATTTTGACATTGAGGACAATGTCTCAATCTGGTTGGGGGGGATAGTTGATATATAATGTTAATTTTTTTTGCTATCACTTTGTTCTCTAAAAAACAAATTCATCATGAATGGCATGAATAAAATGTTCATTTATGCATTCTTAAGATGTATTATAATTCTAGAATGGTAGAGTAAAAAGTACATTATTAAACGTTTGAAACACATTCTAATTGGTTTTTCTAATGCATTTTATGTATATTTGTTTGTTGCTTAAGTTTTTGGTAACTCTTGCATAAATAAATTTACTTTACTATCGAGGTATGATCTCAAAATTGTCTAGTTTAAATTAATTTTTCTATCTAGGTTACTAAAGAATAACTTTCAAAATTATTTCTTGAGCACAATATTAAGCCTTGTAGTAAGATGGATGATTCAATATATATAGCCAAGAGAATTTCCATATTTAAGTATACATATTATTTTCTAAACTCACACATCTTTTGTGAGTGAGCGGAGAGATTTGAGATAACAGCTTACGAACTTTCATTGATTTTTTAAAATAGTTAATTTTTGTTTGGAATGACATTATTTAGGATGATGAATGATTTGGCTGCTTAGCTGAAGGATGATTAAAAAAAAAATTTGTGGAGAAGTATTATGGTGAGAAATTGCTCTTATTTTGTAATGATTCCTTATGTCTTTTAAAACAAAATAATAAGTGTTTTTTTTAAAAAAGAAAAGAAATCAATTTAGTTCAACTAAGTCTTCGTTCAATTTTAGAAGACAGAAGTCATTATGAAGGAATTTTATCACCGGACTCTCTATTCGTAAGATTTATATAAAATAATTAAAGTCTTGAAGCTAGCATGTAGCAAGAATGGTTTGACTCTAAATAATTAATTTTTCTATCTTTGGATTAATGTTAGTTTGTCTATTTATCCTTAAATATAACATTTTTTTGAGCGATTATCTATTTTTCAACTTTATAAGTGAAATCCTAACCCGTTAAACAGTTATTCACCTGTAAGGATATGGAGTTGAGGTTTTTACTTGGAGAAAATTTAAATGCTATATATGTTGTAGTTTGTTGTAAGAAGGTTTTGGCTTAATTCACACACACACACATACGTAGCTTTTTGGAAGTTATGATTGAAATAACCGTAATAGCGATTGTGATCTTGAACTGATATTTTGTTTGAAATACTTAGGTAGTGTTCAAATTTTGTTTATGCTTGAATTGTTAGGGATTAGTAATAAGCTAGTTGGGGGGTATGATGAACACTAGAATTTACATATTTAATAAGAGTTTTACATCATTGTTTTGGATTACTAGTGTCTTTAACCCCCCTAACTTAAGTATGTTTACAATATTGTACATAATTAACTTTTAATTATTTTGTGGTAGGTTTGGTAAAATAGGCATAACGTTCTACCTAAGAATCTAATTGAAGTGATTATTGATCTGGTAAAGACGACTCAATGGGCTAACATAGTGTATCTCACAAGGCATTTGAAATTCGAGCGTTTAGAGGGTGAAAATGGCCTAGAACAAAACTGATCTGCAGTTTAGTCCCCGTCCAAATAGTCATCAGTATTTGGTCCATAACTATAGAAATACATATCTAATACATATGAGAAAACTCAATTTAGAAAGATAAGAGACGTATATACAACTTTGATATTTTGAGTGAAAGCTAATTCAGACTACATCAATTCTAAATTGGACAATCAATTAGGTGCGTTAATGATAATCAATGCAAATTAGTTGCCACCCTTCTGTTGGGATTTGTGCTTACGTGCCATCCTTTTTATGTATAAATATTTGCTTTATGTTTATACATTTATGATTTCAATATATCACTAATTATTTTATTTATAAATATGGTAAGATGCTTGTAACGTTTTAGACATTGTATGATCTGACAGAGTTCAGATTTGATCTAAAGGAGTTTAGATCAGAACTGAGAGTCAGTAAAATCTAAAGAGTTAGAGCCTTGTCTGAAATGGGACAAAGACCTAAGAATATATTAATAATGACATAGTTGCAATGGGTTGCAAATGGTGCTAGGAAATGGTGTTATGCAAATATGTTCTTAAATTTAATGTTCCTGATCTACCTTCACTAATGCGGGTCTGTTAGTGAAGATCCTAATATATATATATAGATCAGTGTATGTCTATATCTGGATAGTCCAGATGGTTAGTCTTAACAGACCATGAGTTTAGTGGAAACTCGTATAGAGATACAAGTATTCAGTAAGGACTGAATATTGAACAGACTCACAAAGATCTCCAATAGACAACCCATAAAGCCGTCAATGGAGGATCTTTCGAGTTGAGTAGTATTCGTGGTCCTTAGACCTGAGTACCACGGTGGACTTGTTAGTGATCCATCATACTTTGGTTCCACACATGTTAGATACCTTTCATGGTCTAACCGCTGGGTGTCGCTGGGTATGGTCCGATGCTCATGGAGTCCGGTGTATACAGATATGGGATCCATCAACTCAATTGGGTGAGTAAAATATCCTGTAACTCTAAGATTGTATTTCAGAAAGTCTTATGGCCATAAACAGACATCCAAGAATTTCTTGGGAAAATAATAACGTGAAAGTGTTTACGGATATTATTTATTGAAATACAAATCTAGAGATAAGTTTATGATTGAGCACATGGAGACTTGACGGTGTTGATCTATATCTCCGCTCTTCTAGGATATTTATGATGGAAGGATTATACAAATATGTTATAACCTCAACTTGTATGGTCTAATGCGCCGTTTTGTAATATCTGTAACATGTGTGTGGGACATTGTTCACAGACGTGTGAAATAGTTTCATATGACAAATCAGGCATGGACCTAGAGAGTCTCACAATATAAAGTGTACTCGTTGTGCACTGGGGCAGCGAATTGGATTGAATAATTGATCCAACAATTTCCAGCAAAATAAAAAATGTTTCAAGGTTCCTTTTATTATTCACTTGTCAATAATTGAAGGTAAAATACATTATTGGTTTACAAGAGTTGTTAACCAATAAGAAATTGACAAGTGACATAATCTTGCTCCATAAATTATTTACCATGTATTTACCTATTTACTTTGCTTGGTAAATACATATATGGTAAATGTAAATATTCAAAATAGTTTTGAATTATTAATATTTTATATATTAATCAAATTATTATTATTAATTGGAATAAGTGGTAAACACCATTTACTAATAGAGAATGCACTTGTTATTAATAATAAGGAATGTTGACCACTTAGTAATTCTTAAATGATGCACTAAGGAAGTGGTAAAACCACTTAACATTAATTAAATATCATTTACTCTCTAGAAATTGATTCAAATGGTTGAATCAAATTGGTGAGTGAAAAATATGATAGATTAATGTTTGTAATGGCAAATATGGTTAAGTGGTGGTGGAGCACTAAGAGAATCATTCTTTGCACTTAAGAAAGAATTGAAAGAGTTCAATTTCAGTGTAAGAAAGAGTGAATTTCATTCCAGGAGAAAGAAGAGAGAATTGAGAGCATTTCCTAAGTGTTTTTCCCAAAGTGTTGAGAGAAAATACAAAGGCTTACCAAGGTTCAACATAAAGAGTTGGGAAGAACAAAAGAAAACTCTTAACTCTTCTCATTTCTTGGTAGTAATCATTCATATAGACAAATTGTTTTAAGTGTTAAAACAATCCTTTGCTGGAAATTCAAGACTGCCATTCTAGCTTCACAATCCCACTGGATTTAGTTGTGAACTAGAATTGTGCAAGGGAACACTTCAAGGTGAGCTCAACAAATTGAAGCTTGGAGTTCTTGAAGAATTGTAAAGCTACCTTCATAACCGGGTAGGTTATCTATTTACTATTTATTTTATATCATGCATGAAATATATATGAGATATATATGTACTTGAATGATCATACATGTGATTACATGCTTGAATTTATTACATATTGTATAATATGTATAAATACTTCCGTTGCATATTTAATTTTTAAAATTATATACATCTATACACATCACACGCCATATCACAACACCTTCTTGACTTTTATCATCGAAGTGGTTTCCTTTTTATTTGTCTTGATTTATCCATATTTTTCTATAAATATATGGCTTGTTTATGCCCAAAGCAGGTAATTAGAGAGCTAAATTTTAGTTTAAAATATTTATCTTTTGTATTATCTTATTTTATAACTTAATTTGGATTGAGAGAAAATGGGTTAGGGTTAGGTTAGGGGCAGAACTCCTTGTTTGGAGATGAAATAAGGCATTTATATAATTGGGCCAATGCTAGAGCATTCACTGTTCAACGCTAAGGTGTTCATCATTGAATGAATGCTGGGGCGTTCATTTTTTGACGTAGGGACATTTATTACTATTTACTATTACTGTAGCAATTTACTATAGCAATATATATTTTTTGCTCCAATTCCTTCCTTTCCCATCTTATCATAACAAAAACCTATAAAAATAACATTCAAAGCATAAATAATTAAAAAATTACTCAAAAATAGACAATTTTCAAGATAATTTAAGGTCTAAATATATATCTTATTTACAGCCATTAATTTGATCAATAAATTCAAATAAATAGTTAAATACTCATCTATTTAGGGCAAAATCTAAGTTCAAAAGGATGAAAATATTAGTCTTTATGAGACCCTATCAAATTACCTCAAGCTTAAACTTTGCTCGTCCTCGAACAAAATTAAAAAAACAAAATAAATTTAAAAACACTCGATTGAATGGGTCAATTAGAAATTTGTATATTTGTCTCAAAAGTTAAAGTATGCTAATAAAATCTTCAAAATTGTTAATCACTTATGAATATCCCATAATATAATCCTCATGCTTATTTTTTTCTTACAAATATTCACTTGGTGAGTGTGTGCAGAGCTAATTTTCTGTTCATCATTTGTACTCGGAATGATTTATAATAACAAGAAAGACTAAGATAAAAAAAATTGTTCATAAGCTTGCTTTTCATATCACTCTCCAATAATGTAGGACAAGTATATATAACTAAAGATCAAATATGACTTTCAAAAGCTTCTAAAGAAAGACTTAGGTTATGGCGAGGAAAATTGGAAAAATTTCAAGCTTTATTTGTACGATAACCATAACCTTCTTGATTCTAGGTGATTCAACTTTATTTTTCCCAAACCATACCCGCAAACTTATTTTCTTGATCTCTCATTTTTAGCAGCTCATTGATTTTCCACTTGTCTTAGGAGGGCTTTATATATGATGAACACTTGAAATTACATATTTTATAAGAGTTTTGCATAATTGTTTTGTATTACTAGTTTCTTTAACACCCCTAACTTACGTATGTTTACATAGGAATTCAATTGAAGTGATTCTTGATCCTATGAAGATCTGACTCAATAGGCTAACATATTATATTTCACAAGGCATTTGAAATTCGAGCATTTAGACGGTGAAAATGGCCTAGAACATATCTGATCTGTAGTATAGGCCTAGTCTAAATAGTCATCAGTATTTGGTCCATAACTATAGAAATACGTATCTACTACATATGAGAAAACTCAATTTGAAAAGATAAGAGACTTGTATACAACTTTGATATTTTGAGTGAAAGCTAATTTGGATCACATTATTTCCAAATTGGACAATCAATTTGGTGCATTAATGATAATCAATGCAAATTAGTTGCCACCCTTCTTGACTTTTATCATCCAAGTGATTCCCTATTCATTTGTCTTAATTTATCCATATTTTTTTATAAATAGGTGGCCTGTTTATGCCCAAAGCATATAATTAGAGCACTAGATTTTAGTTCAAAACACTTGTCTTTTGTAGTATTATTTCTCTTGTTTACTATTCTAAACTCATGTTATCTCTTCTTCTATCTCTTTTCTTTTTCTTTAGTTTTATTATGTCTAAGTAATTTTCTTTTTACTAAGGTGAAAGGGTAAAACTCTTGACAAAGTAATAAGTTTTACTTAATTCTTATTCATGAATTTAATGTTTCATTCTTAAGTTATGCAAATTTATATATGATGTCTTTATTTTGTTTGCAATATTAATACATTTTCTTGTAAAGTGGTGTATCTTGATTTATTATAGATAATTTTTATAGTTGGCACAATAAATTCTTGAAACCATTTATAAAATTTGGTATAGATACCATTTGTTTTAAAGTGGGAGTCTTTATTTCTAAATGTTTAACAAGTGCAAGCCTTTCATTTAGGCCTTCAAAGCTAAGAATGAAAACTTATAAGGACCAAAACAGACCGAAGCCCTACAAAACCTAAAGGAATACTTGGGGAAACCACCAATCCTCTCCACTCCACTCCTTAATAAAACATTATTACTATATCTTTCAGTCTCTAAAGTAGCAGTTAGAGTAGTAATGTTCAAGCATTCAGACGGACAAAAAAACCAATCTTTTACCCAAGTAAATATTGTTAAATAAAGAAACTAAATATTTAGCGATTGAAAAACTCGTCTTTACCTTTGTACATCCCATCGTATTGTATATTTTCTACCCTTAAAACACATACTATCCAAACCTAATGCCATGAGAAGGATTTTTAAGATGGAAATAAGACCAATCCACTTAGACATCAAGTATAACCCAAATATCACAATCTAGGGATAGTTGATGACAGAATTTTTTCTAGAATGTGAGCCGCCATAGAAAATGATACCTTATCATTGGATCCATTAGAAATAGTAGACCCTGACAGATGTACATAGATAGATCCTCTAACTAAAAAGGATCAGGACTAAAAATAAGGATTAAAAGCTTAGAATGGCTCATACATGAGCATATAGTAAGGTTGCTTTCAATAACATCCAACAATGAGGCAAAATGTGAGGCACTAATTGAAAAGTTAATAGTGGCTCATAAATTAATGATTAAAAGACTATAAGTACGCACAAACTCTGCATTAGTCACTTTCCAATGGAATGAAGATTATACGACAAAGGAAGAAAGGTTATCTTTCCAAAGCAAAAGAAGTCACCCGAATGCTATAGAAAGTTACAGTTACCCAGATACCAAGAAGTCAAAACATAGAAATAGATAGTTGGCATAGGACACAACAATTATAAACCATTTTCTTCATAGGATATTCACACTTTCAACCCAAGAGAAGACTATAATAAAGGATGAAGCAACAAAATAATACACAGAAACCCAAGTGTCTCATGAAAATCACTACTTCTATAAATTGGATGACCCTTTATATTAATTTTTTGTAGGATGAAAAGCTTTCCAATAGTTAGACAAAATCTAGGAAACTCAAGAGTAAGGATGAAAGATTTGCACTATTTAAAGGTACACTGTAGAGATGAGCATTCTCAGGTGTTTATATATGATGTGTGCTCAAGGAACAAGAACAAAAGATACCTGAGGAAGTACATAAAGGGACTTGCAAAAATTATTCCAGTGAAAAGACCCTAGTCTATAAGATCCTAGGACAAGGGTATTACTGTCCAACCATGAAATGGGACGCACTAGACTACATGAAAAATATGAGAAATGACAGAAATATACTACACTAATCCAACTCATAGCAAGATACCTATATATAACCACTAGTCCATGGTCCTTCATTTTATAGGCAATAGATATTGTAAGACCATTCTCTTAGCTGCCAAAGGAAAGTGATTCATTATTATTGTGATATATTACTTCATGAAATAGGTCAAAGCCAAAGCCTGTGGTAATTAAACTAAATTTGATAAAAAAAAATTATGGACTAACATTGTAATCAGATTCAAAATGCCATAGGACTTATTCTCGAATAATGGGAAGTAATTCGTCAACTCAACCATACCTATGTTTTGCTACAAAGACAAGATCTAATAGAAATTCTCCTCCCGCAACAATCCACATGGGAATGGACAAATCAAAATCACTAATAGAACCATCTTTATATTTCTATGAAAAAGACCGGAGAGAAAGAAGAGAGGATGGTTAGAGGAACTACCAGAAGTCCTTTAAGCGTACAAAATAACCGAGAATCAATTAATGATGAGCATGAAATTGACATATATTGTAGCCTCACTTTAACTTAGATTTTTGTCATTTTTGAGTAATTACATGATATTTATGCACCAATGTGTTGCATTTTGCAATACAAATAATGGAATGGATGAATAGGAGGGAAAAGCAACAACAAAGAAGCCAAAGAGTAAAACTGCAGAGAAAATAGAGCAGAGCAGAGAAGAGATGAATACCTCAACGTTCTATAAGCGAATATGGCACTGTTTATCCATTTAGATGAATGCTTTAGCATTAATTCACTAACACGTAATGTTTCAGGAAAATTGGATAATGTAGTGTAAGGGCATCATTCTAGGTTGCATAATTTTCCAAGACAACCCAAGGCAGCCAACGCTTTAGCGTTATTTAAGTGTTATAGCCATGTTAGAATGCCTTAATGTTAGATAACCAAAATGCCCTGGCCTATGTACAGTCTGACTGGGAATGTTGGAGTATTCCAAGTCTAATGTTGCAATGTTGCCTAGTACTATATAAAGTAATTCTTTTGGAATTTTGTGGGAAGGTCATTTCAACTTCAGCTTAGCACCAAAGTAACTTGTTAGACTAAAAATCCTCCATTTTTACTGTCAATAAACACCATTCAAAACTTGGAATCAACTTTGGAGGGATTCATCACAATCAAAGAAGATTGGAAACTTCAAGAGAAGCATTGGAATCAAGACCAAAGTGGCTTCTTTGGATTTCATCTACTACACTTATAGGTTTGATCTTGGTTGTTTTATGTTTTCTCTTGTATTTTACTTTTTAAACGTAGTTACAGAGAAGTAATTTCATTTTCCTAGGTTTGTGGTATTGAACCCAATCATTTATTTATAGATATTTACAACTTTTAATGAAATGAACTTGGTTATTATTTGATTTGTTGGTGTTTAATGCTTACATTTAATATGGCCAACTAATGTATGATTGTTGGATTCAATGAGATAAACTTGAAAAAGGCATCTCATTGAAATGCCTAGAACAAATCAATGTATGATTGTAGAGTAGTATCTATAAGTTTCAAGTTAAGATAGAAATATACTTAACTGACATGCATGGTTACATCAATTGGACTTAATGAATTCTCTTTAATCTTAGTATCATAGGAGCATAGGTATTAGATTGAGGGGAATATAGTCGCTTAACCTTCGGAAGAGGCTAGCGATGAACTTAATGTTGAGACCAATAATAGACCAAGGGATTAACATTCAAAGTACACCTTAAACAAACATGGGTTGGGGGATAACTATACTCTTAGGTACTATCGGGGATCTAGTATATATAGGTGTATGCATGTGTAATAGTATTTATTATATAAAATACGTATCTCATACATATTTAAAGTAGCGGAATAATTAAAACAATACAATAAACACAAGAAATAATATATTAATCATATTAATATATTTAAAGAGTTAAGAAATCACCAAAACGTGTAACGTTTTACACGTGTATCTTGGGAGTTTGCCTGAAGACCAACCCGTTGGCAGTTCTAGTCACCAACTCGGTGGGCTTGGTAAGTTAGAATAACAACTCAAAATCCAACACTGGGCTTAACTCTTAAACCCTTTGAATTTACTTTTTTCTTGATCAACTCTTTGATCAATAAAATAAATTCCTGATTGTTGTGACTGATAGCTTATAGTAAAGATAATTTATAAATTAGTTTCAACTTTTGAAATCATATCACAAGAGATCAATTCTCTTTTTTCTTCACCTATTTTGGCCGATCACCCTTTGAAAGCAAAATATTTCCTTTTTATTTCAAAGCCAAAACCAAAATGGAAAAATGAAGCAATTCACTCTCTTCCTATGGTTTTCACACACACACACACACACATATATATATATCTCACATTAATAGCATAATAATATTACATATATAAAATAATACACTTGGCCACCAATTTAAATAAATAATATAATAAAAAATAATGGATGACAACTAAATGTCATTATATAATAAAATAATATATAATAATGAGATATTTATGATTATTTAATAATTAAATAATTATTGTGTGAAATTACCATTTTACCCCTCATAAATAATTATCAAGTCTACCTCCTAGTGGGTCCCACTATACCTACACTTGGGTAAACTCAACCAAGGGTCCACAATGCATCACGTGTCATTATACAGTTAGTAAATATAATTATTGTATTTAATGTTTAAATACAAATACGTACATATTCCCGTGGTAGTGCTGGATATTACTAGATTAAACAATTTAATCTGGTTCACTGCCCTAGTGCTCAACGAGTACACTCCATATCGCGAGACTCCCTAGGTCGATGCCGAATTCGTCAAATGGAACTATTTCATAAGTCCGTGAGCAATGCCCCACACACATGTTACAGATATTACAAATCAGTGTGTTGAACCATACAAGCTGAGGTCACAACGCATACATATAGTCCTTCCGTCATGATATCTTGGATGTGCGGGGATATAGATTATCACTGTCAAATCCCCATGTGCTCATCCTTATCATATCCCCAAACTTGTATCTCATTGAACAATAGGTGCAAACTCATTTGCCATATTGTTTCACCCTGGCAAAAACTCTTTCCCGGGATTAATGCATGTGGCCACAAGACTTTCTGAGATACAATCTTGAAGCATCTGAATATCAAACTCCTTATACGAGCTGAAAAATTCTACATCTTTACATACTAGACTCTATAAGCATCGAACTATACCTAGCGACACCTAGCGGTCACACCATGAAAAGTCTATGACATGCGTGGAACCAAAGTATGGTAGATCACTTATAAGCCTACCTTGGCACTCAGGTTAAAGGACTATGTATACTACTTAAATCAAAATGACCCTTCGTTGACAGCTTACATAGGGTGTCTATCGGAGGCCTTCGTGAGTCCGTTCTATATCCACTTCTAATTGGATACCTATATGTCAATACGAGCTCTAAGCTAACGATCGGCTATGAACAACCATCTATACCCTATAGGTATGACATATGCTGATGTATATAAAGGTATCCACCGATAGACCTACATCGGTAGAAATAGATCATGGATAATATTCGAGAAAATACTTGCGCAACTGACATTTTCTGGCATCTGATTATAACTCTTGCAACTATGCAGTTACTAGTATATTCCCAGGTCTATGTCCCATTACAGATAAGACTCCAACTCTTGAATCTTTGCTGAGTGTTATAACCAACTAACAATTAGTTGTGCTAACATTTAGCATTTATATCTCCCAGTGTGGCCAACTATGGGCCCTTATCTAAACCCCTTTAGATCAAATCTAAACTGCTTCAGATCATACAATGTCTGTAATGTTACATTGCATGGTACCATTTAAATTGGCATTAACGATTTAATAAGAACGTAGATTTATATAACTAATAAGTATATGTACATTTAGAGATGGTACATAAGCATCAATCCTAACAAGTACTCCTTATCATTGATAGTATGGTTTATTTTAATTTGCTTATTCAATTAGATAATTTAGAATTAACTTTAGTTCCTATTTGTATTTGGTAATTGACCTAGAACAAAGCATCTAGTCCTCACGGGATCGACACCCTCATCTCTATATTACTTGTTAAGCGATAGTGTGTACTTGTGCTTGAATGAACACATAATCAATTTACACATTCATATTACACCAATCATAACAAAATTAACCAAAACCTCACCATACGCACTAGTTTATGGTATAAAGGTTATTCTTGCTAATGAAGGTATCATCTCTACCTCAGGGACTAATTTGTAAGTTTGGAATTAAATGGCAAACCCTTTTTTTAGCAAAAGATCTCGCTAATGAAGCTCGAGACATTGCAACCATTCATACCACTATCTATAAAACGAGGTCAAAAAAGAAATTCAACTAGAAGATCTAGAAGCGAGAAATCAACAAAGAAGTTATATAACTAATAAGTATATGTACATTTAGGGATGGCACATAAGCACCAATCCTAACAAGTACTCATTATCATTGATAGTATGGTTTGTTTTAATTTGCTTATTCAATTAGATAATTTAGAATTAACTTTAGTTCATATTTCTATTTGGTAATTGACCTAGAACAAAGCATCTAGTCCTCACGGGATCGACACCCTCATCTCTATATTACTTGTTAAGCGATAGTGTGTACTTGTGCTTGAATGAACACATAATCAATTCACACATTCACATCATACCAATCATAATAAAATTAACCAAAACCTCACCATACGCACTAGTTTATGGTATAAAGGTTATTCTTCCTAATGAAGGTATCATCTCTACCTCAGGGACTAATTTGTCAGTTTGGAATTAAACAGCGAACCCTTTCCTTAGCAAAAGATCTCGCTAATGAAGCTCGAGACATTGCAACCATTCATACCACTATCTATAAAAAGAGGTCAAAAAAGAAATTCAACTAGAAGATCTAGAAGCAAGAAATCAACAAAGAAGACTTAGTGTTGAGGGAAGCCCTTAACATCAACAAAGAAAATAACGTTGAAAAAAATGGTCAAAACTTAAGGAAAGTATATACAAAGTTATCAAGAAACTAGATATAGGAGCATGCATACTACAAATTGGAACATATCTAAATTAAAGAAACACTATGTGTAAGTTTATTTTTGCTTAATAATAAATTCTAGTAGCATTTATAATATTCTTATCATTCCATAAGTTTAATAAGCTTTAAAAATAAAAAATATTCCATGGAAGGATTGTAGACATATGAGTTACCCTTAATGGAAGCAATATTATCATAAAATCTTCTTTGGAAGGATCATAAACCTGAAGATCACCTTTCCTTGGAAGTGCTATTACCAAACAAATCTTTCATGGAAGATCATAGACTCATGGGTCACCCATCTTTGATAACACTATTATCTAAAAATCTTCATTGGAAGAATTATAGACTCATAAGTTACCCATCCTAGGAAGCACCATTATAAAAAATCTCCCTTACAAGGATTTTAGACCTATGAGTCACCCTTTATTGGAAGCAACATTATCGAAAATTCTTCTTTGAAAGGATTTTAGACCTGATCCCTAGAAGTGCCATTACTAGAAAGTCTTGCTTGGAAGGATCGTAGACATGTAGGTCACCATTCCATGGAAGTGTCTGATAGGGGCGTAAAAGTACTAGTATGATTTGTACCCACATTTTGTATTTTACTTAAAATCATAAATATTTAGTTATTTAATTGTGTTTTTGATCATAAATAGATGCACAATCGGACGTAAAATGAAGAAGTTACACTCAAAATACGAAAATGAGTACCAGGGCTGGGTGCCACAGCGCCCAGTCAGTAGCTGAGCACCGTGGCGCCTAGGTCAATAGCTGAGCACTGTGGCGCCCAGGTCAGTAGCTAAGTGCTAAGGCACCCACAACCCAGCATTGTGGTGCCCAGCAAGGCTTCCCAAAGTCGTGTTTTTAGGTCTTGGCACAGCGACGCCAAGCCCCCAGCGCCGCAGTGCCAATGTGACAAATAAAATCCCTTCTCAAATCTCATATTTCAACTTGGATTCAAAGGTTCTCACCCCTAGGGTTTCTTATATCATCAAAAACACTCTTTTAAGGTCAAATACAGGGACTGTGGAGCGGTAGGAAAAAAAAAGAAAGAATTCACAACACAAAATCAAAGATCAAATTCAAGAAATCAAGATTCAAACTTCAAGTCAAGATTGGGAGAGAGGCAACCTAAGACATCTTCTTCATTAGTTTTTTCTTCTCTTTTCTTTTTATTATGTTCTTATTCTTGCTATTCTTCATGGATTGGTTTGATATTTTTGGTTTTGTGATGAGCTAAACTTGTTATTCTAGAGTTAGACTATATGAACCTAGTATGTAGTTGGATTTCATTGATTCTTAGTTTATAAATTTAATTATTATAATTGATTCATTCTATCTTATGTTTAATGCTGTCATTATATCTGGTCAATATTATGAATGATTGAGGAACCATGATAAACTTGACAAAGGGATTCATGTGTTTAACATAGGGTAATTTAATGCATGATCATAGGGTAACAACTATGAGTTCCATCTAGGATAGACATATACCTAGGTGGCATGTATGATATAATTTAGACTTGATCTTAATGAATTACATTCTGATTTGATTACCATAGACATATAGGTGATTGTTAGAATATATAATATAGTCACTTGACCATCAACAGAGGCTTGTGATGAGATTAGTGTCTAAGCCAATCAATTGGTATTAAGAGATTAACTAAGTTGTTAATGAATCCAATGAAATACTAGGGGATGAGTCAAAATTCTAGATTATCTTTATTTGTGAATTCTACCATTTACTTTTGTTTAGTTTAATTGATAGAATTAAATTAGTTAATTAAATTTTAGAATGTGATTTTCTGAATAAAAATTAAGTAGGTACAATTTTAGTACTTTATTTATAGAATTAGATCGCATAGTTCTTGTGGGATCGATACTTGGACTTACAATCCTATATTACTTGGTACGATAGCGTGCGCTTGCACTAGACTATTAAAGCTCACATCAAGTTTTTGGCGCCGTGTATGTCTATATTATAGTAATTCACTGATCTAAAGAATAGATAGATTGGTGAATTACTATAATATAGATTAGTGTACATCTATATCTGACTAGTTCAGATGATTGTTCTTAGCTAACCATGAGCTTAGAGCTTGTATAAGCATACGGGTATTGATAAGGGCAAATTTGTCATATATTTTCTCATGTTTTTATTATTGATATTTTATGGTTTTATGAGAATAGATGGCTATTTATGTGCATTATTGTTATTTATAGGGACTTGAACGAAATTTAAAGAAAGAACGCAAAAGGAGCGAAAACAAGGACTAAAATGCAAAGTTTTCAAATTATGAGTCCAGCGCCCCCGCGCCACAACTATTTTCGCCCCAGCGTTGGAATAGTGATCAAAATTAGAAAAACGACCTGTTTAAGTCGCGTCTGGCGCTCCAGCGCCGAAGAGTCACCGCGCCAGCGACATTACAGCGCCCCAGCGCTATCAACATACCGCGCCAGCGGTGAGGCCGTTTTCATGCAGCGCCCCAGCGCCAATATCCCACCGCTCCAGCGGTGATAGCTTTTTCACGCGTCGCCCCAGCGACAGATGCATAGCGCGCCAGCGGTAGTGCGAGTCCTAGTCCGACGAGAATTGAGATTTTCAAGCTCATATCAATCCCTATATAAAGCCACTCGTTCCCAACCTTCAAAAAGGAATCCAAGACGACCTAAGAGCACCAAGAATACAGAGAAAGAGTCTTGGAGAGCAATAGGAGCTTAATTGAAGCATCTTTAGAGAGAGATACAAGGCGTTCTTCGGCATCAAGAGTTTCTAGGCAGCGCAATTAAGAGCAATTCGACGTCTATATCGGTTTGCGATTAATTGTATCATGATTTATAATTATTTTTACTGCTGTTCTCTTGTAGCCATGAGCTAACTTGTTTTCTAGGATTAATATTTGAACTCAATATGTGCGCTTAAATTGCCATATCTTTTAGTATTTAATAAACTTAGTCTTTTATTATTTAAATTACTTGTGTTTAATGCTTCAATATATCTGGCCAATATATGGTGAATGAATTGGTAATATTTTGATAAACTCGGAAGAGGAATCAATATATTTAGACCTAGGTAATTTAATGCATGATTGTAGAGTAACATTCAATGTTGCATATGCAAGTTTCAACTTAGGATAGGAATATACCTAATTGGCATGTATGATCAATAAGACCTAATCTTAATGAATCTTAATTTATTACAAGTACCATAGGAATATAGGTATTTGGTAAATTAAGGTATACTTGCATGACCTTGGAAGAGGCTTGTGAATACATTAGTGTCTTGATCAATAATAAAGACTAAGTGAGTTAAATATTAGAGGATTAATCATTAGAAACATATTGAGGGATAATATTAATCCTAGGTTCTCTCTACGTTGCTATATCTTTAAATCTCATTGCATTGTGTTTTTGTGTTATATTTCTTACATTCATTCTTAGATTTTTATTTTTCTGAATAATTATTAGGAAGATATAATTTTAGTAATTGGTTAAAAAGAAAGAATTATCCCTGTGGGTTCGACATCCGACTTATTTAGTCTCTTTATTACTTGCATACGATAGTGTATACTTGCACTTAATTTATGATATAGAATTATCGCATCAAGTTTTTGGCGCCGTTGCCGGGGATAATTATCTACTTTTTCACCAATATTAATACCAATCTTTCTAGTTTTTACTTCAGAATTTTTTTTATTTTGTTTATTTTTTATTTTCTTAATTTAGTTTTACTTTCTTTGTTACGAGGTACATGCAAAGATCGAAAAGTGAAGACTTGATTTCTTTTTATCCTGAAATTGAAAGAACCTTACGAAGAATTAGAAGAGAACAAAATCAAGTCAACACCATGGAAGATCAAGTACCAATTGCACTCAACAATGAAGCAAAACCACTAAGGGAGTATGCTGTTCCCTTAGTGAATGGAATCCATTCGAGCATCCAAAGACCAACTGTTCAAGCTAACAACTTTAAGATCAAGCCAAGCACAATTCAAATGCTCAAGGATTCGGTACAATTTGGTGGACTGCCCAATGATGATCCAAACATGCACATTATCAACTTCTTAGAGATATGTGACACATTTAAATACAATGGGGTGTCCGATGATGCAATTCGACTAAGATTGTTTCCCTTTTCCTTGAGAGACAAAGCAAAAAGCTGGCTGTTATCACTTCCATCTGGATCTATAGCTACATGGGATGATCTTGCACAAAAGTTCCTCGCCAAATTCTTTCCACCTGCTAAAACTGCCAAGATGAGGAACGACATCACATCATTCCTACAATTAGATGGAGAATCTCTTTATGAGGCATGGGAGAGATACAAGGATATGCAAAGAAAATGTCCTCATCATGGAGTTCCGAAGTGGTTGCTTGTACAAACATTCTACAATGGATTAGCCGGTCAATTCAGAACAATAGTAGATGCTGCAGCTGGAGGAGCACTTATGAATAAATCCACCGATGAAGCTTATGATCTACTAGATGAGATGGCGTCCAATGCCTATCAATGGCCCACCGAAAGGTCCACCACAAGAAAGATCGCTGGAGTACATGAAGTAGACACCTTGACCACATTATCTGCTCAAGTCAACCTTTTGACCAAACAATTAAGCAACTTGGGAGTTAATGCTATCAAGAGTCAACCCATCACTTGTGATTTCTGTGGAGGAAATCATACTAATGGACAATGCATGGAGACTGCTCAATATGTAGGGGATTTCAACCGCAACAATCCTAATTCAAATTTTTACAATCCTGGATGGAGAAATCACCCCAACTTCTCATGGAGCAACAATAATCAAGGACAGTATTCCAAAGCTCCTCCTGGCTTCCAAACACAAATTCAGCAAGAGAAGAAACCAGACATTGAAGACATGCTCCTGCAATACATGAAGAAAACAGATGCACTCTTCCAAAGTCAAGCAGCTTCACTTAGAGCCTTGGAGAATCAAGTAGGACAACTTGCTACAGCAATAAACAATCGACCTCAAGGAACTCTACCAAGCAACACTGAAGTCAATCCAAAAGGAAGCGTAGAACAGTGCCAAGCCATCTCCCTAAGAAGTGGTAAAGTCTTACATGATAACATTCCTCAACCACAGCTTTCGGAAATGATAGAGAAGGAAAAAGAAACAGTGGTCCAGCAAGATGACGTGCAACCATATAGACCACCTATACCATTTCCTCAAAGATTACAGCAGTTCATAAACCAAGAGAAAAGTGCTGAAACGCAGAAAAGCATAGAAAATGGTATTCAAGTGCAAGAACAGAAAAGAGAAAATGCAGCAGAAGATACCAATAGCAACCCACAGAAGCAATCTACGCAGTCATTCACTCCACCACCTCCATTTCCTCAGAGACTGCAAAAGAAGAAACTAGATAAGCAATTTTCTAAATTTCTTGATATTTTTAAGAAATTACATATTAATCTTCCTTTTGCAGATGCACTGGAGCAAATGCCGAGCTATGTGAAATTTATGAAGGAAATCCTATCAAAGAAGAGAAAAATAGATGACTTCGAGACTGTGGCCCTAACAGAAGAGTGTAGCGCCATCCTTCTAAAGAAGCTACCTCCAAAGCTCAAAGATCCTGGGAGCTTTACCATACCATGCTCAATTGGAAATTATGATTTTGGGAAGGCACTTTGTGATCTGGGAGCTAGCATCAATCTTATGCCATTGTCCGTGTATAAAAAGTTGGGACTGAAAGAAGCCAAACCAACAAATATCACACTTCAGTTAGCAGATCGTTCTCTTACCTATCCTAAGGGATTAATTGAAGATGTGTTGGTTAAGGTCGATAAATTCATCTTCCCTGCCGATTTCATTGTTTTGGATATGGAAGAAGACAAGGAGATCCCTATCATCCTTGGAAGACCTTTCCTAGCCACTGGAAGAACAATTATTGATGTGCCAAAAGGGGAGTTGACCATGAGAGTACAAGAGGACACAGTCACTTTTAAGGTCTTCAAGGAGATCAAATTACCAGCTGAAAATGAAGACTGTCTCTGCATTAATGTAGTGCATCCAAGCATTAAGCAAATTAAAGATATGGAGACATTGGATCCTCACATCCGAAAAAGAGCATTGAAGCATAGGAAGGCAAGAGAGAAGAAGAAAAAGCAACATCGCGACGAAGCAAGCAAAGAGAAAGAAAAGGAAGAACCATCTCCCCGGTCTAAGATTAAAGTCTTTCCGGAGAGACATAAGGAGAATGCAACAAAAGATACTGCCCAAGGTTTAATTGCAAGAATATGGAAGCCGAAAAAGAAGAAAGCCAGCAAAATCACTTACTCAAATGCTTCCACCAGCATCTTCGATCCACCATGAAAGAAAAGGAAGCCCCGTCAAGCCGATGACGTTAAATCAAGCGCTACTTGGGAGGCAACCCAAGGAAAATATTATTATTATTATTATCATTTTATTTTATTTATTTTTTTTTAGCATTTAAAAAAAAAAAAAAAAAAAAAAAAAAAAAAAAAAAAAAAAAACCAAGAATTTCAGCGCTCCAGCCGCATGACATGGCGCGGCAGCGACAGGAAAATCGAGCACCACCGCCCCCGCGGTACAAGTAACATCGCGCCAGCACAAATTCCAGTAACTGTGCAGAAATCAGCCTTCAGCGCTGCAGCGACAGACGATTACCGCGGCAGCGCCAGAACATCGCCCCAGCGACGGAGAGTCAGCGCGGCAGCGAAAAATTGACCAGGGAAGTCTCTTACTTTCACTTCTTTATTTTTTCGACATTGGGGACAATGTCTAAATTAAGTTTGGGGGTGGGAAACACTTTCTTGTGTTCATTTTGATGCATGATTTGGGTGGTCATTCTTGTGGGTTAAATTTTTTTTTTTAGTTACTTAGTTTTTTTTAGTTAATGCATTTTTATTAGGTTTTGATAAGATGATCATTAGTCTATGATAAGAAAAAGAATACATGGTTGAATTTATTTTTACACATCCATAGGGAATGATAGATACTTGAGACAATTTTGATTATTTAAGTTTAGGAACAAATTTGACCTTATTTATTATCACCAATTTTTTGAGCACTTTATAAGCATGAATAGTTATAATTATTACTTAGAGATACTTTTGCTTTAGAGAGTACACCACAGTCTCGAAGACCGACACTCTAGAACTTGTCTTTAGTTACTACTTGAGGCGAAATTCTAGGAAACACATGAATAGGAAAATGATATTAGGCCATCTTTGGACCGATTGAGTCTTTCTAGCCTACCTTTTATTGTATATTTATCCCTAGTACCCTATTTTGAGCCTAATTACCCATTCTTTGGTTTAACCACATTACAAGCCCAAGACTTAAAGTTTACTTATCTAAAACATTGCCCGTAACACCATAAACCTTACATTTGCTTAGAAATACTCTTGAAAAGAAAAAAGGTTGTGGTGATATGAGAAAAATAAAGTTTGGGTGATATTTATCAATCTAAGTTTGGGGGTATTCAAAAAAAAAAAAAAAAAAAAAAAAAAGAAAGAAAAAGAGAAAATAAAATACCCCCAGCTTAAGAAAAAGAAGAAATTCTTTGAAAAATAAAAGGTTGAAAAGAAGGATGGGAACACAATAAGTTTGGGGGAAGAGATAATATAAGGAAAAGAAGATCAAGAGGTTTCTAGGTAAAATCTAAGTGTTCATGGTGTAATTTGAACTTCATATATTTATCCTTTTATCCCACCTTGACCCTAGCCTTACGTTACAAGCTAAGTAAAGTCCTAAATAGATCCCTAGACATGTGATTTTCTACATTAGTGGAGAGTGGTAATAAAGACAAGCTTATGGAAGTGTCATTATACAAATTAAATGCCGAGACATCATCTTTTCTGTACAAACTAAAGTATAAAGTAAATCAAAGTATGGTTTTCGCTATTTGCTTGCTGCTTGCACACACACACATGGTGATTATTTATGAGGAAGAATGAGGGACTAAATAAAGATAGTTGAGAATTGTTAATAGCTATTTATCGATCTTAAGGATTTGTATCATTTCGTCAGCCTTTGAGACAATGATTTTGATCATCTTACTAGTATTAGTATATTTTGTTTTGATTTGTTAAATGAGTCAAGTATAACCCTTTGTTTCTCTCTTAGTTTTACTTTATTGCTTGAGGACAAGCAAGTATTTAAGTTTGGGGGAATTTGATAAGGGCAAATTTGTCATATATTTTCTCATGTTTTTATTATTGATATTTTATGGTTTTATGAGAATAGATGGCTATTTATGTGCATTATTGTTATTTATAGGGACTTGAACGAAATTTAAAGAAAGAACGCAAAAGGAGCGAAAACAAGGACTAAAATGCAAAGTTTTCAAATTATGAGTCCAGCGCCCCCGCGCCACAACTATTTTCGCCCCAGCGTTGGAATAGTGATCAAAATTAGAAAAACGACCTGTTTAAGTCGCGTCTGGCGCTCCAGCGCCGAAGAGTCACCGCGCCAGCGACATTACAGCGCCCCAGCGCTATCAACATACCGCGCCAGCGGTGAGGCCGTTTTCATGCAGCGCCCCAGCGCCAATATCCCACCGCTCCAGCGGTGATAGCTTTTTCACGCGTCGCCCCAGCGACAGATGCATAGCGCGCCAGCGGTAGTGCGAGTCCTAGTCCGACGAGAATTGAGATTTTCAAGCTCATATCAATCCCTATATAAAGCCACTCGTTCCCAACCTTCAAAAAGGAATCCAAGACGACCTAAGAGCACCAAGAATACAGAGAAAGAGTCTTGGAGAGCAATAGGAGCTTAATTGAAGCATCTTTAGAGAGAGATACAAGGCGTTCTTCGGCATCAAGAGTTTCTAGGCAGCGCAATTAAGAGCAATTCGACGTCTATATCGGTTTGCGATTAATTGTATCATGATTTATAATTATTTTTACTGCTGTTCTCTTGTAGCCATGAGCTAACTTGTTTTCTAGGATTAATATTTGAACTCAATATGTGCGCTTAAATTGCCATATCTTTTAGTATTTAATAAACTTAGTCTTTTATTATTTAAATTACTTGTGTTTAATGCTTCAATATATCTGGCCAATATATGGTGAATGAATTGGTAATATTTTGATAAACTCGGAAGAGGAATCAATATATTTAGACCTAGGTAATTTAATGCATGATTGTAGAGTAACATTCAATGTTGCATATGCAAGTTTCAACTTAGGATAGGAATATACCTAATTGGCATGTATGATCAATAAGACCTAATCTTAATGAATCTTAATTTATTACAAGTACCATAGGAATATAGGTATTTGGTAAATTAAGGTATACTTGCATGACCTTGGAAGAGGCTTGTGAATACATTAGTGTCTTGATCAATAATAAAGACTAAGTGAGTTAAATATTAGAGGATTAATCATTAGAAACATATTGAGGGATAATATTAATCCTAGGTTCTCTCTACGTTGCTATATCTTTAAATCTCATTGCATTGTGTTTTTGTGTTATATTTCTTACATTCATTCTTAGATTTTTATTTTTCTGAATAATTATTAGGAAGATATAATTTTAGTAATTGGTTAAAAAGAAAGAATTATCCCTGTGGGTTCGACATCCGACTTATTTAGTCTCTTTATTACTTGCATACGATAGTGTATACTTGCACTTAATTTATGATATAGAATTATCGCATCAGGTATCCAGTCAGGACTGGATACTGAACAGACTCACGAGGACCCCAATAGATATCCTATAAAGTCGTCAAATGAAGGTCCTCTCAAGTTAAGTAGTATTCATAGTCCTTTGACCTGAGCGCCACGATGGTCTTGTGAGTGATCCACCATGCTTTGGTTCTACATATGTCAGAGACCTTTCATAGTCTGACCGCTATGTGTCGTTGGGTATAATCCGATGCTCATAGAGTCCGGTGTGCATAAATACGGGATCCGTCAGCTTACATAGGTAAGTAGTATATCCGATGCTCCGAGATTGTATTTCATGAAGTCTTGTGGCCATAAGCATAAACCCGGGAAAAGAGTTTTCCACAGGGTTAAATAATATAGTAAAAGTGTTTGCGTATATTGTTTATTGAGATACGAATCTGGAGATAAGATAATGGATGAGCAAATGGGAATTTGACGGTGTTGATCTATATCCCCACATATCCAGGGTATAAATGATGGAAGTATTATACGTATACGTTATGACCTCAACTTGTATGGTCTAACATGCTGATTTGTAATATTCGTAATGTGTACGTGGGGCATCGATTACGGAGTCATGGAATAGTTTCATTTGACAAATCAGGTGTAGGACCTAGGGAGTCCCGCGATATGAAGTGTACTCGTTGTGCACTAGGGCAACGTGCCAGATTAAATTGTTTAATCCAGCAATATTCAGCATTACCACGGGAATGCATGCGTGTCTGTATTTAAGTGTTAATTACAACAATTAGTTAATAATTATTATTTAATAATTGTATAATGACACGTAGTGTATTGTGGATCCTCGATTTAGTTTACCCAAGTGTGAAATTTGGTGGGACCCACTTGGGGGTGAACTTGGTAACTATTTATGAGGGGTAAAATGGTCATTTCATACTATGATTATTTAATTGTTAAATAATCATTCTCTCTCTCTTTTTTAATTTATATTATATAATATATTATATTATATATATAAAGAAAAAGAAAGAGAGAAAGAGTGTGTGCAAGTGTGAGGGCCCAAAGTTGGCCGAGAGAAATGAAAGAAAGAAATGGAGAGGGAGAGGAAGAGGAAGAAGAGAAGAAAGAAGAAGAAGAAAAAAAAAGGGGGAATAGAGTTAATCCTGGGCAATAGACGCTTCCGTTGGATTGCACATGTATACACCCACACGTGCCTTAGATCTGCCAACATTTGTTTTCTTAGAGATACTTTATACTTAAGTAGTAGACCATAGTCTAACATTTGCTTGATTACTACTTGAGGTGAAATCTTAGAATTCACATGCTTAGAAAAATGTCATTAGGCCATCTTTGGACCAATTGAGCATTTTCTAGCTTACCTTATATGTATATTTATTCATAGTCACCCTATTTGAGCCTAATTACCATTTTTTCTATTTAACCACATTACAAGCCTAAAGACTTTTCACTTATTTATCCTAAAATTATCGGTAGCACCATAAACCTTGAGCTTATTTAGAAATATTCCTAAAAGAAAAAGAAGGTTATGGATGTTCAAAAAGGGTACTGAATTGTAAAACAATAAGTCTTAAAAGTGCTTATCAATCTAAGTTTGGGGGTACATATATAAAACAAAAAACAAATAGAAGAGCTTTAGAGCACAATGCCCTTAACTTGAGAAAAAGAAGGAATTCTTTGTGAAAGTGATTAAAAGAAAATGGAATTAGCATGAATTTGAGGAAGGTGATAAATCAAGGAGAAGGAATCAAGAGGTTTCTAAGTAAAGTCTAAGTGTTCATGGTGTAAGTCGTGCTTCATATTTTTATCCTTATATCCCACCTTGACCTTAGCCTTACATTACAGGCTAATTAAAGTCCTAAATAGATCCCTAGCATGTGTATTTCTATATTAGTAGAGAGCAGTATAAACAGCAAGCTTATGAAAGTGTTATAAATTGAAATATGTCGAGACATCATCTTTATGTACTTTCTTAAGTATTGATTAAATCTATTTTTTATTTAGCTAATTACTTGCATATTACACACACGCACAAGTGATCATTTATAAGGAAGAATAAAGTACTTGATCAATGGTATAAGGATTATTGAAAGTTGTTTGTCAATTTCTAAGAAGTCTTGTGCTATTGAATAGCATATAAGATAATAAGGATGATCATCTAATCAGCCTAAGCTTGTTTTTAGTTTTTATTTTTGAGTCATGAATAAGCTATGAAATTTTTTCTTTTTTTTGCTCAAGGACGAGCAAAGTCTTAAGTTTGCGAGTATTTAATAGGGGCGTAAAAGCACTAGTATGATTTGTACCCACCTTTTGTATTTTGCTTTAAATCATAAATATTTGGCTATTTAATTATGTTTTTAATCATAAATATATGCACAATGGAAAATTTGATGCATAGGAACAAACGGGAGGCGAATCGGACGTAAAACGAAGAAGTTACGCTCAAAATATGAAAGCGAGTACAAGGGCTGCGCACCGCAGTGCCCATGACTGAGCGCTATGGCACCCAGGTCAGTAGCTGAGCATCGAGGTGCCCACAACCTAGCGCCGCGGTGCCCAGTGAGGCTTTCCAAAGTTTTGTTTTTAGGTCTTAGTGCCGCAGCGCCTATGCGACATATAAAATCCCCTATCAACTCTCTTATTTCAACTTGGATTCGAAGGCCCTCGCCCCTAGGGTTTCTCATACTAACAAAAACAATCTTTTGAGGTCAAATACAGGGACTTTGGAGATGTAGAACAAAAAAAGAAAGAATTCATAACACAAAATCAAAGATCAAAGCCAAGAAATCAAGATTCAAGCTTCAAGTCAAGATTCAGAGAGAAGCAACCCAAGACATCTTCTTGATTAGTTTTTCTTCTCTTTTCTTTTTATTATGTTCTTGTTCTTGCTGTTCTTCATGGATTGGTTTGATATTTTTGATTTTGTGATGAGCTAAACGTATTATTCTAGGGTTAGACTATATGAACCTAGTATATAGTTGGATTTCATTGATTCTTAGTTTAAGAACTTAATTATTATAATTGATTCATTCTATCTTGTGTTTAATACTTTCATTATATTTGGCCAATGTTGTGAATGATCGAGGAACCATGATGAACTTGACAAAGGGATTCATGTGTTTAGCCTAGGGTAATTTGATGCATGATCATAGGGTAACATATATCTAGGTGATTGTAGAATGTGGCATGTATGGTATAATTTAGACTTGATCTTATTGAATTACATTCTGATTTGATTACCATAGATATCTAGGTGATTGTTAGAATGTGTAATATAGTCACTTGACCATCGACAGAGGCTTATGATGAGATTAGTGTCTAAGCCAATCAATTGGTATTAAAGGATTAACTAAGTGGTTAATGAGTCCAATGAAATACTAGGAGACGAGTCAAAATCCTAGATTATCTTTATTTGTGAATTCTACCCTTTACTTTTGTTTAGTTTAATTGATAGAATTAGATTAGTTAATTAAATTTCAGATTGTGATTTTCTGAATAAAAATTAAGTAAGTACAATTTTAGTACTTGATTTATAGAATTAGATCGCATAGTTCCTGTGGGATCGATACTTTGACTTAAAATTCTATATTACTTGATACGATAACGTACGCCTGCGCTAGGCTATTAAAGCTTACATCAGTGCCATTATTAGAAAATCTTGAAAGGATTATAGACCCGCTAGTCACCTTTACTTAGAAGCACCATAACTAGAAAATCATCATTAGAAGGATTGTAGACATGAGAGTTAAAATTCCTTGGAAGGAATTATAAGCTTATGGGTAAAACGTCTTTGGAAGCACCATAACCAAAAAATCTTCATTAGCAGTATCATAGACCCGCAGTTAAGCTTTCCTTAGAAATGCCGTTACCAAAAAAAAAATCTTTCTTGGAAAGATTATAGACTCACAGGTCACCCTTAAAAGTGTAAACTTCAATAAACCTTCCTTGAAAGTATTGTTGCCCATGGGTTGTTAGATTTGGTGCTCAAGCCCCATTTTAATTTTGTATAAATCTTATTTATATTTATACAATATGCATTTCTATAAATTGTTAGTTTATCATATGGTATTAATCTTATTCTTTTTATACAATTTACATCAATACTAAGAGTTAGTATTTCTAAGAGTTAGAACTCAGTATGAATCAGGACAAAGACCCGAGAATATTTATTATATTGACATAGTTGCAAGTAGTTGTAAATTGTGTTAAGAAATGTCATTATGTAGTATATTTTCTAAACTGGTTCCTAGTCATAGGTTTAACAATATGGGTCAATTGTTAAAGCCAAAAAACTAATGTATATTTATATCTGAAATGATGAGAAGGTTAATTTTAACAAACTGTGAGTAGTGAAGCTCTATAGGTGCGGAGGTGTTAAGTAAGGACTTGACACTGAACAAAGTCATGAAGACATCTACTAGACATTCCATAAAACTATTAATGGATAGTCTTCATGAGTTGAGTAGTATTTGTAGTCTTTTAACTTGAGCGCCACAGTGGGCTTGTGAGTGATCCATCATACTTAGATTCCACATATGTTAGAGACCTTTTATGGTCTGACCTCTGAGTGTCGTTGGGTATGGTCTTATAATCATGGAGTTTGGTGTGTATAGATATAGAATTTGTCAACTTATATGGTTTTGCCGTATATCCTGATGCTTCGAGATTGTATTTTAGAAAGTCTATAGGCCAAAAGTATTTAACTAGAAAATATTTTCATAAGGTAAAATATTATCATAAAGGAGTTTGCAGATATTGTTAATTGAAATACAAATATGAAGATAAGTTTAAGGCTGAGTGCATAAAGACTTAAATATATATCTATGTCTCTGTTCTTTTAGGATATAAGTGACAAAAAGTTATACGAATATGGTTAACCTCAACTTATATGATTTTACGCGCTATTTTATTGTATACGCAACATGTGTGTGGGGCAATGTTCACGTACATATGAAACGTTCCATAAGATAATGGAACGGGTGAGAACCTAGGGAGTCTCACAATATGAAGTGTATTTGTTGAGCACTAAGGTAGCACATAAGATCAAAGAGTTCGATCGGGAAAATTTCGAATAAGTAGGATTTGGTTTTAGTATCTCTAAGGAATGACATGTGTCGAATTCTAACTGTTAGAATTCGACACATATCAAAATATAATTGGTGCACTATAACACTTTATGCATAATTGTTTAATTAACACTTTGACAAGTGTATGACACTTTTTATGATTTTATTTAAATTATGCAAAAATGTTATACATTTGAATTTGAATTTGAATTTAAAAACTTATTAGATTGATTTTGAGAATCAAAATCTATTTAACATGTGTTTATTAAAATAATTAAATATTAGTACAGAAGTCTTTAGTTATTTTAACTTATAAAGACTTATATTGCTAATGATAATTTTCTAATGGACTTTTGCATTTTTTCAAAGAATAAATGGAAGATAAAGAAAAACGTAAATGCATAATTGTTATGCATTTTCAATAAAAAGAGTTAATGAACTCTTGGAATTTGTGTTTTTGAATAAAATAAAATTAAAACAAATATGTTAAGATGTGTATGATATACCGTAAGATAAAAATAAAAGAGAGAGAGAGTCATTTTTTAGCTAATGTTTTAGAGTTTGGGCTAAGTGTTAAAAAAATGTTGTCTTTTTGAGAAGGAAGAAAAATACTAACACTTGAGAGAAACCAAAAAAATCCTATAAGATTATAATAAGCTACTAATCTATAGCCAAAATACCTACCTTGATTTTGGTTTAGAATTGTTCTAGAGTTATATTTCTTGTGAGCTCTACACTTGGATCTCAACAAATTGTAAAGCTGCCTTTATCTTGATAAGTATTTTCATTTTGTTAATATAGTATAATTTTTATACACATAAATATAAATATATATGTCTGTGATACATATGTTTAAGTATTATATGAGTGTAATATGTATATATGCTTTTGCTGCGTATTAAAAATTTTTAAAATTGTATTTACACTCATATCATCACATACTCCTACAAAATGATAACAGAGCATGTTAAATTAAGTGTGTGATACATGTTGTTTAAAATATTGGACATAGTGAAATTTCAAATATAATCATGATGATGTTTAATATTTAAATATAGTGATGTTTAATATTTTGAACAAGTTGATGTTTAATATTTGAACATGTTGGTATTTAAAATTTAAACATGGTATTGTTTATTATTTATTTATGTTGATTTTTAATATTTGAACATGTTTATGTTTAAAATTTAAACATGGTGTTGTTTATTATTTATTTATGTTGATTTTTAATATTTGAACATGTTTATGTTTAAAATTTAAATATGGTGATATTTAATATTTATTTATGTTAATGTTTAAAAATTTAAACATGGTGATGTTTAATATTTATTTATGTTGATGTTTAAAAATTTAACATGATGATGTATGATTTTTTTAACATGATGATGCTTACTAATTAAATATGTTGATGTTTAAAAATTGAACATGGTGATGTTTAATATTTGAACATGGTTTTGAACATTCGATGTTTAAAATTTGAACATATTGATATTTAAAATTAGAACATAGTGATGTTTGATATTAAAAAAAATTTTAAATATAAATGCCGCAACGTTTATACATAACACCGCAACATTGAAATTGAATGCCACAGCGTTGAAGCAGAACGCTGCAGCGTTAATAGCATTACATTTTTTATTTTATTTTAATGCATCTGATTTTTATATAATGCAAATATATATAATTTTATAAACTAAAATTATTTGTTTTATGTTGTTAACCATAATGGGAGCCCTATTGATGGGGGTTAGTGTTGTCGGGGATCTAATACATGTGGGTGTATGCGTGTGCAATTGTGTCTATTGCCTAAAATACGTATCTTATACATATAATACACGACGGAAGCGTGAAATTAAACAATAAATACAATAAATAAATATATTAATCGCATTAATGTATAAATAGGGGTTGAGAACTCACCTTAACGTATAACGTTATACACATATTTCCTCGGAGTCTGCATGGAGACCAACTCGCGGGCATTTCTAGTTACCAACTCGGTGGGCTTGGTGAGCTAGAACAGCAGCTCTATATGCAGCACTGGGTTTAACTCTTAAACCCCAAAATAGCCGATGTGTGTTTCTATCATTTTCTCCAAAAGGATAAGGAAATAGAGAATTTGAAGAAATTTATAATTGCTCCAATTGGAAGTATAGAGAAAAATGAGAGATTGAATAGAAAATGTAAAACAATAGGAGGGCGTCTTTAGATTTAAAACTAATAATTTGTTATATCTATGATTTAAAATGTTTTAACAATTTGAAATATTTCACTAACATCTCTTTTTTATCTTTTGAAGATAAAATGACTTTGAGCAACCTGTTGGTACGCATACTAGATGCACACCAACTAAAATGCGCTGAAAATTATTCTGATTGGCTGATGAATCTCAAAATTGTTCTAGATTTAGAAAAACTTGGATATATGATTGATCAGAAAATGCCCAGAGGTATTTATGTTAATTCAATTTCAGAAGAGGTTGTAACTTATTAGAAATGGATTGATGATGATTTGAAAGTCAAATCATATATCTTGACCTAAATGTCTACTGAACTTCAGAGAGAGCATGTGCATATGGATTGTGCAAGTAGTATTATACTTCATTTGAAGGAGTTATTTGGTGACAGACCATAGGTTGAAATTTATCGGGTCACCAAGACACTTTTTCAGGCTAGACTTTTAGAGGGCAGTCCAGTTAATCCTCATGTGCTTAAGATGATTTCTAGTATTAAGAGGCTAGAAACGATGGACATATCTCTGAACAATTCATTGGAGAATAGTCTGATTCTTCAATCTCTACCAGGGTCATTTATACAGTTCATCATATACTTTAACATGCAAGGGTTGACTCTTACATATGCTAATCTTCATAATATGTTAAAGACAGCACAAGAGACCATGAACAAAGCAGGTTTGGCTCTTTATGTTTAAGGTGTTTCATCTTCTACCTCAAAGGCTTCTAGAATGTCTAAAAGGAAGAAAAAGGTAAAGAAAACACCATCTATAGATCCTCATAGACATATTATATCCAAGCCATAAGACAAGAAAAAAGCCAAAGGAAAATGTTTTCATTGTGGTGAGATTGGACATTGGAAGCACAATTGTCAGAAAAACCTTGCCACTATTAAGAAAAACCCCACAGGTATATATTTACCTATTATTGGCATTTCATTAGCATTTGATACTAGCACTAGTTGGGTATTATATACCGCATGTCCTTTTCACATCTGCAATATGTTTTAGGGACTGAAGGAAGCTAGATAGCTGCAGCGTGGAGAAGTATAGCTTCATGTTGGAAAATGAAATTTACTCGAGGTTGAAGCTATTAGGACTTTTGCATTACTTCTCCCTTTGAGTTATAGTATTTTGTTGTATAATTGTTATTTTGTGCCAAACATTATTAGGCAAATTATACCCCTTTCTGTACTAGACAGGGAGGGTTATCATGTACTTATAAGGAACTCTTCCTTAAGTTTGTATGATAAAAATAATATTTTGCTAGCTGATTGTCAGTTGATGAATGGCCATTACATTTTAGATACAACTGAAAATATTTTTAATGTATAGGTAAATAATAAAAGAAAAAGTTTAGAAACTTTAAATAATACAGAATTATGGCACATGCAATTAGGTCTTATAGGTGTGAGACGTCTAACCCATCTGGTTAAAGATGGTCAGATACCTGATCTTTCCATAAAACTCTATCTTTTTTATAAATCATGTATTCAAGAGAAAATGACTAAATCCTTATTTATTGCTATAGGACATCGTGCCAATGATTTGTTGAAACTGATACATAGTGATGTATATGGTTCGATGAATCATGCTGCCATGGGTGAGTTTCGATACTTCATAACCTTTATTGATGATTCATCACGATACGGATGTGTGTTTTTAATGAAACATAAGTTGAAAAAGAAAACAAATTGGTAAATTCATTAAATGCCTACGATCAAATCGAGGCGATGAATACACGAGCAGTGAATTCACTGATTATTTAAAGGAGAATGGGATTCTCATCAATATAGTCCTCCTGGTACTCCTCAACACAATGGTGTTTCAGAGAGGAAGAATTAGACTTTATTAGATATGGTCCGATCAATAATGAGCTTTATTGATTTTCCTAAATATCTTTGGGCTTACGCTCTATAAAATATTGCTCATTTATTGAACAAAGTTCTATCAAAAGCTGTTCCTACCACTCCGTATGAGATATGGTCTATGAGGAAACCAAGTCTTAAGTCTGTTAAGATTTGGGGTTGTCCTGCTTATGTAAAATTTATGCAACAAGACAAACTTGCACCCAAAGGGTATAAGTATCGGTTCATTAGATATCGCAAACACTCTATAGGATATCAGTTCTATGATCTTAAAGAACAAAATGTGTTCATTGCTCGTTATGCTACTTTCTAGAAACACAATTTTTGATGAATCGTAGAGATTGTAGAAAGGTTGTTCTTGATGAAATCAATGAGCAAATCAATGAATCGGAGATGGAATCTCTAGTTCAATCAAGAAGATACCTTTGACACACCTCATCGTACGTCAGAAAGGATCTCGAGGCCACCTATAAGATATGAAATGTTGTCTGAAGGTGTCTTTAATATTTTCTTAGTTGAAGAAAATGATTCTTTGACTTACATAGATGCGATGTTAGATATTAATTTGGGTAAATGGCTAGATACCATAAAATTCGAGATTGATTCTATACATAACAACCAAGTCTAGGACTTGGTTCAGCTTCATGAAGGAATTGTTCCTATTGGTTATAAATAGATTTACAAGTGAAAGCGTGGACTCGATGAGAAGGTAGAGACCTTTAAAACTTGACTGGTAGCAAAAGGTTATACTCAGAAATCTAGAATATTATTGACTATGCTAAAATCAAAAGGTTATAAGGAGACTTTTTCACCAGTAGCCATGTTAAAATCAATCAGGATATTATTGGCTATTGTTGCATATTATGATTATGAAATCTGACAGATGGATGTAAAGACAGCTTTTTTGAATGGATATCACGAGGAAGAGATATACATGGAATAACCTGAAGGTTTTACATATGAGAATTCTAATCTAGTGTGCAAATTAAAAAGGTCCATTTATAGGCTTAATTAGGCCTCCCGAAGCTGGAATATTCATTTTTGTAGTAATCAGAGAGTCTGGTTTTTATAAAAAATGAAGAAGAAGCATGTGTGTATAAAAAGGTCAGTGAGATCATGATTGTCTTTTTGGTCCACTATGTGGATGACATACTCATTATCAAAAATGATATTGGTTTGTTACAATCAGTTAAAAGTTATTTGAGTAAAAACTTCTCCATAAAGAATTTGGAAGAGGGTTTCTATATACTACGTATAAAGCTTTATAGAGACAGAGCTAGGAGGCTGATCGGACTCTCCCAATCCTCGTATATAAATAATATTTTAGAAAGTTATAACTTCAGTAATTGCAAGACAGTTAATGTACCTTTCAGATATGGCATTCATCTTTCTAAAATGATTTGTCCCCAAAAGAAAGATGAAAGAGTTAAAATGTCTAGCATACTTTATGCATCAGCTGTAAGAAGTATAATATACACCATGTTATGTACAAGACCTGACATCAGTATGGCTATAAGTATTATAAGCCAATATTAATTTGATCCAGGAAACGACCATTGGATGATCGTGAAACATATTCTGAAATACCTTAAAGGTATATAAAAATATGTTCCTAATTTATGGAGCGAATAACTTACATGTGAGAGGATACACTAATTCAGACTTTTAGTCTGATCCAGATGATAGAAAGTCTACATCAGATTTTTTATTTCTTCTTAATGGTGCCACTGTTAGTTGGAAAAATGCAAAACAAGGATCTACAACTGATTCAACCACAGAAGTAGAATATATTACAGCTTCAGAAGCTACAATAGAAGTAGTGTGGATACGCAAATCTAAAGATAAGTTTAAGGTCGAGCGGATAGAGACTTAACGGTATATCTATGTCTCTGCTCTTCTAGGATATAAGTCATAAAAGAATTATATGAATATGGTTAACCTTAACTTATATGGTTTTACGCACCATTTTATTGTATACGTCATGTATGTAGGGCAATGTTTACGTACATATGAAAAGTTCTATAAAATAAATAGAATGGGTGTGAACCTAAAGAGTCTCAAAATATAAAGTGTACTCATTGAGCACTGAAGTAACACATAGGATCGAAGAGTTCGATTTGAAAAAAGTTTGAATAAGTAGGATTTAATTTTAGTATCTCTCGAGAATGACACATGTCTAATTCTAACTGTTAGAATTTGAAGCATGTCAAAATATAATTGGTGTACTATAACATTCTATGTATATTTATTTAATTAACACTTTGACAAGTGCATGACACTTGTCATGATTTTATTTAAATTATGCATAAATGTCCATTTATTAAATTAAATGCATAAATGCTATGCATTTGAATTTGAATTTGAATTTAGAAAATTATTAGATTGATTTTGAGAATCAAAACTATTTAACATGTGTTTCTTAAAATAATTAAATATTGACATATTAGTCTTTAGTTATTTTAACTTATAAAGATTTATATTACTAATGAAAACTTTCTAATAGACTTTTGTATTCTTTCAAAGACTAAATGGGAGACAAAGAAAAATATAAATGCATAATTGTTATGCATTTTCAATAAAAGAGTTGGTGAACTCTTGGCTTTTGTTTTTTTGAATAAAATAAATATATTAAGGTGTGTATGATATATGTAAGATAAAAATAAAAAAGAGAGAGACAGAGAGAGAGAGTCATTTTGACTAATTTTTGAGAGTTTTGACTAAGTGTTAGAAAATAGTTCTCTCTTTGAGAAAGAAGAAAAGTACTAATACTTGAGAGAAACCAAAAACATCCTACAAGATTATGATAAACTACCATTCTAGAGCCAAAATACCCACATTGAATTTAGTATAAAATTGTTCTAGAGTTATATTTCTTGTGAGCTCTACACTTGAATCTCAACAAATTGTAAAGCTGCCTTCATTTTAGTAAGGACTTTCAATTTGTTAATATAGTATAATTGTTATACATATAAATATAAATATATATGTATGTGATACATATATTTAAGTATTATATAAGTGTAATATGTATATATTTTTGCTGTATATTAAAAATGTTTTAAATTATATTTACACTCATATCGTCACATACTCCTATATGGGTTATTATCAGAAAATCTTCTTGGGAAGAATATGACCAACAAAACACCTTTCTCCAAAAATAAACAATGGAAGAAATACTTAGGAAATTTTAAGGAAACACTAAAGAACAAACTAAAAAGACAAAAATCAGGAAGCGACACTTAACAAAATTATAAACTAAAAAGTACCTTTCATTATTAAAATTCCTTCTACAGATTACAATATTTTTACAAAAGGGTGAGAATAAGAGGCCTAAAATCTATTCTTTTGAAGACTCATCTAAGAAATCAACAATGTCAGGATCTACTTCAGGAACTCTTTCACCCATGAACTCATAGTTGATTTACTAATTATCGTCTTTGAAATGCCTCCAAACTCGATACCACTTACAAATAACATCAAAGTCCTTGGATTGCTCTTTATATGGGGAATGGTCTCGACCAAACTAAAAACTATGGAAAAAGCTATGAGCAGATGCCACAAGCACTTGACGTTCATAAAAAGAGCCTTAGCAGCATCCACTCATTTCTTCACTGAGCATTAGAAGCCTTACCTTTAACCTTGGAGGTAGTAAGTGCTTGCTAAGACATCTCCAATATAGCTTTCAACTCTTCTGCCAATACCTCCATATTAGCAACCCGAGCTTCAGACGTTTTTAATAGGTCAGCACTTAGAGCAGCATGAATACTGATTTATCTAAGCTCATTGTGTTTTTGTTAGAGTTGTATATATTTGTCGCCAAAACTTGCACTTAAAGATGACTTATAGTAGATTATAGAGTACCCTTCCCAAATCTCAAATTCTTAACTTCTCCTTCCAAGAAGTACACCTTGCCTTTATATGATGCTAAGGAAGATTGTAGATCAACCTTGTCTTGTATTAGGCCCTAATTGGCCTTCTTTAGCTCCACAATCTCCAGAGTCATCTTAGACACAACCTACCTTAGTTAGGTTACTGTCGCCATCTCTGTAAGATTAGCCTTCATCCTTTTATTATCCTCCTTCATCCTATTCAACTCATTGCAGAACATTAAATTCTAGCCACGCATTAGAAGTGCATTAACAACCATCTTTTTCACTTACTCATTTAGTACTTCCACCTCTTAATAAGAAGTATGAAGCTCATCATTATAAGTATATACAATGCACAAACCCATCTTATAGGGTCTATAGTAAAAAAAAAAAAAATTAATTCTCAGATGAATGCAAAGCTAAACACTTCGAAGTGCATTAACAGCCATCTTTTTCACTTACTCATTTAGTACTTCCACCTCTTAATAAGAAGTATGAAGCTCATCATTATAAGCATATACAATGCACAAACCCATCTTATAGGGTCTATAGTAAAAAAACAAAAATCAATTCTCAGATGAATGCAAAGCTAAACACTTCCCAGCTCAATAAGAATTACCATCATCTAAGAGGAAGCATTCTTTAGCTCTTAATCCTCTCCACTCATAACTAGAAGTAACTCCCTATCTACTTGAGTGAATAAATTCCCCAAAATTACTATAGAAACTCCCTATCTATTTGTAAAATAGTAGAGAGTTACCAGAGTTCACCTTGAAGTGATCTCGCGAGTAATTCTAGTCTGCAACATCCAGAGGGATTGCGAAGAAAAAATAGTAGTATTAATTTCAATTAAAATTGTTGAAGCAACTACTTACTTCTATTTTAGTATCTCGGCCAAGTGTACCATATGACTAACACTTGGTTAATTTTTCATTAATTATAACTCTTACAATCAATTGCATACAACTTTTGTTCTTGTCTTTCTCAGCCAAAAATGAAGCAAAAACATGCAAAGAGAACTTTTCTCTTTTTTAGTTATCAAAATGGTCGAATTAACAAAAATAAGAGTCTTTCTAAAGTCCCTCACAATTTGCCAATTGGAAGACATGCACGCACACACACACACACACACATATAGCTTTTTTAAATTGCAACAATTTGCATAGAATAACATCTTATACATTTAAAGAATACATGTGTTCTCCATGGCGTCTTCTTTTTTTAAATAGTATAACTATTTGCTTAATCACTTTAATGGTTAATCGGTTAAGTGATAATGAAAAATATATCTCATATTCTTTTTACTTAGTATAACAATTGTTTAAATTGTAACTAAACAATTTCACATCCTAAAACCGAATTGCCACACACATAGCCACTTTAAATAAGCAATCATTTTGCAATAAAATAGCATTTATTTTACTTCAAAGACATGTGTCCTTTACTTAAGCAAGTGTGGCAATTGTTTTGCCTAGAGGTGGCAAAACTTTTGGCCGTGTGTCACACAATCAAATCATGTAAATGCACATGTTAATTTTTGATTGGTTAACAATAATTATTAGCCAATTAATTTAATAGGTTTAACACTTAAACCTTGACACATGTGCTTCATAAGAGACTCTGAATCAATTCCTACTTTTTGAAATATTATTAGATTGAACAATTCAATCCATTGCATTACCCTAGTACTCAACGAGTATATTTCATATTGTGAGACTTCCTAAGTTCACACACATTTGTCTTATAGAACTCTCTCGTAAGTCCGTAAATAATGCCCCCCCTACATTATGAAAATTACAAAATGGCCTGTTGAACCATACAAATTAAGATTAATACATATTCATATAATCCCTCTATTATATATATCTTGGAAGAGCGAAGATATAGATCATCACCGAAAAGTCTCTATATGCTCAATCGTAAACTTATCTCCAGATTTGTATTACTATAGAAAAAAATCCACAAATACTTTTGCGATATTGTTCATGCCACCGAAAATTCTTATGGCCACAAGACTTCCTAAAATACAATATTGGAACATTAGAATATATAACTCACTTATAAGAGCTGATGAATCCTATATATATACACGCTGGACTCAATGAGCATAACTGATAAGGGCATATTTGTCATATACTTTTTATATTTTTATTTTGATATTTTATTATTTTATGAGAAGGCTATTTATGTGCATTATTGTTTATTTATAGGGACTTGAAAGAAATTTAATGTGAAAAAATTTTAAAATATGTAGTTGTCCCCTTAGTGCTACAAGGATTTTCGTCTCAACATTGGAATCCGAGCCTAAATAAGAAAGAAAGAAAATGCCCTGTTGAAGTCGTAAACCATCACTCCAGTGATAGCAAACCACCGTGCCAGTGATGACTCAGTGCTTCAGTGCCAGACCCTTACCGCTCCAACAATACGACATTTTATATGTAGTGCCCCAGTGATAGCATGATAGTGCCCCAGCGATAATGCAATTCCTGACCTGACAAGAATTAGAGATTTCAAGCTCAACTCAATCTCTATAAAAGGCCACTCGTCCCCAGCCTTTAGAGATCATCTAAGAGCATCCATAAGACACACAACACAAGTCTTAGAGAGCAATAAGAGCCTAATTGAAGTATCTATAGAGAGAAATTCAAGGCATTCTTCAGCATTAAGAGTTTTTTAGGTAACACAATCCAGAGCAATTCGACATCTATACCGGTTTGCTATTAATTGTATCATGTTTTCTTATTATTTTTGCCGCTGTTCTTTCTAGGATTAATACTTAAACTTAATATGTCTGCGTCATTGCCATATCTTTATAATATTTAATAAACTTAGTTCTTTGTTATTTAAATTATTTATTCTTAATGCTTCAATATATCTGGCCAATATATGGTGAATGAATTGGTAGTATTTTTATAAACTCGAAAGAAGAATCATTATATTTAGACTTGGGTAATTTGATGCATGATTGTAGAGTAACATTTAATGTTACATATGCAAGTTTCAAATTATGATAGGAATATACCAAATTGGCTTGTATGATCAATAAGACTTATTTTTAATGAATCTTAATTTATTACAAGTACCATAGGAATATAGGTGTTTGGTAAATTAAAGTATACTTGCATGACCTTGGGAGAAGTTTATGAATACAATAGTGTCTTGATCAATAACAAAGACTAAGAGAATTAGATAGTAGAGGATTAATCATTGGAAAGCATATTGAGGGATATCATTAACCCTAGGTTTTCTCTATATTGCCATCTTCCAAATCTCTTTTACATTGTGTCATTGCTTTTATGTTTTCTAAAATATTTTTAGATTTTTATTTTTTTTGAATAATTACTAGAAAGATATAATTTTATTGCTTGGTTAAAAAAAGATATTATCTCTGTGGGTTTCACATCCGACTCTTTTGTCACTTTATTACTTGCATATGATAGTGTATACTTGAGCTTAATTTTAAGATATAGAAATATTACATTAATAGGACCATACTCAGCAACACTTAGCGGTCAAACCATGAAAGGTCTCTGATATATGTGGAACCTAAGTATGGTGAATCACTCACAAGTCCACCATAGAGCTCAGGTCAAAGGACTATGAATACTACTCAACTCGAGAGACCATTCATTGACAGCTTTATAAGATGTCTATTGAAGATCCTCATTGAGTCTGTTCAGTATGTAGTCCTCATTGAATACCCATATGCCTAATGAGCTTCCACAAAGTTCATGGCTTACTAAGACTAACCATCTAGACCAACTAGATATAGACATACACCAATTCATATAAGATAAGGTCATCACCGATAGATCCGCATCAGAGAAGATAGATTAGGAACATTAATTTTGGGAACATACTTGCATAATGACATTTTTTAGCATTATTTTCAACTCTTTGTAACTATGTCATTACTAATATACCCCCAGGTCTTTGTCCCATTTTAGACAAGGCTTTAACTCTTTAGATTTTGCTAACTCTTATAACCTTTTAACTCTTAGCAATGCTAACTCTCAGCGTTACTAACTCTTAGCCTTAGTTTAAACTCCTTCAGACTAGATCTGAAATCCTTTATACAATATCTGAAATGTTACAAGCATCTTACCGTATATTGTTTATTATATTAATGATTTTATTTGAAATATTTATTGTATAAATATTAAATAATTAGTATTCATACAACATTGAAACAGTTTCTCATAGATCATAGGGATTGTAGAAAAATTGAACTTGATGAAATCAATCAATATGAAAATGAGCTAATGATGGAACCACAAGCTCAATTGATCAAAATAGCTTTCACCCTCCACGTAGGTCACAAAGGATATCAAAGCCACTTGAAAGATATGGTATGATACTTGAAGGTGCTCTTAAGGTTTTCTTACTTGAAGAAAATGATCTTTTAACCTATAGAGAGGAGATGTTAGGCATCAATTTGGGAAAATGGCAAGATGCCATTAAATTTAAAATTAACTCAATGCATCACAGTCAAGTCTGGTACTTGATTGAGCTTTCTGAAGGAATTATTCCTATCGGTTGTAAATGGAAGCGTGGGCCCGATGAAAAGGTAGAGACCTTTAAAGCTCAACTGGTAGTAAAAGTTATATTCAACAAAAGGTTATATTCGATTATGAGGAAACCTTTGCACCAATAGCAATGCTTAAGTCAATTCGAATTTTATTGGCAATTACTACGTATTATGACTTTGAGATTTGGCAGATGGATATAAAGACGGTATTCTTGAATGGATATCTAGCAGAAGAGATATACATAGAATAGCAGAAGGTTTTACATCTAGCCTAACCTCTAGTTTTGTATGCAAACTGAAGAAGTCCATTTATGGACTTAAGCAGGCCTCCCAAAGTTGGAATCTTCATTTTGGTGAAGTAATCTGAGGGTCTGGTTTCATCCATAATGAAGAGGAAGCTTGTGTGTATAGAAAGGTCAGTGAGAGTATGATAGTTTTTTTAATTCTTTATGTGAATGATATAATGATCATTTAGAATAAAATCTGTATGTTACAGTCAATGAAAGTTATCTAAGAAAAAGCTTCTCCATGAAAGATTTGGGAGAGGCTTTCTATATATTAAGTATAAAGCTTTATAGAGATAGAGCTAAGAGGCAGATGTGACTTTCTCAATCTTTTGGAAAGGTACAATTTTAGTAACTATAAGATAATTAATGTACCTTTTAGACATGACATTTATCTTTCGAGGAAGTTGTGTCCTCAGACGGAAGATAAAAGGGTTAGAATGTCTAACATCTTATATGTATTAGCTGTTGGTAGTTTGATGTATGCCATGATATGTATAAAACCTGACATCAGTTTGGTTGTAAGTGTTACGAGCAAGTATCAGTCTGATCTAGGTGACAGCCATTAGATAGCAATCAAACATGTCCTTAAATACCTTAAGGGTACAAAGGACAAGTTTCTCATATATAGAGATAGTAACTTACAAGTGAAAGGATACACAGAATTATACTTCCAATTTGATCTGGATGATAGAAATTCTATATTTAGGTTTATATTTATTCTCAACAGTCCCACAATAAGTTGGAAAAGTGTCAAATAGTTATCCACAGTTGATTCTACAACAGAGACAATACATTGTCACCTCAGAAGCAATGGCAAAAGCAATGTGGATAGGTAAATTTATCGCAGAGCTCGGAATAATATCAAATTCAATGGATCCTATCCCATTATTTTGAGACAACAATAGGTCCATTTCACAAGCCAAAAAGTCTAAGAGCACACAAAAAATCTAAGCATGTGAAGAGAAAATTCCACGTAGTTAGAGAAATTTTAACTAGAGGAGATGTAATATTTTATAAAGCTAATGATAAGCGTAAATTATATCTATTATTTTCACTTCCTTAACTTGATTAATTGCTCATTTTAATAAAAATATTAGACCTTTTAAATATTAGACTTTTTAAATATTTTATTGTTATTTTATAGGATTGGAGTCGATGGAGCAATTGAGGATGAAAATCTAAGAAAAATAAGGCGAAATATATAATGCTATAGTGTTCGGTGAACAGTGATTTTGCTACAATTCATCACTGAAACGGTGAACAGTATTTCACCCCAGCAATAATTATAGTGCCAAAACATCTCGCTGCAGTGGCAAATGGACAGTGTCACGTGAACAGTATCCAATAAACAATATCCGTGCTACAGTATTTTGCCCCAGCGATAAATAGTGTTTGCTGTAGCGGTGAATAGTGTAATTTTTTCTAAACCTAAAAGAAATACAACTCCAAGACTCCAATTAATCGCTATATAAAGGCCACTCATTTCAAACTTAAAAAACATACAACTTGGGACTCTTAGAGCCACAATAATTAAAGAAGAGCAATTTTTAGAGAGAGAAGCAATGGCAATTCAATGAAGCAAGCGATTATTGGCGAATCTTTGGCATATCAACCAACTACAAATTGATATCTATATTGGTTTGTTTTTTGTTGTATCATGTCTATTTTATTTTTCAGCCATAATTCTCTTATTATCATGAGCTAAATTTATTTTCTAGGGTTATTACTTGAACTCAATATGTGAGCTTAATTGTTGGATCTTCTTAATATTTTTTTGAACTCCATTCTTCATTATTCATTTTATTTGTTCTTAATGCTTCAATATATCTGATCAATATTGTGAATGCTTTTGTAATACTTTGATAAACTTGGAAGAGGCATCATTGTATTTAGACCTAGATAATTTGATGCATGATTATAGAGTAACATTCAATGTTGCATATGCAAGTTTTAAATTAGGATAGAAATATACCTAATTGGCATGTATGGTCAATAAGACTTGTTCTTGATAAATCTTAATTTATTACAAGTACCATAAGAATATAGGTATTTGGTAAATTATGATATACTTGTATGACCTTTGAAGAGGCTTGTGAATACATTAGTGTATCGACCAATAATAAGAATTGAGGGATATAAATATTAAAATAATTAATCTTCAGAAAACATATTGAAGAATAGTAATTAACCCTAGACTTTCTCTATATTGCTATCATTTTATTCTATTTGAGTTGTGTCATTTATTTTCTGCGCTTTTATTTTACTTCAATTTATTGCAAAATTAAGATTTAAATTTTTTGAATAATTACAAGAAATATATAATTTTAGTACTTGGTAGAAAATAAAAATTATCCATGTGGGTTCGACATCTGACTTTATAAGTCGCTTTATTACTTATTACAATAATGTATACTTGCACTTAATTTTATAATATAGAAATATCGCATTAGTTAACTCTGTAGACATTGTAGAGGACCCACTAACTAAAGCCTTAACTCCTAAAATATTTGAAAACTATGTAGAGTCGTTAAGTATTAGATACCATTACAAATGACACTAGAGCAAGTGAAAGTTATTGGGATTTATGCTTACTTGTCATCCTATTTTGTATGAACATTGTATTTTAATATTTGTCCAATAAATATTTCATATTACATTGTATGCTTTCGTATAGGCATACGTGTATTCAGTGAAGTCTGGGTATTGAACAAACTCAATGAGGACCTCTAATAGACATCCCATAAAGTCATCAATTGAGGGTCTTCTCTAGTTGAGTAATATGTGTGATCCTTTGACCTGAACACCATGGTGAATTTATGAGTTATCCACTACACTTAGGTTACACACATATTAGAGACCTTTCATGATCTGACCGCTGGGTGTTGTTGGATATGGTTCAATGCTCATGGAGTCCAGTGTGTGTAGATATGGTATCTGTCAGCTTATATAGGTGAGTTGTATATCCTGATACTTCAAGATTGTATTTCAAAAAATCTTATGATCATAAGTAATTAACTAGGGAAATAGTTTTATGTGGAACAAACAATATCGCAAAAGTGTTTGTGGATATTATTTATGGAAATACGAATCTTGGGATAAGTGACAAGTGGATTATATGAATATGTATTAACCTCAACTTGTATGGTTTAACATGTCGTTCTATAATTTTTGTAGCATGTGTATGGGGCATCATTTATAGACTTACAAAAGAGTTCTGTAAGATAAATGGGAGTAAACCTATGGAGTCTCATAATATGAAGTGTACTCATTGAGCACTGGGTCAAATGGTTTAATCTAAGAAGATATTGGAAAGCATGAATTATTTCAAGGCCTTTTGGGAAGTTGACAGGCATAAGTGTTAAGCTTAGAATGTTGACAAGTGGCAAGTAAATATTGAAAGTGTTTCAATTGGCTAAATGGGATGGCAATTGGCACTATAAATAAGGGGCATTACGCAATTCTTAGGCAATGAAAATTTGTAAGAGTTACAAATTGACTAAGTGTTAGTCAACTAAAGTGATTGGTTAAGAGATAAAGAAACAAGCAATTGCTTCAATTCCTACTGAGATAGGAAGCTACTATTCTAGCTCTAGTAGTCCCACTGAGTTTCTAGACTAGAGTTATTTGAAGTACAGCTTCAGAATGAGTTTGTTTTATCTCATTAGTGTAATTAGATGTTTGTTTTATTTTCACGGTGATTATTTTGCATGTGTGACATGCAAATTTTTTTTTATTAAAAAATTAAAATGCACACATTCACCTTACACATAACGCACTTACAAAATTGCTTATAGGAATATGAATGTCAGTTTTCTTGGCATCTCAAAAGGCCATCTTGATGTAATTCTAGCCACTAAAGCTATCCATAAATCACATCATCCCTTGGCTTTAAGTAAAATCGATAAGGATGTCTATGTTTGGCGAAGAAAGGCATTTTTAGGACAAGCCTTGTTAAGATCTCAAAAGTCAACAAAAATACAGATCTAGCCATTCTTCTTTTTTTATAGGCACTATATTGGCTAACCATGTATGGTGCTTAATGGGCTTTAGAAATCTAGAGATTATGACTTCTCTATTTCCTCTTTGATTTTTTGCTCTAAGTCAGAATGAAAGCTACGATGTGGTTGCTTGACTAACTTTATGTTAGGTTGCACATTAAGCATATAGCAAACCATATAGGGTTTAGGCTAAACATATTTTGATAAACCCATGCAAATACGTCATTGTATCTCTTTAATAAGCAAGTGAGTAAACTTTTCACCTCCATTGAAAGTTTGATGCTTGTTGGCACAAGCGTTTATTGCTCTTCTTTAAAGCTTAAATTGATTGCTTCTAGCTTTTTGGTGACTGTAGAAGAGTCATCTTGCATGCATTTCAAAGGCAAAATAATCTTGTCGTCTAAGGCCATAATAGGCTTTATGACCATAGCTACTTCTACACAGATGTTCTCTTCTTTAGAACGATCAGGATCCTTCTTTTTAGATTAGTTAGGCCTTGTAAACCATCATAAGCAGTAAATGACATACCTGTTAAGTACTTGCTTTTGGTAATAAGGGTAATCTAGCTTGGCCTTCTTATGGAAAACTCAACTTATATCTGGCTGTGCCATTTTGAGGAATTTCTTTTCCTCTTTTTAGTTATAACTTCTTACAAATCTATACTTTGAGCCATGTTATACCTGTCGACCTTTAGTAATGACACTCATACTAGCTTGGCTTGTATATCTCTAAGGCCATTATCGAACTGCTATTAAGCCCAATTGTCTACAAGATAACTCTTAACTTAATGGAATGATATGAGATTGGCTACATCCTAATAAACTTTCTCTTAGTATTGCCTTTGATGCATTGATGATAGATTAATGATATTAACCTATATGTGTTTAGCTATAACTTATCAAGCAATATATAGTTACGACATTGATATTCATCACATGAAATAGGGGAAAGGCATACAGAGGTCCTACCTTCAGATTTTGTTGTATAATGCTATCATAATATTTAGCTGCCTTGTTGAAGCCAAATACTCGAATCCTTCTCCCCGTGATATGGCTTGAAGGGATCTGAGTAACTTGTAATAAAACTACAAGTATAATGTTAAACGAGGTGCTTGGTCAACTAACACTCATCAATAGGCACATAATTGATTCTAGCCTTTAAATATAGGGAAACTTGTTGTCCAAATGCTAGGTCTTCATATTCCTGTTAGTAATTTCTATAACATTGGTGGTCTCTATGTAACCCTAGTTGGTTTGGGCTTAGGTAGCATAGTATTATAACCTGTGTTGTGCTGAGATCTTGAGGATTGCTTTGGTTGTAACCCTTTATTTCTTGAGACCATATCCCAACTAATCAAACAGGGATTTGAAGTTGAAATTTCATTTCTATACCTTCTCTTCCAGCTTTTACTTTAGCTTTTCAAGTTCTTCCTCTTGGATGATTTTGACAATTTCTTCTATAATATTTCCTTTCACTGGGTTAACATCCTTAGTGTACTCCAAGAGGTTGATTATGTTACTCTATACTCCTATTGTTGAAGAAGTGGATTCAAGTTTATAACTTAAGGCTTACTAGGGATCTCTAAAGTTTCATCATTGATCTTGTCATAGATTAGCCTCTAGAGCTACCTGTAGTGCATAGTGGCTTAGTTGAATGTCTAATGCAAGCAATAGAAGTTAGGGCTTCTTTTATCTTTCTTTATTAGATTCCCCCATGGAGGGTAAGGTCGTATAAAGTCATTGAGTATCCATTGGACTATGAAGGAATTTAGGTTGTTCTCATCAAACAATATAGGCTACTCTTTGGGATACTCACTAGAAGGTTGTCTATCATATGGCTTAACCTAATTGTCAATATAAATGGCTTAGGGCTCTAGCTTTCTTTTCTCTCTAGGCCTCAATTAATTTCCAATGGCAGATGCTTTTAATGATAGGGCAGTTCTCTTATAAGCTTCTACTAGTTTGATGAAAAAAGCTATTCTCATATTTCTAAGGTGTGCTCTATATTAACTCAGTATGCTGCTAATATAGATTTCTATGAGCTTTTCTTTGCAATTCTGCATGTAGCAATCTAAAGGTAAATCATTTAAACATCAAACATACCCAACCAATTACTCTAAGACCTTGCTTGGTTTAGTTAAGTTGAATCATAATGACATTTTCCTCATTTTAAAAGTACTTTTATAGAATTTTAAGTCAATCTCTTCTTAGACGAGTATGGATCCTACTTGTTACAAGGCGTACCAGATGTAGGCATCACCTTTGAAGGATTTGGAGAATTGCCTAAGTTATAGACTTATTTTTTGTGTTCATTCCAACAAAGTCAAAAAACTTTCTAATATGTTCCTTAGGTTCTATATCTTACCATTAAATAGGAATAGTGTGTAATAGCCCTTAGGTATGAAATGTCTAGGATTTTAGTCGAATATGGCAATAAAGGAACATATTCTATATTCTTCATATGTTAGTTATGGCTTATTGAGAGATTATGTCCAGAACGTCAGATTGAGTGAAGGCTTTCTGCCTTGTTCTCTAGCAAGCCGTGTTTAGAAAAAACCATTTGAGTCTCCTTTTCAAGAGTTCCTTAAGTAGTGTTAAAATTGGTTGCTATATCTGACGAGTTCCAAGAAAGGAATGGCTCAACAAGGAGTACGACTTTGACATTGATGAAAATGAGAGCATCTTACGAGAGTTAATAAAGCATGACAAGATTAAGCTCCTACTATGCAAGAGGCCGAGTGAAGAAAGAAAGAGCGCAAATCCTAAAGACTACCTATTCTACCGAGTCCCCAGCCATCCTATTAAGGCTATTATACTTTTTATGCTATAACTGCTAGTTGAAATTGGTTGTCGTAAGGTTTCCTACATAATATCTTTGAATAGTAAGGCTAAAGTCTTCAAATTGGCATCCATAGCCTATTCATCTCTTTGAATTTCCTCTAGACCAATGGGAATGTTACTTTATGTGTTACTATACCAAGAGGACTCGTCTTGCTCTTCGGTGACAGTATTTTTCTACTTTCTATATTTGCTCTTAATCTTTTCCATCACAAGATCCTAACCAAACTCACTAGTGGAAATGCCAAAATATTTAGGGGTAGTGGGAGACCATGATGTGGAGAAAACTATTGGTTGTAGCAATCTGTGCTTATTGTTCCATGACTTCTTTCCGGGGGAATCTTATTTCCTCTTGATGATGAAGAATATGCTAGTGAGAACTTCTTCAAATGTTATACTTATAAGGGTTTCTTCCTAAATATAAATGAGTTTCTGATAAGGGCAAAATTGTCATATTTTTTCATGTTTTTATTATTGATATTTTATGGTTTTATGAGAATAGATGGCTATTTATGTACATTATTAATATTTATAGGAACTTGAACAAAATTTACAGTCACCGCGCCTGCGATATACTAGCGCCCCAGCGACAACTGCGTAGCGCCCCAGCGGTAGCGCGAGTCCTGGTCCGACGAGAATTGAGATTTTCAAGCTCATATCAATCCCTATAAAAAGCCACTCGTTCCCAACCTTTAAGAATCAATCCAAGATGACCCAAGAGCACAAAGAATACAAAGCACGAGTCTTGGAGAGCAATAGGAGTTTAATGGAGGCAACTTTAGAGAGAGATTCAAGGCGTTCTTCGGCATTAAGAGATCTTAGACAGCGCAATTAAGAGCAATTCGACGTCTACATCGGTTTGCTAATAATTGTATCATGATTGATAATTATTTTTACTGTTGTTCTCTTGCAGCCATGAACTAAACTTGTTTTCTAGGGTTAATACTTGAACTCAATATGTGTGCTTAAATTGCCATATCTTTTAGTATTTAATAAACTTAGTTCTTTAGTATTTAAATTACTTGTTCTTAATACTTTAATATATCTGGCCAATATATGGTGAATGAGTTGGTAATATTATTGATAAACTCGGAAGAGGAATCATAATATTTAGACCTAGGTAATTTGATGCATGATTGTAGAGTAACATTTAATGTTGCATATGCAAGTTTCAATTTAGGATAGGAATATACCTAATTGGCATTTATGATCAATAAGACCTAATCTTAAAGAATCTTAATTTATTACAAGTACCATAGGAATATAGGTATTTGGTAAATTAAGGTATACTGGCATGACCTTGGAAGAGGCTTATGGATACATTAGTGTCTTGATCAATAAGAAAGACTAAGTGAGTTAAATATTAGAAGATTAATCATTAAAAAGCATATTGAGGGATAGTATTAATCCTAGGTTTTCTCTACGTTGCCATCACCCTATTCTCTTTGCATTGTGTTTTTACTTTTAGATTTTTTACATTCATTCTTAAATTTTTATTTATATGAATAATTATTAGGAAGACATAATTTTAGTAATTGGTTTAAAGGAAGAAATTATCCCTGTGGGTTCGACATCCGACTAATTAGTCCCTTTATTACTTGCATACGATAGTGTATACTTGCACTTAATTTTATGATATAGAAATATCGCATCAAGTTTTTGGCGCCGTTGCCGGGGATAATTATCTACTTTTTCACCAATATTAATACCAATCTTTCTAGTTTTTACTTCAGATGTTTTTTGTTATTTTTTTTTCTTAATTTAGTTTTACTTTCTTTCTTACGAGGTACATGCAAAATCGAAAAGTGAAGACTTGATTGGTTTTGATCCAGATATTGAAAGAACTTTAAGAAGAATTAGAAGAGAGCAAAATCAAGTCAACATCATGGAAGATCAAGTACCAATTGCACCCAACAATGAAGCAAGACCACTAAGGGAATATGTTATTCCCCTAGTCAATGGAATCCATTCAAGCATTCAAAGACCAACTATTCAAGCTAACACCTTTGAGATCAAGCCAAGCACAATTCAAATGCTCAAGGATTCAGTACAATTTAGTAGAATGCCCATTGATGATCCAAACATGCACATTATCAACCTCTTGGAGATATGTGACACATTCAAGTACAATGGGGTGTCCGATGATGCAATTCGACTAAGATTATTTCCCTTTTTCTTGAGAGACAAAGTAAAAAGCTGGCTACTATCACTTCCATCTGGATCCATAGCTACATGGGATGATCTTGCACAAAAGTTCCTCGCCAAATTTTTTCCACCTGCTAAAACTGCCAAGATGAGGAACGGCATCACATCATTCCTACAACTAGATGGAGAATCTCTTTATGAGGCATGGGAGAGATACAAAGATATGCAAAGAAAATGTCCTCATCATGGAGTTCCGAAGTGGTTGCTTGTACAAACATTCTCCAATGGATTAGCCAGTCAATTCAGAACGATAGTAGATGCTGCAGCTGGGGAGCACTCATGAACAAATCCACTGATGAAGCTTATGATCTACTAGATAAGATGACGTCCAATGCCTATCAATGGCCCACTGAAAGGTCCACCATAAGAAAGATCACTGGACTACACGAAGTAGACACTTTGACCACATTATCTACCTAAGTCAACCTTTTGACCAAATAATTAAGCAACTTGGGAGTTAATGCCATCAAGAGTCAACCCATCACTTGTGATTTCTGTGGAGGAAATCATGCTAATGGACAATGCATGGAGACTTCTCAATATGTAAGGGACTTCATCCGTAACAATCCCAACTCAAATTTCTATAACCCCGGATGGAGAAATCACCCCAACTTCTCATAGAGCAACAATAATCAGGGACAACATTCTAAAGCTCCTCCTGGCTTTCAACAGCAAATTCAGCAAGAGAAAAAACCAGACATTAAAGACATGCTTTTACAGTTTATGAAGAAAATGGATGCACTCTTTCAAAGTCAAGCAGCTTCACTTAGAGCCTTGGAGAATAAAGTAGGACAACTTGCTACAGCAATGAACAATCGACCTCAATGAACTCTACTAAGCAACACCGAAGTCAATCCAAAAGGAAACGTAGAACAGTGCCAAGCTATCTCCCTAAGAAGTGGTAAAATCTTACATGACAACACTCCTCAACCACAGCTTTTAGAGATTATAGAGAAGGAAAAAGAAACAGTGGTCCAGCAAGATGACGTGCAACCCTATAGACCCCCTATACCATTTCCTCAAAGATTATAGCAGCTAAGAAGTCAAGAGAAAAGTGTTGAGACACAGAAAAACATAGAATCCGGTATTCAAGTACAAGAACAAAAAAGTGAAAATCAAGCAGAAGATACCAGTAGCAACCCGCAGAAGCAACCCACGCAGTCATTCACTCTACCACCTCCATTTCCTCAGAGGCTGCAAAAGAAGAAATTACATAAACAATTCTCTAAATTTCTTGATAGTTTTAAGAAATTACATATTAATCTTCCTTTTACAGATGCAGTGGAGCAAATGCCGAGCTATGTGAGATTCATAAAGGAAATCCTATCAAAGAAGAGAAAAATAGATGACTTTGAGACTGTGGCCCTGATAGAAGAGTGTAGCGTCATCCTTCTAAAGAAGCTACCTCCAAAGCTCAAAGATCCTGGGAGCTTCACCATACCATGCTCAATTAAAAATTATGATTTTGGGAAGACACTTTGTGATCTGGGAGCTAGCATCAATCTTATGCCACTGTCTGTGTACAAAAAATTGGGACTGAGAGAAGCCAAACCAACAAATATCACACTTCAGCTGGCAGATCGTTCTCTCACCTATCCCAAGGGATTAATTGAAGATGTGTTGGTTAAGGTCGATAAATTCATCTTCCCTGCCAATTTTATTGTTCTGCATATGGAATAAGACAAGGAGATCCCAATCATCCTTGGAAGACCCTTCCTAGCCACTGGAAGAATAATCATTGATGTGCAAAAATGGGAGTTAACTATGAGAGTAGAAGAAGATACTGTCACTTTTAAGGTCTTCAAGGAAATCAAATTACTAGCTAAAAATAAAGACTGTTTCTGCATTAATGTGGTGCACCCAAGTGTCAAGCAATTCAAAGATATGGAGACATTGGATCCTCACATCCGAAAAAGGGCATTAAAGCATAGGAAGGCAAGAGAGAAGAAGAAAAAATAGCATCACGATGAAGCAAGCAAAGAGAAAGAAAAGGAAAAACCATCTCCTCATTCGAAGATTAAAGTCTTTCCAGAGAGACATAAGGAGAATGCAGCAAAAGATGCTGCCTGAGGTCTAACTGCAAAAATATGGAAGCTGAGAAAGAAGAAAGCCAGCAAGATCACTTGCACAAATGCTTCCATCGGCATCTTCGACCCACTATAAGAGAATAGGAAGCCCCGTCAAGCCGATGATGTTAAATCAAGCGCCACTTGGGAGGCAACCCAAGGTGAATATTATTATTATTAGAATTTTTTTTCCAGTAATTTAAAAAAAAAAAAGGGATCAGCGCGACATCGAGACAGTGCAGTGCGGCAGCGATAAGAAATTTGAGTCCATACCACCCCCTCGGTAAACACTCTAGCGCGTCAGCGGGAATTCCAGTAAGCATCCAAAAATAGCCTTCATCGCTGCGGTGGTATACAAGCATCACGACAGCGCCAACAACGTCGCCTTAGCAACATCTTACAGCGCCGCAGCGACAAGAAATACTAGTCAACACGGCCCCTGCGGTACACTTATTACCGCGCCAGCGAGAATTCTAGTAACTTTCCAAAAATCAGCCTCATCGCGCCAGCGACATAATGTTACTGCGGTAACGCCATAACGTCGCCCCAGCGACAGAGAATTAGCGCGCCAGCAAAATTTGAATAGAGAAGTCTCTTACTTTCAATTCCTTATTTTTTACATTAGGGACAATGTCTAAATTAAGTTTGGGGGTAAGAAACACTTTCTTGTGTTTCTTTTGCTGCATAATTTAAGTGATTGATTCTTGTGGGTAAAATTTTTTTTTTAGTAATTAATTATTATTAGGCTTTGTTAAGATGATCATTAGTCTATGATAAGAAAAAAAAAATACATGGCTGAATTTATTTTTTACAAATCCATAGGAAATGATAGATACTTGAGATAATTTTGGTTGTCTAAACTTTAGGAACAAGTTTGACCTTATTTATAATCACCATTCTTTTTTAGCACTTTATAAGCATAAATAGTTATAACTATTACTTAGAGATACTTATGCTTTAGGGAGTACACCACAGTCTCGAAGACCGATACTCCAGAACTTGTCTTTAATTACTACTCGAGGCGAAATCCTAGGAAACACATGAATAAGGAAATGACATTAGGCCATCCTTGGACCGATTCAACCTTTCTAGCCTACCTTTTATTATATATTTATCCCTAGTACCCTAATTTGAGCCTAATTACCCATTCTTTGGTTTAACCACATTACAAGCCCAAGACTTAAAGTTTATTTATCTAGAAAATTACCCGTAACACCATAAACCTTGCATTTGCTTAGAAATACTCTTGAGAAAAATAAGTTTGGGTGATATTTGTTAATCTAAGTTTGGGGGTATTCAAGTAAAAAAAAATAAAAATTCAAAGAAAAAAATCAAGAAAAAGAAAAATACCCCCAACTTAAGAAAAAGAAGAAATTCTCTAAAAAAATAAAGGTTGAAAAGAAGGATGAAAAATACAATAAGTTTGGGGGAAGAGATAATACAAGGAAAAGAAGATCAAGAGGTTTCTAGGTAAAATCTAAGTGTTAATGGTGTGAATTGAACTTCATATATTTATCCTTTTATCCCACCTTGACCTTAGTCTTACGTTACAAGCTAAGTAAAGTCCTAAATAGATCCCTAGATATGTAATTTTCTACATTAGTGGAGAGTAATAGTAAAGACAAGCTTATGGAAGTGTCATTATACAAATTGAATACCGAGACATCATCTTTTCTGTACAAACTAAAGTATAAAGTAAATCAAAGTATGGTTTAGCTTTTTCCTTGCTACTTTTACACACACACACATGGTGATTGTTTATGAGGAAGAATGGTGGACTAAATGAAGATAAATTAGAATTGTTAATAGCTATATATCTACCTTAAGGATTTATACTATTTCGTCAACCTTTGAGACCATGATTTTGATCATCTTATTAGTTTAGTATATTTTGTTTTATTTTTTTATTTGTTAAATGAGTCAAGTATAATCCTTTGTTTCTCTCTTAGTTTTATTTTATTGCTTGAGGACAAGCAAGTATTTAAGTTCGGGGGAATTTGATAAGGGCAAATTTGTCATATATTTTTTCATGTTTTTATTACTGATATTTTATAATTTTATGAGAATAGATGGCTATTTATGTACATTATTGATATTTACAGGGACTAAAATGCAAACTTTTCAAAGTATGTGTCCATCGCCCTAGCACCATTGTCCCACCGCCCTAGCGGTGAAGTCTATTTTACGCGTCGCCCCAGCGCCAAACAGTCACCACGCCCGCTATATACCAATGCCCCAGTGACAAATGCGTAGCGCCCCAGCGGTAGCGCAAGTACTAGACTAGAATTGAGATTTTCAAGCTCATATCAATCCCTATAAAAAGCCACTCGTTCCCAGCCTTTAGGAATCAATCCAAGATGACCCAAGAGCACAAAGAATATAGAGCACGAGTCTTAAGAGCAATAGGAGTTTAATAGAGGCAACTTTAGAGAGAGATTCAAGGCGTTCTTCGGCATCAAGAGATCTTAGGCAGCGCAATTAAGAACAATTCGACGTCTATATCGGTTTGCTAATAATTGTATCATGATTGATAATTATTTTTACTGCTGTTCGCTTGCAGCCATGAACTAAACTTGTTTTCTAGGGTTAATACTTGAACTCAATATGTGTGCTTAAATTGCCATATCTTTTAGTATTTAATAAACTTAGTTCTTTAGTATTTAAATTACTTGTTCTTAATGCTTTAATATATCTGGCCAATATATGGTGAATGAGTTGGTAATATTATTGATAAACTCGGAAGAGGAATCATAATATTTAGACCTAGGTAATTTGATGCATGATTGTAGAGTAACATTCAATGTTGCATATGCAAGTTTCAATTTAGGATAGGAATATACCTAATTGGCATGTATGATCAATAAGACCTAATCTTAAAGAATCTTAATTTATTACAAGTACCATAGGAATATAGGTATTTGGTAAATTAAGGTATACTGGCATGACCTTGGAAGAGGCTTATGGATACATTAGTGTCTTGATCAATAAGAAAGACTAAGTGAGTTAAATATTAGAAGATTAATCATTAAAAGGTATATTGAGGGATAGTATTAATCCTAAGTTTTCTCTACGTTGCCATCACCCTATTCTCTTTGCATTGTATTTTTACTTTTAGATTTTTTACATTCATTCTTAGATTTTTATTTATATGAATAATTATTAGGAAGACATAATTTTAGTAATTGGTTTAAAGGAAGAAATTATCTCTGTGGGTTCGACATCCGACTAATTAGTCCCTTTATTACTTGCATACAATAGTGTATACTTGCACTCAATTTTATGATATAGAAATATCGCATCAGTTTCTTTCTTTTCCTTCTTGCTTATTTTTCCTCATATATTTTTTTATGTTTTATTTTTCTATGCAGCCGTTAATTTCTAAATTATATGAGTATCTTCAGATAGTGAGCTTATGAACTTTTTTCTTTTTTTTGCTTCCCCAAGTTCTGATTGTTTCCTTTGTGTAGGTAAAGAATCTAGAGATAATTATGGGGCTTTAAAACCAAACCCTTAAGATCCAAAGGTTCTAGAGATAGGCACTATTCATGCCCTTCCTTCAGGCAGTTTAGGTGTTGAATCAAGAACTGTCAATTAGCTATTAGACCATTGATTATCACTCCTCCTTCCATTCCAACCTCTTTTCCTTAAGCATATCATATTATAATTGAGGCCTAGACTGCCTCGCCTATCAGAGCTAGCCCCACGATCCTATCACGGAAGCGATTGTTCTCAAACAAGTTCCTCTCATGAAGAAGAAAGTAATTCCACATTTTCAGTTCTTTTTGAATTATTTTGATATCATGCAAGGCAAGAGTACATTGTTTTGTCATTCTGTAGACTTCAAGCTTTAATGGAAGGGCTTTGAAAAGTCATATTAGGCTCCCTACGGTAAGGGATGAGAAAACCAAAATTGCAAAAAGTAAAGAAAATGAGATCTAAAAGCATACCTGAAAGTACTCCAACTTAAAAAAAACATAGGGTTGAGGCTTATTTTTGAATTCCAGCTTCAAGAGGTGTGCCAAAGACTATTAAAGGATAAAGTGCTGAAGTTGTATTTGTGAGTACATATGTAAGAGTGTATGAGTGGTTAATGAAATGCAAATACGTGTCACACATAGTATGCAACGAAAATAGAATACACATTTCAAAACTACATTCTTCAAAGCAATAACTCTAATATAATAACAAAAAATACCTTTAAAGAATTCACTGGTGTAGTTAGACAATTTGCACCTTAAGTCTTGCCTCTTTGATGCGATATTTCTATCTCATAAATTAAGTGCAAGTATACACTATCGTATGCAAGTAATAAAGAGACTAAATAAGTCGGATGTCGAACCCACAGGGATAATTGTATCTTTTTAACCAATTACTAAAATTATATCTTCCTAATAATTATTCAGAAAAATAAAAATCTAAGAATGAATGTAAGAAATATAAAAGCAAAAACACAATGCAATGATATTTAAAGATAGCAACGTAGAGAAAACCTAGGATTAATATTATCCCTCAATATGTTTCTAATGATTAATCCTCTAATATTTAACTCACTTAGTCTTTATTATTGATCAAGACACTAATGTATTCAGAAGCCTCTTCCAAGGTCATGCAAGTATACCTTAATTTACCAAATACCTATATTCCTATGGTACTTGTAATAAACTAAGATTCATTAAGATTAGGTCTTATTGATCATACATGCCAATTAGGTATATTCCTATCCTAAATTGAAACTTGCATATGCAACATTGAATGTTACTCTACAATCATGCATCAAATTACCTAGGTCTAAATATTATGATTCCTCTTCCGAGTTTATCAATAATATTACCAATTCATTCACCATATATTGGCCAAATATATTGAAGCATTAAACACAAGTAATTTAAATAATAAATGACTAAGTTTATTAAATACTAAAGGATATGGCAATTTAAGCGCACATATTGAGTTCAAATATTAACCCTAGAAAACAAGTTTAGCTAATGTTTACAAGAGAACAGCAGTAAAAATAATTATAAATCATGATACAATTATTAGCAAACCGATATAGACGTTGAATTGCTCTTAATTGCGCTGCCTAGGAACTCTTGATGCCGAAGAACGTCTTGTATCTCTCTCTAAAGTTGCTTCAATTAAGCTCCAATTGCTCTCCAAGACTCGTGCTTTGTATTCTTGGTGCTCTTGGGTCGTCTTGGATTCATCCTTGAAGGTTGGGAACGAGTGGCTTTTTATAGGGATTGATATGAGCTTGAAAATCTCAATTCTCGTCGGACTAGGACTCGCACTACCGCTGGCGCGCTATGCATCTGTCGCTGGGGCGACGCGTGAAAAAGCTATTACCGCTGGAGCGGTGGGATCTTGGCGCTGGGGCGCTGACAAATAATAATAATGCATATAAATAGCCATCTATTCTCATAAAATCATAAAATATCAATAATAAAAACATGAGAAAATATATGACAAATTTGCCCTTATCACTCTTGCGAAAAATTCTAGATATTGACTTTAGTGGGATGAAAGCACTAGAATGGTATCTTTAATTTTTGCTAAATATGTTTTGTAGAGCTTAATACTTAAGCTTTTATTTATTCCTCTCTGTCAGTCTATCTCACTTTGAAGAATAGGAATAAAAATCAAATTATCTTCACTTTTCTCAAATGGCCGAACCATGAACAAAAACCAAAGTAATACTCTTTTTGAATGTAAAATTAACTTTTTCATCTCTTGTCAATCATGGTCGAACCAAGTGTCCACTGCTACCTTTTTTTTAAAGCATGTAAGACATTTTTCCACTTATTTAAGCATTACTAAGCCAAGTGTCTAACACTTGATGCCACTAAATGACAAGTGTGTATTACTTAATTTTCATGTAAGACAAGTGTCCCATACTTGTCAAACATTAAGCAAAGCTTAAGTATTAAGCTTGTTAAAGTAATGCAAAATAACCATTAACTCTTATGGCTTAATGACATGTCAAATTCCAACAACTAAAATTTAACACATTTCATTTTGAGAAGTGACAAAGCCAAATTCTACTTATTAAAAAAAAAATTTAGATCGAATTCTTTAACACTTACTGCTACCTTAGTGCTCAATGAGTATGCTTTATACTATAAGACTCTCTATGTTCACATTCATTTGTCTGATAGAACATTTTCTATAAGTATATGAAACTACCCCACACATGTTACGAATACAACAAAATGGCTCGTTGAAACATAAAAGTTGAGGTTAAACATATTTCTATAGTCTCTCCAACACTTACATCATAGAAAAGTAGAGACATAAATTTTCATCTTCAAATCTCTATTTGCCCGACATGAACTTATCCCCCAGATTTATATTTTGATAAACAATATTCTTAAATGCCTTTATGATATTATTTTGCCTTATGAAAACTCTTTTTTAGAATAATGCTTATGGGTATAAGACTTTTTGAAATATAATCTCAGAGCATCAGTATATACAACCTACCTATATAAGCTGAAAGATCTCATATTTACGCACACTAGTCTCTATGAGCATCGACCATACCTAATGACACTTAGAGGTTAGACTATAAAAGTATAATGGATCACGTGGTCTGTTCAGTACCCAATTTTAATTGAATGCCTACATGCATATATGAGCTTCCACTAAGCTCATAGTTTGCTAAGAATAACCATCTGGACAATTCAGATATAGACATACATTGATCTGAAAAGTTTACCAATTGACCTATGTCAGTAAACATTGATCAGGAATGATGTTTTTGATAACATATTATATAATGACATTCTTAGCACCATTTGCAACTCTTTGCAACTATATCATTATAATGAATATTCTCGGATCTTTTTCTCATTCAAGACAAGGTTCTAACTCTTAGTGCTAATTTAAACACTTTTGACCAAATCTAAACTCTTTTAGATCTAAAATGTTTTAAAAGTAACAAAATTATTACCATATATTAAATTAATAATTTATTAAAATGTACATTATATAAATATCAAATAAATATTGGTATAAAAAATAAAATGGCATGTAAGCACCATCTCTTATAGCATAAAAACTCGTTGTAATTTCAGCACCAAAACTGGATATGATTCGATAGGGTAAATCAAGGGAATCGCCTCCCACTGTTCTTAAAAGTTTTCCTTTTGATCCTTCTCCAAAATCTTTTGTCCCTTCTGGTAGGTGTTTCTCATAGCTCTATTTTCTTCTTACTAACTCTTCATAATTTTGTTTTGTAAAGGATCCAATTAACATAGGAAGTGACTCTGAGGTTCATAGTCCTCCTAGAGCAATGCCAAGAAGAAGACGTGGTAGTAGGCCAGCTAGTATTACATTTGGGATTAGGAAGGGGAAAGGGTCTAAGCATAGGTACTCTCCTCCAAATTCACCCTTATATGCTCAAATGAGGGAAAAGGACAAGCCTGCCCCTTGATTTTTGAAGAGGGGATTTGGGGATGTAATAAGGAACTTTAAATTCCTGAGAATGGAATAGGAGAGTTTGATTGTAATTCTAGAAGGTTGTTGTAAAACCCGGTTACTATTAATAGTGTAGATACCTAGATTTTAGTATATAGCGATAAAGAAACCATAAGGATATTTGATTTCAACCTTATTATAAATATTTTTTCTTTTAGTGTGCGTGAGAGGTACTAGACTCAATTCAGTAATTTCAAGGTCAATTGGGAAATCGGATGACAATGGAATATTTTCGAAAATTTTCTATTGGCTTAGAAATGGAAAATTCAACTTAAGCACACATAAATTCCATGTGAGCCTTATACATGGAATGAACCTTTGTTAAAAAACATAATCCATGCCTTTTTCAAATGAATCAATGAGGAATAAGCTTATGGATTGTCAAGTTAAAAGTGTAATTTGGTTAGTTTGACTAGTTTAGTCAAATAGTTAAAAATGGACCATTAATATGCCTTTATTTCTAACTAATGGTATCTTTGATATTTAGAGTTCATTTGAGGGGAAAATTGGACATTTTAGAGGGCACTATATAAGGTGAATAGGTGCTAAAAAAATTTCTTAAATGAAAAAGAAAATTTTGAAACAAAAAGATGACACTTTCGGCAAAATTATAGACAAAAAGGGGGAGACTTTTAGCCACTTGCAGAACCATTTCTAGCAGTAAATTCAAGACTTCTTCATGATTTTTCATGCATGATCAAGCTAAAATCAAGCTAAGCTCAACTTCCTAAGGTTTAATTGATCATGCAGTAGTGAAAAATTCAAGGAATAGGTAAGAAAAATATTATTTAGTGATGGTTGTATATGATTTTTTAAGATTACTTCAATTAATATCTTTGTTTGAATTATTGACTTAGACTTGAGTTGAATTCAAGTTTGGAGCTAAAATGAGACATCGAACTAAAGGAATTAGTAAGGTATGGATTAGGTTTTGGTGTGATTTTGATGCTAAGACTTCAACTGAATGTTATTAGGGAATTAGAATTAAATTGACATGATTTGAATGTCATTGGAACAAGAAATTGAGAAAAGGAATGTGTTGGGTGGAAGAAGGTGAATTTGGCCACTTTTGGTATTGTGTGCTTGAGTTGTGTTTTGGTTGAATTGTATTTGTATGAATACTATTTTATATCAATTGGGTTTAGTATGGATGGTGGAAAAAACAATGAAGCAAAGGGGACATAATTGTCCATTCTTGGTAAGATGAAGGGCAATTATATCCAACTGAATTTCTAGTGTGTTAAGCAATTTTATGGCTCCGGATAGTGAATTAAACAAGATTGAATGACTATGTAAATAAAAAATGAAAAGTGGAATCCATCCGGGCATTGTAAGCCAATTAGGGCGCTTACTAGTTTAAGTGTAAATTTAGCATTTTTAAATGTTTTAAATGTCAAATATGACATATAGGTAAAGGAAACCAAGAGTGGTAAAAATGGAATATTTTGGAGAAGAATTGAGCTTGAAATATTTTGTGAGTGAAAATCTACAATTGTTTATCTTTCATTTAATATGTTTCAACATATTTGAATTTTATATTTTTATGTGATCCTAAATGCATAAGTATGATTTACAACTTTTGTATACAATTATAATTATGAATTTCTATGTTTAATTTTGAGAAACAGTTTTTAAATTATTAAATTATTTTTCAAAGGCCATTGGTACCCTTAGATTTACAATGTAATGATAGTTTAAGACTCGACTGGTATATCCCGTACCCATGGTCAAGTATTGGGGGGTGTGTCACTAACTCTGAGAAGTCGGGTTGTCGAGTCATGTGAGTCGATCTATGTGTAAGGGGTATTGTCTCGCTATATGTAGGTGATGTAGAATTCTGCTGCATAGCCAGTGAGATGTCTTTAGATGTCATAATGGGTGTTGCTAGTTTAGACGCTCTATGACCTCCTCATGTTTTGCGGTGCTAATTTAATCGTTGAGTGAATATAGAGCTTTAGGGTTACCATTTGGTGCAATTTAGAAAGAAAATGGTCGAGCGAGAGTTTTAGCAATTTTTGAGTTACCAAACACATCAGTTTATTTAAATATACAATGTTAGAAACTATGTTTTACTGTTTTATAATAGTTGATAAGCATATTTTAGGCAGTTTTTCAGAATTTACTATTTAAACAGAATCTTATTTTTACTGAAAATTTTAAAAATACTCACTGAGCTCATTTAGTTCACCCTTTTTGTGTTTCATATTTTGTAAAAACATTTCCAGATGCAGGCCTCAGTACGCAGGTTGCTAGTTCTCTTATAGCAAATTAGTGGGCCAAGTCAGATGATTGTTTTGTAAATGTAAATGTTTTGAGTAGCACTTTTTTGATTTTCTGCATAGTAGTTATACACTTTATGCATCTTGTAAAATATTTTGAATAGCCGAAAATAGTTTTCGTAATATAGTGATAGTTTTACTTTTCACTAGTACGTTAATTTTGTTATAAATTAATTTTTGTTGAATGGAATGAAGTTACTGTGTTGAATTGGGATTTGATTCTGGAAGGACTGGAGGTTTTATTTGGAAGTTGAGAAAAAATTGTTTGAAATAGAAGTGTGATTTTCATTGTAGATTTTGTGTTTTTGGGTTTTCAGAAAAACAGAGGAAACTTTATCCCTTTATTTTTCAAAAATTGATAAAATATCATCACTAGTATTCTAGGATTTAGTTTGTAATAGCAAGAAATAAAAAGCGTTTGCCTCGCGAAATTTCTCACTTTTGATAGTTAGACTCTGTGGAACTTCTATTAGGGTGCCAGGCAGGGCTCACCAAGATCTACAGTAGAGGGTTCTAGGGCTGGTCCCGTCAGAGTGGTATCAGAGTCCAATTTTTGAAGATTTTAGTTAAAAGGTTTCTTTTGAGAATGGGATTTTTGAAATTTCATGCATTAGATAACCATTTCATTATTAAAATTCATAGAAAATATACATCGTCGAAGAGGCTCACATATTAAAAAAGCAGTTGAGAAGCCTCTTGCATTTGAAAATGACTATGTGAATAAGTTAGTAAATGTTCCCACGAATCAGACCCCTCCTAAGTTATCTTAATTTGCTGAGCCAGAGGGTGGAAACATAAATATAGCTCAGATTGCCTAGATGCTAGCTGCAGTAATTCAACAGCTGAGAGAGACGAGAGTGTCTATCCTGGTTAGAGAACAATGAAGAAATTTTCTAGGTTATGGGTTATTCTAAAGAACAAATAGTTTCATACTCAGCATTTTTATTAAAGGAGAGGGCGAAGAATTAGTGGAAGGTTCTGTAAAGGAGGAATCCCAAAGGGGTGTGTTTGGCACATTTTAGAAGAGAATTTTTGGATAACTTCTAACCCAAGAGTTATAAAGATGCGAGAATATAAGAGTTTTTCAAGCTAAAAGAGGGTTCCCTCTCTATGGTAGAGAATGAGAAGAAGTTTTTACAGCTCATCTACGTTGTTCCATTTATAATTGATAATGAGGAGCAAAAGGCTAATTGGTTTATAATGGGCCTCAATCCTTGAATCGGACCTACGTGGTATTAGCAGCCCACATTCAGTACAGAGCATTGGTAGAGGCTGCAACTCAAGTTGAAAGAAGTATGGCAGTCATTCCTAAGTCGAGACAGTAGGGCCAAAAAATGGGCTGGTCAGGTGGTTCTCAAGGAGGACCTAGTAAATCTGAGAGAACAGAGGAGAGATCTACATGGTCTAGTAGTCAGAAACTAAGCCAAGGAGCTCAATCAAGTAAAGCTTCTGTTAGGCAACCATCAACTGGATCTTGGAGTACCAAAGAGAGTTGGAAGAACTTTTTGGTGTGTAGCAAATATGAAAGGGCTCATTTGAGGATTGTAAGAAGGGCCACTATATGAGAGATTTTTCGAACATTAGAGCTAGTAGTGAGCTAGAAAATAGACCATCAGCTCCGAGAAAAATCAGTGGTAGCGCGAATAGAGTAAAGGTACTTCTTAATTCAGAGGGCGGAGCAGTTCAGGCCAGCCTAGTAGGGGATCCGATCAAGATGGATCATCTAAAGGGCAGCAAGGTAGACCTTGTACCCATACTATGGTATTTGCAGTGACCTAGTAGAAGACAGATGCGAACCCAGAAGTTGTGACAAGTACGATGTCAGTCTTTGATCGAGATGCTTATGTACTGATGGATCTTGGAGCTACCCATTCTTCTATTTTTAGGGGGTTTGCTGCAAATACTAGTATAGCGCCACAATTATTAGATGGTAACGTGGTGGTGCTTTTTCCTACAGAAGACTCTATTATAGCAGAAAAGGTGGATAGAGGTAGTAAAATAAGTATAGGGCGCAAGAAGTTTTGGGAGATTTGATCCTGCTGGCCATCAATGACTTTGATACGATTTTAGAGATGGATTAATTGTCCAAATATCAGGCCACGATGGATTGCTTCCAAAAAGAATCAGACTGTGTAGGCCAAGGGAATCTGAAGTTATTTTTTGTGAGGTATGAAAAATACTTCCCGCTAGTATGGTGTCTTTAATAAGAGCAAGAAAGATGTTTCAAAAGTCGTGTTAGGGGTATCTAGCCTATGTAGTAGAAGTAAAAGATGGTGAAATGAAATTGGAGGATATTCTAATGGTTAGAGAATTTCTATATGTGTTTCCAGATGATCTTCCGGGGTTATTTCTAGATAGGGAAGTAGATTTTCAAATAGAATTAGCCCTTAAAACGAAACCAATTTCTAAAACACCCTTCAGAATGGCTCATTTAGAATTGAAAGAATTACAGGTTCATGTAATATCCAATCCCCATTAGTAGTATTGGCACCTAGATTTCGGTATAGAGTAATGAAAACACCGTGGGGTTATCCGATTTTAACCCTATTAGAAATATGTTTTTATGGTGCGCGTGAGAGATATTGACCTAATTTGGTAATTTCACACCCGGTCGGAGCGTCGAATAACCCTAGAATATTTTTGGAATTTTTTTCTATTGGTTTGGAGAAGGAAATTTTAATTTACTACATGAATTTTCATTTAAGGGTTATGTATGGAATAAGCCTTTGTTGAGAAACACAATCCATATATTAGAGAATGGACCAATTAGAAACAATCTCATAGATTGCCAAGTTGGAAATTTTAGTTAATTCCTTGGACTATTCTAACTAGATAGTTACAAAGTAACTAATTACATACTTAGTTTTCAACAAATGGCAAATTAGAAATTTAGAGTAAGTTGAGGGCAAAATTGGTCTTTTAAGGGAGGACTATATATATGGTAGAAGTGTCTAGAAATTTCAAGTGGTCAAAAGCACAACACTTAGAGCAAAAAAGAAAAAATTCGTGCAAAAGAAGAGGGGGCTATTACAGTGAAATTTCAGTTTTGTTTTCATGATGTTTCATGCTTAATTAAGTTAAAATAAGGTCATATACCAGTTTCTAAGATCAATTGAAGCCTCTATTAGTGAAAATTCAAGAAAAAGAGTTAAGAAAAGCATTGTTTTGTGAGATTGATATGTGAACTTTCAAGATTGCTACAATTGATGTTCTTGTGTGTATTCTTGGTTTAGATTGAGTTGAATTCTAGTGTAGAGCTTGAAGGAGTCATCAAATTGAAGAAATTGGCAAGGTAAGAATTAGAGTTTTTGGTGACTTTGATGTAGAGACTTCAATTAGTTGTAATTAAGGCATTAGAATGAAATTAGCTTGATTTTGATGCTATTAGATCAAGAAATTGAGAAAAAGAAATATGTTGGGTGGTGGATGTAAATTCTGCCACTTTAAGGAAGTTAGGGTTGAGTTGTGTTTTGGTTGAATTGTGATGTATAAATGGTGCCTTATGTAAATTGAATGTATATGGTATGGAAAAATAAAAAATGAAGAAAATGGGACATTATTGTCCATTTTGGTAAGGTGAAGGGCAATTATATCCAACTAAAGTTATAAGGCATTTAATAATTTTCAGGGCGCCGGATGGTGAGTTAGATTAGATTAAATGACTCCATAAATAAAAGTCAAAAAGTAGTATCCATCCGGCCTTTGTATGTCGATTACGGTGTTTAGTAGTTAAATGAGATTCTAGTGTTTGAATTAGTTCTAATGTCATTTATGGCGCGTAAGTCAAGAAAACTGAGACTAGTAACGGGAACAGAAATCCGGAGCGAAATCGAGCTTAGAGCGGTTGTGAGTGAAAATTTGTCATTTCTTTTATCTTTCGTTTATTATGTTTCCACATAATGAAAATGTATATTTTATGTGCTTTTAATGCATAAACATAAATATATACTTTTACATGTTCGGTTTAAAAAATAGTTTTAAAATTACTAAATCCATTTCAAAGGCCATTGGTACCCTCAGATTATAGTGGTGGCGATTGTATTAGACCCAGCTGGTATATCCCGTACACATGGGCAGGATATAAGGGGTGTGTCACAAACTTCGGGAGGCCAGGATGTCGAGTCATATGAGTCGGTCTATGTGTACGGTCTATTGTCTCATTATATGTATACGATGTAGGATTCCATTGCATAGCCAGCGAGATGTCTTGAGATGTTACTGTGGGAGCTGCTAGTTGAGGCACCCCGTGATCTACTCATGTGTGCGGTGCTAGTTGAGTCGCTGTGTGAGTATAGAGCTTTAAAGTTACCATTGGTATAGTTTAGAAAGAAAATGGCCGAGCGAGGGTTTTAATAGTTGTTGATCTACCGATTGCATATTATGCGTTTATATGCACATGCTAGTTATAATATTGTACAAATTTTGGATATTATTTTCTGAAGATGTAAATAAAACCCGTTCGGTAAGATTTTATTAGCATATGATGTTAGAAACTATTTTACAGCTTTATACCAGTTTTAGAAGCATGGTTTATATGCATGTCTTTTAGAATTTAATATCTATGCAGAATGTTATTTTATTTGAAATCTTAAATGCACTCACTGAGCTCCTTTAGCTCACTCGTTTTGAGTTTTATATTTTTTAAACCCCCTTTCCAGGTGCTGGTCTTGATACGTCAGCTGCTGATTCTTCTATTACTGATTAGTGGGTAAAATCTGAAGATCATTTTGCACATGAAAATGTGCTAAATAGCACTCTTTTTGCTTTCAGTATAGTAGTTCTAGATTTGTGCATTGTACATATATTTTTGATAACTAAGAAAAGATTTCAATATTTTGATGATTGTTTCACTTTTTATCAGTATTCCAGTTTTATGATCATAATGAAATTATTGAGTTGAGTTGGAATTATTTTGGAAAGGACCAGAGGTCCTATTTGGCAGTATTGAGAAGTGGTTTGGAAATAGAAGTGTAATTCTTGGCAGGTTTTGTACTGGATTTTTAGAAAAACATGGAAAACTCTGCCCATTTTTTTTAAGAATTAATATGTCATCTTCATGTATATTCCAAGATTTTCTCATTAATAGCAAGAACTAAAAAAGAGTTTGCCTCACGAAATTTCTCAACTTATCCAATTATATTCTGAGAAACTTCCGTTGGGGTGCCCAGCAATGCCACTGGGATCTACTGTAGAGAGTCTCGGGCCGGGTCCTATCAGTTCAGATGGACGAATTAGTAAATAAGATTTTTATCAGGTCGAGTACATCTCCTTAGGGAGCACCAGTCTTGTTTATGAAGAAGAAAGATGGAAGTATGAGATTATGCATTGATTACAAGGAATTTAATAAAATAACAGTATATAATCAATATCCATTTTCGAGAAATGATAATCTGTTTGATCAGCTGTAAGGGGCCAGAGTATTTTCTTAGATAGATCTGAGGTTAGCATATCATCAATTGAAAACCCAGGAGGAAGATGTTTTCAAGAATGCCTTTAGAACTCGATATGGGCATTATGAATTTTTAGTCATGCCTTTCGAGATGACTAATGCCCCAGCCGCATTTATAGATCTTATGAACCGAATTTTTTGGCCTTATTTGGATCAGTTTGTAGTAGTGTTTATTAATGATATACTGATCTATTCAGGCAGTAAGGAGGAACACGCAGAACATTTTAGGGTTATTTTGCAGATTCTAAGGGAGCATCAGTTATATACCAAACTCAGTAAATGTTGGTTCTGGCTAGATAGAGTTATAATTTTTGGACATGTGGTCTCTACAGAAGAGGTATCCGTAGATCTCTAGAAGATTGAAGCCATAATGAATTAGAAACAACCCATGAATGTGACGAAGGTTCGCAGTTTCTTGGTTTGGCTGGGTACTATAGGAAGTTTGTAGAGGAATTTTTAAAGATACCTGCTCCTCTGACTAAGCTGGCCTAAAAAGAAGAGAAGTTTGTATAGTTTGAGGTGTGCCAGCAAAGTTTTAACGAGTTGAAGAGAGGGTTGACCTGAGCCCCAGTGCTTATACTTCTGTCAAGAAAAGACGGATTTATAATATATTGTGATGCTTCTAAGTAAGGTCTAGGTTGTGTACTAGTGCAGAAGAAGAAAGTAATAGCCTATGCTTCCAGACAATTGAAGAAGCATGAGCAAAATTATCCCACATATGACCTAGAACTAGCAATAATAGTTTTTGCCCTAAGAATTTGAAGGCATTTCTTGTATAGGGTTCCCTATAAAATTTTCATTGACCACAAGAGCCTGCAGTACTTGTTCACCCAGAAAGAGCTAAATATAAGGCAGAGAAGATAGCTAGAGCTTATCAAAGATTATGATTGTACAATTGAGTATTATCCTGGAAAAGCTAATGTGGTAATAAATGCTCTCAACAGGAAGCCTATCAGCTTAATAACTCACCTGAAGGTTGTATATTTATCAATGCTAATATAATTGAGGTCTTTCGGTGTGAGATTGGAGTTGTCAGATATGGGAAAACTATTAGGCACATTTCAGTTCCACCCGATACTAGTTGATTTGATCAGAGAATTATAGACTTAAGATCTACAAGTAGTTAAATTAAAGGGTGAAATCGAGTCTAGACAACGAAAGGATTTTTCAATGACCGGGGATAGTATAGTAAACTTGGGTCAAATATTATATGTACCGAATGTGAATGAGTTTAGAAAATAGATTATGGAAGAAGCTCATTCTTCTGTATATACTATGCATCTGGGGAGCACAAAAATGTATCGTCCCTTAAAAGAACACCTCTAGTAGAAGGGCATGAAGAAAGATATAGCTGAATTTGTCTCCAGATGCCTGACTTTCCAGCAAGTAAAGGCCGAACATCGGAAACCTATAGGGCTCTTACAACCTCTTCCAATCCTTGAATAGAAATGGGAGATGATAACAATGAATTTCGTGCTAGAACTTTCGCGTAGCCAAAGAGGCAATGACGCGATATGGGTAATTGTTGATAGACCGACGAAATCTGCTTATTTCTTACTCATCAAAAGTAAATATTCCCTGGATGAATTGGCCCATTGTATGTAGATGAAGTGGTACGACTTCATGGAACTCCAGTATCCATAGTGTCAAATAGAGATTTGAGTTTTACTTTTTGATTTTTGCTCAGCTTATAGAAAGCTGTAGACACTAGATTGAATTTCAATACAACCTTTCATCTGCAAACAGATGGCCAGTCTGAGCGGACGATTTAGAAACTAGAATATATGATTAGGGCTTGTGTTATGAAGTTTAAGGGGAGTTGGGATACTCACCTGCCATTGATGGAGTTCGCGTACAATAATAGCTATTAGGCTAGCATCGGAATGGCAGCATATGAAGTGTTGTATGGAAAGAAGTGCGGAACTCCAGTTTGCTGGAATGAGGTTGTTGTTGGGGATCTAATATACGTGGGTGTATACATGTGCAATTATGTCTATTACCTAAAATATGTATCAAATACGAATTTAATGCGGCGGAAGCATTAAAACATACAATAAACACAATGACTAAAATATATTAATCACATTAATATATTATAAGGGTTGAAAAATCACCTGAACGTATAAAGTTATACATGTATATCCTCAAAGTCCACATTAAGACCAACTTGTGGGCAGTTCTAGTCACCAACTTAATGGGTTTGGTGAGCTAGAATAGCAGCCTTATAGCCAGTACTGGATTTAACTCTTAAACCCCTAAATCGCCAATAGTGTGTATTCATCCTTTTCTCTAAAAGGATAAGAAATGGAATTTAAAGCAATTCACAATTGCTTCTTTTGGTAACATGGAGAAAAATGAAACAATTTTATTTTTTCCTCATATTTTTTTTTCTCTTCTTCTTCTTTTTCCTCTTCTTCTTCTTTTTCGTTTCTTCTTTCTTGGCACCCTTTCATTTTGTATCCTCATTTCCTAGTATCTCAGAAACACACTCACATTATCAATTTCACACACATCTCACTTAATATATATATATATAAAATAAAATAATATATAATATAAATAATAATAAAATAATAATAATGGGTGTCAATTATTTGGCACCTAAAATAAATATATATATATAATATGATATAATATAATAATATATTATATTGAGATATTTTGATTATTTAACAATTAAATAATTAAAGTATAAAATGACCATTTTACCCCTCATAAATAGTTACCAAGTATACCCCTAGTAGGTCCTATTAAATCCTACACTTAGGTAAACTCAATCGAGGGTCCATAATGCACCACGTGTCATTATACAATTAGTAAATAATAATTATTGACTAATTGTTATATTTAACACTTAAGTACAGACACGCACTCATTCCCGTGGTAGGGCTAGATATTGCTGGATTAAATAATTTAATCCAGCACGCTACCCCAGTACACAACGAGTACACTTTATATCGCAGGATTCCTTAGGTCCACGCTCAATTCGTCAAATGGAACTATTCCACGAGTCTGTGAGCCATACCCCCCACATACGTTACGAATATACAAATCAGCACGTTGAACCATGCAAGTTGAGGTTACAACACATACGTATAGCCCTTCTATCATGATATCCTAGATGTGCGGGGATATAGATTATCACCGTCAAATCCCATACGCTCATCCATGTCTTATCCCTAAACTTGTATCTGACTGAACAATATGTGCAAACTCATTTGCCATATTGTTCACCCTGGCAGAAACTCTTTCCCAAGATTAATACTTGTGGCTACAAAATGTTTTGATATATAGTCTCGAAGCATCTGGATATCTAACTCCTTACGCAAGTTGACGGATCCTATATTTGTACACACTAGACTCCATAAGCATCAGACCATACCTAGCGGTCACACCATAAAAAGTCTGTGACATGCGTGGAACCAAAGTATGGTGGATCACTTACAAGCCCACCATAGCTCTCAGTTCAAAGGACCACATATACTACTTAACTCGAGAGGACCCTTTGTTGACGGCTTACATAGAGTGTTTATCGAAGGCCCTCGTGAGTCTGTCCTATATCCAGTCCTAACTGGATACCCATATGTCAATACGAGCTCTAAGCTCACTTTGGCTAGGGACAACCAACATGATGCATAATAAATATTTGGTTTAGTACATAGCATTGCATACATAAGACTTTCTACTACTGATGCATAAGAAATTCTTCTCATGTGATCTATCTCTTCAAGAGTTTTAGGACATTGATTCTTGGATAGATAAATTTCATGTCTAAAAGGAAGTAATCCCTTTTTGAATTCATGCATAGCAAACTTAACCAGAATTTTGTCTATATATGCAGCTTGAGGTAAAGCTAACATCTTATTTTTACAATATTGCAATAGCTTAATTCCAATGATGTAACTAGTTTCACTAAGTCCTTCATATCAAATTAGTTAGATAAACAAATTTTAACTAATGATAATACTCCTACATCATTTCCAATAAGTAGTATACCATCTACATACAGGACTAGAAAAACCACCAACTACTATCTTCTTGTAAACACAAGATTCATCGAGATTTTAATCAAAACCAAACGATTTGATTACCTGATAAAATCTAATGCTCCACAATCTAGATGTTTGCAAACTATATGTTCTTAACCTATAGCTATAAAACCATCTGGTTGTATCGTATAGATACTTTCTTTAAGGTTGCCATTAAGAAAGGCAGACTTGACATCTATTTGTCAAATCTCATAATCAAGATTTGCTACAATGGATAAGAGAATTCTAATAGACTTAAGCATGGCTACTGGCAAAAAGGTCTTCTCATAAATGATACCTTTTTTTTAATGTACCCTTTAGCAATAAACCTAGCTTTGAAGGTTTTCACCTTTCCATCAACCCTTCTCTTTCTCTAGTAGACCCATCTACACCCTATAGGTTTTACCTTTTAGGTTTCTCTACAAGTTCCCAGACATTATTGGACTACATGGAATCTATTTCTGATTTCATAGCTTTATGTCAATAGTCTACATCTTTGTCAACTACTGCTTCATCATAGCTAGTAGGATCTAGTTCATGATCATTAGAGACTGCCTGAAAGGACTCTCCAATTAATATGTATCTAGTTGAACATCTAATAATCCTCATACTATGATGAAGTACCGATGGTTGTTGTTCTGTAATTGGCTCTGGATTGAGAATTAACTCATTGACTCTTTCAAGCACAATATTAGAGTTCCCAGACAACTCATCAAGAATTATCTTACTCCTAGGGTTGAAGTCTTTCATATAGTCTTCTTCAAGAAAGATTGCATTAATGCTAACTAATACTTTCTTGTCTTGAGAACTATAGAAAAGACTTCCTCTTGTTCCTTTAGGATAGCCAACAAATAGACAAACTTTTGACTTAGATTCCAACTTGTCTGTCTTCCTTTTTAGCACATGAGCTAGACAACCCCATATATGTATGTGACATAAACTTGGTTTACATCCTATCCATATTTTCAGAGGTGTTTTAGGGACTGACTTAGATGGAGTTAAGTCAAGAAGATACATGGTTGTTTCTAAGGCTTAACTCCAAAATGAGATGGGTAAAGTTGAATAACTCATCATTGACCTGACCATTTCGAAAAGAGTTCCATTTCTCATTTCTGCTACACCATTTTACTAGGGCGACCCTGTTGCAGTCAACTAGGATAATATCCCATTTCTAACAAATAGGTCCTGAACTCACTATAGAGGTATTCGCCATCTTGATCAGATCAAAGTACCTTTATGTGTTTTCCTAATTGGCTTACCACTTCGGCTTGAAACTCCTTGAATTTATCAAACACCACAGACTTGTAGTGTATTAGGTACACATAACTAAATCTAGAATGATTATAAATGAAATGATAAAATATTCATATCCTCCTCTAACTTATGTGTTTATGGGCCCGCACACATCAGAGTGCACTAATTCTATTGTTGCAATAGCTCTATTACCTTTAGAATTAAAGGGTCTTCTGGCCAATTTGCCTTCTATACAGGATTCGAAGACTAGTAATGGTTCAATATCTAATGAACTAAAAGGTCCATATTTGACTAATCTTTGGATCTTATCTAGATCACTATAACTAAGACGTAGATGTCATAGATACATTATTCAATTCTGTGCCATGCATGAGCTGATTTTAGAATATATGCAGTATAGATTGTTAACTAGTATACCAGAATATATAAACGACCTATTTCTTTTGATCACCACAATTGAGTAAAAAATAACAGAATAACCACAAATTTATTCAAATAACTAACTGAAATCAAATTGTGTTTGAGTTCTGGTACTAACAAACAATCATCTAATACTAAAGTCCTAAAATCATCAAAATAAAGCTAAACAACTCCCACTGGCTTGGCTGCAACAGTTACACCATTTCCTAGCCTTACATTGATCTCTCATTCACTGAGTTATCTAGTTTTCTGGAACCTTTGTAATGAATTGGAAATATTATTAGTGGCTCTAGAATCTACTACCCAAGAATCAGTATAATCAACCACTAAACATGTCTCAATGAAAAGAATTTTACCTGAAATAGAAGATGCCCATTTAGCCATTAAAAGCTTTGCTAAGTAAACTGGACAATTTATCTTCCAATACCCTTTAACACCACATTGGAAATATTTTCCTTCGGGTTTCTTGTGCTTTTATTGAATTTTCACAAAAGCTGAGTTAGATATTGTCTTGGGCTTATTCTTTTTCTTATTACTACCCTTTTCTTTAGGATTAGGACCAAAAGAGAAATATGGGCCCTTAGTTAAATGAACACTTACTCTAGGTTTTATTATGGGCTCAGCAACTCTAAACTGATTCATTAGCTCAATTAATGAAAAATTCAACTGATTCATTGACATGTTTAACAGAAAGTCTAAAATGAGGGTGCTAAGGTTTCTAGAACCATCTCAACCTTAGATTGGCCAGTGTATTCCCCATTCAAATCCTCAACTTGCTGGAATAGTGCAATCATTTTCAACATGTGATCTTGCATAGGAGTTCCTTCGAATTGCCTAGTATTCATGATCTCTTTCAAAGCAACCTATCTTAAAGTTATATTTTTATCAACAAACATCTCTGAAAGGCTGAATACCATTTCAGCAGCCGTTTCCATAGTCTTATGCTACTTTACTGGAGTACTAGACAAAGAAGCTAATATATAACATCTGTTCATTTCATCAGACTGTTGCCACTTGTTATAAGCATATTTTTCAGCTTGAGATGACTTTTCATTAGGTTTAAAAGGGCATTTTTCAGTTATGACATATTTGTGCTTTTCAGCTATGAGAATAATGTCTAAGTTGCTCTTCCAATCCACATAATTCTTTTTGGTTAACCTGTTTTAGTTAAGGATGGCTGTTAGTGGGCAAAATGAAGAAATGATTTTGAAAGATAGCTCATACATAAGCATACATTATCTAAAAGCACGTGTAACTTTTACATAAATACATGAAATGCATTTATGTAGAACTCTTTAACTACATTATGCATCGGTAATCCAATTTTTATTCAGAATACGCCTCCGTATAGTAGTCGTATCCATCATGAATCAGACTAGTACCATACTAATTTATCATTATTATCTAGATATCTTATATCAAATAATAATAAACTACTAATTCTTTAGCCCTGAGATTTAATTTACAAGAACTCTGTAGGGAGGATATTAATCAACTTAAGTTGAGTGCATAACCATTATTTCAATCCTTTGTATTTCCTAATTAAAAAAGCCACCGCAGGATAATTAATTTTGCATGAGTCCTATATTGGATCTTATCATTTAGAGAAGTCTTATCTAGTAACTAGTTCTGATTAATACCCTCCATAGGAAGCACACAAGGTTTGATGCAAAGCATTAATCTACCTTACTATAGAACCAATAATGGACGTCGTGGGTTTTATGCCTAAAGCCCTCTCTCGCTCAATATTTTAATTCTTAGAGTTTTTAATTAATTTATAAAATGACTTTCCACTCATTAATATCTAATTTTAATTCCATAAAATAATTAACAAGGTCACGTTAAATAATAAATTAATATAATATTTAAAAAATATGACAATAATCTTATCATAATCTTATTAGAATATTAATATCATACAAAATGATATATTTTATGCGTGGACATGTGAATGTGACACCCTTAATCTATATGCCATGTTATTCATCCAATCAATTAACTAAATAAATAAATAACCCATAATTTATGACTTTTCCTAGGAAGAAAAACATTAAAATTAAGCTTAAATTCTTTAAAATCTTCTTTGAAGTTAACTTGGGCTCTTTCAAAATGTTATCTCCGCTTGCTTGTCTTCTTTTGTGGGTTAAAGCTTTGGGACTTTTAATTTTCTTTAGTCCATTTAGTTTTAAAAATAAATTGGGCATATTTATGCTTAAAATTTATTTGGGCCTTCTTAAAATATTTAAATAAAAAATACTTTTAGACCCAATAATTTTAATAAAATAGCCCAAATAAAATTTTATAAAATTTGACAAAAATTAAAAAGAGTTTGGGCCAACTTTAAATTTGTAAATACCCTTAATTAGTGCAAAAATAAATTTGGGTCAAATTTGAGGACCTATTTACAAATATATCAAAGTTCTCTCACCAAACTATGATTATCCAATACCTGGAGGGGGCTGGGTGGAATAATTAATTTTTTTACGGCCATTTTTCATTATTTACAAACTTTTAAGGATCAATTTATAAATATTGTAAACTAACTTGGTTAAAAAAAATTAGTTTAAAATTTGAGGGGCCTATGTGATATTTATAAGATGAACTCTAATCCATCGTATTCACACAGCGCTGCCTCCCACCCATTCTCTTTCACATCGCTGCCCACCAGTCTGGCTATGCTTCCAGCCGTCGATTGATGACGAGAAGAGACAACCGACTTTAGGCGACAACAATCACCTCACCGTACGACTTCTCTGCAGCAAACATTCCTTTGCAGCCACCATTGTCCACTGCCGCTCTTGTATGAACCACCGCTGCTATAGTTGCCACAATGGTTATTTCCCACTTGCTGGCTAGTAGCGACCGCACACGCCACTGCCATGAACGAGCGGCAGCGTGCACGGCTTCTACGATTTCATGTTTCTTAATTTCTTTTTTTTATACAACAAAAATTTTTAAAAATATATATTCTTTATTTTATAAATAAAAATTATAAATCATTTAATTGGCTTACAAAGAAATCTAAATAATTACCAAGAATTAACCTAATTAAGAGGAGAAATTGTGATATTATTTCATCACCCCCTCTTGTTACAATTCCAAAAAGAAATACAAACACAAATCTAACCGTGTATTATTGTGGGCATAACCATTCATCATAGAATTAATAAAAATAACAAATATAGATTAAATATGCAATTGATGCCACAATAAATAATTACTACTACATACAAATTAAATTATATATGTAATATGAAACAAGGCAGCTTTAATACCAATTGTTGGTAGTAAATAAATTTTTTTTTGTTTATCAAAATAAACGTAGCAGAAGCTAGATTGTCTTGTTTATAATTACATGTATAGGGATAGAATATTACCTCAATTCCTCGCTATGGCAAATCTTGAATTAACTGGTTGCAATCTTCTCTATTATCCTTAATCTTCAAATTCAACGCATGTGGGCACGTGAAACTTTTCTTAATCTCTAAAATCACTAATATCCAAATCTAAGAGAATGGTAATATGTAAAAATAACTAGTTTTCGCGTAAGAATATGTAAAAATAATTTTTCTGGTTATGGTTGTTATAATATTTACTACTCTATACTTTCATATTTAGAATTAAATTAGGATTATAAAATTATAGTTTGATGGGAATTTTAGTTAGTAGAGGGACTACAAGACCAATGCTTCTTAACTCCAACCTAAAAGGCACAGTCCTAATCATCTCATGATACACTAGTTCTTGTAAGTTAATCTCAGGCTATCCCACTAAACACCAAGGGTTGTACTCTAGTTACCTATGTTATTAAGTAAAAGCTCATTTAATTAAAACTCCTTTTAATTAAATTAGGCTTGATCTTTAGACCAATAATAACCACTTAATTGACCCTCTAATTGATATCCATGATTAAAGCTAGGCCATGAAAAAACATCTTGCCTCTTTAATTATTTATTTGCCCTTAAGTCACTGAATGCTCTAATGATCACTTTTAATATACCTATATTTGTAAATAAATTTACAAATAAATATTATTATCCAATAAATTATTTGTTAAAAATCTGTGGCCACGGATTCAAATGATCAAGTACTGCAAACAGATTAGGTGGAAATATTTATTAGATTCTATCTTGCAAATATATGTTCCTGCGACCCATTAAATTATATGTTTAAGATATTGAGATTTTAAAATTTTATATGAATCTCACTCTGTGATAACTCAAAAGATATAACGTATGAATATAAGTTCATTATTTCCTTAGGATTAAGATCAATCAAGCTTATCAAAGCTTTTGTGAATTAAGATCTATGACATTTAATTAACCAGATCAAAATTCATAGTAGTCTCTTTCAATTTAACACATATACTAATTTTTCTACTCGAAGTCTCTACTTCGATGATCAAGGTATATCATTTACCATAAGAAGCAAAAAAAACTACAACTTTACATAATAAAATACCATTTTTCATTAATGGTTGTGAACGTAATTTTATTTATAAAGAACTTGTGATTTATACCCTTTGTATTAGCATTATATGCCTAATATATAGATCACATACTTTATGAATATGGGCTCATCAATGTGTGCTCAACTATATATATATATATATATATAGATAGATGAATAAACTTTATTAATCTAATAAAATATTATTACACATACTTTAAGAACATAAAATAATATAAAACATCTAACATTTATATATGGGAAGGTTGTTTACTCATGAGGATTTAGGATCGCTTCCCAGGATAAGCAAGAATGACATAGAGTTAAGGAGTGTTCACTTCTTAATTATGAAAGGTTCTTTTAGTTTTATCTTGCGTTGTTTCATAAAGTACTAGTTCTTAAGGTTTTTTAATTTGACAGGCTTTACAAGATAATCTTTACAAGGCTAAGGCATATAAATAAGCTTCATGCTTTCAAATTTATAGTGGAAGGATTGTAGTGGTAATTGGAGAAAAGGTCTGAGGAGGAGGTTCTTATGTGTGGGTGGATCTTCCTCTTTTAGAATGACCTTATGATGATAGAGGAGGAGAATTAATAGTTGAGGGCTGATGCTATAAATGTGCTAACGATGGCTAAATTATGATAGACCGTCGAGATGTTGAACAATGCATTAGGGGAGGTCAAAATAGCTAATGAAAACCTTTAAAGAGAGAAAGTTAACATACGGGTAACTTATAAAGAGCTAATGAAGACGAAGTACCCTTCTTGGAAGGTGAAGTGGAAAATATGTAACAAGGAAGGATACTCTGGAGAGTACTATTAGACAGCTTCAAGATCAAGTCTTTATGGCTAACATATAACTGTAAAGGAAGCATGAAGAGTCTCGAGAACTTAGCAACCAAGCTTCTTTAGGTGTAGATGTTGGTTTTAGTGTGTGATGTGTAGAGGTATGTATAATTTTAAAATTACAAAAACGCAGTGGAAGTATTACAAACATGTCATACACAATATTGCATATTCAATCACATATACTCATATATGTTCATACAAGCACATATATATCTCATATATATTCATATGTATCATCTAATTAAGATTGCAAGTAAATAACCTACCCGGCTTTAAAGGTAGCTTTCAAATTCTTCAAGAACTCCAACCTTTAATTATTGACCTCACCTTGAAGTATCTTGTTGCACAATTCTAGTTTACAACTGAAATGGGTGAAATTGTGAAGCTAGAATAGTAGCCACAGATTCCGGCAATTGGTGTTTTAACTTTTAAAATAATTTTAGGTTTTTATAATTTATTTCTTACAAGAGATGAGAAGAATTAAGTGTCTTTGGTCTTTGTTCCAACACAACCCTTTGTTTAGAACTTTGGTAAGACTTTGCAATTTTTCTCAACTCTTTGAAAGGACTTAGCAAATTCTCTCAACTCTCTCTCATACTTACTTAGCTGAATGATGCACCTCTGTATTTCAAAAAAAATGAACTCTTCCCTTTGTTTTGTGTAAATGATGGCTCATCATAATGCTCCACACCACTCACACTTGTTGGCCATTTGTTTCAATAATATTCATAACCTACCATTTAATAAAGATGAGATAATTGATCACTATCAACCAATTTCTCCTCCCCTTCCTTAAATGGCCAACCAATACACTTGCATATGCAAAGAAATAATGCGCCTTTATAATTTATTAAATTATTAAAGGAGTAATGGCAAACCTCACTTATAGCATTATATAAGTGTTAGATACACTTTTATAAAATAATAAGAATTAAATATATATATATATATATAATGTGTAAAATATATATATTATTTATTCAAGAACTACTTTTTGAATAATAACTTTTTACCTTATAAGTATTTACTAGTAAGGTAAATTGGTGAATACATGGTAAAATCATTCATGAAGCAAGATTGTGCCATTTGTCAATTTCTTATTAATTAATAACTCTTGTCAACTAATAATGTATTTTACATTTAGGTTTTAACAAGTGCATACCACAAGAAACCTTGAAACATATTTTCACTTTACTAGAATTTCTAGGACTAAATTGTTCAGTCCAATATGCTGCCCCAGTGCATAACGAGTACACTTCATATTGTTAGACTCTCTAGGTCTATGCCTGGTTTGTCATATGAAACTTATCCATACGTTCGTGAACAATGTCCCATACACATGTTACGGATATTACAAAACGGCGCATTAGACCATACAAGTTGAGGTTATAACATATTTGTATAATCCTTCCATTATAGATATCCTAGAAGAGTGGAGATATAGATCAATACCATCAAGTCTCCATACGCTCAACCATAAACTTATCTCTAAATTTGTATCTTAGTAAATAATATCTATAAAAAATTTTACGATATTATATATTCCTAGAATAAAACTATTTTTCCCGGGTATTTCTGCTTATGACTATAAGACTTTCTGAAATACAATCTTGGAGCATTAGGATATATTACTCACCCAAATAAGCTGATAGATCTCATATCTATGCACACTGGACTCCATGAGCATCGAACCATACCTAGCGACACCCAATGGTCAGACCATGAAAGGTATCTGACATGTGTGAAACCAAAGTATAGTGGATCACTCACAAGTCCACCGTGGCACTCAGGTCTAAGGACCACGAATACTACTTAACTCGAAAGACTCTTCATTGACAGCTTTATGGGATGTCTATTGTAGGTCTTTGTGACTCTGTTCAATATTCAGTCCTTACTGAATACTTGTATCTCTATACGAGCTTCTACTAAACTCATAGTCTACCAAAACTAACCATCTGAACTATCTAGATATAGACATACATCGATCTATATATTATAAGGTTTTCATTGACAGACCCATATCACTAAAGATAGATCAAGAATATAGAGTTTGAGAACATACTTGCATAACAATATTTCTTAGCACTATTTGTAACTCTTTTCAACTATGTTATTACTAATAAATTCTTAGGTCTTTATCTAATTTCAGACAAGGCTTTAGATTTTGGTAACTCTTATAACCTAGTAACTCTTATCAAAGCTAACTTTTAGCATTTATAACTTTTAGCGTTGCTAATTCTTAGCATTGATCTAAACTCTTTTAGATCAGATCTGAACTCTTTCAAATCATACAATGTCTAAATGTTACAAGCATCTTACCATATATATAATATAATTAGTGATATAACAAAAGGATAATAGTATAAACATAAAACAAATATTTATACATAAAAGGGATGGCACGTAAGTACAAATCCCAACAACTCTCACTTACTTTAGTGCCATTCAAGATGGTATCTAATGCCTATTGACTCCACATGTCTTTCAAATATTTTTAGAGTTAAGGCCTTAGTAAGTGGGTCCGCTACATTATTCATAAAGTCTACTCTACGAACTATTACATCTCCTCTAGCCAAGATTTCTCTAATAATATGGTATTTCCTTTTCACATGCTTAGACTTTTGGTGTGCTCTTGGCTCTTTAACTTGTGTAATGGCTCAGTTGTTGTCACAAAATAATGGTATAGGATCTACTGAACTTGGAACTATTCTAAGTTCAGTGACAAATTTGTGTATCCAAACCGCTTCTGCCTCTGTTGTTGAATTAACTCTTGATGATTGTTTGTTGCTCTTCTAACTACCTACAGCACCGTTGAGAATGAATACATACCTAGATGTAGACTTTTTATCATCTAGATTAGAATGGAAGTTTGAATTTGTGTATTCTCTCACTTGTAAGTCACTTTCTACATATATCAAAAACTTGTCCTTAGTACCCTTAAGATATTTTAAAACTTGTTTCACAGCCATCCAATGGCCTTCGCCTGAATCAGACTAATAACGGCTTATAACACTTACAGCCATGTTAATATCAGGTCTCGTACACATCATGGCATACATCAGGCTTCCTATAGCTGATGCATATGGTATGTTGGACATTCTAACCTTTTCATCTTCACTATGAGGACACATATTCCTTGAAAGATGAACGTCATGTCTAAAAGCTATATTAACTGTCTTACAATTACTGAAATTATACCTTTCTAAGACATTATCTATATACGATGATTGAGAGAGTCCTATAAGCCTCCTAGCTCTATCTCTATAAAGATTTATCTCTAGTATATAGGAAGCCTCTCCAAAATCCTTCATGGAGAAATTCTTACTTAGGTATCTTTTGACTGATTGCAGCATACCAATATCATTTCTGATAATGAGTATGTCATCCACATATAGAACCAAGAAGACTACCATGCTCCCACTGCTATTTTTGTACACACATGATTCCTTTTCATTTTTTATGAAACTAAATCCTCTGATTACCTCATCAAAATGAAGATTCCAACTTCGGGAAGCCTGCTTAAGTCCATAGATAGACTTCTTCAGTTTACATACTAGACTAGAAGTTTGGCTGGATGTAAAACCTTCATGTTTTTCCATATAGATCTTTTCTTCAAGATATCCATTTAAGAATGTTGTTTTTAAATCCATTTTCCAAATTTCATAGTCATAATATACAGTAATTGCCAATAAAATTTGAATTAACTTAAACATTGCTACTGGTAAAAAGGTTTTCTCATAATCGATCCCAGATCGCTGAGAATAACCTTTCGCAGCCAGACGGGCTTTAAAAGTTTCTATTTTTTCATCAGGTCCATACTTCCGCTTGTAAATCCATTTACAACTAATAGGAACAATTCCTTCAAAAAGCTCAACCAAGTTCCAAACTTGATTGTGATGCATTGAGTCAATTTCAGATTTCATAGCCTTTTGCCATTTTCTTGAATCGATGTCTAACATCGCCTCTTTGTAAGTCAAAGGATCCTTTTCTTCAATTAAGAAAACATTAAAAGCACCTTCAGGTATTGAACCATACCTTTCAGGTGGCCTTGATATCCTTTCTGACCTACGTGGAGGGTGCGTCAAAGGTATTCCAGTCAATTGAGCTCGAGGTTCTATTATTAGTTTATTTAAATGCTGATTGACTTCATCTATTTCAATCTTTCTACAATCTCCATGATTCATAAGAAACTCTTTCTCTAGAAAAGTGGCATAACGAGAAATAAACACATTTCGTTCCTCTGAATCATAGAATTGGTATCCCATTGAATTCTTAAGATATCCAATGAACCTGTACTTGTATCCTTTGGGTGCAAGTTTATCTTGTTGTGTAACTTTTACGTAAGCATGATAACTCCAAATCTTAACGTATTTAAGAATTGGTTTCCTTCCAGTCTATATCTCATGTGGAGTAGATGGAATAGTTTTTGATGAAACTCTATTCAATATATGAGCAGCAGTTTCTAATACATAACCCTATAGATACTCAAGGAGATCAGCGAAGCTCATCATCGACCGAAACATATCCAATAGTGTCTGATTCCTCCTCTCCAAAACACAATTATATTGTGGAGTACTTGAAGGACTATACTAAACGAGAATCTCATTCTCCTTTAAATAATCTGAAAATTTACTACTCATGTATTCACCGCATTGATCTAATCGAAGGCATTTGATATATATTCTGATTTGTTTCTTTACTTCAATTCGAAACTCTTTGAACTTTTCAAAAGTTTCTGATTTTGGTTGATAAGAAACACATATCTCAATCGTGATAAATCATCGATAAAGATAACAAAGTATCGAAAACCACCCATTGCAATGTGATTCATTGGACCACATATATCACTATGTATAAGTTCCAATAAATCAGTGGCACAATGTTCAACACCAATAAATAGAGCTTTGTTCATTTTTCCTTGAATACAAGATTCACAAACTGGATATGATTCAATTGTCAGATCAGGTATCCGACCATCCTTGACTAGACGGGTTAGGCATCTCACACTTATATAACCTAATCTCATGTGCCATAATTCTGTATCATTTAACGTTTCCACTTCATTACTAGCATTCACCTATATATTCATGACATTTCATATTATATCTAATATATAATGGCCATTAATCAACTTATATTCAGCTAACAAAATATTATCTAAATCATACAAACATAAGGAACGGTTTTGACCATATATATGATATCTTTCACTGTCCAATACAGGAATGGAAATAATTTTCCAGATAATGTTTGGAACAAAATAACAATTATTCAATACAACAATTTTATTACATGGAAGTAGTAAATTAAAACATCAAATAGCCTTGAATTGTAGGAAATCTCTATTTCCAACACAAAGCTGTACTTCTCTAGGTTGTAACATTTTAACTTCCTTCAAACCCTGCAACACATTGCAGATGTGAAAAGGACAAGCAGTATCTAATGCCCAACCAATACTAGCATCAAATACTAAAGAAATGCCAATTAAAGGTAAGTGCATGCTTGAGGGTGTCTTCTTAACCATGGCAAGGTAGTTTGTGCAGTTTCGCTTCCAATGCCCATTCTCGTTGCAATGAAAACATTTTCCTTTTGCTTGGTTCTTATATTGGGGCTTGGACATGTGTTACTTTTGAGGACCCATTTTGGGTGCATACATTACTTTCTTTTTATTCTTCCCTTTGGAATTCTTAAAAGTTTTGAGATAGAGAATGAAGCACCCTAAACGTAGAAGTTCATGCCTCATTTATTCATATCCTCTTGAGCTATGTTTAGCATGTTATGCAGATCAGCATAAGTATGGGTCAATACTTGCATATTAAAGCTCATGATGAACTGTGCAAATGACCTTGGAAGTGATTGGAGAAATAAACTATTCCCCAATGCATTACTTAGTAAGATATCCATGGTTTCTAACCTCTCAATTTGTGATATGATCTTGAGGACATGAGGACTTACTGGACTTCCCTTGGGTAGTTTAGCTTGAAAGAGATATTTGGCAACCTTATATATTTCAACTTGAGGTCGGTCACCAAATAACTCTTTCAGGTGGAGCATGATACTCTCAGCACTATCTATGTAGACATGCTCCCTTTGGAGCTCTGTAGACATTGAGCCAAGGATATACGATTTGACTTTCAAATCATCATCCAACAATTTCAAATATATCTACTTTTTCTCAGGAGAAGCATAATCAAAAATAGCTCGGGGCAAGCCTTGATCAATTACATATCTAAGCTTATCAGAATTCAGAACTATTCTGAGATTCATAAGCCAGTCAGCATAATTTTTTGCACCTTTGAGTTGGTGCGCATCAAAGATATGAACTAGAGGGTTGCTTGAAGTCATTTGATCTTTACAAGATAAAAGAAAAGATGTAGTGGAATATTTCAATCACTAATAAGTAATGTTTTAGATCATGGGTATAACAGTTATATATTTTATAATCTAAAAAAAAGGCCCTTCCATTATTTTACATAATCCCTTTAATCTTTCAAATGAGAAAATGATAGTTCAAAAACTCTTTAAACTATATAGTGAAAAGTGGATCCCATTGGCATTTACTTCAGTCGCACACTTTAGCAATCTAGGCCTTTGTAAACCAAAAGGTAGATAACTTTTATCAATTGCATCTCATACAACTCTTGCTATTGATCATAAATACACCTTATCCACACACTTTAGCGATCTAGGATAAATGTATTCTATATTTACTTATTCAAATATATGTTATTGATATTATCCGCTCACTTTAGTGATCTAGGGTAATACTTTAGCATATATTTGCCCCGTCTAATGTTTAACCGGCATAGCCTAAGTCACACCAATCAATCCCTCACACTTTAGCGGTCTTGAAAAAAATCAAAGTGACTTGTCTAATACCGTATTGACAAGACGGATCATATTTAACATTATCTCATAAAATATATTTCAATCTGATTAAAAGAGATTTATTAAATACATTCTCATTTCATAAAAATGATTAATATAGATCATTCATTTAAATTTTACGCAAACACAACTTACCCTCACCAAAAGAGCTCCCATTGTGATTATCGACATATATGAATGATCACATCATGTTATGATAATTATAGAATCATATTACAACAACAAAATAAATCAAAACATGATAAAATAAATAAAATAAAATAAAATAAAAATTCTATAATAGTGATAGACACCGTGGCGTTGGAAAATGGACGCCGCGACATCCATTGAAGATGGACCGGGCATCGTAACACCCATATCAATGTGCGGCGCCGGACACTGTCACTATACCCTATGTCCGAAAAATAAATTTTATGTTTATACTTCTTATTTGTCTTCCTTGATTATAGTCGTGTCTCTTGTTAAAAGTCTGATCACCTGAGTGAGTGAATATTCTACTATAGATACTTTCTTGATAAGTTTATCAACTTCTACAATTTTTCTCCCAAGGAATTTGAGAGATGCTTACTTCTTAAAGGTACTCAGCAGCTTTCTTCACTTTTGCAAAGTAACTTTTCATTCGTCCTCCCTTAACTGTGCAATCTCCATTCCATTTTGAGGATAATAATGTTGATTCTGTCTAAATTTTGAGCCTTTAAATCATCAGCTATTGTGTTATCATGAATCCTTCAACCAATGCTTCGTAATCGGCCTCTTTGTTAAATGTTGGGGATAATAAATTTACTGTAGATTCCAATATGAATCCATTTTGTTTTTTTTTTCTAATCTCTAAACTTGATCCCCTGTGGTTAGATATTGTATCTGTGTTCATCTTTCAATTTCCCCTGGTTCTATAAGTTTTGGAAGCAATATGTCATCTTCAAGTTGGTTTGCATTCTAGTAGAAACTAAGCCACCGTTTGTCCTAGGTTGTTTTCCTAGGCTTATACTCAATGTCTAGGTGAATTAATCTCATAGCCATCTCGGTGAATCTTCTTATGATATCTAATCCAAACAGAATGCATTTTAAGGTGTAGGAAGTGTACACTATAATAGGACGGGTCTTGAAGTAGTGTCAGAGTTTGTATTTGGCCTGTATAAGTGCGAGGACAAGTTTTTTTTTCTATTGTTGAGTATGTAATCTCTTCATCTAAGAGTACTTTACCTGTATAGAAGATAGGCTTTTGTTGTCCCTCTACTTCCTTAAATAAGATTACACTAACCTCTATTCTTGAAATGGCAAGGTACAAAAATAAAGTCTCCTTAAGAAGCGGTATAGATAATCTTGGAGGTTGCCTCAGCTATTCTTTTAAGTTTTATAGTACTTTTATATGTTCCGATCTCTATAAGTTCTCAGTTTTTACTTTGATCGCTTGGAAGAAAGGTTTGCATTTGTCTAACATCCTAGATATGAGTCTATTTAGAGCTGCCATTTTTTCTGTGAGTATTTGTTCTTTTTTTGGTGTCTTTAGGATTATAATGTGTCAGAGGGTTTGGATTTATGATGGGCTTACTTCGATTGCCCTTATTCTTACAACATGCCCAAAGAAGGGTCCAAATGAGATTTCGAATGTGCATTTAGTTGGATTTAATCGCATATTGAACACTTTTAGGACATCGAATATTTCTTGTAGGTCTGAAACATTATCATGTACTTCTTTGATTTTAACCATTGTGTCATCTATGTAGGCCTCTATTTTTCTTCCCAAAGGATTTGTTGACTACTCTAGAAGGTGGATTATGCATTCTTTAATCCAAACAATATCACTTTATAGTAATATGTTCTATGCTAGGTTATGAAGCTAGTCTTTTCTTCATCCTTAAGGGCCATCCTGATATGGTTATATAATTGTATACATCTAGAAATGATAACCTTTCATATCCTATTATGGCATCCATTATTTGGTTGATTTTGGGAAGTGAGAGGGAATCCTTTAACATTGCCTTGATTAGATTTGTGCAATCCACATATACTCTTCACTTTCCATTCTTCTTTCTTGTAACTACCACATTACATAACCATTATGGGTAGTAAACTTCTTGAATTAAGCCCACTTTTAGAAATTTATCTACTTCGTCACTAATGATCTATCTCTCATTTTCACCAATTTGGCGAAACCCAAAAAGTCCTTGAAATGAAATATTCATTTCTTTTATAAAGCAATTTCCATCTTCAATTATGTCAACACACAGCCCCCACCAAGCATGGTCATTCATTGCCATTTGTTTTCCCTTTAGTTTTTTAATAAGTTGACAAAATAATATTTGTTTATTTAAAATATTTTTGAATAAACAAATGACTTTGCTTGTCTTATAAGCAAGGACATTTTAGTCACTGTAAGGTCAAACAATGAATGGCTTATCTTTTGCCACTTATCATCATTTCATTGTCAACAACTTTTGTTAACTAATTAAATAATTTACTTAACACTTAAGTCTTGACAAGTGCACAACCCGAGGGATCTTGAAACAAAAATTTAGTTTGTTAGAATTTTCTGGATTGAATTATTCAATTCAGTCTGCTGCCCCAGTATAAAACGAGTACACTTCATATTACAAGACTCCCTAGCTTCATGCTCGGTTTGTCACATAGAACTTCTCTATACATCTGTGAACGATGCCTCATGCACACATCACGAATACTACAAATCAACGCGTTAGACTATATAAGCTAAGGTCATAACATATACATATAATCTTTTTATCATCTATATCATAGAAGAGCTAAGATATAGATAATCATCATCAAATCTCTATATGCACATTTATAAACTTATCTCTAGATTTTTATTTCTTTAAATGATATTCGCAAACAATTTTGTAATATTATTTATTCCACAAAAAACTCTTTTTCGAGTTTACTACTTATGGCAATAAGATTTTTTAAAATATAATCTCAAAGTATCAGGATATACAACTCACTTATGTGAGCTGACAGATCTCATATTTATGCACACCAGACTCTATGAGCATAAGACTATACCTAGTGACAGATAATGGTCAGACCATGAAAGGTCTCTAACATTCATAGAACCAAAGTATGGTGAATCACTCACAAGCCCATAGTGGCACTTAGGTCAAAAGACCATAAATACTACTTAACTCGAGAAGACTTGCCATTAATGGCTTTATAGTATGTCTATTCAAGGTCTTCATGAGTCTGCTTAGTATCTAGTCCTCACTGAATACCTAAGTGCCTATACGAGCTTCCAACAACTCTTTGCAACTATGTCATTACTAATATATTGTAAGGTCTTTGTTCCATTTCAGGCAAGGCTTTAATTCCTTAGATTACGCTGACTCTTATAACAAGCTAACTCTTAGCACTGCTAATTATTAGCAACTATAACTCTTAGCACCTAATCTAAATTTCTTTAGACCAGATAATGTCTAAAACATTAAAAGCATCTTACCATTTAATAATATAATTAGCGATTTAATGAAATGATGACTGTATAAATATTACAAAATAAATATTTATATATAATAGGATGGCATGTAAGCACAAATCCCAACAAATATATTCATAAGATGAAAATTTTGTATTATAATAAACACATTGCACATGCATGCACCCTAGGAAATAGCACACTTTCACTAATTACTATAGGATCCAAGTGAGTCATTATCAAGCTAGTAAAGTTTTCTCAAGAGAAGTTGATTTCTTTCAATTCTTGTACTATCAACAAAGTTATGGAAGTTTCCACTATTCTACATCTATGCATATTGGTTGCTCTCCCAAATAGCAACCTCCATCTGTCATACTTTCCTTCTCTATCAATTAGTCTACTATAAAGTACTGCTATTTAAAATTGATTTACTACCATTCTTACAAATAATGCTTCAATAGAATTGATGAGCGTATTTATATTTATCATTTTAATCTCCTAAACTTGATAATTGCTCAAATTAAATAAGAATATAAATATATTTTTAATGTGCGTTAATGTTATTTTTTAGGTTCCAAGTTAACGGAGCTATTTAACGTGAAAAGCTGAGAAGAACGTTCAAAAATATCAAACTGCTATGGTAAAAATGAACATACCTTGCTACAATGCCACGCTGCGACACTGCAAAAACTCAGATTGTGGCGCCGCAACACTACAAAATTAAGGGCTCGGTGCGGGAACAATAAAAAGTTAACAAATCACTGTTCATAAGATACTGTTCATATGAATAGTGCTCCCACCCCCCAATAGCACTAATCGATGCAGAAAATTCCAATTTTGTCCTAATTTTGGTACATATAAAGATTGAAGGTTTCCCAAGATTTTTTCAATGAGTTCCTTCTTTTCTCTCTACTTCATTTACATTTATTTCAAGTTTGTAATTATGCTTTATGTTTATTAGAACATGAGTATTTTTATGAACATTTGGATGGATGTAATTGAATATTTTATTATAGATTGCTAGATTATATATTCTAGGGCTTGAAGGAACTCTATTGAACACTGTGTGTTGATGTTACTAAGTGATTAATGACTATTTGATTTTATTTATTTATGCTTTTTATATGCTTAATGCTTTTAATTTCATTGAGAAATGGATTGAATGATTTAAATAGTTGGGTTAAGTACTTAGGAGAGTCTAATCCATATATTGGATGTAAAAAGCATAGCTTTGAGTTTGTTGAGTTGAAAGACTAATAAACTTAGGGTAGTCACATAAGGGTAGCTTACTGTGTGTATGTATAATGGGTTAGATAGGGATATCAACTTAGTTGTATCTGCATAGCGTCTCATTCAACACTCCGAATAAGGAATAAGATTAATTATATACCCTGGACTAATGAATGCATAAAATTGGTTATTAATCGCTAATGACAAAGACCATAGGAACAATAGAGGGAAATCAAGTCCCTAGAACTCATTGCCATAGATCTTTCATTCCTTTAATTTACAGATTTATTTAGTTTAAAGCATATTTTATTCTATAATTCAACTTAGACTTTAGTTTTACCTAGATAACGTTAGGTTGCCAATACTGTAGTAATTAGCATTAATTTAGGATTCCAATCATCGTGGAAACTATACTTACTCATCACTTTATTACTTGATCACGACCCGTACACTTGCCGTTTAAATTCGCGTGTGTATAATTTCACGAACAAGAATCTTCAATGGACTCTTTTTTGGTTTGTAGTTCTTCCAAGATTGCTGGAATCAAACTTCCTTTGGTTTTTGTAATATCTTAGTTTATGGAGGCTTTATAAACGGATTATTTGTTTGCTTTCTCTTCTTCATAGTTTTCTTTTTCTAGGTAAAAAAAAGTCAAATAAGGATCCATGGATTACATTTAGTATTGATATGGATATTTCCTCACAATATGGAACTTTTGTCCTAACTAATTTGGTTTTTTTTTGGCTCAGTGTCTGTGGTTTTTAAGTTTTATTTCTAATCTAGATTCTAAAAAAAAACTCTGCTTCTCATGGAGGCATTAATTTGGCTTCTCAAAGATCAACACTTCCCTGTGTTATGTCATATTTATTATTAAAGGCATAATGTTTAGACTTATCCCTATTTTCTTCCAGTGTCACCACAGGTTTTGGTTTTCTAAAAATTATAGAATCTTTATATTTCACCGATATCTTCTCTGCTGGTGTGTTTATTAGGATCAATGGTTCAACATATGTCTTAGTCGTTTCTCGTCTATATCAGCGTCTCAAGTAGAGGGTCACTTTCTATATCCATCTCTCTGCGATGAGCTTCCGTCCTTTTATTTTGTTATCACAAAAGCTTCTTTCATTGTAACTGTCTCGTTCTATTCTTCTCAGATCCATTATGCTAATTTTTTATTAATTATTTCAAACAAGTAAAAGTTCTGACGCATTAGGTAACTGTAGTATGGTGTTGATATTCGTACTGGTTTTTAGTAAGCTTGAGCGGGTATCTCTATGTTGTAACTTTCTAACACACTTAGCACTTTATTAAACTTGTTGAAGAAGTTTTTGATCATTTCATTCTCCTCTTGTTTTATAAAAAATAGGTCTAATATGACCTTCTTGTCTTTTTGGTTCTAAATATATTGGGCAATGAATTATGTTGTTAATTCATCAAAGACAGATGTAGAGTTTTCTTTTAGCCCCTTGAAAATTGCTTTGCAAGGTCTCTTTAAGCTTGACAAAGAAATATAAGCACTTTAAGGGTCTGTCCATTGCATGCATTACTATTTTCACGTTGAAGTGAAAGATATGCTCTTTTGGGTCTCCAGTTCTATCATATATCTAAAAGCTTGGCATCACGAACTTGTAAGGTTTTTCTACGCATTTGATGGATTCTATGAAAAGATTGTAGTTTGCTCTCTTTACCAAGGACATTGCACCTTCGGTGACCCTAATTTTTCCAACCTTCCCATACAATTCGCTAACTTCTCTAATGGTGATCACCTTTACATCTTTAGTTTCATGTACTTTCTTTATTACTTCTAAAGTTTCCTTATTTGCTCTATTCTCCATTAATAGTTAACACTGAGTTAGTCTTAGCCTATTCTTGTGGTCTAGAACTTCTTCGAAGTCATCGTTTAGCTCTTCATACCCTGCCATTGTTATTAGTCGGTCTTTTAATTATCGATTCTTTTTTTGGGTTTTCTCGAGTTGTTTTAAAATCTTCTTCAAGATATCCATTATGCCAATGGGAATCTTGCTCTTCAGAGAGACTAAGTTTGGGTTACTCGGACCTCCTATTTTAGTGTCTAGAAGATTTAAATTATTTGCATTCTTATCTTTTTTATTTCCATCTTACTTGTTAATTATGGTAATTTTTATTATAGATAAGTTTACTTTTTGTTTAAGCTTTTTCACAGGCAGTGCCACTAAAATTCCTCGAATCAAAACCTCCACATCAATTAACTTCCTATCCTTGAATACTCCTTTAAATGATAATAAAAAAAAACCCCTTCGTCCTCCTACAAGAAAACATTATTTGATGCTTAAGTCATTGTTTACTTAAGAAGAATGGTACATATGTGTGAATGAGAATGTGTTCAAACAAGTAAAGTTGAATATATTATAAATTAAATAAGCAGAAAATGTATGAATAATTCTTGAGGAAATTCAGGACTATGCTTCTAATCTACTAATCAGTAAGTATTCCTCCTGGGGATGCCAATAGATGAGGGATTCACTTTCTTGGAAGGATAAAAAATAATGAGAATCGGCATTGTGGTGGTGCTACGAGACTAGCAATTTCTCGTATAGAAGAATAGATCCGCGGAGGGCGAGTGTCTAAAGACCTGGTTCTCTCTCTGAATCAGGTTATTCACTGGGCTGTTAAGCCATCGAATCCTAAGGAATGAATCATGTACCCTTTTTATAGGGAAAGAATCCTAATTCTTTTCTCAATTTAATTATACAAGTTATTAAATTTAATTAAACCTAAATTAGATAGATTTTAATTTCGTTAATGAGTCTTCAACTAAGAAGAAGGATTTAAATCGAATTCATTTACTTGTGGCAAATCTTTCTCCATGTAAAAAGTGAATAATAAAAATTGTAATAAAATTCATAATTCAATACGTTCCCACTTCCTTATGATATATGAAGTCCTTTAATAAAAATTGTAATATAAGATATAATAAATTTTTTCTTAATAAAGAACAGTAGGAATCTAAGATCTAGGTACCACCTTGAGCTCCATAAGGAACTTCCGGAGCTATATAGCCTCTTTTACAGTTTCAGATGCAGCTACATATTCAGCTTCCATGGTGGAGTCTGTAATGAATATTTTGCACTTCTTAAACTTATAGCCCTGATAATTGATCACTATCAACCAATTTCTCCTCCCCTTCCTTAAATGGCCAACCAATACACTTGCATATGCAAAGAAATAATGCGCCTTTATAATTTATTAAATTATTAAAGGAGTAATGGCAAACCTCACTTATAGCATTATATAAGTGTTAGATACACTTTTATAAAATAATAAGAATTAAATATATATATATATATATAATGTGTAAAATATATATATTATTTATTCAAGAACTACTTTTTGAATAATAACTTTTTACCTTATAAGTATTTACTAGTAAGGTAAATTGGTGAATACATGGTAAAATCATTCATGAAGCAAGATTGTGCCATTTGTCAATTTCTTATTAATTAATAACTCTTGTCAACTAATAATGTATTTTACATTTAGGTTTTAACAAGTGCATACCACAAGAAACCTTGAAACATATTTTCACTTTACTAGAATTTCTAGGACTAAATTGTTCAGTCCAATATGCTGCCCCAGTGCATAACGAGTACACTTCATATTGTTAGACTCTCTAGGTCTATGCCTGGTTTGTCATATGAAACTTATCCATACGTTCGTGAACAATGTCCCATACACATGTTACGGATATTACAAAACGGCGCATTAGACCATACAAGTTGAGGTTATAACATATTTGTATAATCCTTCCATTATAGATATCCTAGAAGAGTGGAGATATAGATCAATACCATCAAGTCTCCATACGCTCAACCATAAACTTATCTCTAAATTTGTATCTTAGTAAATAATATCTATAAAAAATTTTACGATATTATATATTCCTAGAATAAAACTATTTTTCCCGGGTATTTCTGCTTATGACTATAAGACTTTCTGAAATACAATCTTGGAGCATTAGGATATATTACTCACCCAAATAAGCTGATAGATCTCATATCTATGCACACTGGACTCCATGAGCATCGAACCATACCTAGCGACACCCAATGGTCAGACCATGAAAGGTATCTGACATGTGTGAAACCAAAGTATGGTGGATCACTCACAAGTCCACCGTGGCACTCAGGTCTAAGGACCACGAATACTACTTAACTCGAAAGACTCTTCATTGACAGCTTTATGGGATGTCTATTGTAGGTCTTTGTGACTCTGTTCAATATTCAGTCCTTACTGAATACTTGTATCTCTATACGAGCTTCTACTAAACTCATAGTCTACCAAAACTAACCATCTGAACTATCTAGATATAGACATACATCGATCTATATATTATAAGGTTTTCATTGACAGACCCATATCACTAAAGATAGATCAAGAATATAGAGTTTGAGAACATACTTGCATAACAATATTTCTTAGCACTATTTGTAACTCTTTTCAACTATGTTATTACTAATAAATTCTTAGGTCTTTATCTAATTTCAGACAAGGCTTTAGATTTTGGTAACTCTTATAACCTAGTAACTCTTATCAAAGCTAACTTTTAGCATTTATAACTTTTAGCGTTGCTAATTCTTAGCATTGATCTAAACTCTTTTAGATCAGATCTGAACTCTTTCAGATCATACAATGTCTAAATGTTACAAGCATCTTACCATATATATAATATAATTAGTGATATAACAAAAGGATAATAGTATAAACATAAAACAAATATTTATACATAAAAGGGATGGCACGTAAGTACAAATCCCAACAACTCTCACTTACTTTAGTGCCATTCAAGATGGTATCTAATGCCTATTGACTCCACATGTCTTTCAAATATTTTTAGAGTTAAGGCCTTAGTAAGTGGGTCCGCTACATTATTCATAAAGTCTACTCTACGAACTATTACATCTCCTCTAGCCAAGATTTCTCTAATAATATGGTATTTCCTTTTCACATGCTTAGACTTTTGGTGTGCTCTTGGCTCTTTAACTTGTGTAATGGCTCAGTTGTTGTCACAAAATAATGGTATAGGATCTACTGAACTTGGAACTATTCTAAGTTCAGTGACAAATTTGTGTATCCAAACCGCTTCTGCCTCTGTTGTTGAATTAACTCTTGATGATTGTTTGTTGCTCTTCTAACTACCTACAGCACCGTTGAGAATGAATACATACCTAGATGTAGACTTTTTATCATCTAGATTAGAATGGAAGTTTGAATTTGTGTATTCTCTCACTTGTAAGTCACTTTCTACATATATCAAAAACTTGTCCTTAGTACCCTTAAGATATTTTAAAACTTGTTTCACAGCCATCCAATGGCCTTCGCCTGAATCAGACTAATAACGGCTTATAACACTTACAGCCATGTTAATATCAGGTCTCGTACACATCATGGCATACATCAGGCTTCCTATAGCTGATGCATATGGTATGTTGGACATTCTAACCTTTTCATCTTCACTATGAGGACACATATTCCTTGAAAGATGAACGTCATGTCTAAAAGCTATATTAACTGTCTTACAATTACTGAAATTATACCTTTCTAAGACATTATCTATATACGATGATTGAGAGAGTCCTATAAGCCTCCTAGCTCTATCTCTATAAAGATTTATCTCTAGTATATAGGAAGCCTCTCCAAAATCCTTCATGGAGAAATTCTTACTTAGGTATCTTTTGACTGATTGCAGCATACCAATATCATTTCTGATAATGAGTATGTCATCCACATATAGAACCAAGAAGACTACCATGCTCCCACTGCTATTTTTGTACACACATGATTCCTTTTCATTTTTTATGAAACTAAATCCTCTGATTACCTCATCAAAATGAAGATTCCAACTTCGGGAAGCCTGCTTAAGTCCATAGATAGACTTCTTCAGTTTACATACTAGACTAGAAGTTTGGCTGGATGTAAAACCTTCATGTTTTTCCATATAGATCTTTTCTTCAAGATATCCATTTAAGAATGTTGTTTTTAAATCCATTTTCCAAATTTCATAGTCATAATATACAGTAATTGCCAATAAAATTTGAATTAACTTAAACATTGCTACTGGTAAAAAGGTTTTCTCATAATCGATCCCAGATCGCTGAGAATAACCTTTCGCAGCCAGACGGGCTTTAAAAGTTTCTATTTTTTCATCAGGTCCATACTTCCGCTTGTAAATCCATTTACAACTAATAGGAACAATTCCTTCAAAAAGCTCAACCAAGTTCCAAACTTGATTGTGATGCATTGAGTCAATTTCAGATTTCATAGCCTTTTGCCATTTTCTTGAATCGATGTCTAACATCGCCTCTTTGTAAGTCAAAGGATCCTTTTCTTCAATTAAGAAAACATTAAGAGCACCTTCAGGTATTGAACCATACCTTTCAGGTGGCCTTGATATCCTTTCTGACCTACGTGGAGGGTGCGTCAAAGGTATTCCAGTCAATTGAGCTCGAGGTTCTATTATTAGTTTATTTAAATGCTGATTGACTTCATCTATTTCAATCTTTCTACAATCTCCATGATTCATAAGAAACTCTTTCTCTAGAAAAGTGGCATAACGAGAAATAAACACATTTCGTTCCTCTGAATCATAGAATTGGTATCCCATTGAATTCTTAAGATATCCAATGAACCTGTACTTGTATCCTTTGGGTGCAAGTTTATCTTGTTGTGTAACTTTTACGTAAGCATGATAACTCCAAATCTTAACGTATTTAAGAATTGGTTTCCTTCCAGTCTATATCTCATGTGGAGTAGATGGAATAGTTTTTGATGAAACTCTATTCAATATATGAGCAGCAGTTTCTAATACATAACCCTATAGATACTCAAGGAGATCAGCGAAGCTCATCATCGACCGAAACATATCCAATAGTGTCTGATTCCTCCTCTCCAAAACACAATTATATTGTGGAGTACTTGAAGGACTATACTAAACGAGAATCTCATTCTCCTTTAAATAATCTGAAAATTTACTACTCATGTATTCACCGCATTGATCTAATCGAAGGCATTTGATATATATTCTGATTTGTTTCTTTACTTCAATTCGAAACTCTTTGAACTTTTCAAAAGTTTCTGATTTTGGTTGATAAGAAACACATATCTCAATCGTGATAAATCATCGATAAAGATAACAAAGTATCGAAAACCACCCATTGCAATGTGATTCATTGGACCACATATATCACTATGTATAAGTTCCAATAAATCAGTGGCACAATGTTCAACACCAATAAATAGAGCTTTGTTCATTTTTCCTTGAATACAAGATTCACAAACTGGATATGATTCAATTGTCAGATCAGGTATCCGACCATCCTTGACTAGACGGGTTAGGCATCTCACACTTATATAACCTAATCTCATGTGCCATAATTCTGTATCATTTAACGTTTCCACTTCATTACTAGCATTCACCTATATATTCATGACATTTCATATTATATCTAATATATAATGGCCATTAATCAACTTATATTCAGCTAACAAAATATTATCTAAATCATACAAACATAAGGAACGGTTTTGACCATATATATGATATCTTTCACTGTCCAATACAGGAATGGAAATAATTTTCCAGATAATGTTTGGAACAAAATAACAATTATTCAATACAACAATTTTATTACATGGAAGTAGTAAATTAAAACATCAAATAGCCTTGAATTGTAGGAAATCTCTATTTCCAACACAAAGCTGTACTTCTCTAGGTTGTAACATTTTAACTTCCTTCAAACCCTGCAACACATTGCAGATGTGAAAAGGACAAGCAGTATCTAATGCCCAACCAATACTAGCATCAAATACTAAAGAAATGCCAATTAAAGGTAAGTGCATGCTTGAGGGTGTCTTCTTAACCATGGCAAGGTAGTTTGTGCAGTTTCGCTTCCAATGCCCATTCTCGTTGCAATGAAAACATTTTCCTTTTGCTTGGTTCTTATATTGGGGCTTGGACATGTGTTACTTTTGAGGACCCATTTTGGGTGCATACATTACTTTCTTTTTATTCTTCCCTTTGGAATTCTTAAAAGTTTTGAGATAGAGAATGAAGCACCCTAAACGTAGAAGTTCATGCCTCATTTATTCATATCCTCTTGAGCTATGTTTAGCATGTTATGCAGATCAGCATAAGTATGGGTCAATACTTGCATATTAAAGCTCATGATGAACTGTGCAAATGACCTTGGAAGTGATTGGAGAAATAAACTATTCCCCAATGCATTACTTAGTAAGATATCCATGGTTTCTAACCTCTCAATTTGTGATATGATCTTGAGGACATGAGGACTTACTGGACTTCCCTTGGGTAGTTTAGCTTGAAAGAGATATTTGGCAACCTTATATATTTCAACTTGAGGTCGGTCACCAAATAACTCTTTCAGGTGGAGCATGATACTCTCAGCACTATCTATGTAGACATGCTCCCTTTGGAGCTCTGTAGACATTGAGCCAAGGATATACGATTTGACTTTCAAATCATCATCCAACAATTTCAAATATATCTACTTTTTCTCAGGAGAAGCATAATCAAAAATAGCTCGGGGCAAGCCTTGATCAATTACATATCTAAGCTTATCAGAATTCAGAACTATTCTGAGATTCATAAGCCAGTCAGCATAATTTTTTGCACCTTTGAGTTGGTGCGCATCAAAGATATGAACTAGAGGGTTGCTTGAAGTCATTTGATCTTTACAAGATAAAAGAAAAGATGTAGTGGAATATTTCAATCACTAATAAGTAATGTTTTAGATCATGGGTATAACAGTTATATATTTTATAATCTAAAAAAAAGGCCCTTCCATTATTTTACATAATCCCTTTAATCTTTCAAATGAGAAAATGATAGTTCAAAAACTCTTTAAACTATATAGTGAAAAGTGGATCCCATTGGCATTTACTTCAGTCGCACACTTTAGCAATCTAGGCCTTTGTAAACCAAAAGGTAGATAACTTTTATCAATTGCATCTCATACAACTCTTGCTATTGATCATAAATACACCTTATCCACACACTTTAGCGATCTAGGATAAATGTATTCTATATTTACTTATTCAAATATATGTTATTGATATTATCCGCTCACTTTAGTGATCTAGGGTAATACTTTAGCATATATTTGCCCCGTCTAATGTTTAACCGGCATAGCCTAAGTCACACCAATCAATCCCTCACACTTTAGCGGTCTTGAAAAAAATCAAAGTGACTTGTCTAATACCGTATTGACAAGACGGATCATATTTAACATTATCTCATAAAATATATTTCAATCTGATTAAAAGAGATTTATTAAATACATTCTCATTTCATAAAAATGATTAATATAGATCATTCATTTAAATTTTACGCAAACACAACTTACCCTCACCAAAAGAGCTCCCATTGTGATTATCGACATATATGAATGATCACATCATGTTATGATAATTATAGAATCATATTACAACAACAAAATAAATCAAAACATGATAAAATAAATAAAATAAAATAAAATAAAAATTCTATAATAGTGATAGACACCGTGGCGTTGGAAAATGGACGCCGCGACATCCATTGAAGATGGACCGGGCATCGTAACACCCATATCAATGTGCGGCGCCGGACACTGTCACTATACCCTATGTCCGAAAAATAAATTTTATGTTTATACTTCTTATTTGTCTTCCTTGATTATAGTCGTGTCTCTTGTTAAAAGTCTGATCACCTGAGTGAGTGAATATTCTACTATAGATACTTTCTTGATAAGTTTATCAACTTCTACAATTTTTCTCCCAAGGAATTTGAGAGATGCTTACTTCTTAAAGGTACTCAGCAGCTTTCTTCACTTTTGCAAAGTAACTTTTCATTCGTCCTCCCTTAACTGTGCAATCTCCATTCCATTTTGAGGATAATAATGTTGATTCTGTCTAAATTTTGAGCCTTTAAATCATCAGCTATTGTGTTATCATGAATCCTTCAACCAATGCTTCGTAATCGGCCTCTTTGTTAAATGTTGGGGATAATAAATTTACTGTAGATTCCAATATGAATCCATTTTGTTTTTTTTTTCTAATCTCTAAACTTGATCCCCTGTGGTTAGATATTGTATCTGTGTTCATCTTTCAATTTCCCCTGGTTCTATAAGTTTTGGAAGCAATATGTCATCTTCAAGTTGGTTTGCATTCTAGTAGAAACTAAGCCACCGTTTGTCCTAGGTTGTTTTCCTAGGCTTATACTCAATGTCTAGGTGAATTAATCTCATAGCCATCTCGGTGAATCTTCCTATGATATCTAATCCAAACAGAATGCATTTTAAGGTGTAGGAAGTGTACACTATAATAGGACGGGTCTTGAAGTAGTGTCAGAGTTTGTATTTGGCCTGTATAAGTGCGAGGACAAGTTTTTTTTTCTATTGTTGAGTATGTAATCTCTTCATCTAAGAGTACTTTACCTGTATAGAAGATAGGCTTTTGTTGTCCCTCTACTTCCTTAAATAAGATTACACTAACCTCTATTCTTGAAATGGCAAGGTACAAAAATAAAGTCTCCTTAAGAAGCGGTATAGATAATCTTGGAGGTTGCCTCAGCTATTCTTTTAAGTTTTATAGTACTTTTATATGTTCCGATCTCTATAAGTTCTCAGTTTTTACTTTGATCGTTTGGAAGAAAGGTTTGCATTTGTCTAACATCCTAGATATGAGTCTATTTAGAGCTGCCATTTTTTCTGTGAGTATTTGTTCTTTTTTTGGTGTCTTTAGGATTATAATGTGTCAGAGGGTTTGGATTTATGATGGGCTTACTTCGATTGCCCTTATTCTTACAACATGCCCAAAGAAGGGTCCAAATGAGATTTCGAATGTGCATTTAGTTGGATTTAATCGCATATTGAACACTTTTAGGACATCGAATATTTCTTGTAGGTCTGAAACATTATCATGTACTTCTTTGATTTTAACCATTGTGTCATCTATGTAGGCCTCTATTTTTCTTCCCAAAGGATTTGTTGACTACTCTAGAAGGTGGATTATGCATTCTTTAATCCAAACAATATCACTTTATAGTAATATGTTCTATGCTAGGTTATGAAGCTAGTCTTTTCTTCATCCTTAAGGGCCATCCTGATATGGTTATATAATTGTATACATCTAGAAATGATAACCTTTCATATCCTATTATGGCATCCATTATTTGGTTGATTTTGGGAAGTGAGAGGGAATCCTTTAACATTGCCTTGATTAGATTTGTGCAATCCACATATACTCTTCACTTTCCATTCTTCTTTCTTGTAACTACCACATTACATAACCATTATGGGTAGTAAACTTCTTGAATTAAGCCCACTTTTAGAAATTTATCTACTTCGTCACTAATGATCTATCTCTCATTTTCACCAATTTGGCGAAACCCAAAAAGTCCTTGAAATGAAATATTCATTTCTTTTATAAAGCAATTTCCATCTTCAATTATGTCAACACACAGCCCCCACCAAGCATGGTCATTCATTGCCATTTGTTTTCCCTTTAGTTTTTTAATAAGTTGACAAAATAATATTTGTTTATTTAAAATATTTTTGAATAAACAAATGACTTTGCTTGTCTTATAAGCAAGGACATTTTAGTCACTGTAAGGTCAAACAATGAATGGCTTATCTTTTGCCACTTATCATCATTTCATTGTCAACAACTTTTGTTAACTAATTAAATAATTTACTTAACACTTAAGTCTTGACAAGTGCACAACCCGAGGGATCTTGAAACAAAAATTTAGTTTGTTAGAATTTTCTGGATTGAATTATTCAATTCAGTCTGCTGCCCCAGTATAAAACGAGTACACTTCATATTACAAGACTCCCTAGCTTCATGCTCGGTTTGTCACATAGAACTTCTCTATACATCTGTGAACGATGCCTCATGCACACATCACGAATACTACAAATCAACGCGTTAGACTATATAAGCTAAGGTCATAACATATACATATAATCTTTTTATCATCTATATCATAGAAGAGCTAAGATATAGATAATCATCATCAAATCTCTATATGCACATTTATAAACTTATCTCTAGATTTTTATTTCTTTAAATGATATTCGCAAACAATTTTGTAATATTATTTATTCCACAAAAAACTCTTTTTCGAGTTTACTACTTATGGCAATAAGATTTTTTAAAATATAATCTCAAAGTATCAGGATATACAACTCACTTATGTGAGCTGACAGATCTCATATTTATGCACACCAGACTCTATGAGCATAAGACTATACCTAGTGACAGATAATGGTCAGACCATGAAAGGTCTCTAACATTCATAGAACCAAAGTATGGTGAATCACTCACAAGCCCATAGTGGCACTTAGGTCAAAAGACCATAAATACTACTTAACTCGAGAAGACTTGCCATTAATGGCTTTATAGTATGTCTATTCAAGGTCTTCATGAGTCTGCTTAGTATCTAGTCCTCACTGAATACCTAAGTGCCTATACGAGCTTCCAACAACTCTTTGCAACTATGTCATTACTAATATATTGTAAGGTCTTTGTTCCATTTCAGGCAAGGCTTTAATTCCTTAGATTACGCTGACTCTTATAACAAGCTAACTCTTAGCACTGCTAATTATTAGCAACTATAACTCTTAGCACCTAATCTAAATTTCTTTAGACCAGATAATGTCTAAAACATTAAAAGCATCTTACCATTTAATAATATAATTAGCGATTTAATGAAATGATGACTGTATAAATATTACAAAATAAATATTTATATATAATAGGATGGCATGTAAGCACAAATCCCAACAAATATATTCATAAGATGAAAATTTTGTATTATAATAAACACATTGCACATGCATGCACCCTAGGAAATAGCACACTTTCACTAATTACTATAGGATCCAAGTGAGTCATTATCAAGCTAGTAAAGTTTTCTCAAGAGAAGTTGATTTCTTTCAATTCTTGTACTATCAACAAAGTTATGGAAGTTTCCACTATTCTACATCTATGCATATTGGTTGCTCTCCCAAATAGCAACCTCCATCTGTCATACTTTCCTTCTCTATCAATTAGTCTACTATAAAGTACTGCTATTTAAAATTGATTTACTACCATTCTTACAAATAATGCTTCAATAGAATTGATGAGCGTATTTATATTTATCATTTTAATCTCCTAAACTTGATAATTGCTCAAATTAAATAAGAATATAAATATATTTTTAATGTGCGTTAATGTTATTTTTTAGGTTCCAAGTTAACGGAGCTATTTAAGGTGAAAAGCTGAGAAGAACGTTCAAAAATATCAAACTGCTATGGTAAAAATGAACATACCTTGCTACAATGCCACGCTGCGACACTGCAAAAACTCAGATTGTGGCGCCGCAACACTACAAAATTAAGGGCTCGGTGCGGGAACAATAAAAAGTTAACAAATCACTGTTCATAAGATACTGTTCATATGAATAGTGCTCCCACCCCCCAATAGCACTAATCGATGCAGAAAATTCCAATTTTGTCCTAATTTTGGTACATATAAAGATTGAAGGTTTCCCAAGATTTTTTCAATGAGTTCCTTCTTTTCTCTCTACTTCATTTACATTTATTTCAAGTTTGTAATTATGCTTTATGTTTATTAGAACATGAGTATTTTTATGAACATTTGGATGGATGTAATTGAATATTTTATTATAGATTGCTAGATTATATATTCTAGGGCTTGAAGGAACTCTATTGAACACTGTGTGTTGATGTTACTAAGTGATTAATGACTATTTGATTTTATTTATTTATGCTTTTTATATGCTTAATGCTTTTAATTTCATTGAGAAATGGATTGAATGATTTAAATAGTTGGGTTAAGTACTTAGGAGAGTCTAATCCATATATTGGATGTAAAAAGCATAGCTTTGAGTTTGTTGAGTTGAAAGACTAATAAACTTAGGGTAGTCACATAAGGGTAGCTTACTGTGTGTATGTATAATGGGTTAGATAGGGATATCAACTTAGTTGTATCTGCATAGCGTCTCATTCAACACTCCGAAGAAGGAATAAGATTAATTATATACCCTGGACTAATGAATGCATAAAATTGGTTATTAATCGCTAATGACAAAGACCATAGGAACAATAGAGGGAAATCAAGTCCCTAGAACTCATTGCCATAGATCTTTCATTCCTTTAATTTACAGATTTATTTAGTTTAAAGCATATTTTATTCTATAATTCAACTTAGACTTTAGTTTTACCTAGATAACGTTAGGTTGCCAATACTGTAGTAATTAGCATTAATTTAGGATTCCAATCATCGTGGAAACTATACTTACTCATCACTTTATTACTTGATCACGACCCGTACACTTGCCGTTTAAATTCGCGTGTGTATAATTTCACGAACAAGAATCTTCAATGGACTCTTTTTTGGTTTGTAGTTCTTCCAAGATTGCTGGAATCAAACTTCCTTTGGTTTTTGTAATATCTTAGTTTATGGAGGCTTTATAAACGGATTATTTGTTTGCTTTCTCTTCTTCATAGTTTTCTTTTTCTAGGTAAAAAAAAGTCAAATAAGGATCCATGGATTACATTTAGTATTGATATGGATATTTCCTCACAATATGGAACTTTTGTCCTAACTAATTTGGTTTTTTTTTGGCTCAGTGTCTGTGGTTTTTAAGTTTTATTTCTAATCTAGATTCTAAAAAAAAACTCTGCTTCTCATGGAGGCATTAATTTGGCTTCTCAAAGATCAACACTTCCCTGTGTTATGTCATATTTATTATTAAAGGCATAATGTTTAGACTTATCCCTATTTTCTTCCAGTGTCACCACAGGTTTTGGTTTTCTAAAAATTATAGAATCTTTATATTTCACCGATATCTTCTCTGCTGGTGTGTTTATTAGGATCAATGGTTCAACATATGTCTTAGTCGTTTCTCGTCTATATCAGCGTCTCAAGTAGAGGGTCACTTTCTATATCCATCTCTCTGCGATGAGCTTCCGTCCTTTTATTTTGTTATCACAAAAGCTTCTTTCATTGTAACTGTCTCGTTCTATTCTTCTCAGATCCATTATGCTAATTTTTTATTAATTATTTCAAACAAGTAAAAGTTCTGACGCATTAGGTAACTGTAGTATGGTGTTGATATTCGTACTGGTTTTTAGTAAGCTTGAGCGGGTATCTCTATGTTGTAACTTTCTAACACACTTAGCACTTTATTAAACTTGTTGAAGAAGTTTTTGATCATTTCATTCTCCTCTTGTTTTATAAAAAATAGGTCTAATATGACCTTCTTGTCTTTTTGGTTCTAAATATATTGGGCAATGAATTATGTTGTTAATTCATCAAAGACAGATGTAGAGTTTTCTTTTAGCCCCTTGAAAATTGCTTTGCAAGGTCTCTTTAAGCTTGACAAAGAAATATAAGCACTTTAAGGGTCTGTCCATTGCATGCATTACTATTTTCACGTTGAAGTGAAAGATATGCTCTTTTGGGTCTCCAGTTCTATCATATATCTAAAAGCTTGGCATCACGAACTTGTAAGGTTTTTCTACGCATTTGATGGATTCTATGAAAAGATTGTAGTTTGCTCTCTTTACCAAGGACATTGCACCTTCGGTGACCCTAATTTTTCCAACCTTCCCATACAATTCGCTAACTTCTCTAATGGTGATCACCTTTACATCTTTAGTTTCATGTACTTTCTTTATTACTTCTAAAGTTTCCTTATTTGCTCTATTCTCCATTAATAGTTAACACTGAGTTAGTCTTAGCCTATTCTTGTGGTCTAGAACTTCTTCGAAGTCATCGTTTAGCTCTTCATACCCTGCCATTGTTATTAGTCGGTCTTTTAATTATCGATTCTTTTTTTGGGTTTTCTCGAGTTGTTTTAAAATCTTCTTCAAGATATCCATTATGCCAATGGGAATCTTGCTCTTCAGAGAGACTAAGTTTGGGTTACTCGGACCTCCTATTTTAGTGTCTAGAAGATTTAAATTATTTGCATTCTTATCTTTTTTATTTCCATCTTACTTGTTAATTATGGTAATTTTTATTATAGATAAGTTTACTTTTTGTTTAAGCTTTTTCACAGGCAGTGCCACTAAAATTCCTCGAATCAAAACCTCCACATCAATTAACTTCCTATCCTTGAATACTCCTTTAAATGATAATAAAAAAAAACCCCTTCGTCCTCCTACAAGAAAACATTATTTGATGCTTAAGTCATTGTTTACTTAAGAAGAATGGTACATATGTGTGAATGAGAATGTGTTCAAACAAGTAAAGTTGAATATATTATAAATTAAATAAGCAGAAAATGTATGAATAATTCTTGAGGAAATTCAGGACTATGCTTCTAATCTACTAATCAGTAAGTATTCCTCCTGGGGATGCCAATAGATGAGGGATTCACTTTCTTGGAAGGATAAAAAATAATGAGAATCGGCATTGTGGTGGTGCTACGAGACTAGCAATTTCTCGTATAGAAGAATAGATCCGCGGAGGGCGAGTGTCTAAAGACCTGGTTCTCTCTCTGAATCAGGTTATTCACTGGGCTGTTAAGCCATCGAATCCTAAGGAATGAATCATGTACCCTTTTTATAGGGAAAGAATCCTAATTCTTTTCTCAATTTAATTATACAAGTTATTAAATTTAATTAAACCTAAATTAGATAGATTTTAATTTCGTTAATGAGTCTTCAACTAAGAAGAAGGATTTAAATCGAATTCATTTACTTGTGGCAAATCTTTCTCCATGTAAAAAGTGAATAATAAAAATTGTAATAAAATTCATAATTCAATACGTTCCCACTTCCTTATGATATATGAAGTCCTTTAATAAAAATTGTAATATAAGATATAATAAATTTTTTCTTAATAAAGAACAGTAGGAATCTAAGATCTAGGTACCACCTTGAGCTCCATAAGGAACTTCCGGAGCTATATAGCCTCTTTTACAGTTTCAGATGCAGCTACATATTCAGCTTCCATGGTGGAGTCTGTAATGAATATTTTGCACTTCTTAAACTTATAGCCCTGCCACTTAAGATCCTCATTGAAATATATAAGCATATAATCTTTCATTCTCTAAAGATACTTTATTATATGCTTTACTATAGTCTAGTGTTTTGGCCCTATATTAGATTGATATCTATTGACCATTCTAACTACATAACAAATATCTAGTCTAATACATAAAGAATTCTTCTCATGCGATCTATCTCTTTAATTGTCTTAGAAAATTGATACTTAGATAAATCAATTCCATATCTAAAAGAAAACAATCCCTTTTAGAAATATACATGGCAAACTTGATTAGAATTTTATTAATATACTCAACTAGAGATAAGCCTAACATCATTCATTTGAGATCCCTTAATACTTTGATCCTAAGGATTTTATTGGCTTCTCCTAGATCATTCATATCAAAATGGTTAGATATCCACATTTTATTTGATGATAACATTCATACATCATTATCAATGAGTAATATATCATCTAAATACAAGATTAGAAAAAAATACCAATCGCCCATTTATCCTTTTGTAAACACACGGTTCATCAAGATTTAGATCAAAACCAAATGATTTGATTGCTTGATCAAATCTGAGGTTCCAAGATCTCGATGCTTGTTTAAGCCTATAGATAGATTTTTGCAGTTTACAAACCATATACTCTTAGCCTGTAGCTATAAAACCATCTATTTGTATCATATAGAAACTTTTTTTAAAATTTCTATTACAAAAGGTAGTCTTGACATCCATTTGCCAAATCTCATAATCAAGATTTGTTGCAATGGATAAGAGAATTATGATAGACTTAAGCATGGTTACTGGTGAAAATGTCTCCTCATAATCGATATCTTCTTTCTGAGTATACCCTTTTGCAATATGTCTAACTGTAAAGGTTTTCATCTTTCTGTCTACCCCTTTCTTTCTCTTGTAGTCCCATTTACACCATATGGGTCTCATTCTTTTAGGTTTTTCTATAAGTTCCCAGTCTTTACTGGAATACATGGAATCCATCTCTGACTTTATAACTTTATACCAATGGTCTATATAGAATATATGCATATAGTTAGATGTCTAGTAATCCTTCCACTATGACGAAGTACCGATAGTTATTGCTCTACAACTGTCTCTAGTTGGTTATTATGATCTGAATTGAGAATCAACTCATTGACTCTCTTAGGCATAATACTAGAGTTCTTAGATAGTTCATCGAGAACTATCTTACTCTAGGCTTAAAGTCTTTCATATAGTCTTCTTCAAGAAAGATTGCATTAGTACTAACTAATACTTTCTTATCTTGAGAACTATAGAAAAGACTTCCTCTTGTTCCTTTAGGATAGCCAACAAATAAATGAACTTCTGAATTTAATTCTACCTTGTTTGTCTTCCCTTTTAGCACATATGCTGGGCAATGCTATACATGTATAGGGCGTAAACTCATCCATATTTCTAGATGTGTTTAAGATATTGACTTAGATAGAATTAAGTTAAGAAGATACATAGCTATTTCTAAGGCATAACCTATAAAATGAGATGGGTAAAGTTGAATAACACATCATTAACCTCATTATTTCAAGAAGAGTTCTATTTCTCCTTTTATGCTACACCATTTTGCTGGGGTGACCTTGGTGCAATCAACTGAGGTCTTAAACTCACTATAGAGGTTTTTGTCACCTCTATCAAATTGAAGTGCCTTATATAATTTTTAATTGCTTTTTAATTTTTACCTGAAACTCTTTGAATTTATCAAATGCCTCAACTTATGGCGCATTATGTATAGATAATCGAATCTAGAATTATCATCAATAAAAGTAATGAAATATTCATAACCTTCTCTAGCTTATGTGCTTATAGGCCTACCTATATCAGAGTACAGTAATTCTAACATTTCAATAGCTCTATTACCTTTAGAAGTAAAGGGTCTTCTGGTCATTTTACCTTCTATAGGATTCATAGACTAGTAATGATTCAAATTTCAATAAACCCAAAGGTTCATCTCTAGCTAATCTTTGAATCCTATCTAGACTAATGTAACCAAGACGTAGATGCCATAGAAAAGTTTGGGTAGTTGAAGAAATTCTAACCTCTTATGGTGATTAGATTCGTTATTCAATCATGTGTCATGTAATTAGTTGATTTTTGGATATATGTAGTATTAAGTATTAACTAGTGTACCAAAATATATATATGACTTTTTTTTATCACCACATTGAGTCAAAGATAAGAGAGTAGTCATGTTTACTTAAACAACTGACTAAAATAAAATTGCATTTGAGTTATGGCACAAACAATCCTCTAATACTAAAGTCCTAAAATTATCAAAATAAAGTTGAACAACTCCTACTATTTTGGCTACAACAATTGTGCTATTTTCTAGTCTAGACTGATGATCTCTTTTTCATTGAGTGATTTGGTTTCCTAGAACCCTTGTAATGAATTGCAAATATGATTAGTGGCTCCAAAATCTATTATCTAGAAATCTGTAGAGTTAACCACTAAACATGTCTCAATGAAAAGAATATTACCAGAAGGTGAAGCAGTCCTTTTAGGTATTGAAAACTTAATTAAAGGATAGTTTCTCTTCCAATACCCTTTAATGCCATATTGGAAACACTTGTCATTGGGCCTTACTTCCTTTTTATAAATTTGCACATATATTGAATTAAATGCTTTTTTTTTTTGCTTCTTCTTCTTCTTCTTTCTTCTCTTTTCCTTAAGATTGAGACCAAAAGAAGAAGATAGGCACTTAGTCAAATGACTATTATAAGCATCTATTTTATCTTGGGGTGTATTTTCATTAGGTTTTGGAGGGCATTTTTTAGTCAACATATATCTGTGATTTTCAACTATAAGTAAAATATCTAAGTTCATTTCATAATCCACATAATTATTCCTGATTAACTTGTTTTCTTTTAGGATTAATGCTAGTGGGCTAAATGATGACATAATTCTGAAAAATAAATTCATACATGAGCATAAGTTATCTGATAGCATATGAAATTTTTACATGAATGCATGAAATGCATTTATGTAGAACTCTTTAATATATTATGCATTGGTAATTCAATTTTCATTCAAAATACACTTCTATAGGGTAGTCGTGTCCATCATAAAATAGACTAATACCATACTAATTTATTATTATTATCTACATATCTCATATCAAATAATAATAAACTACCAATTCTTCAGCCCTTAGATTTAATTGACAAGAACTTCATAGGGAGGATATCAATCAACCTAAGTTGAGTTTATAACCATTATTTCAATTCTTTATATTTTCTAATTAAAAAAAGCTACCATAGAGTAGTTAGTTTCGCAAGAGTCTTATATTAGATCTTATCCTTTGGGGAAGTCCTATCTAATAACTAGTTCTCATTAATACCCTTGTAAGGAGCTCACAATATTTGAGTCAAGATATTAATCTACCTTACTATAGGACTAATAATGGAGGCAGTGTGATTTATACCTAAAGCCCTCTCTTACTTAATATTTTTAATTCTTAGAGTTTCTAATTTTAATATAACAATTAATTTATAAATTGTCATTCTATTCATTAATATCTAATTTTATCTCATAAAAAAATTAATGAGGCCATGTCAAATTATTAAATTAATATAATATTAAAACTATGACAATAATCTTATCCTAATCTCATTAGAACATTAATGTCACATGAAATGATATATTTTATGCACGGACATATGAATATGGCACATTTAATCTATATGGCATGTTATTCATCCAATCAATTAACTAGATAAATAAATAACTTATAATTCATGACTTTTTCTAGGAAGAAAAATATTAAAATAAGCCTAAATTCTTTAAAGTCTCCTTTGAAATCAACTTTCGCTCTTCCATAATGTCTATCCTCTTTTGTTTTTCTCTTTTTATAGGCTATGATTTTAAGCCTTTTAAGTTTTTTTAGTCCACTTATTTTTAAAAATAAATTGGGCATATTTTGGTTTAAATTTTTATTGGGCCTTTTTAAAATAAAATCTAAATAAAAAATATTTTTAGACCTAAATATTTTAATAAAATAGCCTAAATAAAATTTTATAAAATTTACCAAAATTAAAAGAATTTTGGTCCAACTTTGAATTTTTAAATATCCAAAAGATCATCCAAAATAAATTTGGATCAAACTTAAGACCTATTTATAAATATCTTAAAAGTTTCTAGCCAAACTTTAATTACCCAAAACTAGAGGGAGCTGAGTGAGAATAAGCAATTATGTTATGGCCTTTTTGCATAATTTACAATCTTTTAAGGATTAATTTGTAACATATGCAAATTAACTTGGCCAAAGTAGAAGTAATTAAAAGAAAGAAGGGCCCAAGTGTTAAATTCTAGTGAAAACCTTAATTCCATACTTTTTACAATTGCCGCCTTTCCTAGATCACCTAATGGCCACCACCCGATTCAAGCCATCGCTCGACTCCGAGAAGAAACCACCTGCTTTAGACGACTGCCAACTCGTTCTAATAGTTGCACCGCCTCACTTCGCCACTAACTGCCGAGACCAATTAAAGCCTAGCCACTAATCTTCGATCGTGGAGCAGCTCGTGACTCCGATCGTTTAACTACCATTCGTTTGAGTTTCATAGTCAGAAAACGTAGTCTCGTTCAAAAGCTACATTCACCTAACAACGCCAAGAAATCTGGATCGTAGGTGCTTCCAAGTTCCCAAGGTGACATGACTTTTTTATTCCTCCTCCTCCTTTTTTTATTTACATTAAATAATAACAAAAAAACCTAATTGATTCTTAGATTTACAAATAAATCCTATACCAATAAATTGGCTTATAAAAAATCTAATGAATGATCGAGAATTAACAAAGAGTGAGAATTTATGATATTATTCCATCACCTTCTCTTGTTACAATTCTCAAGAAAAGAAAAATACAAGCAAATATCTAATCATGAATTATTGGGTATAACCATTCATCACATAATTAATAAAAGTAATAAATATATATTAAATATATAATTAGTGCCACAATAAACAATTACTACCATACATAAAAAAAATAAATTATACATGTAATATGAAATAAGGTGGCTCTAATACCAATTGTTGGTAGAAAAAATATTCTAATAAAATAAATGCAGCGAAAGCTAGATCGTCTGTTCATGATTACATGTATTTGTCTTGTTCATAATTATATGTATAGGAATAGAAAAATACATCAATTCCACGTTTGTTAAATCTTAGATTGATCGGCTGCAATCTTCTTTACTATCCTCAACCTTCAAACTCATAGGTGTGGGCACATTGATCTTTTCTTAATCTTTAAAATCAATAATACCTAAATATGAGATAAGAGTAGTAACCAAATTATTTTTCACATAAAAAAATTATTCTGGTTATTGTTATTCTTTTACTACTCCTTGCCTTCCATATATATAGATATGAATCTCTCTTGGGTATTTAGAGTTTGATTAGAACTAGAAATTTAGAGTTTGATTAAGATTTGAGCTAGTAAAGAGACTGCAAGACCCATGGGCTTCCTAACTTAACTTAAAAGACCTAGTCCTAATCATTTCATGACCCACCAGTCCTTCTAAGTTAACCCTAATCTATTCCACTAAAAGCCAATGGTTGTACTTTAGTGTTAATGATTTTAAACTTATGGTGTATACATATGAGTTTGTGTCTATCATTCAAATATAGCATACATACCATATACATACATGCGCAGTGGATAAGCAGAATACAAATTTCATAATGATAAATACAAATAAACTTTACATGTTATCTCATAAATGTAAAATACTTCAAGATTGAGAAATAGTACCTTGTCAAGCCTTTGGTATATTGTCGAACCGGAGTACCTGCCTTGAAGTAACCTATTCATAATTCTAGTTCCTCAACACGGTAGGCTTGAGGAAGCTAGAATAACAGCTTTTCCAACAAAGGATTCAACTTTTAAATCCTTGTTTTTAGATTGTAGTATAGGTGACCAAAATAGAAAGAAAAATAAAAGAGGTGTTCTTGCTCTCAACACTTGAGAGAATGTTTGAGAGAATTTCTAACACATAGCTTTTCAAAATTCTCTCTCTTATTCCCTTAACCCCTTGCATGAATTTTTTATGATTAAGTGAGCAACTAATTGCTCTTTCATTTGTTTATTATTTTCTTTCATTTTCTCACCTAATGGCATCCATTATGTTTGCCATTAGTTTTTGTTTATTATTATTTACAATAAACCAAATGAAAATAAAATAAAATAAAAAATCATTTAAATGAACTTAGCCTTAATCTAGGCTAAATAAAAAAACACTTTCTTATTATTAAGAAACATCTTAAACCTACCATTAACAAATGCTACCCATTTATACTTATCTTATCATTTAATTAATATTAAACAAATGATTTAATCATATTAAATCATGGTAGAAACACATGTCAATTTAAATAAAAAATTAATTGTTTGATTTCAATTTAAATAATAATATCATATATTATTATTATTATTTTATTCAATAAATATTTTAATGGATAAAATAATGATATTATTTGTCTAACAAATAAGGTTATTTTGATAATTTCTAAATCAAACAATAATTGACCCATATGTGCCATGTGTCAACATCCTATTGGTCAAAAAATAATTGTTAACTAATGATGTACTTAACTCTTAAGTCTTTACACGTGCACGACCAGAGTGAAACCGAAGTAAATGTCCAGTCTGCTGGAATTTTCTAGATCAAACTATTTAATCCGGTACACTGCCCCAATGTACAACGAGTACACTTCATATTGCGGGACTCTCTAGGTCTACTCCCGATTTTTCAAACAAAACTATTCTGTGGCTCCAATATCGATGCCCCACGCACACGTCACGAATATTACAAATCAATACAGTAGACCATACAAGTTGAGGTTATAGCGCATACGTATAATTCTTCTGCCAATTAAATCCTGAAAAAGTAGGGATATAGATCACTACCATTAAATCCGTATGTGCTCATCCATGAACTTATCTCCAAACACGTATCTTAATAAACACTATATGCAAACACTTTTAAAATATTATTTATCCCTGTAGAAAACTCTTTTTCTTGGTCCGTTGCTTATTGCCATAAGACTTTCTAAGATACTGTCTCTGAGCATCTAGATATATAACTCATCAATGTGAGTTGATAGATTCCATATCTGTACACATCGGACTCTATAAGCATTGAACTATACCCAGCGGTCACACCATAAAAGGTCTGTGACATGTGTGGAACCAAAGTATGATGGATCACTTATAAGCCCATCGTGGTACTCAGATCAAAAGACCACGTCTACTACTCAACTCGAGAGGACCTTCCATTGACAGCTTCATGGGATGTCTATTGGGGTCCTAGTTGAGTCTATTCAGTATTCAGTCTTTACTGAACACCTGTATGCTATACGAACTTTTAGTAACCCCATGGTCAGCTAAGAATAACCATCTAAACCATCTAGGTATAGTATACACTGGTCTATATAAAAGGATTCCATCGATAGACCTACATCGATGAATTAAGACCATGAATATATAATTTGAGAATAGACTTACATAATAACATTTCTTAGCACCTATTGCAACTCTTGCAACTATGTTATTACTAATGTATTCTAAGGCCTTTGTACCATCACAGATAAGATTCTAACACTTAGACTTCACTGATTAATATAACATGCTAACCTTTGGCATTGATCTAAACTTCTTTAGACCAAATCTGAACTCCTTCAAATGATATAATGTCTATAGTGTCACAAGCATTGAACCATTTAATAATAGTAATTAGCGATTTAACAAATAATGAATTGAATAAATATTATAAAATAAAATATTCATACAACAATGGAATGGCACGTAAGCACAAATCCCAACATTTAGTTACCCATGTTATTAAGTAAAAGTTTATTTAATTAAAATTATTTTTCATTAAATTGGGCTTGGTCTTTAGACCAATAATAACCACTTAATTGACCATTTAATTCATGTCCATAATTAAAGTTAGTACATAAAAAAAAAGTTTTGCCTATTTAATTACTTGTTTACCCCTAGGTTATTGAATGCTCTAATGATTATTTTTAATATGTCTATATTTGTAAATAAATTTACAAATAAATATTATTATTCAATTAATAATTTATTGAATAAACTAGAGTCACGAATTTAAATGATGCTCCTATGACCTATAAAATTATATTTACAAGATATCAAGGTTTTGACCATTTATATAGATCTCACTTCATGATAACGTAAATGATACAACGCATGAATGTAAGTTCATTACTTGCTTAGGATTAAGATCAATTAAGCTTGTTAAAGCTTTTGCAAATTAAGATTAATGATATTTAGTTAACCTGATCGAAATTCATAGTAGTCCCAGTCAATAAACACTAGTAAGGTAATCCTCTTGAAGTCTCTCAGGTAATAGAGGTGGTAAACTACAATGACTAGAAAAGCTTTGTTGTTGCTGCTTTTTTTCTTCTTTTTCTTCTTGTGCTTTCTCTTTTTCCTCTATTTTTACTTCATCTACATGATGATCATCATTTGATTTGGCTAGCTCAATGGTTGCAGGATGCTCCATGCCACCATTTACAGTGATTGCCTTCCAGTGCTCAATATTTTCCATCGAATTGATCACTGTGTTGCTAGGCAATACGTTTGGAGGATCGTCCAACTTAAGTCTTTACAGTCTGCAGAGAAGCAGATTGGCTTTGTAAGAGAGCATTTGCATTCTCTATACTTTGTTTGAACATATCCTCTAACATGGATTTCTTCTCATGCCGCAGCAGATTTTCTATTGGAAGCTCTGGAGGACTCACTTGCCTTGAAGTTTGTTCTTGGTGGCCACTCTAAGAAACATTTGTACGATCCCTCCATTCTTGATAATAGAAATTGGAAGTGGGGTTATGTTGCTGTTGGTTACAACCTCCAATATAATGTGGAGTTTCAATGCATTGACCATTTGGATGGTTATCACCACAAAAATCACATATAATCTATTCTATGCTCTTGGTGATTTTTATTGAAGTAATGCTTTCGGCTGTCCATTGACACTCGTTGAAGGCCATCTCTTCTATGCACCCCCTGCTGCAGCATCAATTATGATTCTCAAATGTCCAAATAACCCATAGTAGAAGGTTTTCACAAGCATCCATTTTTGAATCCCATGGTGTGGACATTTTCTTAGTAATTCTTTGAATCTCTCCCATGCTTCATATAGAGATTTTGAATCATTCTATACAAATGAAGTGATGTCATTTCTCATTCTTACTGTCCTTGCTGGTGGGAAGAATCTAGCAAAACATTTCTGTGCTAAACCATCCCATGTTGTAATAGATTCTGAAGGTAACGACCTTAGCGAAATCTTTGCTTTGTCCTGAAGTGAAAATGAAAATAGTCTAAGCCAGATTGCATCATCTGAAACTCTATTGTATTTGCATAGATCACAAATTTCTAAGAAATTTATAATATGTTCACTTGGATCTTTATTTGGCAACCCACTGAATTGTACTGAAGCTTTCAACAATTGGATTACCTCCAATTGGATTTCGAAGTAATCGACATCTATGTCTGGTTTTCGAATGCTAAATTGTATGTTGCTTACTTATGGGATAACAAAGTCTCACAATAGTCTTTGTGTTCTAACTTGATTTTGCTCAGCCATCATATAAGAATTAAACATACTGCGAGATAAAAACAAAACAAATATAAAGTAATTGTACAAAAATATTTTTAAAAAATTCACTATACAAAAATATATTTAAATTAAAAACAAATCAAAATAATACAACCCAAAACAAAACAATTACAAACAGTTAACAATATAGTAAAAAAAAATTAATCACAATTCAATATAAACAAAAATTAAAAAAAGTAATTAAAAGCATAACAATAAAAACATAATAAATCAAATCAAATGAAATAAATAAGACAAAATACAATAGCAATTAAACAAAAATTAATTAAAGCAAACAACAATAAAATAAAATTTGAACTAAAAGCAAAACAAATTGGTATTAGTATTGACAAGAATAAATCTAATTCCCCGGCAACGGCGCCAAAAACTTGTTGTGTAATTTCTATGCTAAGCGCAAGTGCACGCTATCGGGAACAGGTAATATATGATGAGTTGAGTGTCGATCCCATGAGAAATTATTATTATTTTTAACCAAGTGCTAAAATTGTGTCATCTCACTTTTATTCAAATAAATGATCAATTTGATTTATTTATGTTAAAACTAATTACTAATTCTACAAATCAATCTTAATTATACAAACTATGTAAGCGCAAATATCATATGAAGAGTATCTAGAATTATAGCTATCCCTCAATATGAATTCATTATCCCATTTTTAATCCTTCGGTTTAATTATTGGTCACAACACGTATTTCATCACAAGTCTCTTCCGATAGTTGAGTTATTATACCTTAATCTACCAAATTCCTATATTCCTATGGTAATTCGAATAAATCAAGGTTCATTACGAACAAGTTATATTGACCATACATGTCATATAGGTATATTCCTATCCTATATCGAAACTTGTAGATATTATTCCACAATCATGCATTAATTTGTCTAAATCTAAACAATAGGATGCCTTTTCCAAATTTATCCTAATATTTCATAATCATCCAATCACAATTCCTAGTATATTGAAAGCATTAAGAACAACACAAATTGAATAATAAACTGAATTCATAACAATGGGAATCAAATACTCAAATTAAGTCCACATATTGAGTTAAAGGCTACAATCCTATTTAATGAAATTAAATCAGCATAACAAGAGTTTAATCGCTAAATAATAATAATTAAACATGATACAACAATCCCAAACTGAATTTATGAAGACAATGGTGCCTCCAATCAATCCATGGCATGTGGTTGAATCCTTCAAAAGTTAGCCAATATGCTCTTGATTGTGTAATATCTCTCCAAAATAGATTTAAATGTTATTTTTGCACAATATAAAGATGATTTCTAGGTTATAAACGTGTTAGATTGAGAGAAAATGGGTTAAGGTAAGGTTAAGGGCCGGGTTTTTGCATTTGGAGGCGAAATGGTGTATTTATAGAATCGTCGGAACGTTGGGGCGTCCATCAGTGCATGAACGCTGGAGTGTTAGTTTTTGGATGCCGGAGCGGTGGTCACTGTAGCAATATACTGTGGTAAATCACTGTTCACAAGTACTGTAGCAATTTTCCTCGTTTGCTCCAATTTCATCCTTTTCCATATTCTCCTCATTTAATCCTAAAACAATAACATTTAACGCATAAAAAGCTCTTAAATTACTCAAAAATGAACAATTAGCAAGATAAATGGGATTGGATTATGGATCTAAAATATACTCATTAGAGCACTATAGTGATAAGTGGTAATTGGATGCAACCATGGATTCCATTTGAGTTAAATACTTGTTTGGTGTTTATAAATGGAAGACTACTATGTTCTTCCTTTGATTCCTATGTGAGAGCAATTTTTGAATAAGTATTTTTGGAATAATCCTACAAGCACATTCATACCCTTGAAATACTTAGAAAGTATTCCAATTTATAATGGTTTGTTACTTTCCATGTGATTTGACCCAAAAGGATGGAATCTGAACCTTTACTCCTCCTGATTTAAGTATTCAGGTTAGAACTCTTCATTCAACTTTTTTGAGGTTTTCTGTTGTGGTTGTTTCTAAGCACAATATAAACGCAAGTAAACATATCACAACAAGTAATATAATATAAAATTAGATGTCGAACTCACAAGAAATTAGTATACATTTTAACTAAATACTAAAATTATATCTTCTTATTTTTATCCAAAAAATTAATACATCAATTGGAATTAAAATAAAACTAAAATTATAAATGCAATTAAACTAAAATTATCACAACTAAGCAATTTATGGGAATCACATAATAGAGAAAGTCTAGGATTATAACTAACCCTTAATATGTTTTTCTAAAGATAATATCTAGTACTCGATCCCTTAGTTTTATTATTGGTCAAGACATTAACTTTTTCTTTAGCTTCTTTCATGGACAAGTGAATATATCTTAAATTTTCAATTACCTATATTCCTATAGTAATCTGATAAAATCAAGATTCATTAAGCTCAAATCATATTAACCATACATGCTATATATATATATATATATATATATATTTCTATCCTATATCGAAACTTATAGATACTACTCTGTAACCATGTATTAAATTACCATAGGCTAACCACAAGGATGCCTTTTCTAAATTATCAATGTGTTCCTAAATTAATCAATAATTGGCCAGGAATATTGAAAGTATTAAGAATAAATAATTTGAATAATAAAAACAGAGTTCATAAAGTATTAAAAGCATAACAATTAAGCTCACGTATTAGTTCATAACTACAAGAGAATAAAGGCTATAAAGAATTAAAAATATGAAACTGCCAAAAGTAAACCACAATAGACGTTCTAAATATTGTTTGGCAATTGGTTGATCTTAGAAAAATCCTTAGTTTCTCTTGAAATACACGAAAATCTCTCTCTAAATTGATCTAATTACTCTAAAACCCCTAAATTGTGAATATCTTAAAAGATGGGATGAAAGGCCTTTTTATAGGGAAGTCTTAGAGTTATATTAGAATCATATTTAAAATAGTGTTCATGTTGGGGAGTTCTCTGCTCAACGCTGGGGTGTTGACTCTAAAAGTTCCATCGTTGCAGTAGTAGTTACTTAACGTTGGGGCGTTGATCCTTAAAAATTTAGGTTTTAAAATTAGTCGCATCACTAGGGCGATGACTTGGTATTGTTGGAGCATTAGAAGTTCTGGAATTAACGTAGCAACGTTCTTCATCTATTGCTAGAGCATTCTTAAATTTATGAACGTTAGAGCATTCTAACCTTTATCTCTGTGAAATCAAAAAAAAAAATGACCCATGTATCGAATTAAGGACAGGTGGCTCATTTTCCTTATTATTGGTTATGGTATTTTTAGTTTCCCTTATCAATTATATACTTTAATTTCCTTTGCTCTTGTATTCATTTAGCCAACCATCTCTCATTAAGTTGTGAATCTGATATTTGAGTGCTCTGCAATGTTCGATTGTTTGTCCCTAGTTGTTATGGGATGGGTAGTGCCTAGTTCTATCCATGCGCTCTATTGGTATCTCTATTTGCTGAGGCTTCCAAAATACCCCTTTATTCTTTAATTTTCCCTTATTACTTCTATAGGTATGTTAATAGAGATCAACTGCTCCATGTATCCTCATTGTCTCTTCTCTTGACTTCTTCCTTCTTGATTGTATGGCCTTTTTCCCTCATTTATCTTATGATTGTTTAAGATTGTTTCCATTTTAGAAGAAGTTTCTTGGCTTTATCTTCATTATTACAAAACCATCTATCTTTGCGAAAGCTTTCTTTCCTCCTTTCGAATACACCATTCAGACTTTTTATTAATTAGCTCGAAGGAAGTAAAGTTCTTTCGAATCAAATATGAGTGGTGAGGAGTTGAAGGCCTAATTGTCTTTTTGTAGGTTTAAGTAGTAATTTCAATTTTGCAACTTCCAAGCTCATTCAGCTCCTTATTGGACCTATTAAGGAAGTTATAGATTAATTCATTCTCTCATTGCTTCATAAAAAATAATTCTGATATGGCCTTTTTAGTTTTTCTATTTTGGATGTACTGACTTTCAATCAATTATTCAAATGAAGAGATTGAGTTCTCTTTGAGTCTTTGGAATCAAATCTTAACAGATCCTTTTAGACTTAAGGGGAAGACTAGACACTTTAAAGCTCCATCATAAGTATACACAACCATTTTGGAGTTAAAGTAGAGTATATGGTCTTCAAGGTTGCCAATTCTGTCGAACGTATAGAAGTTTGGTATATTGAACTTCTTTGGTTTCTTGACTAACCATATAGATTTGGTGAATGGGTCTTAGTTTACTCTCTTTTTCAGGGCTAACATGTATTCTGAAGATCTTATTTTATTGATCTTGGCGAATAATTCTTCTACTTCCTTGAGTTATGCCTTTAGAATTTTCCCTCCCGATTTCCTAATGACATCGGTGGTTGGTTCTTGGACTCTATTCTAAATTAGTTCTTCTTCTGAAGCCTTGCCGAGAGTTTAAGCTTATGTAATTTGGGTATTCCCATTGTCTGGAGGTTATTCTTTAAAGTTATTGTCTTACTCAATGCCTCCTCCAGTATCATGACTTTGTCTTATAGATTCATATTTTTATTTTGGTAATTTTTCATCCTATTCTTCATCTTTGTTAGTAGAGCAACCATGTTTGGGGTATCCTCGTCCCCAACAGAAACTATTTTAAAAAAACTAGAACCTTCTTTCTCATCGTTTTCTAGTTCAAATCATTTGTTTGTTTGATTAGCCATATCTTTTAATTGGTTAGATAAGTGACTTTGTGCAATTTTTTGGGGGAAAAACTTTCTTTGAATAAGAAAGTCGGCTTGACTTTCTCACAAATAGCACCACTAAAGTTTCTAGGTTACAAAACCTCAAGAAATTACTTGAATACCCTTGATACTCTTAAGGAATCTTAAGAACATCACCGTCTAACTCTATTCTTTGCCTTCAAACACTTTACTATGTTTTGGAATAGCACTGTCCTCTGCCAAAAAAAAGGTACTCTAATGCTTAAGTGAGTAAAAGATCAAGAAAAAGGGTAATATGTATGGGAAGTATCTACGGTAAGCAAAAGGTTGATTGAATTGTATAGGGGACGCTCTTAGCGATTGCTAGAAGATATCAAGAGTGCTCTGATTATTGTGTATTGAGTTGAATGAATTAATTGTGAGAAATCATTTCTGTATACAACAGTGGAAGCAAATCCGAAATAGGATTTGAGTATGTGCATAATGAACATGTATAATGAATTAAAGATTTAAAATTAAATTCTAAATTATAATAATAATTGAATTCACAAATTGTAATCGAAGAAGAAGTAGAAATAAGAATTTGAACCTATTTCCTCCTTTCTTGCATATTTTCCTACCAACTTAAGAAATATCCAAGAAAGTAAGGATTGGGACTTTACGTACTAATCGAATTAAAAACTTGGATTTGGACTTTTTGACAATTTTAGACTTCGAACCAACATGTGTGTAGATTTGGCTTTGACATATATTTAGGCCAGTTCTTGCTAAAAATTTTAATAAGCTTAATAGAGACTTAAGTGGTGCAAGCTAGTTAGAACTTTTATAATTATGGGCCCAATAGCAATCTATTCTGAATTGTAAAATTAGAATACATGAATTCCACGTTTCTTTTTTATTTATTTCAATTTTTCAACATCAAATCTATAATTTTTCAATATCAAATCTATAAATTTTCAACATTTAATGCGTTTGTATTGTAGTTGAATAGGCCAAAATTAAGTTTTTGCTTAATAATTTTTCAAATAAACCTAAAGTTAACAATAAAATTTGTTTTAGTTACTCAAGATTATAACTTTTGGACTACATTATGGAGAACAATAGTGATGGGAAGCAAGGTTATTTGGCTTTGCTTAACCACAAAATTTGTAAGATCACCACGAGCTTTCTTATCTCACTTGGTTTGCTCGATAGGTGCAATATGTATTTTTCTCAGTACATAGTAAGAGTATTTTTTAACTTTAAGTTGAGTGAAGGGTCTCTTTTTAAATAAAAAAAATTGTTACTTCATTAATCAGGTAAATAATGTGAAAATTAATTAGATAAATAATGTGAAAATTTCCCGCTAAACTTGGTCACTTATACAATTAAGAGCTTTTTTGGCTACATTGTGAGCCAAAGAGTTTCAAGATCTAGGAACATGCCTAATTTGTATTTTTTGATTCTCATGCACAATTCTTCTAATTTCCTCAATCACCCAATTGATTTCCTTTATAGAGTTATTCCTTCCCTAAACCAAATCCATAACTATCTTGGCATCAGATTCAATAATGAAAGAAGGGTTGCCTTAATCCATTAGATTTTGCTTACAAAAACAAAATTGCAGTAGCTTCTGCAAATTCCACTTTTGCATTATAATTTCTTCTTCGTGCTACCATCTTTAGGACAAATGTGTTCCTAAGAATTACCCCCAAGCCTACTATGTATTCCCTTTTTTTTAATGTTGCATTATGTTCAGCTTGGTCCACCCCAAAGGAGTGGTTGCCTATGTTAGGGGGGGTTCCTTAGTTAGCAAGACTAAAAAGCTTTGACTGAATAGAGATAGACAGACTACTTGCTTCTATGATAACTTCTGCTCTGGCAATAATTCTCCTTGGATCTACTAGCTTGCCTTCCATGATACAGGAGTTCTTACTTTTCCAGATAGCTCACATCATAATTATAACTTTTATAAGCTCTATTTCCATTGTTCTTGAGAGCACTTAGACTAGAAAATCTCTCAAATGCATTTCTTTCAAACCCTTCATCAAAGCTACATATTCATTTTCCTTCCATACTTATTTAGCCTATTCGTAAATTACTAAGGCATGTAGTTTGCTCTCCTCACCACTAGAGCATCTACTGTATACTGAACCCTCTAAGATCTTTTTGGACATCAGAGCCTTGGTTGTAGGAAAAAGGTATTTATAGCCTTCTATATGAAGATTATAACTTTCTATTGATGGGAGTTATGCCATATTTCTTCCAAAATAATGAACAGTTTTCAAAATATTCTAGCCAGTCATTGGACTTTCTTCTTACAGCTATGAAGTAACCACTTTTGACTAAGTATTTGCCTCTTTTAGTATAATGCTAACAAAGAACATCATTTGCCTTTCTCCAAGGGAGGAGTATTTAGAGAATGTGATTCACATCTATATTATGAAAGTTCTGTCTTATTACATCTTCAATCTATATATTATTTTCAATAATCAAAGCATTAACTGTGGTATCCTTTGGGAGGCTAGGGGGAACAAAGGGTTTTAGCACTAAAATCCTAGGAATACAAATATTGTTGCGGACATTAGCCTTTGATCCATCTGGTTTCCTTTTTTAGTAGCTCTTTCCCCTAGAGAAGACTTCATCATATGTAAGATAGGTTACTTCTTAGATTAACTACTAAAAAGGGTGATATTTTATAGTACCTTGCTTTAAGCACCTTAGCAATTAATGACTTATGATTTTGGAGTAATCTCTATCCTAACTTTGCTAATAATGTCTAGTTGATCCATCCTCTAATATTTATCTGGTCTTCCCTACTTTACCCAATGATTTTTTGTCTACTTTTAATCCTTGGATCCCCATCAGAACCTAGCAAAGAGTTTATGAATGTAAGTATACAAACCTCATAGAAGTTTAAAGACACTAATTGCATAGGTGGAAACAACTTATGTAACTATTTTAATTAATACTTCTTTCCCTCCATTAAAGAAGAACTTCTCATTCCATTGAGTAATTTTGTTTGTACTCCTAGTTTGATCTCATTAAAGAACCCTTTCTTATTTTTCCAACCATTGATGGTAATTCAAGACACCTTTTATGCATGTTTACCTTTCTTAAATAGAAAATATCTTGAATATGTTGTGCTTGCATTTGATGAATATTGGGGCTACAGAACAATAATGACTTCTCATAATTGAAGATTGGCCCTGAAGCTTTAGAGTACTGCTCAAAGATCTGCTTCAGCTTGCTATAACCCTAAATAGATGCCTTGATGCAAAGAGGTTGTCATCTACAAATAAAAGGTGAAATATTAAAATGGAACTGTTAAATTTAATCCCTTAGATTTGTTTTTTAGCTTCAACTTATTGGATTAGAGTGGAGAGAGTCTCTACATATATGATGAATAGGTAAGAGGAGAGGAGACAGCCTTGCCTCAGTCTTCTTTATACCTAGAAATATCTCTTCACCTGTTTGTTTATTAGGATTGAAATAGAAGTTGTAGATACACATTTCATGATTAGTTCTATCCATGAATAAACAAAACCAAGCCTTTACATACTGCTCACCAAGAATGACTACTCTAATCTATTATAAGCTTTGTTTTATTTCCACCTTTAGAGCAATAAAACCATCTTTTCCAGTTTTTTATTTCTAATCTTATGTAGACATTCGTAGCTTGGATAACATTGTCACTAATTAATCTACTAAGCATGAATACACTTTAATTAGGGGATATAATGGTATTCAATACATTTTTTAGCCTATTTACAATTATTTTTTCCACAATCTGTAGCACATTCATAAACTAATTGGTCTAAAGTCTATAGGCAACTATATGTTAGGGTTTTTCGGAATCAAGGAAAGTAGTGTATGATTAAGGCTTGAGATATCACCTTAATTGTTAAAGATGTGGAGACATATGTTGATTATGTCTTCTCAATAGCTTACCAATATGATTGAAAGAAACCTGTAAAGAGTTTATCTGGTTCAGGTGCTTTAGATGGGTTTGATTGCCAAATAGCATTTGTTACTTATTCTTTAGTAAACTCCTTGCACAGCTCTATATTCATCTCCTCTGATAGCCTTGGATTTACCTTTTGTGTGGCCTCTTCAATCTGAGCACTAGTTGGATTTGTTAAAGTAAAGAGCTTAGTAAAGTAACCACAAATGATCTGCTCAACTTCTTGTTCCTCTTCTATCCACAGTCCTTCGTCATCAATTATCCCTTAAATTTCATTCCTTCCTCTTAGTAGTGACCATTGTATGGAAATGCCTAGTATTTCTATCCCCATCCTTACGCCAACTTGCTCTCGATCTCTACTTTCAATATAATTCTACATCTAGTAAGAGATTATCAATTTATTTTTTCAGGATCTCTACCTCCTTAGTATGTTTATAGTGTTTTCCTTCAGTCTTCAAATGGCTTAATTTAGTCTTGAGGTGCTCTAATTTTCTATGCCTTCCTCTAAAGACTTTTTTACTCGAGCCCTTCTTTAACATTATGTATCTTTTCACTAGAAGTTTCAATGATTATCACTGCTGATCTTCCATTAGCCTCCCAGTGATCTTTGATTGTATCCTTGCATTCAGAATGGATGTTCCATCCTTACAGCGAAAACAAGGCCCTAACTTTTGTTTTTTCTTCATTTAATTTTGAGTACTCCAGGGTTCCATAAGAATGAGACAATGGTCTGATCTAATGGCTATTAAGTGATGAACCACACTTCTACTATAGAGATTATTCTATTCATCTTTACGAAAAAAATCTATCCAGCCTCTCTTCTACAAAATTCAGCCTATTTCTTTTGTTTAACCAAGTGTACGGGTAGCCATTCCACCCCGTATCTTGGAAATCACAGTACCTAACAACTTCCCAAAAACCTTTAATACTTCTAACAGCTCTTGGAGGTGCCTATTTTTCTCTCGCAAATCTAAGATCTCACTAAAATCCCCACTACATATCCTTGGGATTTAAGACAATTCTGCCAATTTTTCCAGTAATGTCCAAGTGTACTTTTTTTATTTTTCCTCTGGCAATCCATATAAGCCCGTGTATCTCCACAGCTTGAAGTTCCCACCACTACCATTATATCGATGTGGCATTTACTATGTGATAAGATTTGAACATCTATTTGATAATTCCATAGCAGTGTTATTCCTCATCTCATCCCTTAGTGATATTCCTTATCTCATTCATTCTCTTTGAATTGCAAGGCACTTTTCAGATTTAAGCCTATACCCTGTCCTTATCATTGCATCCTTCTATAATTTAGTTTCACGTAAGAATACAAGATTAAGCTTATTTTTCTAAAGAGTGTTATTGAGTCTTCTGAATGTCTGAGGACTCCCTATACCTTGGACATTCTAGCTTATGACTCTCATAGTTGCTAGCACGGCTTACTTGTAGCCTCCGACGATGTAATTGAGTAAAATTCTATTTGTTTGTATTTCCTCCTATTGGTCATTAATTCTATTATTTGAAGGTTTATGCTACATGTTTTTCTATTCTTTTTTTTCAGGGCTCTAGGCTGTAAACATGAGTTCCATCTTTAGGCTGGTTCTTTTTCCCAACTTAGGCCTAACTACAGAATTATCAGCTGACTTAACTCTTTTTGCTAAGGCATTCCAATTTTTCTTCCTTTAATTTTGTACACTTCTTTTGGGCCGTAATGTTTTCTCCATTTAGGCTAGTTTTAATTTACCTTCAAAGCCCACTTGTATTGTTTCCATGGCTCATTTTCTTTTGGTGGCAATTTGCTTAAAATGGCTTATGATATTTCTTGCTTCTTTATCTTATTTCCCTCATTTCTCTTTCTTGGTGTCTCTATCTACAATATTTCCCTCATAGTCTTCTCGAGCTTTGTTGTGTGTTTTCTATAACACAAATTAGCGCAAGTGCACGTTGTCGCAACAAGTAATATATGATGAGAAGAGTGTCGATCCCACAGAGAATGATTTATCTTTTCTAGTTTAAGTACTGAAATGGTGTCTTTCTACTATTATCCAGAAAATGATTTAATGTATGATATTAAACTACTCAAGTAAAAGAACAACTTAATTATGCTAAGTGATAAACTAAATTATGAACAAGTTAAATTCAATAAGAGAAATCCTAGGATTACAAACTATCCCCCATTATGCAAATAAATTCAGCAGAATCTCTTTTATGTCTATTGGTTCTCAACTTGATATATTGACCAAAACACTTAACACATCACAAGCCTCTTTTGCAGGTCAAGTGAATCTATTCCATCCAATCAAATATCTATATGTCTATGATAAATAAATTGAACAAAATTCATTAAGCACAAGTTTTATGAGCCATACATGCCTTATGAGTATATGTCTATCTCATATGAAACTCAAGTGTACTACACTATGATCATGCATCAATATGCTTAAGACTAAATACCTAAATGCCTTTGTCAAGTTTATTTAAGCATTTCTAGATCAATTTAACCACTGGCCAAGTAATCAAATAGCATTAAGCACAAGCACAATGAATATATCAAAAGCTGAATTAATACCATAAAAGAGAGAACTAAAATCCATCACATAATGAGTTCAAGGATGTAATCCTAGATGAACGAAATTAGCTCATCATTAAACTACAGAATCTTGAAGCTAATTCCATCAATACATGTAAACTAAACATCTTACAACAAGTAAAGAATCAAAGAAAAGAAGACATCCCTGTCAAATGTCTTTGAAGTTGAAGCTTGCTTTCCTCCTCTTTGATTTCTCCAAACTTAGAAGTTAGGTGTTTCTTTGTGTTTCTAGCTGCTGTCCCAACTAGAGTCCTCTCTCAAAATGTAAGTTTTGAGCAAATAAATAGGTAAGAGCACGGAATTAGGGCGCATTTTGGGTTGCTTTTGGGTTTCCTGATTTTCAGGAACCTGTCAAAACTTGTTGCCCAGGTCCCGGCGCCGCGGCGCTGCGATTTGGCGCTGCGGCGCTCAGTTTCTGCAATCGGTGCCGCGGCACTGAAATCCAACGCTGCGGCGCTGCACTGTAGCTACTGTAGCAAACAGTGCCTCCATTCGTATTTTTATCTCTAATGCTCCGATTTGCGTCCGTTTTCCGGTATTTTTGCTCCGATAATGCTTCAACCTATAAAACAACATTAATACGCATAAATAGCCCAATTATTGAGATAAATTGAACAAATATCAAGTTAGGAAGATAAAATAGTTTATACAATTACGCCTTATCAAGCTTCTAACTTTATATCTATCAACATCATTTCTAGTCCCATCTCATTAATGCCATTTGAAGCATTCTTGGTATCCTTAGAATCTGAGTTAGATTAGCTTCCTTTCACTTCATTCAGGCCTAGTTCTGAGTTTGGATATTCTACATCAATTTGTTGACTCAATTGTCATTCTCCTCCACTATAACTACATTTACTGTTTATGCTTCTCTCCTTCTCTCTACTTTAATATGACCTTTAGCTACTAAAGTTTATTTTTTGTTCTGTTATCTTGATCTGCTCTTTTGAACTGCCTTCCTTCTCTTTTATAGTATCTTTGCCTCTGTTTCATTCCTGTTCCAGCTCTTAACCATAGACAATAGGCAAACTCTATTTCCCCTATATCTTCTTCTTTTACTAGTTTACTCATTTCCAGCACATTTGTTACATTATCTTTCCTTCCTTGCCTAGCTGCACATTCTCTGTTGAGGTGCCGGTTTATCCCAGTTCATAACCTAAACTTATTGGGTGTGTGCATGTGATACACGTGTCCATTTTAAAATTTATATACATACATATCTAATACATACATATATACATCATAATTGTAACTGAAGTTGAAAATGTAATTTCCTAAAATGAACATGATAAATTTTATTCATTAGGCTAATGGGTGGTGGTCCCGCGGATGGGGTTAAATCAATACGTTCTAAGACAAAAGATTTGAATATCAATCTCATCGATGGGCCTGGAAGAGGGGGGACATGTCAAGTATCCGCTTGGGATCATGTCTTCTTAGGACTATTCTGGATGTACAATGCAACAAAATATAAAACATAGTAATCAAATTAATACTAATGATTAAGAATATCACCTAACAAGCCTTTAGAACGAATTTGTAGTTAGAGTACCGTATGAAGTCGACCCATTGGTAGTTCTAAGACCCAATGTGGTGGGCTTGGGTCGATAGAATAATAGTCTTTATTTTTCAACACCAGTTTAACACTTAAAGGAATTAACTCTTAATCCCAATAGCCTAACACTTAGACCAAAGTCCCAAGCTAAACTCTTTAACTTAGAATTTATTTTGAGCCATGAAATTGATTTTAAACAAAATTGAGCTCTAATAGTGGCCAACATTTTGGATAAGAAAATGAATTAAATTTCAACAATTGAAATAAAAAATAAAATCCAATTTTGCTTCCCATTTTCTCCTAATTACCAAACCCACTTTCTTTTTTCATCATTTCTTAAGTCAGCCCAAAATGAAATACTTTCATTCCCTTACTTAAATGAAGAATGGCCAGCACTACCATCTTAGCTCCGTCTCAATTTTGGTTTTCAATTCATCAAAAATGAATTGTCAAGACCTCTCTACCTTATGGTCGAAACACACACACACACACATACATATATATATATATCACATGGTGTTTTATATTATTATGAATAAAGAATTCTTTTATTCCTTCAACAAGTATGGTGCCCATATTTCTATGTTGCCCTGTATAATATAATAACAAAAAATTTCTTTTGGTTTTAAAAGAATTGATATTGTATAAGTAAAATATCTAGATTATAATACATAAAGAAATCAAAAGGAATTTGTTCAAATACATGGTAACAAATTCGGCCACATGTGAGTGTAAAAGTACAAATGATATTCTCAATATCATTCAAGTCTTTTTTGTTTCTTTAATACTTTTTAAGCAACATTTACTTCAACTTAATTAATTGTTCAATAAAATCTCATTTTATTTAGCAATTAAGTCCTCAATAAAATATCCTCAATAAAATATTTATTTTATTAATTTAACCATGAGCTAACAATTAACTCTAATCAAATTAACTAATCACTTAACTCTTAAGTGATAACAAATATTTAGATTATTTAACACTTAAATAATTAATTTAGAAAAATAACCCTTAAACTTTTAATTAACCCAATATGAGTCCCACCATATCCAATACTTGAGTCAATTTAATCAAAGGCTCAATGTGCGCTATTTTTACGATTTAATTAGTCTACAACAATTATTAACTAATTACTATACTTAACACTTAAGGACTGATACGCGCTTATTCTGAGGGTATTTAAAACAAATACTCAGTTTTGCTAGAAATTACTAGATTGAACAATTTAATCTAGTGCGTTGCTCTAGTACACAATGAGTAAACTTCATATTGTAGGACTTCCTAGGTCCATGCCCAATTTGTCAAATAAAACTATTCTATGAGTCTGTGATTGATGCCCCACGCATACGTCACATATATCACAAATTAGCACATTAGACTATATAAGCTGAGGTCACAAACCATACATATAATCCTTCCATCATCTATATCTTAGATGTGTTAGGATATAGATTTACACCGTTAAATCCCTATATGCTCATCCATGAAATTATCTCCAGATTTGTATTTCCAAGAACAATGAATGCAAACACCTTTGCTAAACTATTAAACCCTTTAAGAAACACATTTTTTGAGTTAGTACTCGTGGCTATGAGATTTTTTGAAATACAATCTCGGAGCATCTTGATATACTACTCCTCTATGAGAGATAGCGGATCTCATATCCATACGCCAGATTCTATAAGCATCAGACCATACCCAATGACATATAGCGGTCACATTATGAAAGATCTTTGACATATGTGGAATCAAAGTATGGTGGATCACTTACAAGTCCATCATCGCACTCAGGTCAAAGGACCACGTATACTACTCAACTCGAGAAGACTTGTCTTTAATGGCTTCATAGGATGTCTATTGGAGTCCTTATGAGTCTATTCAATATTCAGTCCTGACTGAATACCCGTATGCATAGACATGCTTTCGATAAACCCATAGTTAGCTAAGAACAATCATTTATACTATATAGATATAGCATACACTAATCTTTATAAAAAGAGATCCACTGAAGACCTGCATCGATAAAGAAGATCAGGAATATAGTGTTTGAGGACATACTTGCATAATGACATCCTGATGAACACATGAAAATGCATGTTGTTAAGAGATTCAATCACCATTTAATGTCACTAATTTTAGTATTTTCTGTATTTTTAGCTTGAAATAAAGTGTTCTCCTTAAATTGTGATTAATGAATGTTATTTGCACAGGTTTAGGTAAACTGGACATAACTCTCAATGTAGAAATCGAAATGAAGAAATTCTTGAACCTGGTGCAACATGACTAAATCTTACACAAATTTGAAGAATAGTGGAAAAGCCAAATCCAATATGTTATGGGCCAAAAATTGAGATACAACAGAATCGGACTACAACTCTTACCCAGCTTGACCCAATTCACGTATTTAGACCGTATCTCACAAAATACGTATTCAATTGGTATAATTCTTGAAGCTGTGAATTGCTAACTTAACTATCAACAACTCGTATGTTTATGGTAAGTCCAAATCAGCCGTTATCATGGACCAAATCGCATTGCAAGTGGGTAAAATGGTTGTTGGCCGAATTCTGATGTATCTTTGGAATTTTGCTCATATCTCATTGGATACTCATCCAATTTGCATGAAATCAGTGCCTATGGAAAGAAGAGTCAAAATACTACAACTTTCATGTCAGCTACAGAAGCTGAATTGATCATTTACATTATCAAAAATGTGTTGCAAATGAATACACGAGTTATTGGCTTAAAATTATTGAAGATTGATGTCATCCATGACATATGTCCATTCATTGCCTATATAAGGAGACACTTAGGACGTTTTTAATAATAGAAAATTCTCTCTTCTTTTATTCTCATTAACATGTATTGTAATTTAGGCTAGAGTTCCTAGCAAGGCTAAGAGATGAACTTTTATGTGTAGTAAATCTACTTCCATGCTTTGATTCGGTGTCAAGAGCTATAAATGTTGTAAGTTTGGTTTTGATTAAACTCTTATCTATTTTATTTTCTATAATCCAGAGGTTATAATTCTCATATCTCATATATGTTCAGTCATACTTTTCTTATGTGATTCATGTTGATTTATAATTGTTACTGGTTACATTGTTTTATATGTTAATCTTTTACTGCAGTATTGTCAATTTGATATATTGTCGATCTTGGATAACATGTAAGGGCAATAAATGTTTGATATTCAAGTTAATCTTTTACTGCAATATTGTCAAAATGATATATTGTCGATCTTAGATAACTTGTATAAATAACATGATGTGTGTTAATGTTTGCAAAGAGTTTAACTAAATCAAATACATGTGTTAACAAATGTGTTATATATTACATACCTTCCGATTGATTGTTTGGGATGTGAAACTTTCAGTTGAGTTATAAATATCGAATCAAAGTATAGAGTAGATTTATAAAGCATAATTATGATTCTCAAAGCCTTGCTTAAATCATCATAAGACATTTTCCTCAATTCATAAACAATTCTATCTCATCCGTTTAAATCAATTAACCCTTTGCTACTGCTTTAATATTTTACTTCACTAACCTATTTTGCCAAGAGCTTCCTCGTGGGATCGACACCTCAATCTATACTGCGATAGCCGCGTTATATTTTGAGCGTAAACAAAAATTTGGCGTCGTTGCCGGGGAAGCACACTAAGCGAAAGTCGGTTGCGATTATAAATACTAAAGTGGTAACTTTGTACATTTTTTTTTCTTTGTAAAATCTTAGTTTTATTTCCTTTGTTGTAATTTATTTATTATTCATGGTTGGTTCTACCACCTAATTTATTTTGTTTTCTTTAGTTAATTTGTTATATTTTATATTATCTTAACGGCTGGTTTTACCGCCTAATTAGTTTATTTTCTTTTATCTATTTATCGCACTTTATTTTCTTTAGTTTATTTATTGCACTTTTGTTTTAATGGCTGGTTCTACCGCCTAACTTAGTTTCTTTATTTTTTTATTGTACTTTATTTATTTATTGCACTTTTTTATTGCACGTTATTTTCATTTTCTTTTACGTATTTATTGCACTTTATTTACTTTAGTTAACATGTTGTATTTTCTTTTTATGGCCGATTCTACCGCCTAACCTTTTATTTATTTACTTATTGTATTTTCTTTTTATTATTTATTTATTGTATTTTTTTTCGTATTTTATAGTCTTTTGTTTAGTTATTGTATTTATATTTCATGGTTGGTCTTACCACCTAACTTATTTCTATTTCTTGTTGTGTTTATTCCACTTCTTAATTTTCCTTAAGCATTTCTTTCCTAAAAAAAAAAAAAATTAGGATGTATGCATCGACCTAGAGACAGACGAGGAAGATTTATGAGAGAACTAGAACTAGAACTAGAACCACTCCCACAATTTGTAAGTGAAAAGAATTCACCTTCTAGTTCATCTTGTAATTCTAACACAATGAGCCAACACGAAGAAAACCCAGTTAGAACTCTAAAAGATTACTTGCATCCTACTCGCACAGCCACACCATCATGTATTATATTTCCACCTAACACACCACATTCGGATTTTAAACCTGGAATGATACAACTTCTTCCCACTTTTCATGGACTAGATAGTGAAAATCCTTATGTACATGTTAAGGAATTTGAAGAGGTAATTGCCACCTTCCATAGCCAACCTGAAGCCATAGACACTGTTAGACTTAAATTTTTCCCTTTTTCTTTGAAAGACAAAGCAAAGAGTTGGCTATACTCTTTGAGGCCGAGGTCTATAGGAACTTGGGCAGAAATGACCTAAGCATTTTTCAATAAATACTTCCCACAACACAAAACTAATGGCCTGAAAAGACAAATTTCTTCCTTCTCCCAAAAAGACAGTGAAACCTTATATCAAGTATGGGAAAGGTTTAAAGAGTTGTTAAATCTGTGCCCTCACCATGGGTATGAAAATTGGTGCTTGGTTAGTTATTTCTACGAGGGACTCACAATTAGAGAGCGGCAATTTATTGAGATGATGTGTAATGGGGAATTCCTTCACAAAGATCCTGAGGAAGCCATAGAATTCCTTAATGACTTAGCCGAAAAAGCCCATACATGGACTGGACCTAGCATTACTGAAAGCACAAATAGGTCAGGACCCAATGGAGTTTTCCATCTTAGGGAAGAGGATAACCTCAAAGCCCAATTAGAGGTCTTAACTAGGGAGTTAGAGGCCTTGAAAACCAAAGATAGAAGGGTCACCCACACGGTTGCTAAAGCTGAGTCACATGATGTCTGTTTTGTCTGTGGAGGAGCGGAACACTTAGCTCAGGATTGTCCCACGTATAGTGAGATGAGAGGGATATATGAGGAACAATATAATGCCCTAGGGATGTACAAGAAGCCTTATTCACCCTACTCTGAAACATATAATCCTAGCTGGAGAAACCACCCAAATTTCAGTTAGAAATCTGACCAACAAGCCAACAACCAATGGAAACAAGAACAACAAGCACCCAAGTCTTATGTTGCACCTCAATATAATGCACGACCAACTAGGAGTTCTTTAGAGGATACATTACAAGCATTTATGGAGGCACAAAGTAAGACTAATCAAAAATTTGAAACAATTCTTGCACAGGTGGTGGACGAAAACAAAGAAATCAAGAGTCAAATCACAAAGTTGACCAGTGCCTTAACTGTACAAGAGCGAGGTAAGTTTCCATCTCAACCTCAATCCAATCCGAAAGGACAATTCATGGCACAAGCTTCTACTTCTGATGTTCAAAATCTCAAAGAAGTCAATGCCATTACTACTCGAAGTGGTAAGATTGTAAGTGAGCCTACTCTTGAAATTAACACATCTACGAGTAGTAAAGACGCCCCCCTTGAAAAAGAAGCCACAATGGAAAAAGAGCCCGAAAGTAAGTTTTCAATCCCAGTGCCTTTTCCTCAAGCTCTTCGATCGGTTGGAAAAAATTCAGAAATTCAAGGTGAGATTTTAGAACATTTGAAACAAGTTAAAATTAATCTTCCCTTGTTACATTTGATTAAGCAGGTTCCAACTTATGCCAAAGTCATCAAGGATTTATGCACTATCAAAAGAAAACACCATGTGAAGAAAACTGCATTTTTGGCAGAACAGGTAAGTGCAGTGATTAAACAAAAGACACCACCCTAGTATAAAGACCCAGGATGTCCCACAATCTCCTGCCAAATTGGGACACATGAGTTTGGTCAAGCTTTATTGGACTTAAGAGCAAGTGTAAATTTAATGCCTTATTCTATTTACTTGCAGTTGGGACTTGGTGAGATTAAACCAACATTTGTAGTCCTACAATTAGCTGACCGATCAATCAAGAAACCACGGGGAATAGTAGAAGATGTTTTGTTGCAAATTGATAAATTTTACTACCCTGTTGATTTTCTTGTTTTAGATACTCATTCTGTTGTTAACATGGAGTCAAAAATCCCTCTTATTTTGGGGAGACCTTTTCTAGCCACTGCTAACGCTCTTATTAATTGCAGAAATGGTCTAATGAAATTATATTTTGGGAATATGACTCTTGAGGTGAACATTTTCAACATTGGTAAACAACCACGAGAAGAAGACGAGTGCTATCATTCATATATAATAGACACACTTATAGCGGAGGAAGCTTATAAAAATCATGGCTATGATTCTTCGAAAAACCTTCTCAATTTTAATTTTAAAGAATTGTATTATCCTGATGTAACAACTGACGTGTTTAGTATTTTTGACTCACAGGATAAACAGACTCGATTTTGGCAGCCATACTTTGAAGAGTTGCCACGAGAGAGGGAGAGACCGAAACCATCAAACCTCGAGACACCATAAGTTGAGCTTTCTCCACTGCCCAAAGGTTTGAAACACGCATTCTTGGGACCAGGTGATACCTTTCCTATCATCATTTCTTCTGAACTTAGTGCTGAACAAGAGAAAAAATTGATAAAATTGTTAAAAGAACATAAGTCTGCACTAGGTTGGACCATAGCTGATATTAAAGGTATTTCTCCATTGATATGCTCCCATAGAATTCATTTAGAGGAAGGTTACCAACCTCGTAGAGACCCACAAAGAAGACTTAACCCAACAATGAAAGAAGTAGTGAAAAAAGAGGTCTTGAAACTATTAGATGCGGGTATAATCTACCCAATTTCTGATAGTCAATGGGTAAGTCCAACTCAAGTAGTTCCTAAGAAATCTGGGGTTACTGTTGTTGAAAATGAGAATGGGATACCTGTTCAACCTAGGGTAGTAAGTGGTTGGAGAATGTGTATTGATTATAGAAAGTTAAACACAGCCACTAGGAAAGACTATTTTCCATTGCCTTTTATCGACCAAATTTTAGAACATGTAGCTGGACATCCTTTTTATTGCTTTCTTGATGGGTATTCAAGGTATTACCAGATTGAGATAGCTATAGAAGATCAAGAAAAAATTACTTTTACATGCCCTTTTGGTACTTATGCTTTTCGTAGAATGCCATTTGGATTATGTAATGCACCAGCTACTTTCCAGCGTTGCATGTTGAGTATTTTCTCTGATATGGTTGAAAAATGCATGGATGTATTTATGGATGATTTGACTGTTTTTGGTAATTCTTTTGATTTATGCCTACTTAACTTGAAATCTGTTTTGAGTAGGTGTGAAGAAAAAGGACTTGTGCTAAATTGGGAGAAATGTCATTTCATGGTATCTTCAGGAATCGTTTTGGGGCACATTGTATCTAAAAGAGGGATAGAGGTTGACAAGGCAAAAATTGAATTAATCTCTAAATTACCTACACCTAAAATGGTAAAAGATGTCCGATCCTTTCTTGGACACGCTGGCTTTTACAGAAGGTTTATACAAAATTTTTCTGCCATATCTAGACCATTGTGTAACCTTTTGCTAAAAGATGCAGAATTTATATGGACACAAGAGTGTGAGGAGGCATTCCGAATACTCATTGCCAAACTCACCACCGCTCCTATCATGCAATCACCGGATTGGAACCTCCCATTTGAAATTATGTGTGATGCAAGTAATTATGCTGTAGGAGCAGTTCTTGGGCAACGGAGGGAGGGAAAACCCTTTGTTGTTTATTATGCTAGTAGGACTTTGAATGATGCTCAAATGAATTACACTACTACTGAAAAAGAACTATTAGCTGTTGTTTTTGCCTTAGATAAATTTCATTCTTATTTGATTGGTTCACCTATTGTTATTTTTACTGACCACGCAGCCCTTAAGTACCTTCTTTCTAAGAAGGATGCTAAAGCCCGTTTAATTAGGTAGATTCTTCTTTTGCAGGAATTTGATATAACCATCAAAGATAAGAAAGGTGTTGAAAATGTTGTTGCTGATCATCTATCCCGCCTTGAGTTCACTGACTCTACTGATTTGCCACCCATTCGAGATGATTTTCCAGATGAACATCTTTTTGCTATAAGCCAAATACCTTGGTATGCACATATCGTAAATTATTTGGTTTGTGGTGAACTTCCATCTGACTGGAGTACACAAGATAAGCGTAAGTTCTTGGTTGAGGTACGTAACTTTTATTGGGATGATCCATATCTTTTCAAATACTGTCCTGACCAAATCATGAGACGTTGCATTCCTGAAAGTGAAGTTTCTAGTGTCTTAAATTTTTGCCATAGTGTTGCTTGCGGTGGCCATTTTTCTATGAAGAAGACAGCTGTGAAAATTTTACAGTGTGGTCTTTATTGGCCCACTTTGTTCAAAGACACTAATATTTTTTGTCGTTCCTGTGAAAGATGTCAAAAGTTAGGTGCTTTATCTCGAAGAAATATGATGCCTCTTAACCCTATTCTTGTTATCGAGATATTTGACTGTTGGGGTATCGATTTTATGGGTCCTTTTCCTTCATCTTTTGGCTATCTTTACATCCTTTTAGCTGTTGACTATGTATCAAAATGGGTGGAGGCTGTAGCTTGTCGTACTAATGATAATACAACTGTGGTAAAATTCTTAAAAGAAAATGTGTTATCTAGGTACGGTACGCCACGTGTCATCATTAGTGACCAAGGAACACATTTTTGTAATCGTTCTTTTGAAGCTTTGATGCGCAGGTATGGTGTTCTTCACAAATTTTCCACTGCATACCATCCACAGACAAATAGATAAGCTGAGCTAGCAAATAGAGAGGTTAAACAGATTTTGGAAAAGACGGTTAACCCGAATCGTAAAGATTGGTCTCTACGCCTTTCTGATGCATTATAGGCATATCGTACTGCATACAAAACCATCTTAGGAATGTCCCCATACCGGCTTGTTTATGGGAAAGCTTGCCATTTACCTGTTGAGCTAGAACATAAAGCTTATTGGGCTGTCAAAGCCCTTAACTTTGATTTGAATGCTGCAGGTCTCCAGAGAAAGTTACAATTGTCAGAAATAGAAGAGCTACGAAATAACGCATATGACAACTCCAGAATTTACAAAGCTAAAATGAAAGTAGCTCATGATAAACAGATCTCAAGGAAACACTTTGAGCCAAATCAACGGGTCTATCTTTATGATTCTCGATTGCATTTACACCCTGGAAAGTTGAGATCTCGATGGACTGGTCCATTTATGGTAAGACATGTTTTTCCTAATGGTGTTGTTGAAATAAAAGACCCCACTGATGGACGGACTTTCAAAGTGAATGGACAGCGGCTAAAAAGCTACGTGAAAAAGGTAAACAACTCTATGTACCTAGGCGAGATCCCTCTTGTAGATCCTGTCTATCGTGATTGATCAGGTTCAATCTATCTGTACCATATTTTATATTTTGTCTATATTTTATCTTTTGACTTTCTATTTTTGCTTTTATTTTCTTGCACATGTTATTTTACTTTATTTTCTTCTTTTTATTTTTTCTTCAGTGTGATTTTATTTCCCGGTCAAGTGGCGGATACGGTACTCCGTGACTATTAAAGTCGGTTTCTCAGTTCCCTAAAAACTGTCCCTCAAACTGTGCATTCATCTCTTTTCTTTCTTTCAAAATGGATCGCATTCTTGTCAATCTTAAAAAACGTTTTCCTTCATTTCCTCAAAATGCTCTACTTAAGATTTACAAAGCACAGTGTGAAAGACTAAGGCTATTGATGTTGGGTAATATCCATGTGGACCTTCGTTGGTTAATTGAAGCCAAGGTTTGGTTGTCTGGTGAGTTTGAAAATAATTTTGTTTCTCATATGCCTGGTCTTGGAAGAAGCTCTTATGCCAAAAGGCGACGAGCAAAAAGGTTAAGAGTCTGTGATAAATGTGCTCGATGGAATTGTAATCGGAGTTGTCGTTCTTTAGGATTCATATCTAGAAATCGAGAAGACAAAATTCAGTTCATTAAGGATGGACTGAGTAAGGAGTCTTTGGATGATATCCTATTGACTCTTGAGACACATCCATGTGGGCTCGTGCAACGTGAACTTCTCGATTTATGGAACAAATTCAAAAATGAACATCAACGGTATAGTCTCGAGAATCTGACTCTAAAAGACCCTGTTTGCCAATTTATAAGAAAATTGGATGGGAAGCCTATCCCCGACCCATAGAGGGCGTTTAAGCCGTTACTGGACGTAAAACCAGAGGAAGATGTGAGCCACAATCACAACTACTTGTAAATACATGTGTTTTAATTTCAAACTTTATTTTATGAATAGTAGGGCTACTCATGTAGATGTCTTAAATTCAAATCTTTTTCTTCAATAATGCATGTGGGTCATTATGTTTAAATTTTTGTGTTTTATTTTTAACTCTCTTTTGACAAACCGTCGGGTTACCATAATAATTGTTATCATTTGGCACTCTATAAATACAGCACCTTAGTTTCTTCATTTTCATATATTGAGATAAAGGTGAGAGTAGATATGGAGGAAACCCAAGTTCGACAATTTCGAAATATATGTGTATTTTATGGATCTAGTCCTGGGGAGAGTAAAGTGTTCGTAGAAGCAGCAAACAATCTAGGAAAAACATTAGCTGTAAGAAAAATTCATTTGATTTATGGAGGAGGTAGCCTTGGGCTAATGGGGTGTGTGTCAACAGCTGCACATTTAGGAGGAAGTCAAGTTTTAGGTATTATTCCTACAATAGGGGAAGAATTACGAGTCTCATCCATGCATGAACGTATAGCCAGAATGCTTTGCAATGCAGACGCTTTTATTGCTTTACCAGGTGGTTTTGGTACCTTGGAAGAAATTTTTCAAATTGTCTCTTGGGCCCAACTGAATATCCACCGAAAACCCATAGGTTTGTTGAATGTTAATAACTATTTTGATTGCTTACTTTGTTTTCTTGATCAAGCTGTGGAACAAAATTTTATTTCACATTCGGCGCGACAGATCTTGGTTTCTGCTACTGAGGCGGATGAATTAATTGACAAATTACAAGCAGATACCTACAAACCTGACCCAGCAGTAACTCAAATCGATTGGTCAGCCTTAACGAGCGAAAATTAGATCTAACACTTTGTTTGTAAATTTTTCTTTGTTTTATTTATTTATCAGTATTATTATTTTAGTTTATATTTGCTTCAGTGTCTCTCAGGTTTGTTTCTTTCAAATAACTGGCGTTTCAGGTAATGTCTCCTATACTTTATCTCTTTCTATTTAAATATTGAGGACAATGTTTCATCTGGTTTGGGGGGAGGATAGTAGACATACGTTGCATTTTGCAAAAAAAAAAAATATATATTGTGGTCCGACATTTGATTAAAATGGCAGAGTAAAGAGTTCATTCTTGAACTCTTGAGACGCATTTTAGGTCAAATTAGAATGGCAGAGTAAGGAGTTTTAGTACTAACTTTTGAAATGCATTTTAACTAACTTTTTGTTATTTTGTTTTATATTTCATGCATTGTCGTTTACTGCTTGTAGTCTTGGTAATTCTTGTATAAAGGAATTTGCTTTTCTGCCTAAGTATGATTTCAGAATTGTTTAGGTTGAGTCACTGTTTCTATCTAGGTTACTAAAGAATGACTTCCAAAATATTTTTGAGCACAATGCTAAGCCTTGTGGTAAGATGGATGATTCAATTTATATAGCCAAGAGAATTCTCATGTTTAAGTATATATTTTTCTAATGTCACATATCTTTTGTGAGTAAGTGGAAAGGTTGAGAAAACAGCTTATGAACCTTCATTGATCCTTTGAATTGGTTAATTTTTGTTTAGAATGATATTATTTGAATTAAGGGATAAGTTGGTTACATTTGTGCATAATATAATTTGGTGAGAAACCTTTGTAATGTTTCCTTGTATTCTTCAAAAATACAAAAAAAAAAAACACAAAAGTACCAAAAAAAAGAAAAAAAAAAAAAAAGCAATTCAGTTTAATAAAGTCTTCATTCAATTTTAGAAGACAAATACCTTGTAAAACAGTTTTCTCACCAAGTTATAATTGTATTATTCTCACAAGCCAATTAAAGTTCTAAAGTTGGCGTATGATATGAATAATTGATTTTTAAACAAATAATTTTCCTATCTTCGGATCAATGTTAGTTTATATGTCTGTCCTTAAAATTGACTTTTTCTTGAGTGCTTAACTGTTTTCCAACTCCATAAGAGAAGTCCTAACCTTTTAAATAGTCATACACCTGTGAGGATATGGAGTTGAGGCTTTCACTTGGAGAAATTCTCAAGGCTATATCTATTGTGGTTTGTGGTTAGATGGTTATGGTTTAGTTCACACACACACAAATTATGGAAGTTGTAATTGAAAAAACCATGATAGCAACAGTGATCTCGAACTGACATTTTGATTGAAATGTTTAGGTAGTTTTGCATATTCTATTTACGCTTGAATTGCTAGAGACTAGCAAAAAGCTGGTTAGGGGCTGTGATGAACACATGAAAATGCATGTTGTTAAGAGATTCAATCACCATTTAATGTCACTAATTTTAGTATTTTCTGTATTTTTAGCTTGAAATAAAGTGTTCTCCTTAAATTGTGATTAATGAATGTTATTTGGACAGGTTTAGGTAAACTGGACATAACTCTCAATGTAGAAATCGAAATGAAGAAATTCTTGAGCCTGGTGCAACATGACTAAATCTTACACAAATTTGAAGAATAGTGGAAAAGCCAAATCCAATATGTTATGGGCCAAAAATTGAGATACAACAGAATCGGACTACAACTCTTACCCAGCTTGACCCAATTCACGTATTTAGACCGTATCTCACAAAATACGTATTCAATTGGTATAATTCTTGAAGCTGTGAATTGCTGACTTAACTATCAACAACTCGTATGTTTATGGTAAGTCCAAATCAGCCGTTATCATGGACCAAATCGCATTGCAAGTGGGTAAAATGGTTGTTGGCCGAATTCTGATGTATCTTTGGAATTTTGCTCATATCTCATTGGATACTCACCCAATTTGCATGAAATCAGTGCCTATGGAAAGAAGAGTAAAAATGCTACAACTTTCATGTCAGCTGCAGAAGCTGAATTGATCATTTACATTATCAAAAACGTGCTGCAAATGAATACACGAGTTATTGGCTTAAAATTATTGAAGATTGATGTCATCCATGACATATGTCCATTCATTGCCTATATAAGGAGACACTTAGGAAGTTTTTAATAATAGAAAATTCTCTCTTCTTTTATTCTCATTAACATGTATTGTAATTTAGGCTAGAGTTCCTAGCAAGGCTAAGAGATGAACTTTTATGTGTAGTAAATCTACTTCCATGCTTTGATTCGGTGTCAAGAGCTATAAATGTTGTAAGTTTGGTTTTGATTAAACTCTTATCTATTTTATTTTCTATAATCCAGAGGTTATAATTCTCATATCTCATATATGTTCAGTCATGCTTTTCTTATGTGATTCATGTTGATTTATAATTGTTACTGGTTACATTGTTTTATATGTTAATCTTTTACTGCAGTATTATCAATTTGATATATTGTCGATCTTGGATAACATGTAAGGGCAATAAATGTTTGATATTCAAGTTAATCTTTTACTGCAATATTGTCAAAATGATATATTGTCGATCTTAGATAACTTGTATAAATAACATGATGTGTGTTAATGTTTGCAAAGAGTTTAACTAAATCAAATACATGTGTTAACAAATGTGCTATATATTACATACCTTCCGATTGATTGTTTGGGATGTAAAACTTTCAGTTGAGTTATAAATATCGAATCAAAGTATAGAGTAGATTTATAAAGCATAATTATGATTCTCAAAGCCTTGCTTAAATCATCATAAGACATTTTCCTCAATTCATAAACAATTCTATCTCATCCGTTTAAATCAATTAACCCTTTGCTACTGCTTTAATATTTTACTTCACTAACCTATTTTGCCAAGAGCTTCCTCGTGGGATCGACACCTCAATCTATACTGCGATAGCCGCGTTATATTTTGAGCGTAAACACATCCCCTAACACCTATTGCAACTTCTTGCAACCATGTCATTACTAGTATACCAAATTTTTGTCTCATTACAGACAAAGATCTAACTTTTTAGATCTGGCTGACTTTTATAACCTGCTAACTCTTAGCAGTGTTAACTGTTAGCATTTATAATTCTCAGCTCTGTTAATTCTTAGCACTGGTCTAAACTCCTTTAGACCAGATCTAAACTCCTTCAAATCATACAATATCTATAACATAACAAATATTGTACCATGTATTTATATTATATTAACGATTATACGAAATGTTTACTGTATAAATATTAAATAATTTAATATTTATACAATATTGTAATGACACGTAAACACCAACTCTAACATTCCCAATGTATATGCCCAATACATACATAATAGTAATAGAATTCCAGAAGTTTCTCGTACAACAAAGGCATAATAGCTTCCTCTTGAGAGCTTTAGATGACCACTTTTAGATATCTTCTTAGAGGCTTTGTAACATGTAATCTTATTTTGACTAGTACAAATTTCCCCAAAGCAACTTCCTCATTCATCCAATTTTATCACCTCTACCACTCTAATTTTGCCCCCCAAAATATACATCATTGCCTTGTGCATACAAGATATAAGGAAATTATGTATTTATATCCAAAAGGATGTATACTAGAATTTTAATGTATTCAGAGCTCCAGATTCTATAACTTCTGTAAGGATGATTAAGGACTTGTCAAAGTCCCATGGTTCCAAGGCCAATACATTTCTTCTGTCTTCCTCAACATTAAAGTAGCATACAAATCTGTTACTACCCAAACTTTTAATTTGTATCTGCTCAACTGGCCTCTACACTTGTGACATTGTCATCATGAATACGTCTCTGTTTATTGCTCATTTCAATAGGACCTTCCTTATTAGGTAGTCAGTGTTCACTTCGTCTCATTTTTCCTTCTTTTTTAATAATGTCATCCTCCTCTTCTACTATCGCTAAAGATCTACATAATTTAATGAGATTTTGTGCCCATTACTACTTGACTAACTCATACTTGTAATAATAACTTGGTAATAATTTTTCAAACGTAAGATTTCTAAGAAATACTATAAGACTATTGTCATTCCTACCAAAGAATATTGCTTCTTAATGTTATTCATCAACTCTCAAGATTGATTACTACACTGGTAAGGAGTGAGGATAAAAACTATAAAGGCCTCGGGCTTCATCTACATGAGTTCCTTTCTTTTAGAGAGAAAAGAGAATATGCATGAGAGATTGTTGAGTAAGAGGTCATAAACTAAATATATGAAATTTTGTTGAGAAAATTTCATAAATAACCCTTTTATTTTTTTTATTATTCTTTTTTAACCAAATGTAATATGGTTATATTTTATTAACCAAATAAATTACTTTTGGACAAGTATACCCTTTCACTGTTTGTACAGTACCCGCTACAGTGTACAGTATTATTACTACCGTAATTAATTAAATCAAAATTAAATTAAACTAAATAAATACACTAACTAATATAATTTTTATAAATAAATAAAAATTTAATTGTATTTTTTATTAAAATTATATTTATTAATAAGTAAATAAAATAATAAAATTTAAATAAATATAATTATTTATTTATGAATAATAAATAAATGTAATGGTCATAAAGACTATTTCAACCATCGCATCTCGGGCCCGAGATGGCCCTGAGATGCCCTCGAGATGCGATGGTGGCCATCTCGCCATCGCATCTCAAGCCCAAGATGGTCCTGAGATGCGATGGTGGCCATCGTTACAGTATACAGTATTTTTACTACAGTAATTAATTAAATCAAAATTAAATATTTTTTGTTTATTAAAATTATATTTTTATATTAGTTATTTATTTATTTTAATCATATTACTATAAATTTTACATAAATAATAAAATAATTTAATGTAGTTAAATTAAACTAAATAAATACACTAACTAATATAATTTTTATAAATAAATAAAACTTTAATTGTATTTTTTATTAAAATTATATTTATTAATAAGCAAATACAATAATAAATTTTAAATAAATATAATTATTTATAAAAATTATATTAGTTAGTGTATTTATTTAGTTTAATTTAACTACATTAAATAATTTTATTATTTATGTAAATTTTATAGTAATATGATTAAAATAAATAAATAACTAATATAAAAAAATATAATTTTAATAAACAAAAAATATTTATTTTTGATTTAATTAATCATTGTAGCAAAAATACTGTACACTGTAGCGATGGCCACCATCGCATCTCAGGACCATCTCGGGGCCATCTCGGGCCCGAGATGCGATGGCGAGATGGCCACCATCGCATCTCGAGGGCATCTCGAGGCCATCTCAGGCCCGAGATGCGATGGCTGAGATAGCCTTTGTGACCGTTATATTTATTTATTTTTTTATTATTCATAAATAAATAATTATATTTATTTAAATTTTATTATTGTATTTACTTATTAATAAATATAATTTTAATAAAAAATATAATTAAATTTTTATTTATTTATAAAAATTATATTAGTTAGTGTATTTATTTAGTTTAATTTAATTAATCACTATAATAATAATACTGTACACTGTAGTGGATATTGTATAAACAGTAAAAGGGTATACTTATTCAAAAATAATTTATTTAGTTAATAAAATATAATTATATTATATTTGATTAAAAAAAATAAAAAAATTATTTATGAAAAAATTTCAATTTTGTTTGAGGTGCTAATGCTATACCACATTAATAACTATTCCTGGAGCAAGGCAAGAATAACATTTTGTTTTGGGTTTCCTGTGAATTGTGATGAGAGAGAGTAAAGAGGACCACGTGAACTACGAGTGTCAATGTAATGATGCTTTCTTTTCATTTTCAATTTTTTTATTTTTGATCAACTATTCTTCATTTCTCTCAACAAAAATGACGCCATTGTTGACATAAGAAGAGCCCAGCTACAACTGCTGACACCATCTCTTTCGTCACCTACACCACTTCATCTCCTAACGAACCCAGCCAACCCCATTTCCATGAAAATAATACCCTCTCTCTCTCTCTCTTTTCCCCTCGCTCCTCAGTCCTTAATCCTTACCTTACTATGCTCATTGAAGGCGACATATGAAATTTCGTGTTACAGTGACTCGTACACGTTTTTTATGAACTTGTGGGTCGCGGCGGTCATTTCACATTTTTTTTCCCTATTTTAATTCATTCTTTCACTGATTTGTTGTTACCCTTTTGCTCTCTTGACTTGCTGCTATCGTCCTTTTCCTTCTCATTTCATTAAATCTAAGCTGTTTCCTGCTTGTAAATTACACTCTGTGAGTTTTTTTTTAGTCTTTTGTCATTTGGTAGATCTGATAGCAACTGGGAAATTTCTATGTTTTGTTTTTTGGATTTAATTTAGCAAGTTAAGTTTATTTATTTATTTTTCCTCGTTAGATTTGATGATATACTTTTTCCGGAATTTGGTGATATATGATTATTATGCTAATTAGATGGCGTTGGAAATTCAAGCAGATTCTTGCAATACCTGTAATATAGTAAAACTCGTGTTTGCTAGAAATTATCTTTATGAGTTTCAACTTAGAGTATTTAATATTTCTTATATTTCATAGTTGGGCAACGAATTTGGCACATGATAGCAATTTGAACCACATAACTTTTGTGAATATTTATCTTGTATGGCAATCTCTATTAGTGCCCCTTATAAAACATTTGACTTTTCATTTCCCGATCAATTGGAGCAACCCCTTTCATGTATTTTTAATATATAGTTTCTCTAACTTCATGTTAGCGTATAAACTTTGAAATAGCCATAAGTTGTTTTGCGTTGAGGCTTTTAGGAAATCATAATCATTGTTGCGTCAATATTCATAATCTATAGCAAAAAACTCTCTAGTAGTTTGTAAATGGCCTATTCAACTGAACCATCATCATCTCTGAGCTTTACTTCATCTTCACATCTATCAAATGGATCAATTAGTCAAAATTTATCCTCCTCTTCAGCCTCTGAATCAGGGCCTAGTCTTGACGTAATAAGTCTAACAAAGCTTAGTTCCAGTTTGGAGCAACTCTTGGTTGATTCCATTTGTGATTATAGTGATGCTGATATAGTTGTTGAGGGTATCCCAGTTGGTGTTCATCAATGCATTTTGGCTGCTAGGAGTAAGTTTTTTCATGAACTATTTAAGTGTAACAGGGGGTCAATTGATGAGGAAGGAAAACCGAAGTATATCATGAGTGAGTTGTTGCCTTATGGCAAGGTTGGATATGAAGCCTTCTTGATTTTCCTGAGCTATTTGTATACTGGAAAGTTGAAGCCTCCTCCCATAGAGGTGTCAACTTGCGTTGATAACATATGTGCTCATGATGCATGTAGACCTGCTATTAATTTTGCAGTAGAAATGATGTGTGCCTCGTCTATATTTCGAGTCCCGGAGCTTATTTCACTTTACCAGGTCAGTATGCTGTCTGTATGATGGTTATAATTCACTCTCTTTTTTTCATCTATGAAAATTTAGCAACTCATCAAGTGCATGCCGTAGGTATAGTTTATTAGTCACAGTGGTGTGATTTCACTATGTTTGCTTGCTCATAGTTTACTTCATGATGGGAGAGATAAAGTTTTACCTCTTTGTTTTACCATATCAATTCTGAGCCATAAATAATGTAACTAGATATATAAGGTTGAATTACAGTCTCCACTCTCCATCACTTGGGAACTGCCTTCTGGATCATTCCCTTTTCACTGAATACATGTAGTGATTGGTTTCGCATTTTATTAGTAATACAATAAGAGCCATTCTGTTTCTTGCTTCATTATCCATATCTGTCAAATTTAGAGTGTTTCACCAAGAGAAACTTATCATAATTTAATAATTGGTATATTTGCAGCGACGTCTTCTTAACTTTGTTGGGAAGGCTCTTGTGGAAGATGTTATTTCGATCCTTTTGGTTGCCTTTCATTGTCAGTCCAGTCATCTTCTTGCTCAATGTATTGATAGAGTAGCACTTTCTGATCTTGATAATATCTGTATTGAGAAAGAACTTCCCAATGAAGTTGCTGAGGACATTAGAATGCTTCGCCTCAAGTCTGTTCCTGATGATGAAAATAATACGGTTGCTGTGGACCCTTTGCATGAAAAGAGAATTAGGAGAATACATAAGGCACTTGACTCTGATGATGTTGAACTTGTGAGCCTTCTGTTGTCCGAGTCTGATATAACCTTAGACAAAGCCAATGTGCTTCATTATGCTGCTGCATACTGTGATCCCAAGGTTTTGTCTGAGATTCTCAACCTTGGATCAGCTGATGTTAACCTGCGAAATTCTCGGGGTTACACAGTTCTTCATGTTTGTGCAATGCGCAAGGAGCCATCAGTGATAGTGTCACTTCTGACTAAAGGAGCTTGTGCATCAGATTTGACTTTAGATGGGCGAAGTGCTGTTAGCATTTGTCGCAGGTTGACAAGGCCAAAAGATTATCATGCAAAAGTAGAGCAGGGACAAGAAGCAAATAAGGATCGAATATGTGTTGATGTTCTAGAGAGGGAAATGAGGAGGAATCCAATGGCTGGTGATGCTTCTATCACTTCCCAAACATTAACTGATGATCTGCACATGAAGCTGCTGTACCTAGAAAACAGAGGTATATTTCTGCATATGATAACTTTAATTTTGTATTCTTTTGAAAATTTTGAAGGCATTACAGGTAAACTGGCATACAAAATAGAATGTACAAAATTCAAGTGATTTTATATAGAGATCTAAATAGCCTCATGGTAATTTAATATCCATTTGGATATACTTGTGCCAAAATTTTAATCCTTTTTTCCTCCTTGCACTGTTTTTTGCCATCCCTACATCTGTTGGGTAAATAGTATTTATGCTTTTTTATGCATGTTCAGGACTGTCGAATGTTTTAAGCAAAATAAGTAATAAAAAGTACTTATTATTAGATGCCTTGGCTTTAAATAGAGGATCATTGAATGAGGTAAAGGCAGAGAATATTCTAGATACATAAGGTGGCATTTGGTCTGTGAGCTGAAATTAATTTTCAAAAATTAGGATACAATCCAAAGTTTTGAGTTGTATTATGATTTTTGGCACTTGAAAACGTGTTTGATGTAATATATAGCTGTCTCTATAGTTAGAAAACTAGGAAAATATGTCGGATATAATAATAGATCAAGAAATTGAGCTACTGGTGCCCATGCAGTGTGAGCTTCAACATATGAGGTCATGCCATAGAAGGGAGAGAAAGTTCAATCTTTCCAGATTTTTGCTTACATTTACTCAGTCATACTTTGTGAAAGTTGGGCACTTATATCGGAATAGAAAGGTGCTTGCATTTGCTAAGATGTCCTGTTATTGAGTTGGTCAACAATGGGTTTTGGCTTAACTCCAACTATTCTGATTGATTCCAATTTGTCTCTTTTGTGAATTTTATTGCTAAGGATGAGTTTTAAGTTGTTTTGTACTTTGCAGTGGCGTTCGCACGATTATTCTTCCCGACCGAGGCCAAGCTGGCCATGGACATTGCACATGCTGAGACAACATCCGAGTTTTCTGGCCTCTCTGCATCAAAGGGTTCAAGTGGAAACTTGAGGGAAGTTGACTTAAACGAGACGCCTGTAATGCAAAACAAAAGACTTCGTTCTAGGATGGAAGCCCTTATGAGAACAGGTAACTGCAACTTCTGGATATCTTCAACAGTGAGATATTATTTTTATTTGCTACCTTAATTTTGATTGAATTGGAGACTGTTGTACTGTTGTGCTCTTTTGTTTAACGGAGCCTAGGTCCTTGTCCAATAGTGTGCTCTAGAATACCTATTTTCTTGAGATGATTGATCAGAACAGGTTACTAGCCACCTGAATTGTCTAGGGCAGGTGGGGTTTACAACAACTCGAGTCAAAATTTAAGCATAATTTCAAATTTCAATTGGCCGAAATTAGTTAATTTACCGATAAGAGTATCTGATAGGTAAGATGTGAACAGTGACCCTGATAACTGATTATATTTTGAATTAAGTTAAATTGCCCATAGATTTGGCTAATCTAAATGAAAAGCATGTTTATACGTGGATTTGACTTTGTTTATAATGTTTATGATCATAATTGTAAAGACCAGTTGAATTTCAGACCAAATTCAGATGCCAATATTCATATTTGTACACTAGATCAACCTGGAAACCAACCTGTTGAAACCCTAGGGAGAGCCAACCTGTATCAATCTATGTGCCTTTTTCACTTTTCTGAGTGATCACATTACATTTTATGATGGGAGGGAAACGACCTGAAAGAATTATGCGTATTGTAAGATCATCCGAGAAACAAGTTGAATTAGTGGAAGTACCTGTAAACTAATATTTACCTTTCTATTCCAAAAAGAGAGGAGAAACAAAGAAATAAAGATATCACTATTATTAGGAGTAAAAGAAAGTAAATTTTCCCCAAAGGAGAAGATTGTGGACTTCTGTCTGTGTGTGTGGGTGTATGTGCATGTATTGTTTGCATCCAGTGCATGTATTGTTTGCATCCAGTGCATGAAGATTTTGATGGACCTCCATCCCTTATGTAATTTTATTTTTCATTTAAAGCTTGTCTAATTGGGATAATCTCAAATTTCATTTGCTGAAATATAAATTGCTTTCCTGCTCTTTGGAATTGTTTTCTGTTGATCGCTTTGGCAGCAAATACTCTAGCACATAATGCATCAGAACAGGACCTTTATGGGATATTGATTTTGAAAGTGCCTTAGTATAAGCTTGTTGCATATGTTCGATTATTCGGCAAAAAGGCTGCCCAAGTTCTTTGCAATCTTATGTATTATGTTGTCTGTAAAGGTTTGTAACCTACAATGACATACTACTGCTTGGTTGATGTGAATAATTTCCAGGGCTTATGCTTGGTTTTCCTCTTGAAGCTAGATCAGAGCCTCAAGACTCTTGAGAACTTTTAATTTATGAATAAGTTAATTTCTTGTAGCATTCTAAGTTGTCAAAAGATTAATAAGATGCAATCATTAGTAGTGGACCTGCCAGAGGACTTTCAGATTCATGGTTATAGTTTCTCATGTTTAAACTGTGGTTGTTGTGATGACAGTAAAGATGGGTCAGCGGTATTTTCCCCATTGCTCAGATGTGTTGGATAAGTTCATGGAGGATGACCTTCCAGATTTATTTTACCTTGAGAAGGGCACCCAAGATGAACAGAGAATCAAGAGGATGCGCTTCATGGAGCTCAAAGATGATGTTCAGAAAGCATTTAATAAGGACAAAGCTGAGTTTAGCTGTTGTGGGTTGTCTTCCTCATCGTCCTCGTCATTTTTAAAATACATTGTTTAGCTGTTTAGATGTTGAGCTTTTAATTTGTTTAGGCAAGTATTAAGTTTTATCATTTTATTAGTTAAAGATGTGTGTGAAAACTAATTTACCTTCATTGTCAAGCAAAATACAATTTTAATTATAAAATGCTTAACAAAATTGTTGATCACTGTAGAGTGATTTTACATTAACAATTTATTGAGCAAAATTTAAATGAAGTTTTATTCTGCAGCAAATCTGTTGAGCAAAAATTAATCTGTCGAGCAAAACTGTGGACTAAAGTTTATTTTTAGTTTTATAAAATATTTGACAAATTTAGTATAATATTTTCAGAGATTATCAAGCAAAATTCTTTTTTAACTATGTAATGTTCAATAAAATTATTGAGCACCGTCGAATATCATCTATAACTTTCTATTTTATTCACATTTGTATCTTATATCATCTATAACTTTCTATTATATTCACATTTGTATCTTGTTCAATCAATAAATCTAGAGTCAAATTGTTTTTGTATATTATTCGATTATAAAGAGGATTGATAAGTAGAAGTGTGGAATTTTGAATTTGTTTTTTTAGTGTAAAGATTATAGGTGTTGAGAATGATTCTGTTGTTGGATGACAAATATAAATTAAAAGGAGTTATTGAAAGCGGTGAGAGTAAAATAGTCCTCACACTCTTTCTTTAACCGACTTGTCTTAATAAATTGAAAGTTCTTAAAAAAAAAAGGGCTGAATCTGATTAAAATCCATTCTCTTTCTCACGGAATGTAATTAATTTAACTTTCTTCCCAAATTATTGATCATGTACACCATATTTATTACAACTAGTTAAGTACCCATATGATTGACAATTTTGAAAATAAAAGTAACGTTATATTCCTAATATGTTCTAGATTTTCTCTTTTATCTCCACCATCACAATGCTGAATGCTCTTTCTTTGATCCTGATAGAATCCTATCTTTTTGACCCACTTAATTGGGTGAATGAGAGGAACCGTAATAATTTTTTTCTTTTTATTCTTTTGGAGGACCAGATGTCGACAGAGCGTTAGGCCTTCCAAACTGTTATCGTTTTCTCCATGCGAGTTTATGAAAAATAAAATGAAAGGATTTTATGGAATCTCAACCTTGGAAAAGATGTATTGACATGGGGATGAGTATGAGGTACAAGGAATAGGTGATTATTTAAAATATTTTGAAGAGGAATATGTAATGCCGTAGGAGCATTACTAGCAGTAAGGATTCCAAGATCATCTTTGCACTTCGATGGAATATGGGCATCTGGGGAAACCATATCTGAAATCATTTTTTTGAAACTGACCAACGGGGGTTAAAACACCACCAGAACTAATTCCTTGTGGTTGTAACGCATCAATGTCATTAAGTAGCAGCCTTGGAAGAATCTGCAATTAAAAAATGAAGAGGAATCAGTTTGTTGACAATTATGACTCAGCTCAATACTAGCACCGACCTGAAAAAAAGGGCCTGTTTTTGAACCCATCTTTTGACATCTACCCCAACGCAGAAGCAATTTGGAACATTAGTCTTCCATAGCTGTCACTACTCTCTAGGGATTAGACTTGTGTCATTGAGATCCTTCAGCTCTTTCTTTTTTCTTTTTCTTTTTTTTGTGTCCTAAGTACATTAGAAATGGGAAAGGAATGTCAACACACCCACCGCGTTATTCATGAGGGCATCTATTAAGAGAATGAAAGAGAGAATTTGAAATAAGCTGCATATTTTAATTGGATAGTCCCATTGGGTAAATCCTAAGACTTTCTCTGACGCAATTCCTCAAACTTGTAGAGTTTTTAGCATCTAGCATGCCAGGTTAAGTGGCCATTCTCAGCTTCCAAGTACTATTTTTTACCTATAACTTCCAAGCAATCAACAAAAGCAGCATAAAACAATGAAATGGACCAAATTAGATGGGTCACAAAACTTGAAAAAAGAGATGATGAAGCAAAGCTGAAGATTTAATTAACACAGCTTAGCCAAATCTTATTTTGGCACAAATCCAATTCATCCAAGGCCAAGAAATATCTCAAATTGGTCACAAACTCTCATCCCAGGCTCTAACTACCTTCCAGGCTAAACTCATGTAATCACCTAAAGCATCAATCTTCACTCAAAAATTGAATAATACTATCATTTACTATTATCATTATTATTAAAGAAAAGTTGCTTAATCAATATTAGAGCAGAAATAGACAACAGGTTAAGATCTTATACTTTGTAAGCATGCCTTCCTATATAGCAGCCTGTTGAAGGTAAAACTTAAAAGAAAGTGACAATACTCGATTACACTGTAGAAATCACAAAACAACTTAACATCTACTTTTACATATTATTAGAAGTATAGATTACAAATAATTGTTGAACAAACAATCAATATCATCATGAATACATGAACCTCATACCTCCAAGATTCTATTAGAAAGTGAACTGAATAAAGTGAGTGCAGTTTCCGCAACAAATTCTTTAAGTTTACATGCCTAATTTAATGCCATTATTCCTAGACTGGGCTTTGGAACCATGTCAACATGAACCTACACAACTCAAAGATTCATACCCATCCCTCCCCAAACCCCCAAAACCAAATTCAAAGAGAGTCATCAGTTATTATATTGTTTCAAAACATCCTTGACATAGTTAAATTTGTTAAAGCTACATGTTGAGCTATCAAACTAAGTAAAATTTCCTAGCAGGTGTTTGAGAAGATAAGATGAAAGAATCATATGAGAATTTACATGTATATGAAATAAACATATTGTTAACACGTCAGACATGGTGTTTAAATGACATCAACTGAAAGAAAATTTAAGCCAAAAAAAAAAGGATTTGACTAAAGAATAGAGTTAACCTCAACTTGAATTTGATGATTTCTTTAAACTTTCCCACATAGCTGGACCTTCAGGATGGATCTCTACAAAATATTTTACGAATCTTGCATCTGAACAGGCAAGGATGGTGCTCAAGGACAATGTGGGCTTTGCTGCCCTCCTCTCTCTCAGCCACACATACATCTTACATCTATGATTAATCCTCTCTATATCATAACATAAATATGCTGGAAAAACCACTACAGATTCAAGTGGGTAACATAAATAATTCTTTAACAAATTGATCTTCTTTTCAAGCACGTCTTTACTCTGGTTAAGCACCATTGGAGCATGTTTAATTATATTTCGGACAACATTGGAGTCCAAACCAGCTTGTACCAGGCAGTCAAGCCTCTCCTGTAGTTGATCCCCTCTGCCTCGGAACTGTTTCAAAGCTTTTGTCATCTCTTCAGAGTTTTCCACATAACCCAATCTTAACAAGAATGCTGTTTTCTCCAGATGTTTACTGGGATTTGGACGATCTACCTGTTCATTGATTTTAACTTTTGTTTTAGAAGCCAATTGGAACAACTTCAATGGTTCATCCTTTATAATTTGGCATAAGCCATCTTTCCCAACTTTTAATTCTCTGCAAACAGTTTTAGGTCCTTTGACAGAACACGTACCCATAAGCTCCACGTGCATAGATACTATGTGTGCAACGTCTTCCATCCCCATTCCAATCTCAACCAGGAATCCCAGTGCTTGCAAAAGATTTCTCGCACACTTAACAGACAAGATTTGAGGGTTTTGTGCAAATAAAGAATAAACTTCCTTCATCTTGAAACCCAATTTGAATAACTGGCCAAACAATACATAAACCCTCCAGCCCGAACCTTCAAACACCAATGTGGGATTTTTTTTAAACAAATTACACAACTGCTCATCACTATAACCTACTTTGTCCAGAAAATCTATAGTTTCAAACACTCGGTTCCAATTGTATGTGTATTTGGCAGCTACATAGCCTCCGATCCAATCATTCTTGAATCCTAGTCCCTTAAGTTTCTCAAGAACCTTAACAAATTTAGCATCAACACCACCAATCAACAGCGATGGGCAACAACTAGCAAGCTTAATAACCGTGATTTTACTCAGACCTAAATTTTCATAAGCCTGAAGTTTCGAAGCCAATACTCCATAATCATAACCAAATATCTCCTTAGCTTCCTTATACATCTTTCCGATCTTACTGCGAGGAAACCCATAATCGCACAAAACATGGAAGTTATCAAGCATGGCTTGATCATCACTCAAAAAAATCAAATGCCTTGGTATAAGTGAGGAGAGCTCAGATGGGCTTAAACCCAAGCTCTCAAAAAATGGCTCAAATTCATTAATCGGATTGTACCTAAGGAATCTAGTTAAAGACCGCGTCACATCCTTGTCACTATCAATCTTTGATAACAACCTTTGAACAAAATGAGGCGAATTCTTGCTGATATGTTCAGCATCCATGTAGCTTAAACTCCTAGTAGAATGCAAGTAATCAAAAAGCACATCTTGAGCCTCAGTTCTAGCTAGCCGAGAGGCTCGGCTGGCAACTAAAGAAATGGGTGACTGAATTGACTCAGTGAGTAAGACTTTTGGATGGTGGGTAAGTCTAGAACTGCAAAAGGTTTGAGCTTTAATGGAAATAAAAGATGGGTTTTGCATAACAGTAGGTTTTTCTTTAAATAAAGGAGAAAGAACAACAAAATGATTGAGTTGAGTGATCATTCTAGGGAATCTATATTCCTTCGATAATAGCATGGCAAACAATACAATTTATCGAGAGAGTTCAACATAAACGTCAACTAGGAGTAACATCAAAGTTAATCAATAGGCAACTGATATAGCTGAATTGAAGTCAAATAGAATGATAATGAAAATGAGAAATACCCAATTTTGTTACCTTGGATTGAAATTTCGGGTTTTGCTCAAGAAGAGGGAGCAGCTTCGACTGCTATTCCGCACTAGGGTTTAACCTTAAATTGATAACAGCGCTTGAAGGTTAGTTTTAGGCATGTTTTGTTTGAATTATTAAATAAGTAATAAGGATAATTTTATTATAATAGTTTAGCCCAAAATACAAGTTTACTATAATTAAATTTAAAATACTTAATTTTATTTTAATTTATTAAATTATTGTCATTAATTTTATCTATACAATGATAACATTATTTTTAATTTAAACAAAAGACTTAAAGATATAAAAATTATGGGGAGGGGTAGCGGCCACCTTCGCCCCCATCAAACGGGGCACGGTGGTTTGCATCGCCCCCTGTTTGACAACAATTAGCGATGGTTGTCATCTCTCTCTATTATTTTTGATCATTTATTTGTATTTTTTTAGTTAAAATAATTCTACTATAGTGTAAATTAAGAAAAATAAAAGCCCAATTACATAAAATTTGATCTTTTTTTTATTTGAGTGTCACTGAAAAACGACGCTTTCGTTGGGCACTGTTATTTTCTAGTAATGGTGACATTAATTTAATTTATTTTTAAAATATTTATTAAAAATATAAATTGATTGTATGATGACATGTGTCATTTGTAACTAATCATATTAAGACACTTGTCATTTTATTATATAATATTTATTAATTAATTTATTTTTAAAAAATATTTATTAAAAATGTAAACTAAGTATACGATGACACTTGTCATCATAACATATCTTTTTATGACATATGTCATTCTATTAAATTTTATTTATTGTTAATTATATTAAATTAAATCAATAGATGAAATTGTGTTATGTGTTTAAAGACTACATGGGTGGGTGAGTTTATGCCACGTGTTCAAAGTTAAAGGGCAAACAATGAGGGTAAATTGGTATTGTATATTAGAACTATTTTTTCTGTCCAAATTGACGACAAAAATTAACGAATTTGGACAAAATTTAGTATTTCAAATCTAATTAGAGTAAAGTTGTTAATTAAACCAAATTATTAAGATAAATTTATTTTTATCCTTATTAAATAATAATGCACCATCTTAATCATTTCTTTTTTTCCTTTTTTCTTCTATGAAAGTAAAAAATTAAAAACTTTTTAAAGGTGGACTATACTATTTAAATTGTGTTCTCTTAGATTTTGTAGGCTCAAACTCGAGATTTGCTCGTTAAGGTGCAAGTTTGGGAAGCCCATGGTTCGGCCCACAAAAATCTCTTTGAGCCTACCATAAAAATCTATTTAAGCCTAAAAAGTTTGAGTGCACCCGTTCAGTGACAAGTTTATGGAGGTCCTAAACTCGGGACATAAAGATCCATTGAGCCCAACAACCACAATACCACCTAAATAATTTAAAAGGTTTGAACTTCTGGCAATTAGAGGCTAAGGACTCTTGCATCTAGAGTATACCCTCAAATGAGGAAGAGAAAATCGCTAGCAAGCTTATACAACTGTCTTAATCGAGAACCTACAATGGTTCGCAGATGGCCCGTAATGCATAAGAGAATATAGAGGTGACACTACTAAACCATTGTTCTTTGAGAAACACGGAGACAATTATCCTATATAAGCCTTTCCACAAACCCCTAATTTTCCACCCCACATTGAGATATAAGGGGATGACGTAGGGAGCAAAACCAACAGCCTATAAGAGCGTTATAGAATTTTTCCAAACACAAATTCCAAGACAAGAATTTTTCTAACAAGAAGTCATTTTTTCAAACACATTTCAAGACATAAACTTCTTTAAAATTCATCTAAATTTTTTTAGAACTTTCCTAAGTCATCAAAAATCAAATTAAGCATCAAAGGGTTATTGTTGGAATAATCGGCGACACAATCTAATCAAATTCTATGGGTGCATGCAAGTTTCCTAAGGTCTACCTTAGGAAGACGACTTAGCTAAAGAGAGTTCACTATTTCTAGAAGAGAAATTTATCTATAGACATATGGCCCTCATCCATGACTAAGAACATCATCTAGGCTGCTAGAATTGAGGTTAAAATATTAGCGTCATTTATAGAAAATAGTGTGAGAAGTCATAATAACCATGAACATATGTCTAAGTAAGAAATCTAACTGATGGAAAGTCATGATGCAATCTTGAGATGATAACTAAAGCAACGCAAGGAACTTGATTCCAAGAATCTAAGAGTCCTGAGAGAATATGATGATGATGATAATATATATAGACTAGAAGATTGGTACATTATTAAAATGGTGATAATTGAGATACTAACTAGAAACAGACATTGAAGAAGAATTACAAAAGAATAAGAAGGAGCTCGTGACAACTAGAAGAGAAGGCGAGGTTATAGGGGTTGTTGAAAAAAATCCTATAATTCTATAAGAAGGACAAAAAAAGTTAGGGGAGAAGGATAAAGAGGCAAGCCTTGCAATTTTCCACACAGTTAAAATAATAAAACACCGGTAGACGTTGTTAGGCCTAGCCATCGATACACCTATAACGGAAAAAAAAAGCAGTCAGAGAGAAAAAGTCCTTGAGATTAGGTAAAGCCATGGTCAATAGGGCACAGATTATAGGATAAGCCTAAAGATAGAATCTCGACTAGATCATAGGTCAGAGATTCTAGACGAGTTAGAAACCAAGCCTGATCATTGGACGATAAGAACCTCGACGAGAATGATGCTCGATATATACTAAAGGCTAGGTAAAAGTGGAATGAGAAAGAGGGCATCATAGATGGTACCAAAGAGTAAACCTTGGAAGACAATGTCAAAGATTTTAAGAAGAGATTAAAGGAGGTAGTGGATAAAGCTTGGTCAACTAATTCATAAACCGATCAACCTACCGAGTGAGAGCGGAGGTCATTGCTCATAGATGAACTGAGGGATGTTGAGCTTTCGAAACATCCAAAATGCTCATGATGCTAACCTACACAAGTATTGTAAGAGTGTGTAGGACCTACCAACACCTTGGTCCACTAGCTAGATGATACCTCAGAGTCACTGGCATCCCAACACACAATTCGTAGGTTACTTACGCTCCCAACCAATGTCAAACTTGGGATCTCATCCCTTATAGGCCTTTAAGGTCTGATGGTTGTACCCATCAGGCCTATAAGGGATGAGATCCTAGGTTCGATACGATTGGAGGTTGTGCATGAGATGCAATTCTGTGTTGGGACACTAGTGACTATGAGATGTCACCCAACTAGTGGACCAAAGAGTTTGTGGGTCTCACACAGTCTATCAAATACTATAGACCGTAACCATTATGTTAATAAAGTTACTGATCTCTTGATGATTATAGGACTTTGAGACTATCAAATATACAAGTTATTCCATATGCACTTGAAGGGACAAACTAAAATATGGTATAAACGGTTAAAGTAAAGATGTATCACCTCTTTCAACTAGATAACCAATCTATTTGTGTAGCACTTTCAAGGAGCCTATGAGATGACTAATGACCCCAAATAGTTCAGAAGATGACTCAACTAAATGAGAAATCTATCCTATAGGCTAAGGCCCTCGTCCATGACCAAGAACATCATCTAAAGTTGTTAGAATTGAATTCAACAGATTGAAAAAAAAAACATGATCTCTTCCAAGTTCTAACAATCTAAATTCTATATATACAAAAGTTATTGAAATCATGAAACGTGATCTCCGACTCAAATTATAAGGATGATGGCTTATCAAGGTAAAGAGAATGGAATGGTCAATTACGAGGGTAATAGATGGATCTTGAGCAAAAATTTATTTTTTAAGCAAATATATCCACTAGATAGAATTGGGAAAAACTTATCGAAGAACACTTGATAGTTGAAGAAACAAGTTTTATTTCGTAACACAAATATTTTTGTCAAATTTTGCATAATGTATTAAATTTGTGGCAATATGGCATATTCCTAGGAAGCTTAGAAATAGAAAAGAAAAAAAAGAGTAATATACTGAATTAGTGTGTTCAAATAAATAATGTTAAGAGTACATCCTCTTCCTAATCTGGTGGAAAAGTCAAAAGTGTTTGTCCAGTATTATAGTTTAAATAGTGTTTGTAACTTGTTTTATAAAATAAAAAATCAATGCTATTAATTGTAATTTTATAGATATGAAATTCGTCTTGCAATATATTTTAAAAGGGAAAAAGACTTAAAGCCTGTCAGTATATCTATACATTTAATTTTTTTTTTGAGATCTCGAGTTTAAAATTTTTCTCTTTTTTATTTTTTATAAGAAGAGAGAAAAAAGTATTATTGAATCCCCAAAATTATAGCAAATAAGACAAATATATCCTACATCCTTCTATTAGATTTTTTATTAAAATTAAAGTTAACATTGTTAAATGACTCATTTTCTTTAAATAGGATGATTACCGGTGTTAACTTACTATTAACCATATTGGCTGATATTGTATCAACTTTTCATAAATATTATCAAATTCTAAATTTCACAATTTATGTGATAGGAAAGTTATTTTTACAAATGAACCATTAAAGGAGCCTAAAATTAGCAAGAAAATTAATGGCTTCATATTGTCATCTTAAATAATTTTTTAAAATAAATTTTGGACTCCTTCAATGCTTCATTTATAAAAAATAATTTTATTATTGTGTAGATTATAAAATTTAGAGGTTGATAGCGTTTACAGTGAGTTGATAAGTTATCGGTTAAACATATAAACTTCCTAACTCAAACTTAGAAAACGCAATTGTAATCATCTCACGATCTACAAGATCTTCTAAATTGACCATAAATTATTTTATTAAAAGCTTGAACTAGTAGAATAGTAACTTATGGAAACAAATAAAAGCTTATTTTAATACAACTTTTTTTTTATTAAATTAAATTTGGCCTTAGACAATAATATCCATATAATTGACCTTCTATTTGATATACATATTTAAAAACTAGGCTATAGAAAAATATATTTTTCCTCTTTAATTATTTATTTAATGTTAAATTGCTAAATATTCTAATGACTATTTTTAATATGTCTATTTATATAAATAAATATTATTATTCGATAAAAAGTTTATTAAATAAACCATAGTTACAAATTTTAATGATCAATTATTTAAATAGTTTAAATAACATTACTAGGTATAAATTTTATCTTACAAGTATATATTTTTACAACTTATAAAATTTTAAGTTATTGAGATTTTGACTATTAAATTGGTCTTATTCCATTATAACTAAAAATATATAATACATGAATGTAAATTAATTATTTGTTAATAATAATCAATTAAGCTTATTATAATTTATGTGAATTGAAATCAATGATATTTCTTTAACTAAATCAAAATTTATATTAGTCTATTTTAATGTATCATATACGATTTTTTACTTAAAGTTTTTATTTTAATGATCAAGATAAATTATTTAATGTAATTATAAAAACTACAGTCTTACATATAAAATGCTCATTTCATTAAATTTTTTAGTTATAAAAAATACTTGACTTGTATCTTTCTATATTAGCAACTCAAATTCAATACTAAAAACATATAGTTTATAAAAGTTTTAACTAAATAATGTATGAATAAATAAATTTTATTAAATAAATAAAATATTATTACAATCCGTATTTTAAAGATATTAATAATAAACCTATATCTAATAACAGTATACAAGTGTGATTGTATATCCTTTGTCCAAAAAGGGATAAAATTCTATTTTTTATTGATTTTGAATTTGACCTTTAAAACAAAAAAAGAAAAAAAAGCACACTAAGCCATGTACTTTCTATTTTTGGTTTTGTAAAAAAAAAAAATATTTGTCAAGAACAATGCCAAACAAACTTAAATTCTCTATGTCGTGGGAGTGAACTTCTTCCCAAGCATTAAGAGTAAATCTTCCCCTATTTAAGTTTAGAATTTTAGATTGTGTTATAAACTACAACTTGAACTACCAACAATTTATGAGCAAAGCGTATCTAGTTATTAATCTTATAAAAAGAAAATGAATAGAGTTGATATTAATAAATTACAAATTGAATCACTAATGTTTAAGAGTTTATTTAATATAAATGTGTTTCTATTTAAATTTTAAAATATAATAATTATATGGACGAAAGTTAAGGTAGTCTTATAGTTAAACCTCCTTGCCCTCGTATCTACAGTATGTTTAGTAAAACACTAAATTTTCTGATTTTTTTTTGGTTAAAAAATAATTTGTTAGAGAATCGTAGACACTTTGAGCTACTCTTTTAAGTCCATTAAAACTCTTTATGCAATAATTAGTTGGAAGTTGGTGGGGGAACAGAATTATTAGACATTGGGCTACTTCCTAAGGCCCACTCTTAATAAATAATTTGTTGAGGGGCGGAAATTATGGACACTAGGCTGCTCATTGAGGCTTATTAAAAACTCTTGAGCCCATTTTCTTAGAGGATTGCCTAGTCTAATTCAAAGCTATTTCACCAGATTTAGAACAAATTCAGACCCATTAATCTCCACCATTTGACTTGGGAAACCTGTCAAGTGGGATTCATGTACTAGTCCATGTCTTTTTTAGTCTCACAGCCACAGGATAAGTTAGTTTAATTAAGTTTACTTTTATGTTATCATCAAGTCCCACAATAAGTATACATATTGACAAAGTTCAATCACTCTCTACGTCATTATTACACCCACTAAAAGTTTTATTGAGAATCTCATTACATGACAATTAGATAAAAAGATAAAGTCTAAGAAAAAAAAATCCTCAAAGAATCACTTCCAAGTTTTTAAATTAGTGTGTGACAGAATTATGTTCATTTGTTGATAAAGAGATGAAGTTTATTTGGATAGATTAGTTGGATTAGCATTGCATTTGTTAGAACTCAAAAATAATAAGGTTAGGTTACTTTTTTGGAGAATTAGTCTCGGGGATTTTGAGCTGTTACTATAGAAAGATATAAGTTACATATTTTTTATAACTAAAAGATTTGAGTTGGATCAACATTACATTTGAGTACAACGGTTTATTTGAAAAAGAGTTTTTTGTGATATAAACAATATCACAAAAGAGTTTACAAATATTATTTATTAGAATATAAATCGATGAGATAAGTGTATGGTTGAACAATAGGGGACTTGATGGTGTTGATCTATATCTCCGCTCTTCCAAGATATTAATGATGGAGGGATTGTACGAATATGGATTAATCTTAACTTGTATGGTTTAACTTACCATTTTGTATTATCTATAATGTGTGTGTGTGTGGCATCGATTATGGACTTATAGAAATATTTCGTGAGACAAAATGAGTGTGAGCCTAGGGAGTCTCACTATATGAAGTGTACGCGTTGAGCATGTGCATAATGCACTAGATCAAATTGTTCGATCCGAGAAGTTTTTAAAAAATATGAATTTATTTTAGGATATCTCAGGGAGTAGTTCAGGTTTAAGTGTTAAACCTAAAATTTTATCAAGTGAGACTTGACACTTTTATTTATTTAGTGTACGTCTCAAATTGTGCTAATAATTTGTATGGGTACTAAATTAGACATTAGTGGATATAGCTACCATTTAAATGAAATAATTTTTATTTTATTTAAATTATATTAATTAGCCATTTATTTATTTCAGAGTTTCTCAAGAAAATCATAGGGTTTAAAATGTTAAGCTTAAAATCTCAACAAATAAGACTTGTCACTTTAACATTTTGATTGTATGTCATATTTCATGCTACTAATTTGTTAGAATATAACACGTGACATAATTATATTTGTCTAATTTATTAAGTATTAATATTTAATTGATAAAGGGTTATTAATAATATTTTACTTATAAAGTATATCAAAGCCAAAACAATTTCTGTCTTTAGCGTAAGCGCTATTTGAATTTGTTAACTATTGTTTTGCTTTTACTTTCTCATGCTTAAAGCATGAATTGTTACACTTTCATTTATTTTACACATGCCTTTAAAACAAAATCATTTAGTCACTTATTCTTTGTATATTCGAATAATTCATCTAAATTGCTATTTATCATTTCAAACAAGCATGACAATGCAAAATTTATGCATCTAAATTGCTATTTATCATTTCAAACAAGCATGACAATGCAAAATTTATGCATTGTCATGCTTGTTAAATATTGGACGTTATATTCTATTTCATTGGCTTAATCGACGGTTAATGTAACTATAAATTAAAGCCTTTATTCATTTGTGATATAGAATAAAAAGTGGTTTTGCTTATGTTATATTTTTGTGTTAAGAAATAACATAGAAAAAAAGATATTCGAGAGACAAAATAAAACTTGAAGAAAGTGTTGCTTTGAAAGTTTTAAAATAGAAAAGCTACTAGTCTAGCTTGAGAAAGTTCACCACGTCCCCAATTAGATTTGTTCAAAGCACGCTTCGAGGGTGAGTCCACTAACCTCATTAGTGTAATGAGATTATTTTAATGTGTATTAATTTCGCTATGTTGTTTATTAGACATGCAATATTTAAATTGTTTAGAATACACGAATTCACCAGTAACATAGTGCACATGCACACAACACCCAACAAACTTATCTCTCATTTTAAATTTAAATAAGATAAGTTGAACATAAAACACCAACTCAAGTGAGAATGAAGGTAGCCAGATTAGAGGAGATGCTAGAAACTTGCTAAATAGAAGGAAGAGCAGTAACATGATTGAGGAGAATGCAAGAAAAGTCATCAACAATATCATAGAGCGTGAACACAATAAGCAACACAGCTCGATGCTCAGAAATAAAGATCTACTAGTCGAAAAAGTTCAGAACCTGAAAAAATAGCTTCATCAACTCCTCGAAGACAAAGAAAAGTAGAAATTCCCATAAAAGATAGAATGTGTTAGAAATAGTGCTTACGTGCCATTCTAATTTTGTATGAATATTAATTGTTTAATATTTATACAACAAGCATTTCGATTAAAATTTTAATATTAAATATATATATGGTAAGATGTTTATAATATTTCAGACATTGTATGATTTGAAAGAGTTTAGATCTGATTTAAAGGAGTTTGGACCAATGTTAAGAGTTAGCTGCGTTAAGAGTTAGCTGCGTTAAGAGTTATAATTACTAAGAGTTAGCACTATTGAGAGTTATTAAGTTATAATAGTTGGCAAAATCTAAAGAGTTAGAACCTTATTTGAAATAGAACAAAGACTCGAGAGTATACTAGCAATGACATACTTGCAAAGGGTTGTAAATAATGCTAAGAAATGTCATTGTGCAAGTATATTCTCAAACGTATATTCCTGATCTATCTTCACTGATGCGGGTCTATCAATAAAAACTTTATTTAATATAAATTGGTATATGTCTATATCTGGATGGTCCAGATAGTTAGTTTTAATAATAAACACATTTTATATATGATGTTATACCTCATCTTAATGTGATAATTGTCTATTTTGAATGTGAATTTATGGCTTTCTTGTGTGTATTAATGTCATTTTATAGGTTTCAAGTTAATAGAGCTATTTGGAATGAAAATTAAAAAAACAAAAAAAACAAATATGCTACAGTGTTAGTGAATAGTGTATGTGCTATAGTGCTCCGTGCCTGGGCGTAAAAAAACCTAGGTTTTGGCAGAATGCTTGGTTCCCAAGCATCAAAAAGTGGCGCCCAGGCACCGCCAGCAGCCTAATTCTATTTTTCACTTTGTGCCTTAATTTTTGAAGCCCATTTTTGAAACATATAGAAAGAATATTAAAAGCTTATTTTAAGGAGGAGGAGGAGGGCACAAAATAGAGAGAGAAATAAATGATTTTAGTGAGAGAAATACATTGAAGCTTGAATTTGGACAAGATTATTGACGATTGAAGGCTCCTCAAGATTTCTCCAACTAGTTCATTCTTCTATCTCTTTCATTTACATTTATTTCTAGTTTGTAATTGTGTTTTGTGTTAATTTAAATATGAATACTTTTATGAATATTTGGATGGATGTAATTGAATATTTCATTATGGATTGCTAGATTATATGTTCTAGGGATTGATAGAACTTTATTGACCACTACGTGTTGATGTTATTTTGTGATTAATGACTATTTGATATTTATTCATTTATGCTTTTTATGTGTTTAATACTTTTAATTACATTGGGAAATAGATTAGATGTTTTGATTGTTTGGGTTATGTACTTGGGAGAGTTTAATCCATATTTTAGTTATAAAAAGTATAATTTTGAGTTTGTTGAGTTGGGAGACTAATAAACTTAGGGTAGTCATATAAAGGTAGCTTAATGCATGTATGTATAATGGGTTAGATAGGGATATCAACTTAGTTGTATATGCATAAGTCTCATTCAACACTCAGAAGAGGTAATAAGATTAATTATACACCATTGACTAATGAATGCATAAAATTGGTTGTTAATCACTAATGATAAAGAGCATAGGAACAATAGAGGAAAATCAAGTCCCTAGAACCCATTGTCATCGAACTATCTTTAATTTGCCAAGTTATTTAGTTTTAAGCATTTTTAATTTCGTAATTCAACTTAACCTTAGATTGGCTTAGATAAAGTTAGGTTGCCATACTGTAGTACTTAGCATTGATTTAGGATACAATCATCGTAGGATGATATGCACTCATCATTGTATTACTTGATCATGACCCATGCACTTGCGATTTTAATTCACGTGTGTATAATTTCGCGAACAATTTTTTGATGTCATTGTGATAAGGGCAAATTTGTCATATATTTTCTCATGTTTTTATTATTGATATTTTATGGTTTTATGAGAATAGATGGCTATTTATGTGCATTATTGTTATTTATAGGGACTTGAATGAAATTTAAAGAAAGAACGCAAAAGGAGCGAAAACAGGGACTAAAATGCAAAGTTTTCAAAGTATGTGTCCATCGCCCCAGCGCCACAAGGATTTTCGCCCCAGCGCTGAAATAGTGATTGAAATAAGAAAAACGACCTGCTTAAGTCGCGTCTAGCGCCCCAGCGCCGAACAGTCACCGCCCCAGCGACGATGCAGCGCCCCAGCGCCAAGATCCTACCGCGCCAGCGGTAATAGCTTTTTCACGCGTCGCCCCAGCGACAGATTCATAGCGCGCCAGCGGTAGTGCGAGTCCTAGTCCGACGAGAATTATGATTTTTAAGCTCATATCAATCCCTATATAAAGCCACTCGTTCCCAGCCTTCAAGAAAGAATCCAAGACGACCCAAGAGCACCAAGAATACAGAGCTCAAGTATTGGAGAGCAATAGGAGCTTAATTGAAGCAACTTTAGAGAGAGATACAAGACGTTCTTCGGCATCAAGAGTTCCTAGGCAGCGCAATTAAGAGCAATTCGACGTCTATATCGGTTTGCTAATAATTGTATCATGATTTATAATTATTTTTACTGCTGTTCTCTTGTAGCCATGAGCTAACTTGTTTTCTAGGGTTAATATTTGAACTCAATATGTGCGCTTAAATTGCCATATCCTTTTAGTATTTAATAAACTTAGTCTTTTATTATTTAAATTACTTGTGTTTAATGCTTCAATATATCTGGCCAATATATGGTGAATGAGTTGGTAATATTATTGATAAACTCGGAAGAGGAATCATAATATTTAGACCTAGGTAATTTGATGCATGATTGTAGAGTAACATTCAATGTTGCATATGCAAGTTTCAATTTAGGATAGGAATATACCTAATTGGCATGTATGATCAATAAGACCTAATCTTAATGAATCTTAGTTTATTACAAGTACCATAGGAATATAGGTATTTGGTAAATTAAGGTATACTTGCATGACCTTGGAAGAGGCTTGTGAATACATTAGTGTCTTGATCAATAATAAAGACTAAGTGAGTTAAATATTAGAGGATTAATCATTAAAAAGCATATTGAGGGATAATATTAATCCTAGGTTTTCTCTACGTTGTTATCTTTAAATCTCATTGCATTGTGTTTTTACTTTTATATTTCTTATATTCATTTTTAGATTTTTATTTTTCTGAATAATTATTAGGAAGATATAATTTTAGTAATTGGTTAAAAAGAAAGAATTATCCCTGTGGGTTCGACATCCGACTAATTAGTCTCTTTATTACTTGCATACGATAGTGTATACTTGCACTTAATTTATGATATAGAAATATCGCATCACATTGCGGTTTTAACTCTCCTAAACTTAAATACTTTCTCGTTTTCGAGTAAGGAAGTATACTCACAATTAAAAAACTAAAATTGAAAACAAGCTACAAGAAGACATAAAATATAGGGTCGGCAAATAATTAGTAAAATGTCTAAAAACTTTCTCATGATTACCAATCTCAAGGAAAGCTTAAACATCATAACCATTCAACATGCTAATTTAACACTTATTCTACCTCGCAAGTGACCTACTTGGTGTGTGTGTGTATAGTTAAAATAATTACTCACATGCACTCAGATTAGTCTATGCACACAAGACAATGAAATAGTCTCTATAAGTTTTTACTTAATTAACACTTCATAAGCTTATTTTTTGCATTACTCTCTACTAATGTAGGCACACACACATAATCAAGGATCAAGTAGAACTTTATCTAGTTTGTAATTGAAAGTGTACTTTGCGTGGGGTGAGCGTGTACATTTTAATTTAATTTATGTAGTTCTAGTTGAGGACTCAGTGAGATCCTTTGAGCTAGAACGGTAGCCTTGTTACTCAATAAAATATTTTTGTTTGAAGCAACTATTACTTCATAACATATCTCGGAGCTAAAAACAGTTATGCTTATAATACACCATTTTTCATGTATTCATCTGTATGCTTTCCAACTAAAAAGAAATAAAGAGCTAAATCTATAACATTTTAGGCCACTAAAGGAACCAATTGAAAGTCAACAATTGTTGGCGAGGTACAAGCTTGACAAGGATCAATTTAATCCTTGTCATGCTTTGCAAAAGGTTGAAACGTAATTGAAAAATTACTGTCCGAATGGAAAAGTAATTAGTGGCAAAACTTAATCTTAGTATAAGACATGTCATGCTTGAATACAACCATGACAAATAGCCATTTGATTTGCTAATATTTTGGTCAAATAAGAATTAACTTTGGTGGCAAATAAACCTTTATAATGCTGTCACCTCATGGCAATTTATACACATTGGACGGAAATGAATTTTAGCTTACAAAAACTTTATAAGCACAATATCATTAACTACCCCATTGGCCAATTAATATTAACACATAATAAATTAGACCAATAATATTATGCCATGTCTCATGGCCTAACAAATTAATGGCATGATATGTTGCAATAAATAGAAAGGTTAAAGTGGTAAGTTCCATTTGTTGAGATCTTGAGCTTAACACTTAAGCCTATGATCTGCCTGAGGGACATTAAATAATTCTGATTTTCTGAGAAATTTTCGGATTGAACTATTCAATTCGGTGTGCTACACCAATGTACAATGATTATACTTCATATAATAAGACTTTCTAGGTTCACACCTGCTTTGTCTTATGAAACTTTTTTGTAAGTCCATACTATTAAGAGTGGATTTATCAAGGGTGTTTGCATGTGAAATTTGTGTTTAACAAAAAAAATATACATGTCTCATACATATAAATATGCAGCGGAAGCTTAAAACTTTGCAGTAAACACAATTATTATATATTAAAGGAATTAACAAAAACGAAATTGAGAAATAACCCTTGAAGCCTTTGGATTGAAATTGTTGAAGTCCACCGAAATACAATCTTTGATCAATTCTAGTAATCAACAATGGTGGGTTTGATTATCTAGAATGACAGTCTTTGATCCAGCAAAAATTTAAAAACTTAAACTTATGTTCTTGATTTTTTCTTTTGATTAACACTTAATCAATTAATCAAAACCTATTTTGCTAAATTGGCACAGCTAAATGTTAGCTAGTTAAAATACTTAGTAGATCCAAGAGTGCTGGCCTTGGGACATAAACCTGGGAATATACCAGTAACTGCATAGTTGCAATCGGGTGCTAGAAAATGCTAGTTACGCACTATGTTATCGAATAATTGTCTATGATCTATTTCTGTTGATGCGGGTCTATTGGTGGATACCTTTTATATATAAATTAGCATATGTCGTACCTATAGAGTATAGATGGTCGTTCCTAGCCGACTGTGAGCTTGGAGCTCGTATTGACATATGGGTATCTAATTAGGACTGGATATGGGACAGACTCACGAGGGCCTCCGATAGACATTCTATGTAAGCTGTCAATGGAGAGTCCTCTCGAGTTGAGTAGTATACGTGATCCTTTAATCTGAGTGCCACGGTGGGCTTGTAAGTGATCCATCATACTTTGGTTCCATGCATGTCACAGACATTTCATGGTGTGACCGCTGGGTGTCACTGGGTATGGTCCGATGCTTATGGAGTCCGGTGTGTACAGATATGGGATCCGTCAGCTCGCATAGAGAGTTAGATATCCAGATGCTTCGAGATTGTATCTCAGAAAGTCTTGTGGCCACAAGCATTAATCTCGGGAAAGAGTTCCTCTAGGGTGGAACAATATGGCAAAGGAGTTTGCGCATATTGTTCAATGAGATACATGTCTGGAGATAAGATATGGAGGAGCACATAGAGATTTAACGGTGATAATTTATATCCCTAGCACATCTAGGATATCATGACAGAGGGACTATACGTATGAGTTGTAACCTCAGCTTGTATGGTTCAACGCGTTAATTTATAATATCCGTGACGTATGCATAGGGCATTGTTCACAGACTCATGAAATAGTTCAATTTGACAAATCGAGCATAGGACTTAGGGAGTCCCGCTATATTGAGTGTGCTCGTTGTGTACTGGGGCAGCGTGCCAGATTAAAGTGTTTAATCCAGTAATATTTAACACTACCACGAGAATGCGTGCATGTCTGTATTTAAGTGTTAAATACAACAATTAGTTAATAATTGTTATTTATTAATTGTATTATGACACGTGGTATATTGTGGACCCACAGTTGAGTTTAACCAAGTGTGGAATTTGGTGGAACCCACTAGGGGGTATGCTTGGGAACTATTTATGAGGAGCAAAATGGTCATTACATACTTTGATTATTTAATGGTTAAATAATAAATATCTCTCTTATTATATTATATAATATATTATTATATTATAATATATTATTATTATTATTATATTTATATTATTATTTTATTATATATATATATATAAAGAAAGAGAGAAAGAAGTGTATGTTGGTGTGTGTCCATGAGAAAGAAGGAGAAATGGAGAAAGGAGAAGAAAGAAAGAAAGAAGAAGAAAAGAAGAAAAAAAAAGAAAAAAAAGAGGAAAATGAAAATTTCATTTTCCTCTATGGTTCCAATTGGAGCAATTGTGAATTGCTTTAAATTCTCCATTTCTTATCCTTTTGAAAAAAATGATTTAAACACACATCCGGCTATTTTGGGGATTAAGAGTTAATCCCATGCTGAATATGAGGCTGCTGTTATAACTCACCAAGCCCACCGAGTTAGTAACTAGAACTGCCCGCGAGTTAGTCTCCATGCGAACTCCGAGGAAATATGTGTATACCATTACACGTTGAGGTAAGTTCTCAAGCCTTCTAATATATTAATGTGATTAATATATTTATTTATTGTGTTTATTGTATAATTCACGCTTCCGCCGTGTATAATTCGTATATGATACATATTTTAGGCAATAGACACAATTGTACATGCATACTGTTGTGTGATTTCTATAACACAAACTAACGCAAGTATACGTTATTGCAACAAGTAATAAAGTGATGAGTGAGTATCGTTCCCACGAGGATTGTATCCTAAATTAATGCTAAATACTATGATGTTAGCAACCTAACTTTATCTAAGCTAATCAAAAGGGTAGGATGAATTATTGAATTAAAAATGATTAAAACTAAATAAACCAGTAAATTAAAGATATGTTATATCTATGGAAATAGGGTTCTAGGGACTCGATTTCCCTCTATTGTTCCTATGATCTTTGTTATTAGTGATCAACAACCAATTTTATGCATTCATTAGTCCAAGGTGTATGATTAATCTCATTGTCTTCTCGAATTCTCATCTTGAGTTGGGAGACTAAATGAGACATTTTGAGCATTTTAGTCCCTTCTCGAATTCTCATCTCAAATAGCTCAATTTGCATCCGATTTTTGATATTTTTACTGACGGATTCCATATCTACACACACCAACTTTATGAGCATTGAACTATACCCAACAACACCAAGTGGTTAGACCATGAAAGGTCTCTAATATGTGTGGAATCTAAGTATGGTGGAACACTCACAAGTCCACTGTGGTGCATCTAGGTACCACGAATACCTCTCAACTCAAAAGGATCATCCATTGACAGCTTTATGGGAGCCTGTTTAGTATTAAGTCATAACTGAATACCTGCATGTCTATACGAGCTTCCACTAAGTTTATGGTCTGCTAAGATTAACAATTTAGACCATCCAAATATAGACATAACTGATTTATATAAATAAGGTTTCCACCGATAGACCCACATCAGTGAAAATAGGTTAAGAATATAATATTTAAAAATATACTTACACAATGACGTCTCTTAACACTATTCTCAACCCTTTATAACTATATCATTGGCAGTATACCCTCAGGTCTTTGTCCCATTTTAGACAAGGCTTTAACTATTTAGATGTTGCTGACCCTTATAACCTGCTAACTCTTAGCAATTATAACTCTAAACTTAACTAACTCTTAACACTAGTCTAAACTCTTTTGAACTCGATTTGAACTTCTTCAAATCATACAGTATCTGAGATGTTACAAGCATCTTACCATATAAAATATAATTAGCAATTGAATAAAACATTAATTACATAAATAAAATATTTATACAAAGTGGGATGGCACATAAGCACAAATCCCAACGGTAATGTTTGGCTAGGGCGAGGGTAGGATAAAATGGATCAATTTTGGCTTAACTCACACTATAAACACATATTCTTCTAGAGATTACTCAAACTGAACCATTTATTTTCTATACGATTTCTCCCAAACTTATTTATTCGATTCCCTAGCTATTTTTTGTTCATTTTCATTTTTTTTTCTAAGCTAAGGGTATAGCAACTAAATCTTCATTCATTTTTCATCCATCTTTTTTTGGATTTTTGTTGAATTTTTTTTGAGTTTATTTATTTTTTATTTTCATGCCAATATACCCCCAAACTTAAGTTTTACAACTTTAGAACAACCAAAATTCATAATTAAAACCCATAACCCTTAAACAATTCACTTTTTCATTTTTAAAAATCCCATAGCTCACATAACTCTCTAAAATAAGTGTTATGCTCATGATGTAACGAGTACTAAGAAAAATGATTAAATTAAAGGCTTAGGTATTGATATGGTTAGCAAAAAAATGGTTATTAGGCTTAACAGGAGTAGCTGGGGGTAAAAATATACAATGGTTGACTTGAAAGGCTCAATCGGTCAAAAAAATGGCCTAAATCACTTCCTAGATTATGCCTGCCCTAGGAATTTGACTCGAGTAATGCTCAAACAAGTTTAGCATATTTTTAAAACCTTAAGTATTCTTGTTATGCAAAAATATTTTCTAAGTAAGCATTATAACTAGATTATCTTAAGTAGGTGCTTAATAAATCAAGCGGTCATAATATGAAGCTGAACTTGTCTTAGATTACCAAGCAAACAATCACAACATTTATCGTTTTTTTTTAAAAAAAAGTAACATTTGAATCATATTTCTATTTCATATCATTGACTTCTAATCATTCAACCAACTTGCAACTAACGACAAATAAAAAAATGCATGCAAAATAAAACAAAGAAAATGACAGTTATAAAGGGTAAGCATGATTAAACATGATAAATGAATACCAAATAGTATTTCCCTCTTTCAAACTTAAAGTTAACACTATCCATAATGACAAAAATAAGAGTGAGTAATAGAGACTTCCTTCGTATTCGATGGCTTAGTGCGGTAGTGCTCAAATCTTGAGGCCGAAGTTGTTGCTTGACTTTTGTTTTAAGCTCCATTGGGTTGCATCTTGTTGGTTCTACTTTCGCTCCTTTTTTTCATGCTTTATGAGGTGCCGACTTATTTTTTTAACACATTATAAGAAAGAAAAACAGACATAAAAAACTAAAACTGAAATTAAAAATTGAAATTCACTTAGGTTGTCTCTCAAGAAGCGCTTGATTTAATGTCTTTGGCTTAATGTCTTTCAAATTCTTAGGGGATCAAACTGGACTTTAGATGCGTTTTGCCTGTAGAACACTCTCCATTTTGGTGCTTTGGTATGTGTTCAATGTATTTTTCAATCTCTTTCCTTGATTGCTAAAGTTTCATAAGGTGTTCAACAAGGAATGACCCAAACTCTTTTGTTTTGAGCTTTCTCGAAAGCGTTTAGCCTTGGCTGAAAGAATAAACCATAGTTTTCAGTATTTGATTTTTTTTCCATCATATTCTTGCCATGCCTCATCTTTTTCCTTGTTTGGTGCATCTTTGTCTTGCCATGAATTTAAGGTTGAATGGTACCTATTTGCTTCCCACCATCTAGATGTACATTATCAATCTTCAAGCATTCTTTCGAATCATTTGGCAACTTCATCTCTTTGAAAACCTTGAAAGTGATTTCTTCATGTTATACCTTCATTTTCATCTTTCTTTTCTCTACATCAATGAGAACCCTCTCGGTGGTTAAGAACCATCACCCAAGAATAATAGGAACATTCCTATCTTTCTTAATATCAAGGACTACAAAGTCTACCGGTAGGATGATTTTACCCACTTTCACCAACGCATCTTTAATGACTCCTATGGATAAGTTATAGATCTATCCACCAATTGCAAAGAAATCATAGTAGGCTTTACCACAACAAAACCCAACTTGTTAAAGATGGATAGAGGCATGAGATTGATGCTTTCTCCAAGGTCACAAGGCTTTCTCAAAAATGGTCTCCCCAATAGTGCAAGGAATAGTGAAGCTACCTAGATCCTTCATCTTTTGAGGCAACATTCTTTGAAGGATTACACTACATACCTCTATTAGTCTCATCGTTTCATAGTCCTCCAACATTTTCTTCTTCAACATCACTTCCTTCATGAACTTTATATAGTTTGGCTTTTTCTTCAATACATCCATAAAAGCAAAGTTAGAGTGAATCATTTTAAAGTTGTTAAAGATATTTGAGGGTTGATCATTTAACTTCTTTTTGTAGAAGTGTTGAGGGTAAGGGAATGGTGGGGTAATGATAGGAGGATTATCCAAGAAGGAAATGGAGTTAGGTTTGTGATTTGTCCTAGATAATTCAACAACAACTTCTTTCTCTTCACCTTCAACCACATTTTTCTCTGAAGTTTCTACTTCCATTCCATTGTTACGGGTGATGACATTACAATGCTCTCTTCAGTTGGCCTCTTTGTCCCTTGAGAACTTGCCGAAAGATTGATCTTTGATTGCATATGCAAGTTGGCCAACTAGCACTTCTAATGACTTCAATGTAGCATTCATATGAGTGTAATATGTCTTGATGTTATCAAGAAGAGCCTCGTCTTTGTTAAACCTCTCCCTTATCTCTGCGATGAAAGTGCCTAAAAGGTCCTCCAAAGAAGGCTTCTTCTTATCCACTTGTTGATTAAATCCCGATGGAGGTTGCAAGGCATTTCTTGGATTTCCATAAGAGAAGTTCTTATGGTTTTTAAGCCCATGATGATAATATGTAGGCAAGTTGTTATTTTGGTGTTGGAAGTTTTGGTTGTTGATATGTTGGACTTGTTTTAGATCACTCCATTCACCAATGTCAGACAAATTTGCAACCATCATTGAACCCTTTACTTGTTAAGGCTCTTTTAGCATTTTGTGTAGAAATTTGATTTGCCAATGTTGAAACTTGAGCCGAAAGTATAATAATTGGATCAACTTTATACATTTTGACAGCCCTCCTTACAATGCACTTTCATTAGGCCATTGGTAATTGTTGCATGCCATCTATTCCAATAAAGATTGAGCTTCTTCCATGGTTTTTGACAACAATGTACCACCCGATGCTGCATCTACAATAGTTCCTGTTTGCTCATTTAGTCTAGTAGAAAATTTGTACTTGGAACCAATCTTGGTATCCTTATTGGGGGTACCTCTAAATAAAGCCCTTAAACAGCTCCCAAGCTTTATAGAAAGGCTCAAAATTCAATTAACTAAATTATACTATCTCTCCCACGAAGTTGTGAAGTCTTAGATGGTGCAAAAAAGTTGGTGAGGAACCGTTAAGCAAGATCTTCCCATGTTGTGATACTTTTCAGTTACAATGATTGAAGCCATCCATTTGCCTTGTCCCTAAGAGAGAATGGGAATAACCGTAGGTGAATGGCATCCTTTATGACTCTATTTAATTTGATAGTATCATACACCTCCAAGAAAATTAAAATGCAAGTATATGTTATCGCAACAAGTAATATATGAGAGAAAAGTATCGATCCCACGGAGAATGAGTTATCTTTTCTAGTTTAAGTACTGAAATGGTGTCTTTCTCCTCTTATTTAGAAAATGATTAAATGTATGAGATTAAACTACTTAAGTAAAAGAACAACTTAATTATGATAAGTAATAAACTAAATTCACATAAGTTAAATTCAATATGAGGAATCCTAGGATTACAAACTATCTCTCATTCTACAAATCAATTCAGTAGAATCTCTTTTAAGTTTATTACACTCAACTTGATTTATTGACCAAAACACTTAACACATTACAAGCCTCTTTCGATGGTCAAGTGGATATATTCTATCTAATCAAATATCTATATTCCTATGATAAATAAATTGAATAAAATTTGTTAAGCATAAGTTTTATGAGTCATACATGCCATATGAATATATGCCTATCTCATATAAAACTTATGTGGGTTACACTATGATCATGCATAAATATGCTTAAGACTTAATACGTAAATGCCTTTTTCAAGTTTATTTAACTATTTCTAGATCAATTTAACTACTGGCCAAGTAATAAAATTGCATTAAACACAAGCATAATGAATATATCAAAAGCTGAATTAATACTATAAAAGAGATAACTATAGTCAATCACATAATGAGTTCAAGGATGTAATCCTAGATTAATGAAATTAGCTCATCTTTAAACTACACATTCGTGAAGTTAATTTCATCAATACATACAAAATAAACATCTTACAACAAGTAAAAGATCAAAGCAAAGAAGAAGTCCCTAGCAAGTGTCTTTGATGTTAAATCTTCATTTCTTCATCTTTGATTTCTCCAAACTTGAAAATTAAGTGTTTTTCTTTCTTATCTCCAGCTGCCTCCTTCAAAATGTAAGTTCTTGGCAAATATATAGGTAAGAGCACAAAATTACGGCGGACTTAGGGTTACTTTTTGGACTTTCTGATTTTAAGCATCTTGTCAACTTTTGCTGCCCAAGCCTCAATGCCACGGCATCGGGTTTCAATGCATCAGCATTGAGGTGTTTGGTGGCTACTGCATGTAGCACCCCACTTAATGCCCCAGTGCCGAATGCCTCAGCGCTCAATTGAATGCCCCGACATTGCACTATAGTAAATTGTAGCATCCCTATGTATTTTTATCTCTAATGCTCCCATTCGCGTTCGGTTTCTCGCGTGATGTTCCAATTGTCTTTGAACCTAAAATTCATAAAGAACGTGCACAAATACGAATTATTTGAGGTTAAATGAGCAAATATTAATCTTAGGAGTACCAAAATATTATATTAAAATATGTATTATCAGCTTGCTCTTGGCTAGCTAAGAATTGTTTAGGTTTACCTTCACTAATCACTAAACTTTATGCTAGAGATGGATTCATTGGGAGGCTCATGAAGACCTAGTACTAACAGCTCAGGTGATCAATTTCGGTATGATTTAGAAGCTGTAGAGAGTCAGAGGCAATCATCACCACCAATATCAGGAGCAGACCCAATGATTGCCTCTTTATCAACAGCAGTAGCCTTGTCATTGCAGAGTATGACTGTTGTGTGTTTTCTATAACACAAATTAGCGCAAGTGCACGTTGTCGCAACAAGTAATATATGATGAGAAAAGTGTCGATCCCACAATGTTTTGCAATTCTTTACCGCTTCTCAACGTTATTGATTTGCATTGCTCTTTGTCACCTTTTGGATTAACTTCCGTGTTACTCGGTAACGACCCTTGAGGACGGTTGTTCATTGCAGAAGCTAATTGACCAACTTGGTTTTCTAAGGTGCGAAGAGATGCTGATTGGCTTTGCAAAAGTTGGTCAGTTTGCCTTATGTATTGAATTAACAATTCCTCAACACCAGGTTTCTTTTCTTGCTGAAATTGTTGCTGCTGCTGCTGCATTTGAAATCTCGGTGGACTCATGGATTTTGAGGATTGCCCTTGGTTATTATCATTCCAAGAAAAATTTGGATGATTCCTCCACCCTGGATTGTAAAAATTCGAGTTGGGATTATGCTGCTGCTGATTGTAACTCCCTACATATTGTGCTGTCTCCATGCATAGACCATTTTGGTGATTATCTCCACAAAAATCACAAGTTGGTGGTTGACTTTTTACTGCATTGACTCCAAGTGTATCCATCTTCTTAGCCAACAAACTAACTTGTGCTGTCAAGGAAGTGAGTGCATCAATTTCATGCACACCAGCAACTTTTCTTGGATTCACTCTTTCTGATGGCCATTGGTAGCTGTTGAAGGCTATTTCTTCCAACAAGTCATATGCCACATCTGTGGACTTGCTCATTAACGCCCCTCCAGCTGCTGCATCTACAATCATTCTTAAATGTTCCACCAATCCATTATAAAATGTTTGCACCAACAACCATTTGGGAACTCCATGATGTGGACACTTTCTCAGCATATCCTTAAATCTCTCCCATGATTCATACAATGATTCTGACTCATGTTGTACAAAAGAGGTAATATCATTACGCATCTTTGCAGTTTTGGACGGTGGGAAGAACTTGGCTAAGAACTTTTGTGCCAAATCATCCCATGTTGTTATTGAACCGGATGGTGATGATATTAACCAACTTTTTTCTTTGTCCCTCAAGGAGAATGGAAACAACCTGAGTCTTATGGCATCATCTGACACGCCATTGTATTTGAATGTGTCACAAATTTCCAAGAAATTTGTGATATGCTCGTTGGGATCATCATTCGGGAAGCCGCTGAACTGCACTAATTCTTTAAGCATTCGAATAGTCCCCGGCTTGATTTCGAAATTGTTAGCATTGATATTTGGCCTGCGAATGCTTGAGTGTATGCCATTCACCCAAGGAACTGCATAGTCTCTTAAGGCTCTTGGCTCTGCACAAACATTCTGGTTTTGCTCTTCCATGCTAGTCACTTGGTTCTGGTCTCGTCGTAATCTTCTTAGTGTCCTCTCAATTTCAGGATCAAAGTAGGCTAGATCAACGCTCTTGGAACGTCTCATACATACCTGAAATTTCTACAAACAAAAACAGAAATCTGAATTAACAGGAGAAAAGATTTGTATCAGTATTAAAATAAAAAAAATTTCATTCCCCGGCAACGGCGCCAAAAACTTGTTGTGTGTTTTCTATAACACAAATTAGCGCAAGTGCACGTTGTCGCAACAAGTAATATATGATGAGAAAAGTGTCGATCCCACAGAGAATGATTTATCTTTTCTAGTTTAAGTACTGAAATGGTGTCTTTCTACTATTATCCAGAAAATGATTTAATGTATGATATTAAACTACTCAAGTAAAAGAACAACTTAATTATGCTAAGTGATAAACTAAATTACCAACAAGTTAAATTCAATATGAGAAATCCTAGGATTACAAACTATCCCCCATTATGCAAATAAATTCAGTAGAATCTCTTTGATGTTTATTAGTTCTCAACTTGATATATTGACCAAAACACTTAACACATCACAAGCCTCTTTTGCAGGTCAAGTGAATCTATTCCATCCAATTAAATATCTATATGTCTATGATAAATAAATTGAACAAAATTCATTAAGCACAAGTTTTATGAGCCATACATGCCTTATGAGTATATGTCTATCTCATATGAAACTCAAGTGTACTACACTATGATCATGCATCAATATGCTTAAGACTAAATACCTAAATGCCTTTGTCAAGTTTATTTAAGCATTTCTAGATCAATTTAACCACTGGCCAAGTAATCAAATAGCATTAAGCACAAGCACAATTAATATATCAAAAGCTGAATTAATACCATAAAAGAGAGAACTAAAATCAATCACATAATGAGTTCAAGGATGTAATCCTAGATGAACGAAATTAGCTCATCATTAAACTACACAATCTTGAAGCTAATTCCATCAATACATGTAAACTAAACATCTTACAACAAGTAAAGAATCAAAGCAAAGAAGACATCCCTGTCAAATGCCTTTGTTGTTGAAGCTTGCTTCCCTCCTCTTTGATTTCTTCAAACTTAGAAGTTAGGTGTTTCTTTGTGTTTCCAGCTGCTGTCCCAGCTGGAGTCCTCCTCAAAATGTAAGTTTTGAGCAAATAAATAGGTAAGAGCACGGAATTAGGGCGCATTTTGGGCTGCTTTTGGGTTCCCTGATTTTCAGGAACCTGTCAAAACTTGTTGCCCAGGTCCCGGCGCCGCGGCGCTGTGATTTGGCGCTGCGGCGCCCACTTTCTGCAATCGGCGCCGCGGCGCTGAAATCCAGCGCTGCGGCGCTGCACTGTTGCTACAGTAACACGGTAGCAGTGCACTGTAGCTACAGTGTTACTGTAGCAACAGTGCCTCCATTCGTATTTTTATCTCTAATGCTCCGATTTGCGTCCGTTTTCCGGTATTTTTGCTCCGATAATGCTTCAACCTATCAAACAACATTAATATGCATAAATAGCCCAATTATTGAGATAATTTGAACAAATATCAAGTTAGGAAGATAAAATAGTTTATACAATTACGCCTTATCAATGACCACTAAAGCCAAATTGGCAAGACTAGAGTTAAGGTCACTGTCTAGGTGCAGTGCCTAATAGAGTTCAGGAAAGAGTTTCGAGACTTCAGAGATTACCAGTCGAATGGATGCATCTATACACCACTAGACTGGAATTATATGTTAGCCATCTCCTCCGATGACGACTACATAGTCCACTGTTCTATCATCACCACTACCTCCAAATGATGAATCAGACCACTGGATCAGAGGATCTTGGCCTAGTTGAAGAGGACTTGGATGATTGAGCCAGTGTTGCATCAATTAGGGAAGTGTTTTAGTTTCACTTTTATTTTCACTACCTTGGGGAGAATGCCATAATTTCAATTAGTGGCAGGGAACTACTTTTTATGTTTGTGCTAGACTTGCTTTTCTATCTTTATTTTTGTGTTTATTTTATTTTAGTGTTAATGTTTTTTATGTTTGGTTTTTGATGTCTTAGTTTTTTATAGTGGAAGAAGAAAAGCATTAGTAATATAACTTGGATTTTACATAAAAGGTTTATGTTATCTATTGCTATGTTTTCTTGTGCTGGGTTGTCATAATAATTGCTAGTCTATGATGAGAAATGTGACTTAATAGCTTAATTTTTTAACTCTTTAGAAAGAGATATATACTCAAAATTATGGGTGTTGTGTGTGTGCGTCATTCTATGGGTGAATTTTTGCATTTTAAACAATTTAAATATGGCATTTCTTACATGTAATATCACACAGTGAAATAAATATACACACATTACAATCTCATTACTCTAATGAGATTAAGAGACTCATCCTCGAAGCGTGCTTTGAATAATTCTAGTTGGGGACGTAGTGAACTTCCTCAAGCTAGAATAGTAGCTTCCTTTTTTGGAATATCCTTAACAACTCTTTGCTTTTATTAAATTATCTCTCGGGGAACTTGAGGTTAACTCTTTAACCTTCAAGAAACTGAAACAATTTCAATTTCACTAAAAAATGAATTCACATCATTTGACCAAATTTATAGCAAATGCTTGCCACTAAATCAACCAATAAAAAGAAACATGTTGGACACATGTTAAGGGATGGCAAGGCAGATGAAGTGCTTAGTGGCTTGCTCAAATTTGATGGCCTATTTTAGATTCAAATTGGTGGTAGCCCATTATTTAACGCCTTAAAACATTGCCACCTCTTACTTTGATTTTCATTCGCAAATTGATTCAATTATGCTTAAATCACCAATAGAAATTAAACACATAGCCATTATCATTTGTTATGGCCAATTAAAATAAAACAAATGGAAAATCTTTAAATCAAATGAATCAAATTCATTTGATTTGATTAATGGCCGAATGAAATAATATTATGAAACAACAATTATTTCATAGCTTTATCCACAAATGCTCAATTTAGTACCTATACAAATTATTGATATAATTTGAGGCATACACTAAGTAGATTAAAATATCAAGTCTCACTTGGCACAATCTTAGGTTTAACACTTAAACCTTAGTTACTCATTAAGAGACCCTAAAATAAATAAATATTTTTCAAAAAATTTTCCAAATCGAACAATTTGGTCTGATGCATTACCCACTTGCTTAATGAGTACATTTCATATAGTGAGACTCCTTAGGTTCACACCCACTTTGTCTCACAAAATATTTTTGCAAGTCCATAACCGATGTCCCCCCCACATGTTATGGATAGTATAAAACACCACGTTAAACTATAAAAGTTTGAGGTTAATCCATATTCGTACAATCCTTCTGTCATATATATTCTGGAAGAGTGGAAACATAAATCAACACCGTTAAGTTCTCTATTGCTCAACTATAATCTTATCTCTTCGATTTGTATTCTGATAAACAATATCCGCAAACTCCTTTGCGATATTATTTATACCACAAGAAACTTTTTCCCAGGTTGAATGCTTATAGCCATAAGATTTCCTGGAATACAACCTTAGAGCATTTGGATATTTAACTCACCCATATGAGCTAACAGATTCCATATCTACACACACTGAACTTTATAACCACTAGACCATACCTAGCGACACTCAGCAGTCAAACCATGAAAGGTCTTTGACATGTGTGAAATGTAAGTATGGTGGATCACTCACAAGTCCACCGTGGTGCTCAGGTCAAAGTATCACGAATACTACTCAACTTGAAAAGACTCTCTATTGATGACTTTATGGGATGTCTATTGAAGGTCCTCATATGATATTTAACTCACCCATATGAGCTGACGGATTCCATATCTACACACACTGAACTCTATAACCACTAGACCATACCTAGCGATACTCAACAGTCAAACCATGAAAGGTCTTTGACATGTGTGAAACGTAAGTATGGTGGATCACTCACAAGTCCACCGTAGTGCTTAGGTCAAAGTATCACGAATACTACTCAACTTGAAAAGACTCTCTATTGATGACTTTATGGGATGTCTATTGAAGGTCCTCATTAAGTCTGTTCAGTACCCAGTCCACACTGAATACCTGAATATCTATATGAACTTTCACTAAGCTTATGCTCTGTTAAGATTAATTATCTAGACGATCTAGATATAAATATACACTAATCTATATTAATCGATTTCACTCGACAGACCCTGGATCAGTGAAAATAGATACGGAACATATAATTCGAGAACATACTTGCACAATGATATTTTCTAGCAAAGTTTGCAACTCTTTACAACTATGTTATTGTTAGCATATTCTCCAATCTTTGTCCTAATTTAGACAAAGCTCTAACTATTTAGACTTGATCTGAACACCTTCAGATCAATATAATGTCCAAAATGTTACAAGCATCTTACCTTATAAGAAATAGTTAGTGATTTAATAAAATATTTATTTATGGCATAAGTATGAAAATACAATATTCATACAAAATTAGGATGGTACATAAGCACAAATCCCAACAGAAATAAATCATGCATCAATATCTAAATAGAATTTGACTTTGTTTGTGATCACCAATTTTTTAGTACTTATATAAAACTTGTGTTAGTTTAATTTTTACTTAAAAATGCTTATGCTCAAAGTAGTAACTACAATCTTGTTGACTAGGCACTCTAGAACTAGTCTGATGATAGCTAGAGATGAAATCCCAGGAAACACGTGAATAGAAAAAGAAAATTAGGCCATCTTTGGATCGTTTGAGCTTTTATAGCCGACCCTGAGTTTACATTGATCCTTAGTCACCTTAATTGAGCATGAACTACACTCTTTCTTAAATAACCACATTACAAGCCTAAACCTTGAGTTTATATACCCTAAACACCCTTAACACCAAGAATATTAAGTATATTGGGATTGTGTTGAGTTAGGTGGTGTAAAAGTAGAAAACAACAAAAATTTGGCAAATAAGTTCCACATTAAGTTTGGGGGAATGACTTTACGTTTGGGGGAGTAGTGCTAAGTTTATTATTAAAAAAAAATTATATTTGCATAGAAGTACTTTTGGTAAAAGTCTAAGTTTGGAGAAATTTTAAAGTAAATTTAGGAGGTTCAAATGGTAGCCAAGAGGACTTGGTGTTCATGGTGTAAATTAAGCCAAACTTTTATCCAAACAACCCACATTGACCTTAGCCTCCATTACAAGCTAATAAAAGTCCTAATCAATCCCTAGTCATGTGTATTTCTATATTAATGGAGAGTTGTATGAAAACCAGCTTGTAGTAGTAATTTTGTAAATAAAAGTATGCCGAGAGAAAACCTTTATGTGCAATCTTGAGTATTTGAGACAATCTAGGTAAAATTCAATTAATACTTGCTGATTTCACACATACACGATTGATCACTTATAAGGGAGAAGGAAAGTGCTTAATGGTGGTGTTTGTGAATTGTTAAGAGCTATATATCAATTCTGGATGAGTTGAAGTTAAGTGGTGCAGTCTTTGAGACAAATGAGTAACCATCAAATCTACTCTGACCATGTGAATAGTTTCATATGTTTTGAATTACTTGTTTTCTTTTATTTCATGTTAGTCAGTTAGTTATTATGTTTTCTTTGTCGTGTTATTCTCTCTCTTATTGCTCAAGGATGAGCAAATATCTAAGTTTGGGAGAATTTGATAAGTGTGATTTAGATATATATTTCAGCCTTATTCTAACTTAGAAATGACTCATTTTCAAGTAATTTGATGCTATTTATGTATTCAAGTATTTATTTTGTAGGATAAATCATGGAAAGGATGAATGCTAAAGAAATTGGAGTGAAAATTTAAAAAAAAGGAGCCAAAGAGTGTAAGATTTAGAAGCGAAGTGCAAAAAAGTAATGAACACCCCAGCATTCTCCACTTCAACGTGTCACTGTTCATGACAATGGATGAATGCCTCAGCATTCTAAATCACAGCACCTCAACTTTCATGTAAGAAATTAACATTGGGCGTGTTAACATTGTGAATGCCGCAGTATGAAATCCAGGGCAGGCAACGGTTCCACGTTCCAATAGTATCGCATCTACGTCAAGAACACCCCAACATTAGAGGCTGTGATTTAGGATGATAAAGATAAAGAATGCCCCAACGTTCTAGAGAAAATGTCATCACACTATGGTTCAACTTCATTTTCCCTTCAATTTAGATTGTCTCAAGGCAAAATTTCATCCGTTTTAGTGCCAAACACAACAATTAACACTTGGAATCACTTAAGGAGAAAAATCACACAAAAAACAACACAATCTAAGAGTTGGTGGCTACAAGAAAGATCATTGAATGAAGACAAAGAGCTGATTGGGATTATCATCATTTGTACTTTATGTGGTTTAAGTTTGGTTGTACTATAATTTTTGTTATTTTTAGTCATTTCTCTTTCATTGTGTTGAACTAAAATTATTATCTAGAATTATAGTTTTGAACACAATATATAGTTTTAAATATTTGTATCCTTGAATGTTATGAACTTAGTTTGTTATTTAATTTATCTTTTCTTAATACTTTCAATTAACTTGGTCAGTTGTTGAATGATTTTTGGTAAATTAAGATAAACTTGGAAAAGCCATCTTAATGTAAAGCCTAGGATAAATTGATGCATAATTTCAATATAGTAGTTATGAGTTTCAATTCAGGATAGGAATATACCTAATTGGCATATATGGTTAATACAATTTGTGCTTAATGAATATTGGCTTAATCGCATGACCATAGAAATATATGTAATGGTTGAGTTAAAGTATAATTGCTCGATCATCAGAAAAGGCTAGCAATAAGTGTTATGTTGTGACCAATAATAAAATTAATGGATTAACATTCGAGATAACATGATTAGTAGAACATATTAAGAGATAACTATAGTCCTAGATATTCTCATCAATTAATTTTATAGTCATTTTGCTTATCCATTTAAGGTTGATTAGTTAGTATTAATATTAGTTTTTCTTTATAGTTTAAAGAATCATTTGTCTGGATAAAAACAAGAGGCTCCATTTTAGTAATTGGTTTAAATATATATAAACTCCTTATGAAATGATACTATACTTATCATATATTATTTGCCATGATAGTGTGTACTTATGCTTGGTAACCACACAATAATAGGTAAATCTGAATGAGCAAAGAATCACATCGAAGACCTTAGAGAGACTTTTATATGTAGGTGTGCTGTGCGTAGGGTGAATGTGTACATTTTAATTTTTAATTTTACACGTCTTACATGCAAAATGTATGCAATCGAATAAAACATATACATCTCATTACATTAATGAGATAAAGGGAGCTCACCCTTGAAGTGTACTTTGGACAATTCTAGCTTAGAACGTAGTGGGATTTCTCGAGCTAGAATGGTAGCTTTATTTCTCAGCAGCAATTATTGTTGAAGCAAGTTTTTCTTCTTGTATTACTCACCCAATATATTAACTATTAGTGTTGTATTTTAACTCTTGCTACTTTACTATTTAACTTATAATACCAATTGAAGAAGCCACCATTTATATAGCTTTTGTTGCCACTCTTTTGGCGAATCAAATTGCTATTAATATCTAAATATGTCAAGTATGACAAGGCAACTAAATTTCTACTTCATGCTTTAGTAATGAGTTTAGTGGCATGGTATTTAGTTGTTGGCTGAATATAAATGTGATTAGTGGCCAAAATGCTTGTTTAATTACCATTTCCAAAGATACCTCATGCTTAAACTTAAGCATGACAAATCAAATGTAATTTGTAAATCACAGTGGCTGAATGGCTTTTCAAATGGTGGCTAATTTCCTTTCAAAATTCATTATACAATGACCACCTTATGCTTACCAATTCAAGCATGATAATGAATGTTTTGCACATTTCATGCTTTAAACAAAATGAATTTGGTGGCTATAGCTTGAATTGGCTGAATAATGTCTATGGTTTGCCAATTATTTACCATGTGTTATGCCATTACAAGGTATTGGCATGGCATATGGCAATAATTTAGAGGACTTGCCACTTGGCAATATCCTAGCCTAACACTTAAGCCCTGTTATCTTTTTTAGGGACCCTAAAATAATTTTTGCTTTCTAAGATCTTCCTAGATTGAACCATTTGATCCGGTGCACTATAATCAGTAAGATTTCTTGAAATATAATTTTAGAGCATTAGGATATATAACTCACCCATATAAGCTGACAGATCCCATATCTACACACCAGACTCTATGAGCATCGGATTATACCCAGTGACACCCAACAGTCAAACCATGAAAAGTCCCTGACATGTGTGAAACCTAAATATGATGGATCACTCACAAACCTTAATTACCATTTCCAAAGACACCTCATGCTTAAACTTAAGCATGACAAATCAAATGTAATTTGTAAATCAAAGTGGCTGAATGGCTTTTCAAATGGTGGCTAATTTCCTTTCAAAATTCATTATACAATGACCACCTTATGCTTACCAATTCAAGCATGATAATGAATGTTTTGCACATTTCATGCTTTAAACAAAATGAATTTGGTGGCTATAGCTTGAATTGGCTGAATAATGTCTATGGTTTGCCAATTATTTACCATGTGTTATGCCATTACTGTTGGAGCTGGTGCTCACGTGCCATTCCAATATTGTATGAATATTAATTGTTAATATTTATACAATAAACATTTCGAATAAAGATTGTTAATATCATATTAATATGGTATAATGCTTGTAACATTAGAGACATTGTTTGATCTGAAAGAGTTCAGATCTGGTCTAAAGGAGTTTAGATCAGAACTAATAGTTAGTAAAGTTGAGAGTTATAAATGCTAAAAGTTAGCACTGTTAAGAGTTAGCAGGTTATAAGAGTCAGCGAGGTCTAAAGAGTTAGAACCTTGTCTATAATGGGATAAAGACCTGAGAGTATACTTGTAATGATATAGTTGCAAAAAGTTGCAATAGGTGTTAAGAAATATCATTATGTAAGTATGTCTCAAAGATAATGTTCCTGATCTATAATCACTAATGCGGGTCTATCGGTGATTCACTTTATATAGATTAGTGTATGTTTATATCTGACTGATTCAGATGGTTGTTCTTAGCTAACCATGAGCTTAGAGCTTGTATAGGCATGCGGGTATCCAGTCAAGACTGGATACTGAACAGACTTATGAGGACCCCAATAGATATCCTATGACACCGTCAAAGGAAGGTCCTCTCGAGTTGAGTAGTATTCGTGGTCCTTTGACCTGAGCGCCACGGTGGTCTTGTGAGTGATCCATCATGCTTTGGTTCCACATATGTCAGAGACCTTTCATGGTCTGACCGCTATATGTCGCTGGGTATGGTCCGATGCTCATGGAGTCCGGTGTGCGTAGATACGGGATCCGTCAGCTTACATAGGTAAGTTGTATATCCGATGCTCCGAGATTGTATTTCATAAAGTCTTGTGGCCACAAGCATAAACCCGGGAAAAGAGTTTCCCATAGGGTTAAACAATATAGCAAAAGTGTTTGCGTATATTGTTTATCGAGATACGAATCTGGAGATAAGTTTATGGATGAGCAAATGGGGATTTGACGGTGCTGATCTATATCCCCGCACATCTAGGATATAAATGATGGAAGGATTATACGTATACGTTATGACCTCAACTTGTATGGTCTGACACGCTGATTTGTAATATTCGTAACGTATGCGTGGGGCATCGATTACGGATTAATGGAACAGTTCCATTTGACAAATCGGGTGTGGACCTAGAGAGTCCCAATATGAAATGTACTCTTTGAGCACTTGGGCAGTGTACCGTATTGAATTGTTCAATACAGTATAATTCAGCAATTACTAAGGTTACGTTAACTAAAGTATGTGGTTAAATTGGTGGGACCCACTTTAGGTTAACTTGGTAACCGAGTAAGGATATAATAGTAATTTCACTTTATGATTATTTAATTGTTAAATAATTAAAATAAATATTTATTTATTTAATTGTTAAATAAATTAATTTAACATAACTAAGGTTAAAAGTTAACCAAGTGGTTAAGTTAAGTTAACCTTACTTAAAGGTTAAGTAAATGTTAACCTAACCATGGTTAAGTTAGTTAACTATGGTTAAATTAATTAAAATATTTATTAACTTAAAGGTTAAGTTAAAATAATCTAACTAAGGTTAAATGTTAACTAAGGTTAGGTTAAGCCAAATGAAATGCAAATGAAATTCAAATTAGTTTGGAATTAATGCATTAGTATATAAAGTGAAATGAAATTCAAAATTTTTTTTTGATTTAGTTTTAGGTTTTGCATTTTGGGAGCCAATTCAATTTGAGAAATTGAAATTGTTTGTTTTGTGTTTTAAGTGTTAGAACAACAAAACAAATTGAACTAAATGGTTACTAAATGCAATAACTAAAAACAAGATTTGTTTTATTTATTCAAGAGTTGAATAAAAGGAAAAACAAATTTAATTAAGTTAAATGGTTTAACTTTGAAAAATGTTTAAGTGTTAAACACATATGCTGGATTAAGATGCTGCCATTCTAGACAATCAAACCCACCCTTGTTGATTGCTAGAATTGATCAAAGATTCATTTCATGGTGGACTTCAAAGAAAATTAATCCAAAGGCTTCATTGGTGATTTTCTCAATCTCGAATTTCAGTTTATCAAATGTTATTTTCAGTGTTCATTGTACATAATCTTCCGCTGTGCACATGTATGTATGAGATATGTATATTGTTTGTATGATGAACACAAACCCACATGCAAGAACCCTAAGTAAATTCGCCCAACCAAACCCAACAATTGGTATCAGAGCAATTTGTGTTGTTATGGGTGATTTTTTAGTGTTAGCTAAGTGTTGGCTAAGTTGTAGGACAAGTTCCGGGGCTGTTGGGGTGCATTTTAAGTGTTAAAAATGCAAACCAGTGACAAACAGCACCTGGAACGCTGCAGCGCTAAGGTCCAGCGCGGCAGCGTTCATATGAACGCGGGAGCGCTGGGTGTATGACGCCCTAGCGCTGAAGTACCGCGGGGGCGCTAATTGTCTGGCGCCCCAGCGCTGGACAAGGGCGAGGGCGCTGGTACCCAACCAGTGGCTGACACCTCAGCACCTACTGGCGCCCCAGCACACAATCCGCAGGTAACCTGCACCCCCAAGGAATCGAACCCCCACCCCCATCTCCATGGAGGCCTTATAGGCCTTTAGAGGTTCGTCCTTGTACCCATTAGGCTGGCCAGCTCAGCGGGTACAAGGACGAACCTCTAAAGGCCTATAAGGCCTCCATGGAGATGGGGGCGGGGGTTCTATTCCTTGGGGGTGCAGGTTACCTGCGATGGATATGTGGGTGTGCTAGTGGCTCTGAGGTGTCACCCAGCTAGTGGACCAAAGAGTTGGTGGACCCCACATAATCCTAACAATTACAAGGTATTGGCATGGCATATGGCAATAATTTAGAGGACTTGCCACTTGGCAATATCCTAGCCTAACACTTAAGCCCTGTTATCTTTTTTAGGGACCCTAAAATAATTTTTGCTTTCTAAGATCTTCCTAGATTGAACCATTTGATCCGGTGCACTATAATCAGTAAGATTTCTTGAAATATAATTTTAGAGCATTAGGATATATAACTCACCCATATAAGCTGACAGATCCCATATCTACACACCAGACTCTATGAGCATCGGATTATACCCAGTGACACCCAACAGTCAAACCATGAAAAGTCCCTGACATGTGTGAAACCTAAATATGATGGATCACTCACAAGCCTACCGAGGTGCTCAAGTTAAGGGACCACGAATACTACTCAACTCAAGAAAACCTTCTATTGACGGCTTTATGGGATGTCCATTGGAGGTCATCATCGAGTCTTTTCAGTACCCAATTGTTTATGCTCAAAATATAATGCGGCTATCGCAGTATAGATTGATGTGTCGATCTAACAAGGAATCTTTTAGCAAAATAGGTCGGTGAAGTAAAATATTAAAGCAGTAGCAAATGAGAAAATTAATTAATTGGTTTAAGTGGATGAGATAGAATTATCGATAAATTGAGAAAAATGTCTTATGATGATTTAAGCAAAGCTTCGAGAATCACAATTATGCTTTATAAATCTACTCTATACTTTGATTCAATGTTTATAATACAATTAAAAGTTTCACATCCCAAACAATCAATCGGAAGATATATAAAATACAGCACATTTGATAACACGTGTATTTAATGTGACTAAACTTTTTGCAAACATTAACACAAATCTTGTTCATTTATACATGTTATCTAAGATCAACAATATATCATTTTGACAATTAATTGCAGTAAAAGATTAACATATAAATCTTGTTCATTTATACAAGTTATCCAAGATCGACAATATATCAATTGACAATATTGCAGTAAAAGATTAACATATAAAATAATGTAACCAATAACAATTATAATTCAAAAGAATCACATAAGAAAGGCATGACTAAAAATATATGAGACATGAGAATTATAATATCTGGATTATAAAAAATAAAATAGATAAGAGTTTAAGCAAAACCAAACTTACAAACATTTGTAGCTCTTGACAACGAATCAAAGCATAGAAGTAGATTAATTACACATAAAAGTTCATCTCTTAGCCTTGCCAAGAACTCTAGCCTAGATTATAATACATGTTAATAAGAAGAATAAGAGAGAATTATCTAATGTTGAAAACGTCCTAAGAGTGTCCTTATATAGGCAATGAATGGAAATATATTAAATGTGACATCAATCTTCAATAATTTAGGCCAACAACTCGTTCACTCACTTGCAGCACTTTTTTGATAATGTAAATGACCGATGTAGCTTTTTTTGCCAACATGAAAGTTGTATCATTTTGTCTCTTCTTTCCATAGGCACCAGGTTCATGCAAATTGGATGAGTATCCAATGATATATGGCAAACCTCCAAAGATATGTCAGATTTAGGCCAACAACCCTTTTACCCATTTGCAATACATTTTGGTCCATGATAATGGCTATCAACATAAGAGTTATTGATAATTAAGTCAGTATTTCACATCTTCATGAATTATACTAATTGGGTACGTATTTTGTGAGATACGATCTAAATACGTGAGTTGGGTCAAGCTGAGCAGAAGTTTTAGCCCTATTCTATTGTATTTCTATTTTTGGCCCAAAATATGTTGGATTTGGCTTTTCAACTATTCTTCAAGTTTGTGTAAGATTGAGTCATGTTACTCTAGGTTCAAGATTTTTTTTATTTTGATTTCTAAATTGAGAGTTATGTCTATTTTACCTAAACTTGTGCAAATAACATTCATTAATCACAATTTAAGGAGAACATTTTATTTCAAGCTAAAAGTACAAAAATGCTAAAATTAGTGACATTAAATGGGAACCGAATCTCTTAATAAATATGCATTTTCATGTGTTCATCATAGCCCCCAACTAGCTTATTGCTAGTCTCTAGCAATTCAAGCATAAATAGAATATGCAAAACTACCTAAGTATTTCAAACAAAAAGTCAGTTCAAGATCACTATTGCTATTATGGTTTTTTCCATTATAACTTGCAAATATTATATATGTATAAACTAAGCCGTAACCATCTTACCATAAACCACAATAGATATAGCCTTGAAAATTTCTCCAAGTAAAAGCCTCAACTCTATATGCTCATAGGTGTATGACTGTTTAAAAGGTTAGGATTTATCTCATAGAGTTGGAAAACAGTTAAGCACTTAAGAAAGAGTCAATTTTAAAGACATATATAAACTAACACTGATCCAAAGATAGGAAAATCAATCATTCTTGACATGTATCAGCTTCAGGACTTTAATTGTCCTGTGAGAATAATACAAATATAGCTTGGTGAGAAAACTGATTTACAAGATATTTGCCTTCTAACATTGAATGAAGACTTTATTAAACTGAATTGATTCTTCTTTCCTTTTTTTAATATATATATATATATTTTTTCATTTTTTTTAAGAATACAAGGAAGCATTACAAAATTAAAAAAAAGTTTCTCACCAAAATATATTATACACAAATGCAACCAACTTATTCCTTAATTCAAATAATATCAATCTAAATAAAAATTAACCAATTCAAAGGATCAATGGAGGTTTATAAGCTATTTTCTCAACCTTTCCACTTACTCACAAACGAAATGTGAGATTAGAAAAATATATACTTAGACATGGAAATTCTCTTGGCTATATAAATTGAATCATCCGTCTTACCATAAGGCTTAACATTGTGCTCAAAAATATTTTGGAAGTCATTCTTTAGTAACCTAAATAGAAAAGTGACTCAACCTAAACAATTTGAAATCATATCTAGGTAGAAAAGCAAATTTTTTTATACAAGAATTACTAAAACTACAAGCAATAAACAATAATACATGAAATATAAAACAAAACAACAAAAAGTTAGGTAAATTATATTTCAAAAGTTAGAAATAAAACTCCTTACTCTGCCATTCTAATTTGACCTAGAATGCGTCTCAAGAGTTTAAGAATGAACTCTTTACTCTGTCATTTTAATCAAATGTCGGACCACAATATTGTTTTTGAACGCAAAATGCAACTTATGTCTACTATCTTCCCCCAAACCAGATGAAACATTGTCTTCAATGTTTAAATAGAAAGAGATAAAGTATAGGAGACATTACCTGAAACGCCAATTATTTGAAGGAAACAAACTTGAGAGACACTGAAGCAAATATAAACTAAAATAATAATACTGATAAATAAATAAAACAAAGAAAAATTTACAAACAAAGTGTTAGATCTAATTTTCGCTCGTTAAGGCGGACCAATCGATTTGAGTTACTGCTGGGTCAGGTTTGTAGGTATCTGCTTGTAATTTGTCAATCAATTCATCCGCATTGGTGGTAGAAACTAGGATCTATCGTGCCAAATGTGAAATAAAATTATGTTCCACAGCTTGATCAAGAAAACAAAGTAAGCAATCAAAATAATTATTAAAATTCAACAAACCTATAGGTTTTCGGTGGATATTGAGCAAGGCCCAAGAGGCGATTTGAAAAATTTCTTCCAAGATACCAAAAAAACAATAAAAGCGTCTACATTGTAAAGCATTCTAGCTATACATTCATGCATGAATGAGACTCGTAATTCTTTCCCTATTGTTTTTCCAGTCAGGTTTCCCACAGCTAAAGCTATAGGAATAATACCTAAAACTTGACTTCCTCCTAAGTGTGTAGCTATTGACACACCCCATTAACCTAAGCCTACCCCCTCCATAAATCAAATGAATTTTTCTTGTAGCTAATGCTTTTCCTAGATTGTTTGCTGCTTTTACAAACACTTTCTTTCCCCCAGGACTAGAACCATAAAATACACATATATTTCAGAATTGTTGAATTGAGGTTTCCTCCATATCTACACTCATCTTTATCTCAATATATGAAAATGAAGAAAATGCGGTGCTGTATTTATAGAGTACCAAATAATAACAATGATTGTGGTAACCCGACAATTTGTCAGAAGAGATTTAAAAATAAAACACAAAAATTTAAAGATAATGACCTACATGTATTATGTAACCAAAGGATTTGAATTTAAGACATCTATATGAGTAGCCCTACTATTCATAAAATAAAGTTTGAAATTGAAACACATGTATTTACAAGTAGTTATGATTGTGACTCACATCTTCCTTTGGTTTTACGTTCAGTAACGGCTTAAACGCCCTCTATGGGTTGGGGATAGGCTTCCCATCAAATTTTCTTATAAATTGGTAAACATGGTCTTTTAGAGTCAGATTCCCGAGACTATACCGTTGATGTTCATTTTTAAATTTATTCCATAAATCAAGAAGTTCACATTGCACGAGCCCACAGGAATGCGTCTCAAGAGTCAATAAGATATCATCCAAAGACTCCTTACTTAGTCCATCCTTAATGAACTGAATTTTGTCTTCTCGATTTTTAGATGCAAATCTTAAAGAACGACAACTCCGGTTACAATTTCATCGAGCACATTTATGACAGACTTGTAACCTCTTTGCTCGTCGCCTTTTGGCATAAGAGCGTCTTTCAAGACCAGGCATAAAAGAAACAAAATCATTTGCAGACTCACCAGATAATCGAACCTTGTCTTCAATTAACCAACGAATATCCACAAGGATATTACTCACCATCAATAGCCTTAGTCTTTCACATCGTACTTTGTAAATCTTAAGTAGAGCATTTTGAGGCAATAAAGGAAAACGTTTTTTAAGGTTGGAAAGAATGCGATCCATTTTGAAAGAAAGTGAAAAAGAAAAGAGATGAATGCACAGTTTGAGGGACAGTTTTTAGGGAACTGAGAAACTGACTTTAATAGACACGGAGTACCGTATCCGCTGATTGACCGGGAAATAAAATCACATTGAAGAAAAATGAAAAAGAAGAAAATAAAATGTGAAAGAAAATAAAAGCAAAAATAAAAAGTCAAAAGATAAAATATAGATAAAATATAAAATATGGTACAGATAGATTGAACCTGATCAAGTATGATAGACATGATCCACAAGAGGGATCTCGTCCAGGTACATAGAGCGGTCTACCTTTTTCACATAGCTTTTCAGTCGCTGTCCATTCACTTCAAAAGTTCGCCCATTAGTGGGGTCCTCGATTTCGATAGCACTATTAGGAAAAATGTGCCTTACCATAAATGGACCAGTCTATCAAGATCTTAACTTTCCAGGGTGTAAATACAATCGAGAATCATAAAGATAGACCTGTTGATTTGGCTCGAAGTATTTTCTTGAGATCTGTTTGTCATGAGCTGCTTTCATTTTAGCTTTGTAAATTCTGGAGTTATCATATGCATTATTTCGTAGCTCTTCTATTTTTGACAATTGTAACTTTCTCTAAAAACTTGCTGCACTCAAATCAAAGTTAAGGGCTTTGATAGCCCAATAAGCTTTATGCTCTAGCTCAACAAGTAAATGGAAATCTTTCCCATAAACAAGCCGTATGGAGATATTTCTAAGATGGTTTTGTATGGAGTGCGATATGCCCATAATGCATCAGAAAGATGTAGATACTAATCTTTGCAATTTGAGTTAACCGTATTTTCCAAAATCTGTTTAACTTCTCTATTTGCTAGCTCGGCTTGTCCATTTGTCTGTGGATGGTATGCAGTGGAAACTTTGTGAAGAACACTATACCTGCGCATCAAAGCTTCAAAAGAACGATTACAAAAATGTGTTCCTTGGTCACTAATGATGACACGTAGCGTACCGTACCTAGATAACACATTTTCTTTTAAGAATTTTACCACAGTTGTGTTATCATTAGTACGACTAGCTACAGCCTCCACCTATTTTGATACATAGTCAACAATTAGAAGGATGTAAAGGTAGCCAAAAGATTAGGGAAAATGACTCATAAAATCAATACCCCAACAATTAAATATCTCGATAACAAGAATAGGGTTAAGAGGCATCATATGTCTTCGAGATAAAGCAACTAACTTTTGACATCTTTCATAGGAACGACAAAAATTATTAGTGTCTTTGAACAAAGTGGGCCAGTAAAGACCACACTTTAACTGTTTTCTTTATAGAAAAATGACCACTAAAAGCAGCACTATGGAAAAAATTTAAGACACTAGAAACTTCACTTTTAGGAATGCAACGTCTTATAATTTGGTTAGGACAATATTTGAAAAGATATACATCGTCCTAATAAAAATTATGTACCTCAACCAAAAACTTACGCTTATCTTGTTCACTCTAGTTAGATGGAAGTTCACCACAAACCAAATAATTTACGATATTTATGTGCCAAGGTATTTGGCTTATAGTAAAAAGATGTTCATCAAAGAAATCATCTCGAATGGGTGACACATCAGTGGAGTTAGTGAACTCAAAGCGGGATAGATGATCAGCAACAACATTTTCAACGCCCTTCTGGTCTTTGATGGTCAGATCAAATTCCTACAAAAGAAGAATCCACATAATTAAACAGGTTTTAGCATCCTTTTTAGAAAGAAGGTACTTAAGGGCCACATGGTTAGTAAAAGCAACAATAGGTGAACCAATCAATTAAGAACGAAATTTCTCTAAGGCAAAAACAACAGCTAGTAGTTCTTTTTTAGTAGTAGTGTAATTTATCTGAGCATCATTCAAAGTCCTACTAGCATAATAAACAATAAAGGGTTTTCCCTTCCTTTGTTGCCCAAGAACTGTTCCTACGACATAATTACTTGCATCACACATAATTTCAAATTGGAGGTTCCAATCCAGTGATTGCATGATAGGAGCAGTGGTGAGTTTGGCAATGAGTGTTTGAAATTGACAGGACTCGGCCCGAGACCCTCTACAGTAGATCTCAACAGCCCTGCCAGGCATCCCGACGGAAGTTCCTCAGAATATAACTGGGTAAGTTAAGAAATTTCGCAAGGCGAACCCCTTTTTAGTGGTTGCTATTACTAAAAAAAAATCTTGGAATATATATGAAAATGACATCTTAATTTAAAAAAAAGGGAAGAGTTTCCCATATTTTCTGAAAATCCAATACAAAACCTGCAAAGAATTACACTTCTATTTCCAAACCACTTCTCAATACTGCCAAATAGGACCTCGGGTCCTTTCCAACATAATCCAACTCAATTCAATAATTTCATTATGATCATAAAACTAAAATACTGATAAAAGAGTGAAACGATCATCAAAATATCGAAACTCTTCTTGGTTATACAAAGCATATGTAAAATACATAAGCCTAGATCTATCATGTTAAAAGTAAAAAGAGTGTTAGTTAGCACATTTACATGACCAAAATGATCTTCAGATTTGGCCCACTAATCAGCCATAGGTGAATCAGCAACTAGCGTACCGAGACCTGCACCTAGGAAGGGGGTTTAGAAAATATAAAACGCAAAACAAGTGAGCTAAAGGAGCTCAGTGAGTGCATTTAAAATTTCAAATACAATAACATTATGTATAGATAGTAAATTCTAAAAGACATGCATAAATCATGCTTCCAAAACTGATATAAAGCTGTAAAATGGTTTCTAACATCATATGCCGATGAAATCTTACCAAGCGGGTTTTATTTTATCTTTGGAAAATAATATCCAAAATCTGTACAACATAATAACTAGCATGTGCATATAAATGCATAATATGCTATTGGTAGATTAAAAACTAGTAAAGTCCTCGCTCGGCCATTTGCTTTCTAAACTGTACTAATGGTAACCCTAAAACTCTATACTCATGTAGCAACTCAACTAGCACCACACATGTGAGTAGGTTACGGAGCGCCAACTAACAGCACCTACAGTGACATCTCAATGGCTATGCAGCGGAATCCTACATCACGTACATATAGAGCGACTCACATGACTCGACATCTCGATTTCCTGGAGTTAGTGACACACCCCCCATAACCTGCCCATGTGTACGGGATATACTGGCCGGGTCTAATACAATTACCACCACTATAATCTAAGGGTACCAATGGCCTTTAAAATAGATGCCGTAATTTTAAAATTGTTTCTGAAACCGAACATATAAAAGCATATCTATAGATATATATCAAGATTATAAATCATGTTTATGCATTAAAAGCACATAAAACATACATTTTCATTATGCCAAAATATAATAAACGAAAGACAAAAGAAATGATAGATTTTCACTCATAACCGCTCCGTGCTCAATTTTGCTCCGAATTTCTGCTCCCGTACCGCTATCAGTTTTCTTCACCTATGCGCTATAAATGACATTTAGAATAAAATCAAATGCTAGAATCTCATTTAACTACTAAACTCCCTAATTAGCATATAAAGCCCGGATGGATACTACTTTCCGATTTTCATTTATAGAGCCATTCCATCTTATCTAATTCACCATCCGACCCCCTGAAAACTTCTTAACACCCTATAACTTTGTTTTGACATAATTGCCCTTTACCTTTCCAAAATGGACAATTATGTCCAATTTTCTTCATTTTTGATTTTTCCATGAACCATATACATTCAATTTACATAAGGCACCATTTATACATCACAATTCAACCAAAACACAACTCAATCCCTAACTTTCCTAAAGTGGCAGAATTTCACCCTAGGTTCCAACATATTTCTTTTCTCAATTTCTTGTTCCAGTTACACTAAAATCAAGCCAATTTCATTCTAATGCCCTAATTACAACCAATTGAAGTCTCTACATTTCAATCACTCAAAACCCTAATTCTTAACTTGTCAATTTCTTCCACTTGGTGACTCCTTCCAGCTCCACACTAGAATTCAACTCAATATAAACCAACAATACACACAAGAACATCAATTGAAGAAATCTTGAAAGTTCACATATCAATCTCACAAAACAATGCTTTTCTTACCTCTTTTTCTTGGATTTTTACTAATAGAGGCTTCAATTGAGCTTAGGAACTTATACTTGACCTTTTTATAGATTGATTAAGCATGAAAAATCATGAAAAAAAAAACTTAAAATGTCATTGTAGCAGTCCCTCCCTCACTTGCAAGAATTTGCTCTCTCTTTCGCTCTAAGTGTTTGCTTTTACTCTCTTGAAAAATCTACACACTTCTACCATGTATATAGTGCTCCCTCAATTAAACAATTTGCTCTTCAACTTACTCTAAAGTTCTAATTTGCCATTGGTTGGAAACTAAGTATATAATTGGTTCCTTTGTATCTATCTAGTTAGAATAATCCAATGAACTAACTAGAATTTCCAACTTGGCAATCCATGAGATTGTTTCTAATTGGTCCATTCTCTGATATATGGATTGTGTTTCTCAACAAATGTTGTTCTATACATAACCCTTAAATGGAAATTCATGTAGTAAATTAGAATTTTCTTTTCCAAGCCAATAGAGAAAAATTCCAAAAATATTCTAGGGTTGTCCGACGCTCTGACTGCGTGTGAAATTACCAAATTAGGTCTAATATCTCTCACGTGCACTATAAATAAAATATTTCTAATTGGGTTAAAATTGGGTAACCCTACGACATCTTCATTACTCTATATCGAAATCTAGACTCCAATACTACTAATAGGGATTGGATATTACAGGAATGCCTCATCACATTCTTGTGTCCATGTAAATTCTGCATTTTTTAGCAAAACGTTACACAATGGTCTAGATATCGCAGAAAAGTTTTGTATAAACCTTCTGTAAAAGTCAGGGTGTCCAAGAAAAGATCGGACATCTTTTACCATTTTAGGTGTAGGTAATTTAGAGAATAATTCAATTTTGGCCTTGTCAACTTTTATCCCTCTTTCAGATACAATGTGCCCCAAAACGATTCCTAAAGATACCATGAAATGACATTTCTCCCACTTTAGCACAAGTCCTTTTTCTTCACACCTACTCAAAACAGCTTTCAAGTTAAGTGGGCATAGATAAAAAGAATTACAAAAAATAGTCAAATCATCCATAAAACTTCCATATATTTTTTTAACCATATCAGAGAAAATACTCAACATACAACGCTGAAAAGTAGCTGGTGCTTTACATAATCCAAATGGCATTCTACAAAAAGCATAAGTACCAAAAAGGCATGTAAAAGTGATTTTTTCTTGATCTTCTATAGCTATCTCAATTTGGTAATATCCTGAATACCCATCAAGAAAGCAATAAAAAGAATGTCCAGCTACATGTTCTAAAATTTGGTCGATAAAAGGCAATAAAAAATAGTCTTTCCTGGTGGCTGTGTTTAATTTTCTATAATCAATGCACATTCACCAAGCACTTACCACCCTAGCTGGTACAGGTACCCCATTCTCATTTTCTACAATAGTAACCCTAGATTTCTTAGGCATTATTTGAGTTGGACTTACCTATTAACTATCAGAAATTGGGTAGATTATACCTGGATCTAATAGTTTCAGAACCTTTTTTTTCACTACTTCTTTCATTGTTGGGTTAAGTCTTCTTTGTGAGTCCCTACGAGGTTGGGCACCTTCCTCTAAATGAATTCTATGGGAGTATATCAATGGAGAAATACCTTTAATATCAGCTATGGTCCAACTTAGTGCAGACTTATGTTCTTTTAACAATTTTATCAATTTTTCCTCTTGTTCAGCACTAAGTTCAGAAGAAATGATGATAGGAAAGGTATCACCTGGTCCTAAGAATGCATGTTTTAAACCTTTGGATAGTGGAGAAAGCTCAACTTGTAGTGTCTCGAGGTTTGATGGTTTTGGTCTCTCCCTCTCTCGTGGTAACTCTTCAAAGCGTGGCTGCCAAAATTGAGTCCCTTTATCCTGTGAGTAAAAAATACTAAACACATCAGTTGTTACATCAAGATAATACGCTTCTTCAAAATCAAAATTGAGAAGGTTTTTCAAAGAATCAGAGCTATGATTTTTATAAGCTTCATCTGCTACAAGTGTGTCTACCATATATGAGTGGTAACATTCGTCTTCTTCTCGTGGTTGTTTGCCAATATTAAAAATGTTCACCTCAAGAGTCATATTTCCAAAAGATAATTTCATTAGACCATTTTTGCAATTAATAAGAGCGTTAGTAGTGGCAAGAAAAGGTATCCAAAAAATAAGAGGAATATTTGACTCCATGTTAACAACAAAATGAGTATCTAAAATAGAAAAATCAACAGGGTAGTAAAATTTATCATTTTGCAACAAAACATCTTCTACTATTCATAATGTTTCTTGATTGATTGGTCAGCTAGTTATAGGACTACAGATATAGGTTTAATCTCACCAAGCCCCAATTGCAAGTAAATAGAATAAGGCATTAAATTTACACTTACTCCTAAGTCCAACAAAGTTTGACCAAACTCATGTGTCCCAATTTGGCAAGAGATTGTGGGACATCTTGGGTCTTTATACTTGGGTAGTGTCTTTTGTTCAAGCACTGCACTTACCTGTTCTGCCAAAAATACAGTTTTCTTTTGATAGTACATAGATCCTTGATGACTTCGGCATAAGTTGAAACCTGCTTAATCAAATGCAACAAGGAAAGATTAATCTTAACTTGTTTTAAATGTTCCAAAATCTAACCTTGAATTTTTGAATTTTTCCCAACCAGTCGAAGAGTTTAAAGAAAAGGCACTGGGATTGATAACTTATTTTCAGACTCTTTTTCTACTGTGGCCTCTTTTTCAATAGAGGCGTCTTTACTACTTATCGATGTGTTAGTTGGAGAAATAGGCTCACTCACAATCTTACCATTTCAAGTAGTAATGGCATTAACTTATTTGAGATTTTTTGCATCAGAAATAGAAGCTTGTGCCATGAAATGTGCTTTTGGATTGGATTGAGGTTGAGATGGAAACTTACCTCGCTCTTGTACAGTTAAGGCACTGGTCAGCTTTGTGATTTGATTCTTGATTTCTTTATTTTCTCTATCACCTGTGCAAGAACTGTTTCAAAGTTTTGATTAGTCTTACTTTGTGCCTCCAAAAATGCTTGTAATGTATCCTCTAATAGACTCATAGTTGGTAGTGCATTATATTGAGGTGTAACATAAGACTTGGGTACTTGTTGTTATTGTTTCCAATGGCTGTTGGCTTATTGGTCAGATTTCCAACAAAATTTTGGGTGGTTTTTGTTAGAGTATGTAGGACCCACTAACACTTTGGTCCACCAGCTGGATGACACCTCAGAGCCACTGGTGTCCCAACACACAATTACTCAGGTTACCTGCGACCCCAAAGAATCGAACCCCGGCACCTATCTCTATTTTTTTGTCAGAGTGTGTGAGACCCACCAACTCCTTGGTCTACTGACTAGATGACACCTCAGAGCCACCGGCGTCCTAGCATATAATTACTCAGGTTACCTGTACCCCTAAAGAATCAAACCCCCGCCCCCATCTCTATGGAGGCCTTATAGGCCTTTAGAGTCTCGTCCTTGTACCCATCAGGCTGGCCAGCTTGATAGGTACAAGGACGAGACTCTAAAGGCCTATAAGGTGTCCATGGAGATAGGGGCGGGGGTTCGAATCTGTAGGGTGTAGGTAACCTGAGCTGGTTGTGTGGGTGCGCTGGTAGCTCTAAGGTGTCATCTAGCCGGTGGACTAAGAAATTGGTGGGCCTCACACAGTCTGACAGTTTCTCCAGCTAGGATTATAGGTTTCAGAGTAGGGTGAATAAGGCTTTTTGTACATCCCTAGGGAATTACATTGTTCCTCATATATCCCTTTTATCTCATTATAAGTAGGGAAATCTTGAGCTAAGTGTTCCACTCCTCCACAGACAAAACAGACATCGTGTGACTAAACCTTAGCAACCGTGTGGGTGACCCTTCTATCTTTGGCTTTCAAGGCCTCTAACTCTCTAGTTAAGACCTTTAATTAAGCTTTGAGGTTATCATCTTCCCTAAGTTGGAAATCTCCACTTGGTCGTGACCTATTTGTGCTTTCAGTCATGCTCGGTCCAGTCCATGTATGGGCTTTTTCAGCAAATGCATTAAGAAATTCTATGGTTTCCTCTGGATCTTTGTGGAGAAACTTTCCATTACACATCATCTTAACAAATTGACGCTCTTTAATTGTGAGTCCCTCATAAACATAGTTAACCAAGCACCAATTTTCATACCCATGGTGAGGGCACAGATTTAGCAACTCTTTAAACCTTTCCTATGCTTGATATGAGGCTTCATTGTCTTTTTGGGAAAAGGAAGAAATTTGTCTTTTCAGGCCATTAATTTTGTGTTGTGGAAAGTATTTTTAAAAATGCTTGGGTCATTTTTGCCCAAGTTTCTATAGACCTCGGCCTCAAAGAGTATAGCCAACTCTTTGCTTTGTCTTTCAACAAAAAAGGGAAAAATTTATGTCTAACAGTGTCTATGGCTTAGGTTGGCTATGGAAGGTGGCAATTACCTCTTCGAATTCCCTAACATGTACATAAGGATTTGCACTATCTAGACCATGAAAAGTGGGTAGAAGTTGTATCATTCTAGGTTTAAAATTCGAATATGGTGTGTTAGGTGAAAATATAATGCATGATGGTATGACTGTGCGAATAGGATGCAAGTAATCTTTTAGAGTCCTAACCGGGGTTATCTTCGTGTTGGCTCATTGTGTTGGAATTATAAGATAAACTAGATGGTGAATTCTCTTCCCTTATAAATTGTGGTGATGGTTCTAGTTCTACTTCTCTCACGAATCTTCCTTGTTTATCTCTAGTCGATGCATACATCCTAACAATTATTTTTTTAAATGAAAGAAATGCTCAAAGAAAATTAAGAAGTGAAATAAAACACAACAAGAAATAGAAATGACTTAGGTGGTAAGACCAATCATGAAATATAAATACAATAAATGAACAAAAGATAATAAACTATAAAGTACAATAAATAAATACAATAAATAAAAAAAAGTACAATAAGTAAAAAAAAAGAATGTACAATAAATAAAGGAAAATAAAATGCAAAGTACAATAAATAAATAAAAAGAAAAAATTAAAATAAAGTACAATAAATAAAAAAAGGGTATAATAAGTAAATAAATAAAAAGTTAGTCGGTAAAACCGGCCATTAAAATAAAATAAAAATACAACATATTAACTAAAGAAAATAAAGTAAAATAAATAAATAAAAGAAAATAAAAATAAAGTACAATAAAAAAAGTGCAATAAATAAATAAAAAAAAATAAAGTGCAATAAATAAATAAAGTATAATAAAAAAACTAAAGTATAATAAATAAAAAAATAAAATAAGTTAGGCGGTAAAACCAGTCATTAAAATAATATAAAATATAGTAAATTAACTAAAGAAAACAAAATAAATTAGGTGGTAGAACCAACCATAAACAATAAAATGAATTACAACAAAAGAAATAAAACTAAAATTTTACAAAGAAAATAAAATGTACAAAATTACTGCTTTAGTATTGATAAACGTAACTGACTTTCGCTTAGTGTGCCTCCACGGCAACAGTGCCAAATTTTGTTTACGCTCAAAATGTAATGCGGCTATCATAGTATAGATTGAGGTGTTGATCCCACGAGAAAGTTTTTGGCAAAATAGGTAGGTGACGTAAAATATTAAAGTAGTAGCAAATGAGAAAATTAATTAATTGGTTTAGTGGATAAGATGGAATTGTCTATGAATTAAGAAAAATGTCTTGTGACGATTTAAGTAAGGCTTCGAGAATCACAATTATGCTTTATAAGTCTACTCTATACTTTGATTCAATGTTTATAACACAATTAAAAGTTTCACATCCCAAACAATCAATTGGAAGATATATAAAATACAACACAGTTGATAACATGTGTATTTGATGTGACTAAACTCTTTGCAAACATTAACACAAATATTGTTCATTTATACAAGTTATCTAAGATTGAAAATATATCATTTTGATAATATTGCAGTAAAAGAGCAACTTGAATATAAAAAATTTGTTGTCTTTACATGTTATCCAAGATCGACAATATATCAATTAACAATATTGCAGTAAAAGATTAACATATAAATAATGTAACCAATAACAATTATAATTCAACAAGAATTACATAAGAAAAGCATGACTGAAAATATAAGAGACATGAGAATTATAATATCTGGATTATAGAAAATAAAATAGTTAAGAGTTTAAGCAAAACCAAACTTACGAACATTTGTAGCTCTTGACAACGAATCAAAGCATAGAAGTAGATTTATTATACATAAAAGTTCATCTCTTAGCCTTGCCAAGAACTCAAGCCTAGATTACAATACATGTTAATGAGAAGAATAAGAGAGAATTATCTAATGTTGAAAATGTCCTAAGAGTGTCCTTATATAGGCAATGAATGGAAATATGTTAAATGTGACATTAATCTTCAATAATTTAGGCCAACAACTCATTCACCCACTTGCAACACCTTTTTGATAATGTAAATGACCGATGTAGCTTTTTTTGCCAACATGAAAGTTGTATCATTTTGTCTCTTCTTTCCATAGGCACCAGGTTTATATAAATTAGATGAGTATCCAATGATATATAACAAAATTTCAAAGATACGTTAGATTTAAGCCAACAACCCTTTTACCCACTTGCAATACAATTTGGTCCATGATAACGGCTGATTTAGACTTTACTATCAACATAAGAGTTGTTTATAATTAAGTCAGTATTTCACATCTTCAAGTATTATACAAATTAGTATGTATTTTATGAGATACAGTCCAAAAACATGAGTTGGGTTAAGTTGAGCGAAAGTTGTAGCCTAATTCTATTGTATCTCAATTTTTGGCACATAACATGTTGGATTTGGCTTTTTAACTATTCTTCAAGTTTATGTAAGATTGAGTCATGTTACTCTAAGTTTAAGAATTTATTTATTTTAATTTCTACATTGAGAGTTATGTCCATTTTATCTAAACCTGTGCAAATAACATTCATTAATCACAATTTAAGGAGAACACTTTATTTCAAGCTAAAAGTACAAAAATGATAAAATTAGTGACATTAAATCGTGACTGAATTTCTTAATAAATATACATTTTCATGTGTTCATCAGCAATCTTCACTGAATACCTGTATCTCTATATGAGCTTCCACTAAGCTCGTGGTCTGCTAAGACTAACTATTTGGACTATCCAGATATAGATATACACTGATCTATATGTAACAAAGTTTTTACCAACAGACCCGCATCAGTGAAAATAGATTAGGACCATAACATATGAGAACATACTTGCATAGTGACATTTTCTAGCACCATTTACAGCCCCTAGTAACTATGTCATTACTAATATGCCCCCGGGTCTTTGTCCCATTTCAGACAAGGCTTTAACTCTTTTCGCTGACACTTATAACTTGCTAACTCTTAGCAGTATTAACTCTTAGCAATTATAAATCTCAGTGTAGCTAACTCTTAGCAATTATAACTCTCAATGTAGCTAACTCTTAGCACTGGTTTAAACTACTTTAGACTAGATCTGAACTCCTTTAGATCATACAGTGTCTGAAATGTTACAAGCATCTTACTATATAATAAATATAATTAGCAATTTAATAAAATATTTATACAAAAATAGAATGGCACATAAGCATAAATCTCAACACTTAAGAGTTGAAGGCCTATTAGGAGCCTTACTGGCTTCTTTCCTACTGAATCAATGAGGTGGGGGAGGAAGAGGGGTCACCCCCACTAAAAGGAGGAAAAGGATGATGCAAGAGTGTTCAATTACATGGAGTTGGAAATAGAACCTAGTGAATTCAACATAATCATATTGAAAAATCAAAGGTTAAAGAAAAGCTAATAAGTAAGTTGATTAGATTTATCATAATAGTTGTATTTACTACTAAATTTATTTCATCTTAGTGGTAGTTATAAGTTTGAAAGTCTTAGTTTTTATTAATTATTGTACTTTAAAAAGTTGTAATGAGTGCTTGGTATCCCAAGTGGTCTCTATAAATAGCATGAGGGATGAGAGAAGGGAGATAAGATTTACGTTTTAAAAAAAATTATCTTTTGGGGTTTTCTTGTAAGAGTTTCTTCATTAAACTCTGTATCTCTTTAGTGGATTCCTTAAAGTGATGAGTTTGACAGTCCTATAACTCTTGTAGGATTCATTAGGTGGTGAATTATTCTTTATCCCATTGTATATCTCTTGAGTGGTGAGCTTTATTTTGTATTGTTTAGAACCCTGTATCTCTTTGGTGGATTCCATTGAGTGGTGAGTTCAATCAAATACTCTTTATCTTATATTGTACTCCTTTGGGTGGTAAATTTCTGTATCCCTTCAAAAAGCAATAAAAGTGGTGTGCTTATATTATTTCTTTCATTATTGTTGTACTTTATTTTAACTCTTAAGTTTGTATCAATTTGGTATAAGAGCTTTTAGTTTTGGCTTTGTCTTTCAAAGACAAAGGTCATGGATTTTCTCCAACCATTAAAGAAAAACCCATAGCTCAATACATGAGATATTCTAATTAAAGAATTAAAACAGTAAATTCAACAACTTTAACAATGTTTTGAACATTTTAAAGATCGGGGTAAAATATTGCCACATAAAGATTTAGATAATGATGATAAAGGTAATACAAATCCTTTTCATCAAGCTCTTTCTCATTCTTTTAGTGATAGTTTTTCACTGCTTCTAAGTGTCATAAGAAATATGGCATTTAGAAATGATTCTCGTTGAGATTTCTATATAAAAGTAGAAATATCAGATTTTGAAAGAAGAATACATTCGGATGATTTTGTGGATTGGTTGAATGCCGTTGAACAAATCTTTGATCATCAAGATGTTCTAGAGAATTAAAAGGTAAAAATCGTTAACATATAACTTAAAAAGTATGCATCCTTATGGTGAAAAAATCTAAAGAAGCAGAGGGTATGAGAAGGTAGAAACAAGATCTTGACCTGGGAGAAGATAAATGAGAGCTTAAGATAATATCATTTGGACAACTATCGACAAGATGTTTTTCTCAAACTGCAAATTTTTTTTTTCAAAAGAAGATCTATATAGAAGAATACACTACAAACTGCTTCATGCTAAAGTGTGATATGGTGGAATAAGAGGAACAAACAATTGCTCATTATATTAGGGGTCGAAAAACTTGAGATTTCTAACATTGTGCAATTACAACCATACTAGACATATATAGATATGTAGACTTGCACTTAAGGTGAAAAGTCAACAAAAGAGCGCTAACAAGCATCATAGGCATATGGAATTTCAAGGAGATTTTAGTTTGGATTCATCTAAAAAAGAAAGGTTTCCTCATGGTAAGTTTGGAAAACTCAAACCGAGAGCTGATGGACCATATAAGGTGATTAAATGAATTGCAGAAAATGCCTACAAATTTTTTCTTTTAGAATCTTATAAAGTCTCTGATGTATTCAATGTTACTGATCTATCTCCTTGGAAGGGTGATAACAAGATTAATGACTCGAGGACAAGTCTTTTCCAACTAGGTTGATTGACATGAGAGTGTCTAATTACATGGTGCTAGAAATAGAACCTAATGAACTCAACATAATAATATTAGGGAATTAATGGTTAAAAAGAAAGTTAATAAGTAAGTTCATAGGCTAAAATAAACGAGAGATTTTAGCGGAATGATTATTAAATTGCTAATTGAACATTTTAGATCATGAGTATAATAGTTATACATTTTTAATCTAAAATATCCTCCCACTGCTTTACATAATTCCGATAATCTCTTAAACAAAAAAACGATAGTTTAAACTCTTTAAACTATACAGTGGGAAGTAGATCCCATTAAAATTTTACTCCGGCCTCACGCTGTAGCAATATTAGGTGTATTCCAGATTAACTTGTCAATAATCAAATATATGTTACTGATACTACCATCACGTTGTAGCATTATTGGGCACTACTTTCGCATATATTTACCTCATCTCATATTTAACCGGCATAGTCTAAGCCCAACCGACCAAATTCTTCACGCTGTAGCAATATTGTGCAAAGGTCAACATGACTCATCTAATACTGTATTGACAAGACAGATCATAATAAAATATTATCTCATAATTCAATATTATTCAATCTAATTAAGATAAATTTTTCCTTTTCTTTTGGGTCCCTATCTCATGAGCAAGTGATGAGTAATTAATCAATTTTTTATGCAAACACAACTAACCCCCACCTGTAGGGCTCCCATTGTGGTTACCAACATAGAAAAATCAATCTTGGTTTATAATGCAAACCGATAAATCTTCTCATTGCATTTTATAAATCTCAATTTATAATGTAGACTGATAAATTTTACCACTACATCTCATAAATCAACATATGCAAAATTTAATATTAAAACAATGTTCAAAACACTGTCAAAAATTACTGTTCAAGTGAACAGTGTCAACGTTGCTGTACCAATTGTAAAGCCGCGGCACTCAGTGTAATTCTACCTTGGTATACCCGTTTCAACACTTGAAACAGACCATTTTACACTAGGACTTTATAATCAATACTTCCATCACTCAAACAACACCAAATCAATACAAAAACTGGCTTTGATACCAGTTTTGTGGGGATCTAATATATTAAGGTGTATGCATGTGTAATAATATTTATTGTACAAAATACGTATCATATACGTATTTAATCACAACAGAATAATAAAAATATACAATAAACACAATAAATAATATATTAATCATATTAATATATTAAGTGAGTTTGAGAATTCACCAAAACATGTAACCTTTTACAAGTGTAAACTGGGAGTCCACCTAGAGACTAACATGTTGGCAGTTCTAGTCACCAACTCAATGGGCTTGATAAGTTAGAACAACAACTTTAAATATCAGTACTAGGTTTAACACTTAACCCTTTAAATTTATTTTTCTTAATCAATTCTTTGATCAATAAAATAAATTCTTATGTTGTTTTAATTGATAACCAATAAAAGTAAGCAAAAGAATCAATTTCAACACTTTGAAATTAACTTAAAAAGTTAATCAAAACTCATTGAAATTCGCTCTTATATGGTTGGCCACAAAAATTAGAAACAAGATGAAAAATGAAGCAAAATTCATGCTTCACACGTTTCTCTTTAATTCCAATACAACAAAATGAAAGCAAAAGTAATCTAATTGCTTCCACCATCTTTCACATGTTTCCATATCATTTATATATATGTAACAAATAATAAAATAATAATATATATGCTTAAACTTGGCCACCAAGTTTAGATAATTTGTTATAATATTAAATAATAATAGTAAAGCATACCAACTAAACATAACATAATATTATTAAATCAAATAATATAATAATATATTATAATATGTACTAATAAAATATTATGATTATTTAATAATTAAATCATTAATGTATAAAATTACAATTTCACCCTTCATTAATAGTTATCAAGTATACTCCTTAATAGGTCCCACCATACTTCACACTTGAGGGCCCATAATGCGTCATGTGCCATGATACAATTAGTAAATAACAATTGTTAATTAATTATTGTATCTAACACTTAAATATGGACACGTGCGCATGTCCATGGTAGTGCTGGATATTATTAGATTGAACAAGTCAATCCGGTATGTTGCTTCAGTGAAAACTACCCCTCACACACATCATGGAAATATAAATCAGCGCGTCGACCATCCAAATGAGGTCACAACGTATACGTATAGTCCTCCCGTCATGATATCCTAGATGTGTAAGGATATAGATTATCACCGTCAAATTCCTATATGCTCATCTATAACCTATCTCTAAACCTGTATCTTACCGAACAATATGCATAAACGCCTTTGTTATATTGTTTAACCTGTTGGCAGCAGATCTAAGGTATGTGGGTGTATGCATGTGCTATTATGTCTATTGCCTAAATACATATCAAATACATATTTAAGTCTGACAGAAGCGTGAAAGTTACAATAAACACAATAAATAAAATATATTAATTGTATTAAAATATTTATAGGATAGAGAACTCACCTCGACGTGTAACGTTATACATGTATTTTCTCGGAGTCCGCATGGAGACTAACTAGCGGACAGTTCTAGTCACCAACATGGCGGGCTTAGTGAGCTAGAATAGCAGTCATTTACGCAACACTGGGTTTAACTCTTAAACCCCAAAATGGTTAGTGTGTGTTTTTATTCTTTTCTCCAAAATGATAAGAAATGGAGAATTTGAAGCAATTCTTCATTGCTTCAATTGGAAGCATAGAGAAAAATAAAATAATTTCATTTTTTCCCTTTCTTCTTCTTCTTTCTCCATTTTCTCTTCTCTTCTCTCTCGGCCAAATGGCCAAAAAACACACACATTTTCGATCTTTTTCTTTCTCTTTCTTTCTTTATATATATATATATATATCTAATATATATAAAATATTAATTTAATATTAATTTAATATATTATATAATATTAATAATAATAAAATAATACTAATGGGTGCCAACTATTTAGCACCCAAAATATAATATTATTATATATAATATATTATAATATAATATAATAATTTATAATATAATATAATATAATAATTTAATATAATAATATATTATATAATAAAATAAGAGAGATATTTTGATTATTTAACCATTAAATAATCCAAGTGAGAAATGACCATTTTGCTCATAAATAGTTACCAAGTTTACCCCCTAGTGGATTCCACCAAATCTCACACTTGGGTAAACTCAACTAAGGGTCTACAATACGCCATGTGTCATAATACAATTAGTAAATAAAAAGTATTAACTAATTATTGTATTTAACACTTAAATACAGACACGCACGCATTCTCGTGGTATTGATGAATATTCCTGGATTAAACAATTTAATCCGATACACTGTCTCAATACACAATGAGTACACTCTATATTGCGGGACTCCCTAGGTCCTACGTCGATTCGTCAAAAGGAACTATTCCATGAGTCCGTGAGAATGTCCAACGCACATGTCACGAATATACAAATCAACATGTTGAACCATGCAAGTTGAGGTTACAACGCATACGTATAGTCCTTCCGTTATGATATCCTAGATGTGCTAGGGATATAGATTATCACCATCAAATCCCTTTGTGTTCATCCATGTCCTATCTCTAGACTTGTATCTCACTGAACAATATGCGCAAACTCCTTTGCCATATTGTTCTACCCTGACGGAACTTTTTTTCGGGATGATTGCTTGTGGCCACAAGACTTTCTGAGATACAGTCTCGAAGCATCTTAATATCTAACTCCATATCGGAGCTAACGGATCCCATATATGAACGCACTAGACTCCATAAGCATCGGACCATACCCAGTTACCTAGCAGTCACACCATGAAAGGTCTATGATATGCGTGGAACCAAAGTATGGTGGATCACTTACAAGCCCATCGTGGCACTCAAGTCAAAGGACCACGTATACTACTCAACTCGAGAGGACCCTCAATTGACGGCTTACATAGGTATCTATCGGAGGCCCTCGTGAGTCTGTCCCATATCCAATTCTAACTGGATACCTATATATTTATACAAGCTCTAAGTACACGGTCGACTAGGAACGACAATCTATACCTTATAGGTATGACATATGCTGATCTATATAAAAAGGTATCCACTGACAGACCCGCATCGGTAGAAATAGATCAGGGATAATTATTTGAGAACATACTTGCACAACTAGCATTTCTTGGCACCCGATTACAACTCTTGTAACTTTGCAATTACTGGTATATTCCCAGGTTTATGTCCCATTACAGACAAGGCTCCGACTCTTGGATCTGCTGAGTATTATAACCAGCTAACATTTAGCTGTAATAACATTTAGCAATTATATCTCTTAGGGTGGCTAATCATGAGCCCTTATCTAAACTCTTTTAGATCTGATCCGAACTCCTTTAGATCTACAATGTCTATAACATTACATACATAATACCATATATATAGGTATTAACGATTTAATGAGAATGTACACTTGTATAAATACACAAGTATATGTACATTTAGGGATGGCATGTAAGCACCGACCTTAAAAATCTCTCATTTGCTCTAGTGCCATTCCTGATGGTATCTCATACACATCGAATCTATGTGTTTCATAAACACTTTAAGAGTCATAACCTTAGAAAGTGGGTCCGCTAAATTATTTATAGAATACTTCTACAAATAATCACATCTCCTTTTAGCCAAGATCCCTCTAATCATGTGAGACTCCTCTCAACATAATTAGAGTATTGGTGTCCTCTTGGCACCTTGGCTTGTACAATGGCCTTGTTTTATCACAAAATTATGGGATAGGATCCATCTATCTTGAAACTCTTCCAAGTCTAGCGATAAACCTACGAATCCTCACTGCCGCTTCTATTTCGCCAATCTAAATTAGCAGTGAATCCCAGTTTGATGTGATTCCAACTTTCTTAGTACTAATGAGAATATGCATATTCTCATATGTAGACTCTTTATCATCTAGGTCAAACTGGAAGTTTGACTTCATGCATATTCTCATTTGTAAGTTGCTTTCTCCATTTTATGAGAAACTTATCCTTTGTATCCTCAAGGTACCTTAGGATATGTTTCACTGCCATCAAATGGTGGTCACCTGAATCAGACTGAAATCGGCTCGTAACTCTTGTAGCCAGACTGATCTCAGGTCTCAAACACATAATTACATACATCAATCTCTAAAGAGCTGATCTATCTGGTGTGTTAGACATTCTAACTCTTTCATCTTCCATCTGTAGAGACACTCTCATCAAAAGATGAACACCAGGTCTATTGATGTGAAATGATTTAAAAGAGTCCTCCTATCAGCTTCCTAGCTTTATCTCTATAAATCTTTATACCTAGTATAAAGGAAGCCTCTCACAAATCCTTTATGGAGAAATTCTTACGAGTTACTTCTGATTGATTATAACATACTACATCATTCCCAATGACTAGTATGTCATCAACAAAGAGCATCAAGAAGATTATCGTGCTCGCACTAATCATGCACACTTGACTAGAAGTCTGGCTGGACGTAAAATCTTCAAGCTGTTCCATGAATATCTCTTACTCGAGGTATTCATTTCGAAACACCTTCTTTACATCCATCTGCTAAAACTCCAGGTCATTATACACAGCACTGGGTTTAACTCTTAAACCCCAAAATGGTTAATGTGTGTTTTTATCATTTTCTCCAAAAGGATAAGAAATTGAGAATTTGAAGCAATCCTCCATTGCTTCAATTGGAAGCATAAAGAAAAATGAAATAATTTCATTTTTCCTTTTTTTCTTCTTCTTCTTCATTTTCTTTCTTTCTTCTTCTTTCTCCATTTTCTCTTCTCTTCTCTCTCGGCCAAATGGCCAAGAAAAACACACATTTTCGATCTTTTTCTTTCTCACTTTCTTTCTTTATATATATATATATCTAATTTATATAAAATAATAATATAATATTAATATAATATATTATATAATATTAATAATAATAAAATAATACTAATAGGTGCCAAACAAAATATAATATTATTATATATATAATATCTTATAATATAATATAATAATATATTATATAATAAAATAAGAGAGATTTTGATTATTTAACCATTAAATAATCAAAGTGAGAAATAACCATTTTGCTTCTCATGAATAGTTACCAAGTTTACCCCTTAGTGGGTTCCACCAAATCTCACACTTGGGAAACTCAATTGAGGGTCCAAAATACGCCACGTGTCATAATATAATTAGTAAATAACAATTATTAACTAATTATTGTATTTAACACTTAAATACAGAAATGCACACATTCCGTTGTATTGCTAAATATTACTGGATTAAATAATTTAATCCGGCACGCTGCCCTAGTGCATAACGAGACACTCTATATCGCAGGATTACCTAGGTCCTACGCCCGATTCTTTAAATAGAACTATTTCATGAGTCCGTGAGCAATGCCCCACACACACTTCACAAATATACAAATCAATGCGTTGAACCATGCAAGTTGAGGTTACAACGCATACGTATAGTCCTTCTGTCATGATATCCTAGATGTACTAGGGATATAGATTATCACCGTCAAATCCCTTTGTGCTCATCCATGTCCTATCTCCAGACTCGTATCTCACTGAACAATATGCGCAAACTCCTTCGCCATATTGTTCTACCCTGACGGAACTCTTTCCCAGGATGATTGCTTGTGGCCACAAGACTTTTTGAGATATAGTCTCGAAGTATCTTGGTATTTAACTCCATATCGGAGCTAACGGATCCCATATATTAACGCACTGGACTCCATAAGCATCAGACTATACCCAGCGGTCATACCATGAAAGGTATTTGACATTCGTGGAACCAAAGTATGATGGATCACTTACAAGCCCATCGTGGCACTCAGGTTAAAGGATCACATATACTACTCAACTTGAAAGGACCCTCCATTGACGGCTTACATTGATTGTCTATCGGAGGCCCTCGAGAGTCTGTCCCATATCCAGTTCTAATTGGATACCCATATGTTAATACGAGCTCCAAGCTCACAGTCGGCTAGGAACGACCATCTATACCCTATAGGTATAAAATATGCTGATCTATATAAAAAGGTATCCACTAACAAACCCGCATCGGCAGAAATAGATCAGGGACCATTATTTGAGAACATACTTGCGCAACTAGCATTTTTTGGCACCTGATTGCAACTCTTGCAACTATGCAATTACTAGTATATTCCCAGGTCTATGTCCCATTATAGACAAGGCTCAAACTCTTGGATCTACTGAGTATTATAACCAGCTAACACTTATCTGTGCTAACATTTAGCAATTATATCTCTTAGGGTAGCTAATCATAAGCCCTTATCTAAACTCCTTTAGATCTGATTCGAACTCCTTCAGATCTACAATGTCTGTAACGTTACATACATAATACCATATATATGACTATTAGCAATTTAATAGGAATGTACACTTATATAAATACACAAGTATATGTAAATTCAGGAATGGCACATAAGCACCGACCCTAACATAACCCTGGCAGAAACGCTTTCCCGAGATGATTGCTTTTGGCCATAAGACTTTATGAGATATAGTCTCAAAGCATTTGGATATCCAACTCCCTAAGGGAGCTGAGAGATCCCATATCTGATCGAACTAGACTTTATAAGCATTGGATCATAGGTAGCGACACCCAGCGGTGACACTATAAAATGTTTGTGACATACATGGAACAAAAGTATGGTGGATCACTTACAAGCATCTGGATATCCAACTCCCTCAAGATGACCCTCTGTTGATAGTTTACATAGGGTGTCTATCAGAGGTCCTCGTGAGTCCCTCCTATATCCAATCCTAACTAGATACCCATATGTCAATATGAGCTCCAAGCTTACAGACATTTAGGAAAAACCATCTATACCCTATAGGCATGACATATGCTGATCTATATAAAGATATCCACTGATAGACCCGCATCGACAAAAATAGATTAGGAACAATATTCAAGAACATACTTGCGCAATTGACATTTCTTAGAATTTAATTGCAACTTTTGCAACTATGTAGTTACTAGTATATTCTCGGGTTTATGTCCCATTACAAATAAGGCTTCAACTCTTGGATCTTTGCTAAGTATTATAACCAGCTAACACTTAGCTATGCTAACTCATAGTATTTATATTCTCAGCATGGTCAACTCTTGGGCATGATCTAAACTCTTTTAGATCAAATCTAAACTCCTTTACATGATACAATGTCTGTAATATTATATTGCATGGTACCATATAAATAAGGATTAGCGATTTAATGGTAATGTACACTTATAAATAATAAGTATATGTACAATTAGGGATGGCACATAAGCACCAACCCTATCAATCTCCCATTTGCTTTAGTGTCATTCCTGATGGTATCTCATATACATCGAATTCACGTATTTTTGAAACACTTTTGGAGTTATAACCTTAGAAAATGGGTCTGCTAAATTATTTATAGAATAATTTTACAAAAAATCACATCTTCTCAAGCTAAGATCTCTTTAATTATGTGAGACTCCTCTCAACATAGTTAGACTACTGGTAACCTCTTAGCTAAATAACCTATACAATAGCATAGTTTTTGTCACAAAACAATGAGATATGATCCTTTTATCTTGGAACTTTTCCAAGATAAATGACAATCCTACAAATCCACACTGCTTCCTTCGTTGTTTCAAAATGATTTAGCAGTGAATCCTACTTTGGTGCTATTCTAAATCATTTAGTGCCATTGAGAATGAACATATTGTTAGAGTGTATGGGATCCATCAACTCCTTGGTCAGCCGACTAGATGACACCTCAGAGCCATCGGTGTCCTAGCACACAATTCTCAAGTTACCTGCACCCCCAATGAATCGAACCCCCGCCCCCATCTCATGGAGCTTGATGGGTATAAGGACGAACCTCTAAAGGCCTATAAGGCCTCCATGAGATTGGGGGGGGGGGGGGTTCGATTCATTGGGGGTGCAGGTAACCTAAGAATTGTGTGTTAGGACACCGGTGGCTCTGAGGTGTCATCTAGTCGGCTGACCAAGGAGTTGGTGGGTCCTATATACTCTAAAAAAATAGGTCGACCTTTTTGTAAGAGTGTGTGGAGCCCACCCAACACCTTGGGTCTACCAAGGTATTAACTGGTATACCACTCACACCCCCCGCAGGTTACCTACGCCTCTAACCAATATCGAACCTGGGATCTCATCCCTTATAGGCCTTTAAGGTTTGATGGTTGTACTTATCGAGCTAGTCGATTGGTTGAGATTTTTTCTCACGTACCACCCCATTGTTGTATGAATATTTCATTTTGTAATATTTATACAGTTCATTATTTGTTATGTTGCTAATTACTATTATTAAATTGTTCAATGCTTATGACGTTATGGACATTACATGATCTAAAGGAGTTCAGATTTAGTCTAAAGAAGTTTAGATTAATGCCAAGAGTTAGCATCACTAAAAATTATAAATGCTAAAGAGTTAGCATGTTATATTAATCAGTGAAGTCTAAAAGTTAGAATCTTGTCTGTGACGGTAAAAAGACATAAGAATACCTTAGTGATAACATAGTTGTAAGAGTTGCAATAGATGCTAAGAAATGTTATTATGCAACTTTATTCTTAAATTATATGTTCCTGGTCTTAATTCACTGATGTAGGTCTATCGGTGGAATCCTTTTACATAGACCAGTGTATACTATACCTAGATAGTTTAGATGGTTGTTCTTAGCTAACCATGAACTTACTGGAAGTTTGTATAGCATACAAGTGTTCCGTAAGGACTGAATACTGAACAGACTCAACGAGGACCTCAATAGACATCCCATGAAGCCGTCAATGGAAGGTCTTCTCGAGTTGAGTTGTATACGTAGTCCTTTGATCTAAGTACCACAGTGAGCTTATAAGTGATCCATCACACTTTGGTTTCATACATGTCACAGACCTTTAATGGTGTGACTGCTAGGTATGGTCCGATGCTTATGAAGTTTGGTGTGTACAGATTTGAAATCTGTCAACTCATATGGATGAGTTAATATATCTGGATGCTCAGAGACTGTATCTTAGAAAGTCTTATGGCCATAAACAACAAACCCAAGAAAACAATTTCCTACAGGGTTAAACAATATTTTAAAAGTGTTTACATATATTGTTTATTAAGATACGTGTCGGGAGATAAGTTTACGGATGAGCACAAAGGGATTCGACGGTAGCGATCTATATCCCTGCTCTTCTAGGATATGATTGGCGGAAGGATTATACGTATGCGCTATGAATTTAACTTGTATGATCTACTGCACTGATTTGTAATATCCATGATGTGTGCGTAGGGCATCGATCTCGGACTCACAGAATAGTTTTGTTTGACAAATTGGGACTGGACCTAGAGAGTCCGGCAATATGAAGTGTACTCGTTGTGCACTGGGGTAGTGTACCAGATTGACTAGTTCGATCTAGAAAATTCCAGCAGACCAAACATTTACTTCATTTTCCCTCCGGTCGTGCACGTGTCAAGACTTAAGAGTTAAGTACATAATTAGTTAACAATTAGTTGTTGACCAATGAGTTGTTGACACATGGGAAATTTGGGCCAATTATTGTTTGATTTATAAATTACCAAAATAACCTTATTTGTTGGACAAATAATAATATTATTTTATTCATTAAAATATTTATTGAATAAAATAATAATAATAATAATATATGATATTGTTATTCAAATTGAAATCAAACAATTAATTTTTTATTTAAATTGGCATATGTTTCTACCATGATTAAATATGATTAAATCATTTATTTAATATTAATTAAATGATAAGATAAGTATAAATAGGTGGCATTTGTTAATGGTAGGCCTTAAGATGTTTCTTAATAATGAGAAAGTGTTTTCTCATTTGGCCTACATTAAGGCTAAGTTCATTTACATGCTTTTTCATTTTGTTTTGTTTTCATTTGGTTTATTGTAAATAATAATAAACATAAACTAATGACAAACATAATGGATGCCATTAGGTGAGAAAATGAAAGATAATAATAAACAAAACACTAATGGCAAACATAATAGATGCCATTAGGTGAGAAAATGAAAGAAAATAATAAACAAATAAAAGAGCAATTAATTGCTCAATTAATCATCAAAAATTCGTGCAAGGGGTTAAGGGAGTGAGAGAAGTGAATTTTGCGAAGTGTTAGAAAAATCTCTCAAGTGTTGAGAGCACAAAAACATAACTCTTCCATTTTTCCTCTTCTATTTTGGTCACTAATATTATAAGGTAGAAATAAGGATTCAAGAGTTGAATCCTTTGTTAGAATAGCTGCTATTCTACCTTCCTCAAGCACACTGTGTTGAAGAATTAAAATTATGAACGGGTTACGTCAAGGCGGGTACTCTGGTTCGATAATATACTAAAGGCTTGACAAGATTAGCTGCTATTCTACCTTCCTCAAGCACACACGCATTCTCATTGTTTTTAATGAAATTAGACAATCTAATTACTTCATCAAAACAATGACTTCAGCTTCGAAAAACCTGTTAAAGCCCATAAGTGAACTTCTTAAGCCTGCATACAAGATCTAAGGTCTGACTAAACACAAAACCTTCTAACTATTCCATATATATCTCTACCTTGAGATATGCATACTAAAATGCCATTTTGATATCAATTTTGCCAATTCTCAAAGTCATAATATACCACAAGAGCCAATAGAATTTTAATCGACTTTAGCATCACTACTGGTCCAAATGTTTCCTCATTGTTGATCCCAGATCACTAAAGTTAACTTCTCTAGAACCAATATTGGACCTAAAAAGTCTTTACGATCCATCTGATTCCTACAACCTATTGTAAACTCTTTATAATCGGTGAAAACAATTCCCACGGGTAGCATAACCAAGTCTCAAACTTGATTCTGATGCATATAGTCAATTATTATTTTCATGGTTTCTTGCTATTTTTTTTGAATCAATATCTAACATCATCTCCCTATAGGTCAAAGAATCATTTTCGTCTACTAAAGAAACCCCAAGTTCATCTTCAGGCATCTAACATACCTAAAAGATGACATAGAGATCCTTTTCGACTCACTTGGAGAGTGTGTTAAAAGTCCACTACTTAATTGACTATGAGTTCCCATCCTTGGTTTATTGAATTCTAGATTGACTTCACCAAGTTTAATCTTTCTATAATTCCCACTGTCCATGAGAAACTCTTCCTCTAGGATAGTGGTATACCGAGAAATGATTACTTTTCGATTCTTTGAATCATAAAACTAGTATACTATTGAATTCAGATAATACTCAATGGACCTATACTTATACCTTTTAAGTGCTAGTTTATCCTGCTATATAACTCTTACGTTAGCAGGATAGCTTCAAGTCTTAAAACACTTAAGACTCAACTTCTTTAGGTATAAGTATATCCTACTACGTAACTCTTACGTTAGCAGGATAGCCCAAAATCTTAACATATTTAAGATTTGACTTCTTGTCTCTTGGTATCTCATATGGAGTGGAAGGAACAGCTTTTGATGGAACTCTGTTCAATAAGCAGCTATTATTGGAGCATATTCCCACAAATATAGATCGATAAAACTTATCATCGATCAGACCATATCTAATAAAGTCTGGTTCCTCCTTTCTGAAACATCACTATATTGCAGAGTACCTAGAGGACTATGGTAAGCAAGAATCTCATTCTTCTTTAAACAATCAAAACTTATTGCTAATGTACTCATTACCTTGATTTAATCGAAGGGATGAGACATACATTCTGGTATGTTGCTCTTCTTCCAATCGAAACCTTTTGAACTTTTCAAAGATTTTTTACCTGTGTTTCATAAGACACATGTACCCATATCATGACAGATCATCGACACAGGTTATGAAGTACTAAAATTGTCCCATCGCAGTATGATCCATTGGACAACATACATCACCATGTATAATTTTTAATAAATCAGTGGCTCGGTGTCCAACACCTAAAATAGAGGTTTGGTCATCTACCTTGAATACATTATTCATAAACTGGTTAAGTTTCTATGGATAAATCAAGTATCCAACCATCATTACCTAGACAGGTTAGGCATCTCAAGCCTATATAACCTAATCTCATAAGCCACAATTTCGTTATTTAAAGATTCTGATCTACTAAAATTTCTAATTGTATATTATGTCCATTTATTAACTGACATTTAGCTAATAATACATCAGTCACCTCATATGAGCATAAGCAACTATTTATAATATTCATATGATATCCTTCACTGTCAAATATAGAAAGAGACAATTTTTTAAATGATGTTTTAGACATAATACCAATCATGCACTACAACTATTTTTCTGTATGGGAAAAGTAAATCAAGCTATCCAACAATTTGAACGTCCAGGAAATCACAATTTCCTACTCACAACATAACTTCTCTAGGCTGTTGCATTCTAGTCTCTCTCAGTCCTTGCAACATATTGCAGATATGAGAGGGACATGCGGTATCTCATACCCAGCCTAAACTGGCATCATATGCCATAAAAATGTCTATATTTGTCAAACACATGTTGAGATTGTGCTTATGTGTCATCCCTTTATATATGAATTTTTTTTAATATTTATACTAGTATTATCATTTTATTAAATCGCTAATTATATTTTATATATGGTAAGATGTTTATAACGTTTCAGATATTGTATGATTTGAAAGAGTTTAGATCTGGTCTAAATGAGTTTAGATCAGTGCTAGGAATTAGCAATGCTGAGAGTTATAAATGCTGAGAGTTGCCACTGATAAGAGTTATTAGGTTATAAGAGTCAACGATATCTAAAGAGTTAGAGCCTTGTTTGAAATGGGACAAAGACCTGAGAATATATTAATAATGACGTAGTTGCAAAGAGTTGTAAATAGTACTAGGAAATATCATTATGCAAATATATTTTCAAATATAATGTTCTTGATTTATCTTCACTGATGTTGGTCTATCAATGAATACCTTAATAAATATATAGATCGGTGTATGTCTATATCTGGATGGTCTAGATGGTTAGTCTTAGCAAACTATGAGTTTAGTGGAAGCTTGTATAGAGATATAAGTATTCAGTAAGGACTGAATACTGAATAGACTCACAAAGAGCTCTAATAGACATTCTATAAAGCTGTCAATGGAGGGTCTTTCGAGTTGAGTAGTATTTGTGGTCCTTTAACTGAGTGCCACAGTGGGCTTGTGAGTGATCCATCATACTTTGGTTCAACACATGTCAGATACCTTTTATGGTCTGACCGTTGAGTGTCACTGGGTATAGTTCGATACTCATAGAGTCCAGTGTGCATAGATATGGGATCCATCAGCTTATTTGGGTGAGTAATATATCCTAATACTCTAAAATTATATTTCAAAAATTCTTATGGCCATAAGCAGTAAAAAGAGTTTAACCTTATGGATAAATAATATCACAAATGTGTTTGAGAATATTATTTATTGAAATACAATTCTAGAGATAAGCTTTTGGTTGGGCATATGGATATTTAACGGTGTTGATCTATATCTCCGCTCTACTCGAATATACATAATGAAGGGATTATATGAATATGTTATAACCTCAACTTGTATTATCCAATGCGTTGCTTTGTGATATCTATAACATGTGTGTGGGGCATCGTTCACAGATGTATAGAGGAGTTCCATATGACGATTTGGGCGTGGACCTAGAGAGTCTTACAATATGAAGTGTACTCATTGTGCACTAGGGTAGCATTATGGATTGAACAGTTCCATCCTAAAAATTCCAGCAAACTGAAAATATATTTCAGCATTCTTCGGGTTGTGCACTTGTCTAGACTTAAATGTTAAGTACATCACTTAATTAGTTGATAAGAGTTGTTAACTAATTAGATATTAACAAGTGGCACAATTTTGTTCCATGAATTATTTCATCAAGAATTCACCCATTAACCATGTTAGTAAAATGAAATAAGGTAAATATTAATTATTCAAATATTTATTAATAATGAAATAAATATTATTTAAATAAATAAAATTTAATTTTTATTTATTTGTTATTTTATTCTTAAGTGGAAGATATACCTAATTTGAGAAACATAAATTAAATTAAGTGGAGCACCATTTTGTAGAATTAATGGTCAATTTTATTAGACCATTAAAATGGCCACCAAAATTATTTTTAGTTGTTGACCACTTAACCTAATTTTTGTAGAGCACTTATGAAGTGGATAGAGCACCAAAAATGTGTGAATTCATTTTGATTAACAATGGTGAAAAAAATATTCATGTAAGTAGAGAGGGCATTGAAGAGAGTTTGGTTTTTGGAGAGTTTTCTTTTAGCAATGATTTTTGAGAAAAACTAGAGAGAGAGAAAAAATAAATTCCACTTATTTTTCTTTCAAGAAACAAAACTTTATTGCTGAAAATTTAATTGCTACTATTCTAGCTTCACAATCCCACCGGATTGTTGTGAACTAGAATTGAACAATAGCGCACTTCAAGGGCTCAAAGTTGGAGCTAAAAAAATTCTGAATTAAAATCTTCACCGAAGGTCATCAAAAGTATGTTTCTATAATCTTAAGTTGTTAATAATTTAAGGTGCATGTGTATATGTTATTACATGCTTAATTCCACTACAAAATTTGTGTATATGATACATGTGTTTAGTGTTTTTTAACATGTACACCCTAAAACACGTCAACAATACAAACATGTGGGAGCCTTATTGTTATTGATAAGTGTAGTAACCAGTATCCACGACTGGTAAGAACAAGTATTTATATATGTATAAATATACGTATTTTATTTGTATGTTGGTGATACTTGATTTATATATTGTTATTAGTAGTGTTTGTATAGGTTAAGGTGATACTATTAGCATTGGGTTTAATTGCAAGACTTTAGATTTATTTTAGGGACCAAATTGTAATACTTTGAAAGTTTTGGGGGTAAATTCGTAAATACCAAAAATTAGCCACTTAGTATAAAAATACACTTTTAAAACCCTAATTCTCTCATTTTGGTCGAGCTACCTCTTTTAGAGAGAGAGAAGAGAGAAAAGAGGGGAGAGAAAGAGAAGAAGGAGAAGAAAAAGAAGAAGAAATTGGAATTTTGGATTTTAAGGGGTATATCACAACTATTTCTCAATTTATTGGTGTTAATTATGTTAATTTCTTTAAGTTTTGATTTCTGGAAATATGTACAATTGAGGATTTGATGTGTATTTCGTATGATATTTTGAGAATTGATGATGATCTATAAGATAGTTTGATAAATGATGATGGATTGTAGAATATCTGCTTGATAGTCTCTTGATCCAAGAATTTTATAAATTGTTGTGATTCGATTCTGGTTTTGAATTTTGAGTATATGAAATTAGACATGTTTAGTATCATCTGAGACTTTTAATCGATTCAAAATTCCAGAAATTGAATTGTTTGTGAATTTACCAAAATGACCCTGAAATTCTGGAAATTTCCTATGTAAACAGTATAATACAGTGACGAACAATGTTTGTCCTATTGAATGATCTTCAAAAATTACGACTTTGTGGAATATGATAAGTTTATATGTCTAATATGATATAATCAGAATTGAGAATTTAGATCAATGTGGTTGAAATGTTATGATTTTCTAAAGTATATCCGCTCATTACAGTATTTGATTAACAGATTTTTAAAGCTATGGAATAAAATAGTTTTAAAATATTTTTGGCAGTGATTTGGAAGTCAAATATTTATCATGGACTGAGATATGTGTTAAGAGTAATTATGTGGTAGTGTTATAATTTTTGGGTTAGTATATGATTTTATAAAATTAGGATATTAAATACTGTTCAGTAAGTATCGTGATCCTGTCAGGTTTGCAGTTTGGATTCGATAGTGTGTATGGAATGGATTGTGTAGGAACTTTGATATAATATTCATATATAAGAATGATATATGAGTCAAGAATGGTATATTCTGATTTTGGAGTAATTGGATATCATTTGATGTATTAGAAATTTTTGTTAAGTGTAAGTGGTCAGAATGACAGGTTTTGAGAAACCAAATATTTAGACCAATTTGATGTGATAAATGCATTGTGTATAATTTTGTAAGCTATTTAAAGTATTTTGTGTGAATTGTGAGGCTTATGAAAGGATTAATCTCCATTGATAGGTTAAGGATATTTAAGCCTTGTAGCTGAAAGTGTTAAGAGGTAAGTATACTAGACTTTTTACTGGAATCACAATAAACATAGTAAGTGTTATGAATGATTTTGTAAATGTGGTTAAGAATATGTTTATGTTATGTCAAAGTATATTTTGATATGAAATGTGAATATATGTTTATGAATGTGAGCATTGACATTGAGCATGGACATACATGTGTTTTTTGAAAGTGAGCTTTCAAAATAAGATATGTTTAACAAAGAAAGCTTTTGAAGTGTAATATGTCCATGAGAAATATTTTGTGTTTTGAGGGTACTTGAACTCACTGTTAACTTAGTAGGCATTTTATGTGATTTATGGAGCCTTTATGTGTGGCCTTTCCTTCGGGATTGGTATATGTTATGTGTTCCGTATGTAGGGAGGATCCTATTGGTACCTAAAGGAAGTGTGAGTCATCACATTCGTGTGGTGGCGTATTGGTGCATGTGAGAGGACTCACCGATGATCAAGGTGAGGGTTTGGCTTTTACCTTCGGGCATGAGCATTATATATGTGTAATTTAAAGGCCTCACTTGTACTATTCCTCTCATACGGTATGTCACCTACGAGTGACATTTGGCTCATTATGTGATATGTGATATGTAAGTCCTACTAAGTAGTAGTTGAGTGATGGTATTCCTATTATGTGTTTTGAAAGAATGTGTAAGCGCTTACATGATATGTGATTTGATAAGATTATGATTTTGATTGATCACAGCATATCATACATATGCATTGTGTACATATATGTATTTGTATTTGATATATGAAAAACTAGTATGCTTACTGAGTTTTATACTCATTATAGTTTATGGTGATTTCAGGTAAATAAGGTACATGTGTGCTTAGTGGATTTGGCAAGGATTCTGCTGTTCCTTAGGTTCCCTAAGTTGTTAGGTTGCTAAGTGTTTCATTTGTGGACACGTGGGATAAGATATTTGATTTGTCCATAGTGAATAAATACCTATGTATTATTTTATTGTGTGTGGTTGGACTTAGTTTAAGTTTTACCAAGTGTAGTAATGGATTGATTTTAAGTAAGAATTTACAATGAATATATTCTGGGCTTCTGGTAACAAAGTTGCTACTGGTGATGTAGTAGAGTGTTAATCTCTGAGAAAACTCTGCGTATCTCCGGTTTACTAATTGTCCCAGTCATAATTCAATTGCTATAATTCTGAAAGAAATTAAAATGAATGTTTAAGTATTATTGAATGAATGTAAGTGTGTCGTGTGTCAGATCTTTTGGGTCTGGGGCGTGACAATAAGGCTTGTAGGGTAATGGAATTTCCAATGCCCAACCTTACTGCAGTGGAAACACTTTTCCATCTGCTTAGCTCTTTTGTGAATCTTTGTATAATTGTCACCTCTGAGAACGCATCTTGGGTATCTACTGTTGGCGGATATAAGGCACGTATGGGTGTATGAATGTGCAATTGTGTCTATTGCCTAATGCAGCGGAAGCGTAAATTATACAATAAACACAATAAAAAAATATATTAATCGCATTAATATATTAATAGGGTTAAAGAACTCACCATAACGTTTAACGTTATACATGCATTTCCTTGGAGTCCGCATAGAGACCAACTCATGTGCAGTTCTAGTCACCAACTCGGTGGGCTTGGTGAGCTAGAACAATAACTTGATATTCAGCCCGAGATTAACTCTTAATCTCTAAAATGGTCGGGAGTATGTTTATATCATTTTCTCCAAAAGGATAAAAAAAATAGAGAGTTTAAAGCAATCTAGTATTGCTTCAATTGGAAGCATAGAGAAAAATAAAACAATTTCATTTTTCCTTATTTTTTTTCTCTTCTTCTTCTTTCTTTCTTTCTTCTTTCTCTTTCTCTCCATTTTGGCTTTCTCTCCTCTTGGGCAACATTTTCCCAAATTCACTCTCTATTGCTCTCTTTCTTTTTCTTTATATATATATAAAATATAATAATATATATATATAAAATATAATAATAAAATATATTATATAATATAAAAAGAAAGATATTTTGATTATTTAACTATTAAATAATTAAAGTGAGAAATGACCATTTTGCCCCTAATAGTTACCAAGTTTACCCCTTAGTAGGTCCCATCAAATCCTACACTTGGGTAAACTCAAATAAGGGTCCACAATATGCTACGTGTCATTATATAATTAGTAAATAACAATTATTAACTAATTGTTGTATTTAATACTTAAATACAGACACACACGCATTCTCGTGTTAATGCTAAATATTGCTGGATTAAACAATTTAATCTGACACGCTGCCCCAGTGCATAATGAGTACACTTCATATCGCGGGACTTCCTAGGTCCTATGCCTGATTCTTCAAATAGAACTATTCCATGAGTCCGTGAGCAATGCTCCACGCACACGTCACGGATATACAAATCAGCGTGTTGAACCATATAAGTTGAGGTTACAATGCATATGTATAGTCTTTCCGTCATGATATCCCGGATGTGCTGGAAATATAGATTATCACCGTCAAATCCCCTAGTGCTCATCCATACTTTATCTCTAGACTCGTATCTTATTGAATAATATGTACAAACACTTGCCATATTGTTCTACCCTGACAGAGCTCTTCCCTGGGATTAATACTTATGGCCACAAGATTTTTTGAGATACCGTCTTGAAGCATCTGGATATCAAACTCCCTATGCGAGCTGACGGATCCCATATCTCTACACAATAAACTCCATAAGCATTGGATCATACCCAATGATACCCAACGGTCACACCATAAAAGGTATGTGACATGCGTGAAACTAAAGCATAGTGGATCACTTACAAGCCCACCATGGCACTCAGGTCAAAGGATCACGTATACTACTCAACTCGAGAGGACCCTCCATTGACTGTTTACATAGGGTGTCTATCAGAGGCCCTCGTGAGTCTGTCCCATATCCAGTCATAACTGGATACCAATATGTCAATACGAGCTCTAAGCTCACGGTCGACTAGGAATGACCATCTATACCCTATAGGTACGATATATGCTGATCTATATAAAAGTATCCACCGATAGATCTGTGTCGATAGAAATAGATTAGGGATAATTATTTGAGAATATACTTGCGCAACTTGATTTTTTAGCACCCGATTACAACTCTTGCAACTATGCAGTTACTAGTATATTCCCAGGTCTATGTCCCATTACAGATAAGGCTCCAACTCTTGAATCTGTCGAGTATTATAACTAGCTAACACTTAGTTATGCTAACATTTAGCAGTTATATCTCTTAGTGTGGCTAACTATGAGCCCTTATCTAAACTCCTTTAGATCTGATCTGAACTCCTTTAGATCTACAATATCTACAACGTTACATGCATAATACCATATAAATGGGTATTAACGATTTAATGGGAATGTACACTTGTATAAATAAACAAGTATATGTACATTTAGGGATGGCACATAAGTACCGATCCTAACCTCTACCTCATCCTCTTCTCCAATTGACCTCAAGACTTTTCAGATGTCCTTAAAGTAGAAAATGAAGTACCATGAACAAAGAAGGTCACACTCATTCTATTCATGTCCTCTAAATAGGTGTTATCAGAAATACCTTATGGAAAACTCTGATCAATAATAAATCCAAGCTCTTCTGAATTCAAAATATTTCTGAGATTCATCTGTCGGTCAGAGTAATTTCTAGTACCCTTGAGTTGGACTGCGTCAACTATGTACACCAATGAGTTTGTAGTGGCAATTTTAGTTGATATGCCAAAATAAACGGGAGATTTAAATGGAATGGTTATTAAATCATGAATTGAATATTTTAGATCGTGGGTATAATAGTTATACATTTTTAATCTAAAAGCCCTCCTAATACTTACATAATCCTGGTAATTTCTCAAATAAAAAGATAATAATTTAAACTCCTTAAACTATACAATAGGAAGTAGATCTCATTAGAATTTTACTCATGCCTTTGCTGTAGCAATATTGGCCTTTGTAAACCCAATAAATAGACAATACTTGTCAATTGCATCTCATGCAACTCTTACCACTTGATCCTGAATACATCTATCCTCATGCTGTAGTAATATTAGGTAAGTGTATTTGAGATTAACTTGTCAATAATAAAATATATGTTACTAATACTACCCTCACGTTATAGCAATATTAGGTAATATGTTCACATATATTTATCTCATCTTATGTCTAACCCCATAGTCCAAGTCCAACTAACCAAATCTCTCATGCTATAGCAATATTGAGAAAAGGTCGACGTGGCTCGTCTAACACCATAATAAAATATTATCTCATAATGTAATATTATTCAATCTGATTAAGAGAGATTTTTTCTTTTCTTTTGGGTCCTATCTCATGAGCAAGTGATTCTTAATTAATTAATTTTTATATGTAAACATAATTAACTCCCACCAATAGGGCTCCTATTGTGGTTACCAATACAGGAAAAATTGATCATGGTTTAAAATACATACCGATAACTATTTTTACTGCATTTCATAAATTTCGATTTATAATGTAGACTAATAACTTTTATCACTACATCTCATAAACCAACACATAAAAATTTTAATTTTAAAACAATGTTCAAAACATTGTCATAAACTACTGTCCAAATGAACAGTGTCAATGCCGTGGTGCCAATTATAAAGCTGTGGCACTTAGTGTAATTCTACATTGGTATACCTGTTTCAACACTTAAAACACACCATTTTACACTGGGACTTTTATCATCAACACGTGTTATGATACAATTAGTAAACAACAATTGTTAACTAATTATTATATCTAACAACATATACACTCCATATTACAGGACTCCCTAGGTTTACGCCCGAATTGTCAAATAGAACTATTTCACGAGTCTTTGAAAACTGCCTCACGCACACATTATAAAAATATAAATCAGTACATCGACCATCTAATTGATGTCACAACACATACGTATAGTCCTTTTATCATGATATCCTGGATGTGCGAGGATACATATTATCACCGATAAATCCCCATGTGCTCATCCATAACTTATCCCCAGACTTGTATCTCATTGAACAATATGCAAAAATGCCTTTGCCATATTGTTTAACCTTGGTGAAAACTCTTTCTCAAGATGATTGCTTGTGGCTACAAGACTTTGTGAGATATAGTCTCGAAGCATATGGATATCCAACTCCCTATGCGAGCTGACAGATTCCATATCTGTACTCATCAGACTTTATAAGCATCAGACCATAGACAACAACACCCAATGATCACTTACAAGCCCATCATGGTACTCAGGTCAAAGGATCATATATACTACTCAACTCGAGAGGACCTTCTATTAACGACTTACATAGGGTGTCTATGAGAAGTCCTTGGGAGTCCCTCCCATATCCAATCTGACGCAGGACAAGCGCTGATGGGTTGTGATTTTGTTCACAAAGACGAAGGTTGTTGATGTCGTTTATCAAAAATGGAATTTGAAAATGGTAGAATACCAATTCAAAAGTAAAGTTTCTTAATTCTTGATTTTTGAAACTACAAAGTTTGATTCTTTTTCCCTCATCTCTCATGTATTTATAGAGACTGATGAACACATGAAAATGCATGTTCTTAAAAGATTCAATCACCATTTAATGTCACTAATTTTAGTATTTTCTGTATTTTTAGCTTGAAATAAAGTGTTCTCCTTAAATTATGATTACTGAATGTTATTTGGACAGGTTTAGGTAAATTGGACATAACTCTCAATGTAGAAATTGAAATGAAGAAATTCTTGAACCTGGTGCAACATGACTCAATCTTACACAAATTTGAAGAATAGTGGAAAAGCCAAATCCAACATGTTATGGGCCAAAAATTGAGATATAACAGAATCGGACTACAACTCTTACCCAGCTTGACCCAACTCACGTATTTGGACCGTATCTCTCAAAATACGTACTCAATTGGTATAATTCTTGAAGATGTGAATTTCAGACTTAACTATAAATAACTCGTATGTTTATGGTAAAGTCCAAATCAGCCGTTATCATGGACCAAATCGCATTGCAAGTGGGTAAAATGGTTGTTGGCCGAATTCTGATGTATCTTTGGAATTTTGCTCATATCTCATTGGATACTCATCCAATTTGCATGAAATCAGTGCCTATGGAAAGAAGAGTCAAAATTATACAACTTTTATGTCGGCTATAGAAGCTTAATTAATGATTTACATTATCAAAAATGTGCTGCAAGTGGATACAGGAGTTATTGGCTTACAATTATTAAAGATTGATGTCATCCATGACATATGTCCATTCATTGCCTATATAAGGAGACTCTTAGGACATTTTTATTAGATAATTCTCTCTTCTTTTATTCTCATTAACATGTATTGTAATTTAGGCTAGAGTTCCTAGTAAGGCTAAGAGATGAACTTTTATGTGTAGTAAATCTACTTCTATGCTTTGATTCGGTGTCAAGAGCTATAAATGTTGTAAGTTTGGTTTTGATTAAACTCTTATCTATTTTATTTTCTATAATCCAGAGGTTATAATTCTCATGTCTCATATATGTTCAGTCATGCTTTTCTTATGTGATTCATGTTGATTTATAATTGTTACTGGTTACATTTTTTTATATGTTAATCTTTTACTGCAGTATTGTCAATTTGATATATTGTCGATCTTGGATAACATGAAAGGGCAATAAATGTTTGATATTCAAGTTAATCTTTTACTGCAATATTGTCAAAATGATATATTGTCGATCTTAGATAACTTGTATAAATAACATGATGTGTGTTAATGCTTGCAAAGAGTTTAACTAAATCAAATACATGTGTTATCAAATGTGTTATATATTACATACCTTCCGATTGATTGTTTGGGATGTGAAACTTTCAGTTGAGTTATAAATATCGAATCAAAGTATAGAATAGATTTATAAAGCATAATTGTGATTCTCAAAGCCTTGCTTAAATCATCATAAGACATTTTTCTCAATTCATAGACAATTCTATCTCATCCGTTTAAATCAATTAACCCTTTGCTACTGCTTTAATATTTTACTTCACTAACCTATTTTGCCAAGAGCTTCCTCGTGGGATCGACACCTCAATCTATACTGCGATAGCCACGTTATATTTTGAGCGTAAATAAAAATTTGGCGCCGTTGCCGTGGATAACTTCTAGACATACGTTGCATTTTGCAAAAAAAAAAATAAAAAAAAATAAAAAAAAATAAAAAAAAATAAAAAAATAAATTGTGGTCCGACATTTGATTAAAATGGCAGAGTAAAGAGTTCATTCTTGAACTCTTGAGACGCATTCTAGGTCAAATTAGAATGGCAGAGTAAGGAGTTTTAGTACTAACTTTTGAAATACATTTTAACTAACTTTTTGTTATTTTGTTTTATATTTCATGCATTGTCGTTTACTGCTTGTAGTCTTGGTAATTATTGTATAAAGGAATTTGCTTTTCTGCCTAAGTATGATTTCAGAATTGTTTAGGTTGAGTCACTGTTTCTATCCAGGTTACTAAAGAATGACTTCCAAAATATTTTTGAGCACAATGCTAAGCCTTGTGGTAAAATGGATGATTCAATTTATATAGCCAAGAGAATTCCCATGTTTAAGTATATATTTTTCTAATCTCACATATGTTTTGTGAGTAAGTGGAAAGGTTGAGAAAATAGCTTATGAACCTTCATTGATTCTTTGAATTGGTTAATTTTTTTTTAGAATGATATTATTTGAATTAAGGGATAAGTTGGTTGCATTTGTGCATAATATAATTTGGTGAGAAACCTTTGTAATGCTTCCTTGTATTCTTCAAAAATACAAAAAAAAAAAAACACAAAAATACAAAAAACAAGAAAAAAAAAGAAGAAGCAATTCAGTTTAATAAAGTCTTCATTCAATTTTAGAAGACAAATATCTTGTAAAACAGTTTTCTCACCAAGTTATAATTGTATTATTCTCACAAGCCAATTAAAGTTCTAAAGCTGGCGTATGATATGAATAATTGATTTTTAAACAAATAATTTTCCTATCTTCGGATCAATGTTAGTTTATATGTCTGTCCTTAAAATTGACTTTTTCTTGAGTGCTTAACTGTTTTCCAACTCCATAAGAGAAGTCCTAACCTTTTAAACAGTCATACACCTGTGAGGATATGGAGTTGAGGCTTTTACTTGGAGAAATTCTCAAGGCTATATCTATTGTGGTTTGTAGTTAGATGGTTATGGCTTAGTTCACACATACACAAATTATGGAAGTTGTAATTGAAAAAACCATGATAGCAACAGTGATCTCGAACTGACGTTTTGATTGAAATGCTTAGGCAGTTTTGCATATTCTATTTACGCTTGAATTGCTAGAGACTAGCAATAAGCTGGTTGGGGGCTGTGATGAACACATGAAAATGCATGTTGTTAAAATATTTAATCACCATTTAATGTCACTAATTTTAGTATTTTCTGTATTTTTAGCTTGAAATAAAGTGTTCTCCTTAAATTGTGATTAATGAATGTTATTTGGACAGGTTTAGGTAAATTGGACATAACTCTCAATGTAGAAATCGAAATGAAGAAATTCTTGAACCTAGTGTAACATGACTCAATCTTACACAAATTTGAAGAATAGTGGAAAAGCCAAATACAACATGTTATGGGCTAAAAATTGAGATACAACAGAATCGGACTACAACTCTTACCCAGCTTGACCCAACTCACTTATTTGGACCGTATCTCCCAAACTACGTACTCAATTGGTATAATTCTTAAAGCTGTGAATTTCTGACTTAACTATCAATAACTTGTATGTTTATGGTAAAGTCCAAATCAGCCGTTATCATGGACCAAATCGCATTGCAAGTGGGTAAAATGGTTGTTGGCCGAATTCTGATGTATCTTTGGAATTTTGCTCATATCTCATTGGATACTCATCCAATATGCATGAAATTAGTGCCTATGGAAAGAAGAGTCAAAATGCTACAACTTTTATGTCGGCTATAAAAGCTGAATTGATCATTTACATTATAAAAAACGTGCTGCAAGTGGATACGCGAGTTATTGGCTTAAAATTATTAAAGATTGATGTCATCCATGACATATGTCCATTCATTGCCTATATAAGGAGACTCTTAGGACATTTTTATTAGAAAAAATTCTCTCTTCTTTTATTCTCATTAACATGTATTGTAATTTAGGCTAGAGTTCCTAGCAAGGCTAAGAGATGAACTTTTATGTGTAGTAAATCTACTTCCATGCTTTGATTCGGTGTCAAGAGCTATAAATGTTGTAAGTTTGGTTTTGATTAAACTCTTATCTATTTTATTTTCTATAATCCAGAGGTTATAATTCTCATATCTCATATATGTTCAGTCATGCTTTTCTTATGTGATTCATGTTGATTTATAATTGTTACTGGTTACATTGTTTTATATGTTAATCTTTTACTGCAGTATTGTCAATTTGATATATTGTCGATCTTGGATAACATGTAAGGGCAATAAATGTTTGATATTCAAGTTAATCTTTTACTGCAATATTGTCGATCTTAGATAACTTGTATAAATAACATGATGTGTGTTAATGTTTGCAAAGAGTTTAACTAAATCAAATACATGTGTTATCAAATGTGCTATATATTACATACCTTCCGATTGATTGTTTGGGATGTGAAACTTTCAGTTGAGTTATAAATATCGAGTCAAAGTATAGAGTAGATTTATAAAGCATAATTGTGATTCTCAAAGCCTTGCTTAAATCATCATAAGACATTTTCCTCAATTCATAGACAATTCTATCTCATCCGTTTAAATCAATTAACCCTTTGCTACTGCTTTAATATTTTACTTCACTAACCTATTTTGCCAAGAGCTTCCTCGTGGGATCGACACCTCAATCTATATTGCGATAGCCGCATTATATTTTGAGCGTAAACAGAGACGTATTGGGATTTCTAGCATTTATTACAATAATTAATGATTACTTGTAACTACTAACTACTACTAATAACTAAGGTACTTGGAATGCCAACACCTATTACAACACAATTAATGAAAACTACCAACGACTACCAGTACTACATTTTACTTGATAACTGAATGTTAAACTTTTAACCATAACAATAAATGTAGTTGTAGGTTTTTTTAGAAGCTTCTCACCACATATGCTATTAAAAATTTAAATTACTAACAATGTAATGGCCATTAATGAAATATCCTTCATATCCCTCATTACATGTGCTGATGTATCCTCCATCATTCTCCTCCACTTATAGAAAACTCATCCTCGAGTGACTATATAAGTTCTCCCCAGATTTCCAAATGGCTTGTCACGTTCTACATGGCCACTCACATTACTTGAATTCATTTCTCGGTTAAACTTGTTGATTACACAAATATCCACACACATCCACTAACTCTCATCATCATTTGGTGTAAATAGAGCAAAAACAGTACTAGAACTGATACTCTCTATGATATGTCTCTTCTTAAATAAAAATCCTACCATTTCTCTTAGAACATTGATGAACACATGAAAATGCATATTTGTTAAGAGATTCAGTCACCATTTAATGTCACTAATTCTAGCATTTTCTGTATTTTTAGCTTGAAATAAAGTGTTCTCCTTAAATTGTGATTAATGAATGTTATTTGGATAGGTTTAGGTAAAATGAACATAACACTCAATGTAGAAATCAAAATAAAGAAATTCTAGAACCTGGTGTAACATGACTCAATCTTACACAAATTTGAAGAATAGTGGAAAAGCCAAATCCAACAAGTTATGGGCCAAAAATTGAGATACAATAGAACCGGGCTACAACTTCTGCCCAGCTTGACCCAACTCACGTATTTGGACCGTATCTCACAAAATACGTACTTAATTGGTATAATTATTAAAACTGTGAAATGATGACTTAACTATTAACAACTCGTATGTTGATGGTAAAGTCCAAATCAGTTATCATGGACCAAATCGCATTGCAAGTGGGTAAAATGGTTGTTGGCCGAAATCTGATGTATCTTTAGAATTTTTCTCATACATCATTGGATACTCATCCAATTTGCATGAACTCAGTGCCTATGGAAAGAAGAGACAAAAGGATACAACGTTTATGTCAACCATAGAGACTACATCAGTCATGTATATTATCAACAACGTGCTGCAAGTGGATGAACGAGTTATAGGCCTAAAACTATTGAAGATTGATGTCATCCATGACATATTTCCATTCATTGCCTATATAAGGAGACTCTTAGGACGTCTTTAACATTGGATAATTCTCTCTTTTTTTCTTCTCATTAACATGTATTGTAATTTAGGCTAGTGTTCTTGGCAAGGCTAAGAGATGAACTTTTATGTGTAATAAATCTACTTCTATGCTTTGATTCGTTGTTAAGAGCTACAAATGTTGTAAGTTTAGTTTTGATTAAACTCTTATCTAGTTTATTTTCTATAATCCAGAGGTTATAATTCTCATATCTCATATATGTTCAGTCATGCTTTTCTTATGTGATTCTTGTTGAATTATAATTGTTATTGGTTACATTGTTTTATATGTTAATCTTTTACTGCAATATTGTCAAATTGATATATTGTCGATCTTGGATAACATGTAAGTGCAATAAATGTTTGATATTCAAGTTGATCTTTTACTGCATTATTGTCAAAATGATATATTGTCGATCTTAGATAACTTGTATAAATAAACATGATTTGTATTAATATTTACAAAAGAGTTTAGTCATATCAAGTGCATGTGTTATCAAATGTGCTATATTTTACATATCTTCCGATTGATTGTTTAGATGTGAAACTGTCAATTGAATTATAAACACTGAATCAAAGTATAGAGTAGATTTATAAAGCATAATTATGATTCTCGAAGCCTTGTTTGAATTATCATAAGACATTTCCTTCACATCATAGACAATTCTATCTCATCCACTTAAATCAATTAACTTTATCCTTTGCTACTGCTTTAATATTTTACTTTACCAACCTATTTTGCCAAGAGCTTCCTCGTGGAATCGACACCTCAATCTTACTGTGATAGCTGTGTTATATTTTGAGCGTAAACAAAATTTGGCGCCGTTGCTGGGGAGGCACAATTAGCGAAAGTCGGTTGCGATTATAAATACTAAAGTGGTAACTTTGTACATTTTTCTTTGTAAAATATTAGTTTTATTTTCTTATAATTCATCTTATTGTTCATGGTTGGTTCTACCACCTAATTTATTTTATTTTCTTTAGTTAATTTATTATAATTTATATTATTTTAATGGCTGGTTTTACCGTCTAACTTCGTTCACTTTCTTTTATTTATTTATTGTACTTTATTTCTTTAGTTAATTTATTGTATTTTCTTTTGTGACTGGTTCTACTGCCTAACTTAGTTTATTTATTTTTTTATTATACTTTATTTATTTATTGCACTTTATTTATTGTACTTTATTTTCATTTTCTTTTACTTATTTATTGCACTTTATTTTCTTTAGTTAATATGTTGTATTTTTTTTATTTTAATGGCCGGTTCTACTGCCTAACCCTTTATTTATTTACTTATTGTACCTTTTTTTATTGCACTTTATTTTATTTTTTTTCTCCTTTTATTTATTTGTTGTACTTTGCATTTTATTTTTCTTTATTTATTTCACTTTCTTTTCTTTTATTTACTTATTGTATTTTCTTTTTATTTTTTATTTATTGTACTTTTTTATCGTACTTTACAGTTTATTATCTGTTGTTCATTTATTGTATTTATATTTCATGGTTGGTCTTACGACCTAACTCATTTCTATTTCTTGTTGTGTTTTATTTCACTTCTTAATTTTCCTTAAGCATTTCCTTCCTAAAAAAAAAAAATTGTTAGGATGTATGCATCGACTTAGAGACAAACGAGGAAGATTTGTGAGAGAACTAGAACTAGAACCACCCCCAAAATTTGTAAGTGAAAAGGATTCACCTTCTAGTTCATCTTGTAATTCTAATACAATGAGCCAACACGAAGAAAATCCCATTAGAACTCTAAACGATTACTTGCATTCTACTCGCACAGGCACACCATCATGCATTATATTTCCACCTAACACACCACATTCGGATTTTAAACTTGGAATGATACAACTTTTGCCCATTTTTCATGGTCTAGATAGTAAAAATCCTTATGTACATGTTAGGGAATTTGAAGAGGTAATTGCCACCTTCTATAGCCAACCTGAAGCCATAGACACTGTTAGGCTTAAATTTTTCCCTTTTTCTTTGAAAGACAAAGCAAAGAGTTGGCTATACTCTTTGAGGCCGAGGTCTATAAGAACTTGGACAGAAATGACCCAAGCATTTTTCAATAAATACATCCCACAACATAAAACTAATGGCCTGAAAAGACAAATTTTTTCCTTCTCCCAAAAAGACAGTGAAACCTTATATCAAGCACGGGAAAGGTTTAAAGAGTTGCTAAATCTGTGCCCTCACCATGGATATGAAAATTGGCGCTTTGTTAGTTATTTTTATGAGGGACTCACAATTAGAGAGCGCCAATTTGTTGAGATGATGTGTAATGGGGAGTTCCTTCACAAAAATCCTGAGGAAGCCATAGAATTCCTTAATGACTTAGCCAAAAAAGCCCATACATGGACTGGACCTAGCATTACTGAAAGCACAAATAGGTCACGACCCAATGGAGTTTTTCATCTTAGGGAAGAAGATAACCTCAAAGCTCAATTAGAGGTCTTACCTAGGGAGTTAGAGGCCTTGAAAACCAAAGATAGAAGGGTCACCCACACGGTTGCTAGAGTTGAGTCACATGATGTCTGTTTTGTTTGTGGAGGAGCGAAACACTTAACTCAGGATTGCCTCACTTACAATGAGATGAGAGGGATATATGAGGAACAATGTAATGCCCTAGGGATTTACAAGAAGCCTTATTCACCCTACCCTGAAACATATAATCATAGTTGGAGAAACCACCCAAATTTCAGTTGGAAATCTGACCAACAAGCCAACAACCATTGGAAACAAGAACAACAAGTGCCCAAGTCTTATGTTGCACTTCAATATAATGCACGACTAATTAGGAGTTCTTTAGAGGATATATTACAAGCATTTATGGAGGCACAAAGTAAGACTAATCAAAACTTTGAAACAATTCTTGCACATGTGGTAAACAAAAACAAAGAAATCAAGAGTCAAATCACAAAGTTGACTAGTGCCTTAACTGTACAAGAGCGAGGTAAGTTTCCATCTCAACCTCAATCCAATCCGAAAGGACAATTCATGGCACAAGCTTCTACTTCTGATGTTCAAAATCTCAAAGAAGTCAATGCCATTACTACTCGAAGTGGTAAGATTGTAAGTAAGCCTACTTCTGAAATTAACACATCTACGAGTAGTAAAGACGCCCCCCTTGAAAAAGAAGCCACAGTGAAAAAAGAGCCCGAAAATAAGTTTTCAATCCCAGTGACAGGACCCGACCCGAGACCCTCTACTATAGATCCCAGCGGCCCTGCCGGGTACCCCGACGGAAGTTCCTCCGAACCTAACTGGGTATGTTAAGAAATTCCGCGAGGCAAACCGCCTTTTTAATTCTTGTTACTACTAAGAAGATCTAGTAATATACATGAAAACGACATCTTAATTTTAAAAACAAACGGACAGAGTTTCACCTGTTTTTCGGAAAATCCATATAAACCTGCAAAGAAATTTCACTTCTAATTTCAACATATCTCAATTCTACCAATTCGGACCTCCGATCCTTTTCAAATCAAATCCAACACAACTCAATTATCTCGTTAAATCATAAAATAAGCATAATCATAAAAAGTAAAAACCATCATCATAAACTGGAAATCTCTTCTTCTTGATTCAACACATACTTACAAATATACACGCCTACAACTATTATGCATAAAGTAAAGAGTGCCATTAGTACATTTACATGTACAAAAATTATCTTTGGATTCGGCCCACTACTCGGCGATAGGAGAATCAGCAGCTGGCGTTCTGAGACCTGCACCTGGGAAAGGGGTTTAAAACATAAAACATAAAACGAGTAAGCTAAAAGAGCTCAGTGAGTGTAAATGAGAATTCAATTACAAGAATATTATACAAAGATAGCAATTTCTAAAGTGCATGCAGAAATTATGCTTCTAAAACGGATGTAAAATTGTAAAATGGTTTCTAATATCATATGCTAATGAAATCTTGCCGAGCGGGTTTTATCTACATCTTTGAAAAACTATATTCAGAATCTGTATAACATAATAATTGCTGTGTGTATATAAATGCATAAATGCTATCGGTAAATCGAAAACTATTAAAATCCTCACTCGGCCATTTTCTTTCTAAACTGTACCAATGGTAACCCTAAAGCTCTATACCCACGCAGCGACTTAACTAGCACCGCATACATGAGTAGGTCACGGGGCACCTCAACTAGCAGCACCCACAGTGACATCTCAAGACATCTCACTGGCTACGCAGCGGAATCCTACATCGCATGCATATAGCGAGACAATATCCCGTACACATAGAGCGACTCACATGACTCAACATCCCGACTTCCCGGAGTTAGTGACACACCCCCAAGACCTGCCCATGTGCACGGGATATACCGGCCGGGTCTAATACAATCATCACCACTATAATCTGAGGGTACCAATGGCCTTAAAACAAATGCAGAAATTTTAAAACTGTTTCACAAATCAATCATGTAAAAGCATGTCTATGAATATATCAAGATCATAAATCATGTTTATGCATCGAAAGCTCATAAAACATACATAGTCATTGTGCGAAAACATAATAACCGAAAAGTAAAAGCAATGACAGATTTCCACTCACAACCGCTCCGCGCTCAATTTCGCTCCCGATTCCTGCTCCCGTTAACGCTCTCGGTTATCCTCACCTACGCGCCATAAATGACATTTAGAATCAAATCGAACACTAGAATCTCATTTAACTACTAAATGCCCTAATCGGCATACAAAGCCCGGATGTAAACTACTTCCCGATTTTAGTTACGGAGCCATAATCGAAACTAACTCACCATCCGGCGCCCTGAAAATTATTGAACACCTTATCATTTGATTGGATATACTTGCCCTTCACCTTTCCAACATGGACAATTATGTCCCATTTTCTTCATTTTTGGGTTTTTTCATCAACCATATACATTCAATTCACAAAATGCATCATTTACACACAACAATTCAATCAAAACACCACTGAATTCTTAACTTCCCTAAAGTGGCAGAATTTCACCCTAGGTTCCAACACATTCCTTTTCTCAATTTCTTGTTCCAATTACAACAAAATCATGCCAATTTCATTCTAAAGCCCTAATTACAATCAATTGAAGTCTCTACAACAAAATCACCAAAAACCCTAATTCTCACCTTGCCAATTTCTTCAAATTGATGACTCCTTCAAGCTCCAAACTAGAATTCAACTCAATCTAAGCCAAGAATACACATAAGAACATCAATTAAAACATTCTTGAAATCTCACTTATCAAACTCAAAAAAGATGCTTTTCTTACCTCTTTTTCTTGAATTTCCACTAATAGAGACTTCAATTGAACTTAGGGATGGGTTTGTAACCTTAATTTGGCTTGATTACACATGAAAAATCATGAAAAAAAACTTGAATAGTCACTGTAGCAGCACCCCACTTTGAAGCTCGAATTTCTTTCTTTTTTTGGCTAAGTGTTGGTTTTGATCTCTCTTCAAATTTCTACACACTTCTAACATATATATAGTGCTCCCTCAATTTACCATTTTGCTCTTCAACTTACTTAAAGCTTCTAATTTGCCATTAGTTAAAAACTAATTACGTAATTAGTTCATTTGTGACTATTTAGTTAGAATAGTTCAAAGAACTAACTAGAACTTCCAACTTGGCAATCCATGAGATTTCTTCTAATTGGTCCATTCTCTAATATATGGATTATGTTTCTCAACAAAGGCTTGTTCCATACATAACCCTTAAATGGAAATTCATGTAGTAAATTAGAATTTTCTTTTCCAAGCCAATAGAGAAAAATTCTAAAAATATTCTAGGGACGTCCGGTACACCGATCGAGTGTGAAATTACCAAATTAAGTCTAATATCTCTCACGTGCACTATAAAGAAAATATTTCTAATAGGGTTAAAATCAAGTAACCCTACGGTGTCTTATTTGTTCTATATCGAAATCTAGGCGCCAATACTACTAATAGGGATTGGATATTACACCCAGTGCCTTTTCCTCATGCTCTTCGACCAGTTGGGAAAAATTCAGAAATTCAAGGTGAGATTTTAGAACATTTGAAACAAGTTAAGATTAATCTTCCCTTGTTGCATTTGTTTAAACAGGTTCCAACTTATGCCAAAGTCATCAAGGATTTATGTACTATCAAAAGAAAACACCATGTAAAGAAAACTGCATTTTTGGCAGAACAGATAAGTGCAGTGATTGAACAAAAGACACCACCCAAATATAAAGACCCAGGATGTCCCATAATCTCTTGCCCAATTGGGACATATGAGTTTGGTCGAGCTTTATTGGACTTAGGAGCAAGTGTAAATTTAATGCCTTATTCTATTTACTTGCAATTGAGACTTGGTGAGATTAAACCAACATCTGTAGTCCTACAATTAGCTGACCGATCAATCAAGAAACCACGAGGAATAGTAGAAGATGTTTTGTTGCAAATTGATAAATTTTACTACCCTGTTGATTTCCTTGTTTTAGATACTCATTCTGTTGTTAACATGGAGTCAAAAATCCCTCTTATTTTGGGGAGACCTTTTCTAGCCACTGCTAACGCTCTTATTAATTGCAGAAATGGTCTAATGAAATTATCTTTTGGGAATATGACTCTTGAGGTGAACATTTTCAATATTGGCAAACAACCACGAGAAGAAGACGAGTGCCATCATTTATATATGATAGACACATTTGTAGTAGAAGAAGCTTATAAAAATCATGGCTCTGATTCTTTTGACTCACAGACCTTCTCAATTTTGATTTTGAAGAATTGTATTATCCTGATGTAACAACTGATGTGTTTAGTATTTTTGACTCACAGGATAGAGGGATTCGATTTTGGCAGCCACGCTTTGAAGAGTTGCCACGAGAGAGGGAGAGAGCAAAATCATCAAACCTCGAGACACCACAAGTTGAGCTTTCTCCGCTGACCAAAGGTTTGAAACACGTATTCTTGGGACCAGGTGATACTTGCTATCATTATTTCTTCTAAACTTAGTGCTGAACAAGAGGAAAAATTGATAAAATTGTTAAAAGAACATAAGTCTGCACTAGGTTGGACCATAGCTGATATTAAAGGTATTTCTCCATTGATATGCTCCCATAGAATTCATTTAGAGGAAGGCACCCAACCTCGTAGGGACTCACAAAGAAGACTTAACCTAACAATGAAAGAAGTAGTGAAGAAAGAGGTCTTGAAACTATTAGATGCGAATATAATTTACCCAATTTCTGATAGTCAATGGGTAAGTCCAACTCAAGTAGTTCCTAAGAAATCTGGGGTTACTGTTGTTGAAAATGAGAATGGGATACCTATTCCAACTAGGGTAGTAAGTGGTTAGAGAATGTGCATTGATTATAGAAAGTTAAACACAGCCACTAGGAAAGACTATTTTCCATTGCCTTTTATCGACCAAATTTTAGAACGTGTAGCTGGACATCCTTTTTATTGCTTTCTTGATGGGTATTCAGGATATTACCAGATTGAAATAGCTATAGAAGATCAAGAAAAAACCACTTTTACATGCCCCTTTTGGTATTTATGCATTTCGTAGAATGCCATTTGGATTATGTAATGCACCAGCTACTTTTCAGCATTGTATGTTGAGTATTTTCTCTGATATGGTTGAAAAATGCATGGAAGTCTTTATGGATGATTTGACTGTTTTTGGTAATTCTTTTGCTTTATGCCTACTTAACTTGAAATCTGTTTTGAGTAGGTGTGAAGAAAAAGGACTTGTGCTAAATTGGGAGAAATGTCATTTCATGGTATCTTCAGGAATCGTTTTGGGGCACATTGTATTTGAAAGAGGGATAGAGGTTGACAAGGAAAAAATTGAATTAATCTCTAAATTATCTACACCTAAAACGGTAAAAGATATCCGACCCTTTCTTGGACACGCTGGCTTTTACAGAAGGTTTATACAAAATATTTTTGCCATATCTAGACCATTGTGTAACCTTTTGCTAAAAGATGCAGAATTTACATGGACACAGGAGTATGAGGAGGCATTCCAAACACTTATTGCCAAACTCACCACCGCTCCTATCATGCAATCACTAGATTGGAACCTCCCATTTGAAATTATGTGTGATGCAAGTAATTACGCTGTAGGAGCAGCTCTTGGGCAACGTAGGGAGGGAAAACCCTTTGTTGTTTATTATGATAGTAGGACTTTGAATAATGCTCAAATGAATTACATTACTACTGAAAAAGAACTACTAGCTGTTGTTTTTGCCTTAAATAAATTTTGTTCTTATTTGATTGGTTCACCTATTGTTATTTTTACTGATCACGCAGCCCTTAAGTACCTTCTTTCTAAGAAGGATGCGAAATCCCGTTTAATTAGGTGCATTCTTCTTTTGTAGGAATTTGATATAACCATCAAAGACAAGAAAGGCATTGAAAATGTTGTCGCTGATCATCTATCCTGCCTTGCGTTCACTGACTCCACTGATTTACCACCTATTCGAGATGATGTTCCTGATGAACATCTTTTTGCTATAAGCCAAATACCTTGGTATGCATATATTATAAATTATTTGGTTTGTGGTGAATTTCCATCTGACTGGAGTGCACAAGATAAGCGTAAGTTCTTGGTTGAGGTACGTAATTTTTATTGGGACGATCCATATCTTTTCAAATACTGTCCTGACCAAATTAATAGACGTTGCATTCCTGAAAGTGAAGTTTCTAGTGTCTTAAATTTTTGCCATAGTGCTGCTTGTGGTGGCCATTTTTCTATGAAGAAGATAGCTGTGAAAATTTTATAGTGTGGTCTTTACTGGCCCACTTTGTTCAAAGACACTAATAATTTTTGTCGTTCCTGTGAAAGATGTTAAAAGTTAGGTGCTTTATCTCGAAGAAATATGATGCCTCTTAACCCTATTCTTGTTATCGATATATTTGACTGTTGGGGTATCAATTTTATGGGTCATTTTTCCTTATCTTTTGGCTACCTTTACATCCTTTTAGCTGTTGACTATGTATCAAAATGGGTAGAGGCTGTAGCTTGTCGTACTAATGATAATACAACTGTGGTAAAATTCTTACAAGAAAATGCGTTATCTAGGTATGGTACGCCACGTGTCATCATTAGTGACCAAGGAACATATTTTTGTAATCGTTCTTTTGAAGCTTTGATGCGCATGTATGGTGTTCTTCACAAATTTCCATTGCATACCATCCACAGACAAATGAACAAGCCGAGCTAGCAAATAGAGAGGTTAAATAGATTTTGGAAAAAGATTAGTCTCTACGCCTTTCTGATGCATTATGGGCATATCGTATTGCATACAAAACCATCTTAGGAATGTCTCTATATCGGCTTGTTTATGGGAAAGCTTGCCATTTACCTGTTAAGCTAGAGCATAAAGCTTATTGGGCTGTCAAAGCCCTTAACTTTGATTTGAATGCTGCAGGTCTCCAGAGAAAGTTACAATGGTCAGAAATAGAAGAGCTACGAAATGACACATATGACAACTTCAGAATTTACAAAGCTAAAATGAAAGTAGCTCATGATAAACAGATCTTAAGGAAACACTTTGAGCCAAATCAACGGGTCTATCTTTATGATTCTCGATTACATTTACACCCTGGAAAGTTGAGATCTTGATGGACTGATCCATTTATAGTAAAGCACATTTTTTCTAATAGTGCTGTTGAAATAGAGGACCCCACTGATGGACGGACTTTCAAAGTGAATGGACAACTGCTAAAAAGCTATGTGGAAAAGGTACGACTCTATGTACCTAGGTGAGATCCTTCTTGTGGATTCTGTCTATCATGCTTGATCAGGTTCAATCTATCTGTACCATATTTTATATTTTATCTTTTGACTTTTTATTTTTTCTTTTATTTTCTTTCACATTTTATTTTACTTTATTTTCTTCTTTATATTTTTTCTTCAGTTTGATTTTATTTCCCAGTCAAGTGGCAGATACGGTACTCCGTGACTATTAAAGTCAGTTTCTCAATTCCCTAAAAACTGTCCCTCAAACTGTGCATTCATCTCTTTTCTTTCTTTCAAAATGGATCACATTCTTGCCAACCTTAAAAAATGTTTTCCTTTATTGCCTCAAAATGCTCTACTTAAGATTTACAAAGCATTGTGTGAAAAACTAAGGCTATTGATGTTGGGTAGTATCCGTGTGGATCTTCGTTGGTTAATTGAAGCCAAGGTTCGATTATCTGGTGAATCTGTAAATGATTTTTTTTCTCATATGCCTGGTCTTGGAAAAAGCTCTTCTGCTAAAAGGCGACGAGTAAAGAGGTTACAAGTCTGTTATAAATGTGCTCGATGAAATTCTAACCGGAGTTGTCATTCTTTAGGATTTGCATCTAGAAATCGAGAAGACAAAATTCAATTCATTAAGGATGGACTGAGTAAGGAGTCTTTGGATGATATCCTATCGACTCTTAAGACGCATCCCTGTGGGCTCGTGCAACATGAACTTCTCGAGTTATAGAACAAATTCAACAATGAACATCAATGGTATAGTCTCAGGAATCTGACTCTAAAAGACCCTGTTTGCAAATTTATAGATGGGAAGCCTATCCCCGACCCATAGAGGGCGTTTGAGTCATTACTGGACGTAAAACCAGAGGAAGATGTGAGCCACAATCAGAACTACTTATAAATACATGTCTTTTAATTTCAAACTTTATTTTATGAATAGTAGGGCTACTCATGTAGATGTCTTAAATTTAAATATTTTTGTTCAATAATGCATGTGGGTCATTATGTTTAAATTTTTGTGTTTTATTTTTAACTCTCTTTTGACAAACTGTCAGGTTACCATAATCATTGTTATCATTTGATACTCTATAAATACAGCACCTCATTTTCTTCATTTTCATATGTTGCGATAAAGGTGAGTGTAAATATGGAGGAAACCCCAGTTCAACAATTTTGAAATATATATGTATTTTGTGGATCTAGTCCTGGGAGAGTAAAGTGTTTGTAGAAGCAGCAAATAATCTAAGAAAGGCATTAGCTGCAAGAAAAATTCATTTGATTTATGAAGGGGGTAGCCTTGGGTTAATGGGGTGTGTGTCAACAGCTGCACATTTAGGAGAAAGTCAAGTTTTAGGTATTATTCCTATAGCTTTGGCTGTGGAAAACCTGACTGGGAAAATAATAGGGGAAGAATTACGGGTCTCATCCATGCATGAACGTATAGCTAGAATGCTTTACAATACAGACGCTTTTATTGCTTTACTAAGTGGTTTTGGTACCTTGGAAGAACTTTTTCAAATTGTCTCTTGGGCCCAACTGAATATCCACCGAAAACCCATAGGTTTGTTGAATGTTAATAACTATTTTGATTGCTTACTTTGTTTTCTTGATCAAGCGGTGGAACAGAATTTTATTTCACATTCGGCACGACAGATCCTGATTTCTGCTACTAAGGCAGATGAAATGATTAACAAATTACAGGCAGTTACCTACGAACCTGACCCAGCAATAACTCGGATCGATTGGTCAGTGGGTCTTAACAAGCGAAATTGGATTTGACACTTCGTTTGTAAATTTTTCTTTATTTTATTTATTTATCAGCATCATCATTTTAGTTTATATTTGCTTAAATGTCTCTCAGGTTTTTTTCTTTCAAATAACTGGCGTTTCAGGTAATGTCTCCTATACTTTATCTCTTTCTATTTAAACATTGAGGACAATGTTTCATCTGGTTTAGGGAAGGATAGTAGACATAAGTCATACTTTATAAATAAAATAAAAATTTGTGGTCCGATATTTGATTAAAATGGCAAAGTAAAGAGTTCATTCTTGAACTCTTGAGACGCATTCTAGGTCAAGTTAGAATGGCAGAGTAAGGAGTTTTAGTTCTAACTTTTGAAACGCATTATAACTAACTTTTTGTTGTTTTGTTTTATGTTTCATGTATTGTTGTTTATTACTTGTAGTCTTGGTAATTCTTGTATAAAGGAATTTGCTTTTCTGCCTATGTAAGATTTCAAAATTGTTTAGGTTGAGTCACTGTTTCTATTTAGGTTACTAAAGAATAACTTCCAAAATATCTTTGAGCATAATGCTAAGCCTTGTGGTAAGATGGATGATTCAATTTATATAACCAGGGGAATTCCCATGTTTAAGTATATATTTTTCTAATCTCACATATCTTTTGTGAGTAAGTGGAAAGGTTGAGAAAACAGTTTATGAACCTTCATTGATCCTTTGAATTGGTTAATTTTTGTTTAGATTGATATTATTTAAATTACGGAATAAGTTGGTTGCATTTGCATATAATATAATTTGGTGAGAAACCTTTGTAATGCTTCCTTGTATTCTATAAAAAAGTATATAAAAAAAAAGAAAGCAAAATACTAAAAAAAAGAAGAAGCAATTCAGTTTAATAAAGTGTTCATTCAATTTTAGAAGACAAATATTTTGTAAAGCAGTTTTTTCACCAAGTTATATTTTTATTATTCTCACAAGCCAATTGAAGTTCTAAAGCTGGCGTATGATAGGAATAATTGATTTTTAAACAAATGATTTTTCAATCTTTGGATCAATGTTAGTTTATATGTCTGTCCTTAAAATTGACTTTTTCTTGAGTGCTTAACTGTTTTTCAACTCCATAAGAGAAGTCCTAACCTTTTAAACAGTCATACACTTGTGAGGATATGGAGTTGAGGCTTTTACTTGGAGAAATTCTCAAGGCTATATCTATTGTGGTTTGTGGTCAGATGGTTATAACTTAGTTCACACACACATAAATTTTGGAAGTTGTAATTGAAAAAAACCGTGATAGCAACAGGGATCTCGAACTGACGTTTTGTTTGAAATGCTTAGGTAGTTTTGAATATTTTATTTACGCTTGAATTGTTAGAGACTAGCAATAAGCTGGTTGGGGGCTGTGATGAACACATGAAAATGCATATTTGATAAGAGATTCAGTCACCATTTAATGGCACTAATTTTAGCATTTTCTGTATTTTTAGCTTGAAATAAAGTGTTCTCCTTAAATTGTGATTAATGAATGTTATTTGGACAGGTTTAGGTAAAATGGACATAACTCTCAATGTAAAAATTGAAATGAAGAAATTCTTGAACTTGGTGCAAAATGACTCAATCTTACACAAATTCGAAGAATAGTAGAAAAGCCAAATCTAACATGTTATGGGCCAAAAATTGAGATACAATAGAATCAGGCTACAACTTCTGCCCAGGTTGACCCAACTCACATATTTGGACCGTATCTCATAAAATACATACTCAATTGGTATAATTCTTAAAATTGTGAAATGTTGACTTAACTATTAACAACTCGTATATTGATGGTAAAGTCCAAATCAGCCGTTATCATGGACCAAATCGCATTACAAGTGGGTAAAATGGTTATTGGCCGAAATCTGATGTATCTTTGGAATTTTGCTCATATCTCATTGGATACGCATCCAATTTGCATGAACTCAGTGCCTATGGAAAGACGAGACAATAAGTTACAACTTTTATGTCAACCAAAGAGGCTACATCGGTCATGTACATTATCAAAAATGTGCTGCAATTGGGTGAACGAGTTATTGGCCTAAAATTACTGAAGATTGATGTCATCCATGACATATTTCCATTCATTTCCTATATAAGGAGACTCTTAGGACGTTTTTAACATTGGATAATTCTTTCTTCATTTATTTTCATTAACATGTATTGTAATTTAGGCTAGAGTTCTTGGTAAGGCTAAGAGATGAACTTTTATGTGTAATAAATCTACTTCTATGCTTTGATTCGTTGTCAAGAGCTACAAATGTTGTAAGTTTGGTTTTGATTAAACTCTTATCTAGTTTATTTTCTATAATCCAGAGGTTATAATTCTCATGTCTCATATATGTTCAGTCATGCTTTTCTTATATAATTCTTGTTGAATTATAATTGTTATTGGTTACATTGTTTTATATGTTAATCTTTTACTGCAATATTGTCAAATTGATATATTGTCGATCTTGGATAACATGTAAGGGTAATAAATGTTTGATATTCAAGTTGATCTTTTACTGCAATATTGTCAAAATGATATATTGTCGATCTTAGATAACTTGTATAAATAAATATGATTTGTATTAATATTTGCAAAAGAGTTTAGTCATATCAAGTGCATGTGTTATCAAATGTGCTATATTTTACATATCTTCCGATTGATTGTTTAGATGTGAAACTATCAATTGAGTTATAAACACTGAATCAAAGTGTAGAGTAGATTTATAAAGCATAATTGTGATTCTCGAAGCCTTGTTTTAATTATCATAAGACATTTCCTTCAAATCATAGACAATTCTATCTCATCCACTTAAATTAATTAATTTTCTTATTTGCTACTGCTTTAATATTTTACTTTTCCAACCTATTTTGCCAAGAGCTTCCTCGTGGGATCGACACCTCAATCTATACTGCGATAGCCGCGTTATATTTTGAGTGTAAACAAACATCATGTTCTTGGGGTCTAATTTGATAATCTGACATATTTGAAAAGTTGCTTGAATAATGTGGTAGATTTGATAAGTTTCCAAAAATGAAATCAATGCAGTGAATATTCTGCATTGGGTCACTACACCTTGGACTTCATTCGGCAATGATTGTTTAGGCAATTATTCTCTTTTCACCACTAAGATGGTACACGTGAGTATCTCCTTCATTTTTTCCACAAATGTATCTTCTTTATGAATCTCTAAAAATGGTTTTCTCCTTCACTTTAGAGACTACCTTATCGGGTTGACTCGATACCATTACTATCCATTTTCTATTCCAAGTAAAAGAATAAGTATTATCCTTTTCATTGTGTAAAGCATCAACATTATATTGCCAAGCTCTGCCTAACAATACATGACATGTATCCATTTCAACAACACTACATAAAACCTCCGCCTTATAACTCCTACCAATTAATAGAGGCAATCGACATTGTTTGGTAATTTTTACACAAGATCCATTTTGAATCAAATCTATATTGTATGGTGAGGGATGTAGTTCAGTGTAAAGATTAAGGTGATTAACTAATCTTTGAGACACTAGGTTTTTACCACTACAACTATCAATAATTAGTTTACATACCTTATTAGCAACTGAACTCTTTCCTATAAAGATCATTTTTCACCAGGTTTCCTTAGTTTTTGTATCATCTGGATCCAGTTTATCTTCTTCTTTTAAATCATCCACTAGAACGGCAAACTGATGCAATATTTCTATATCTTAAAATTAAGCGCAAGTATACACTATTGTAATAAGTAATAAAGGGACTTAATAAGTCGGATGTCGAACCCACAGGGATAATTTCTACGTTTTAACCAAGTACTAAAATTATATCTTTCTAATATATATTTAGAAAAATAAAAATCTAAGAATGAATGTAAAAAATATAAAAGCAAACACACAATGCAAAGAGAATTAGGAGATAGCAATATAGAGAAAACCTAGGATTAATACTATCCCTCAATATGCTTTCTAATGATTAATCCTCTAATATTTAATCCCTTAGTCTTTGTTATTGATCAAGATACTAATGTATTCATAAGCCTCTTCCAAGGTCATGCAAGTATACTTTAATTTACCAAATACTTATATTTCTATGGTATTTGTAATAAATTAAGATTCATCAAGATTAGGTCTTATTGATCATACATGCCAATTAGGTATATTCATATCCTAAATTGAAACTTGCATATGCAACATTGAATGTTACTCTATAATCATGCATCAAATTACCTAGGTCTAAATATCATGATTCCTCTTTTGAGTTTATCAGCAATATTACCAATTCATTCACCATATATTGGCTAGATATATTGAAGCATTAAGAACAAGTAATTTGAATAATAAAGAACTAAGTTTATTAAATAGTCAAAAGATATGGCAATTAAGCACACATATTGACTTCAAGTATTAACCTTAGAAAATAAATTTAGTTCATGGCTACAAGAGAACAACAGTAAAAATAATAATAAATTATGACACAATTAATAGCAAACCGATATAAACGTCAAATTGCTCTTAATTGCGCTGCCTAAGATACTCTTGATGTTGAAGAATGCCTTGAATCTCTCTCTAAGGTCTTTTTAATTAAACTCCTATTACTCTCTAACACTTGTGCTCTGTATTCTTGGTGTTCATGAATTGCTCTTGGGTGATTTTTAAAGTCTGGAGACGAGTGGCCTTTTATAGGGATTGATATGAGCTTTAAATCTCAATTCTCGTAAGATTAGGACTCACACTAGTGCTAGGGCGCTGCGCGCTGTCGCTGGGGCACTGCGTGTAATAAACCTCACCATTGGAGCAGTGAGATATTAGCGCTGGCCTACCGCTGGTGAGATGACGATATGGCGTTGGGGCACTGGCCTGTCGCTGGCACGATAAAGGTTTGGCGCTGGGGTGCCAGTCTAGACTTAAACAGGTCGTCTTTTCTAATTTTCTTATTTCGATCACTGTTCTAGTGCTGAGGCGAAATTCCTTGTGATGCTGGGGTGATGGACTCATATTTTGAAAATTTTACATTTTAGTCCCTATTTTTGCTCTATTTGTATCCTTTCTTTAAATTCTGTTCAAGTCCCTATAAATAACAATAAAACACAAATAGTCATCTATTTTCATAAAATCATAAAATATCAAAATAAAAACATGAGAAAATATATAACAAATATGCCCTTATCACAAACTGGTTAGGCATTCTTCGTGCAATACTGGTTACTCTTATTACTTGCAACCTGAATGTAACTTCTTCTTCGATTTTCTCCTCCAAGTTTAAATTGAAGTATGCAGAATATGGTTGTTTGTGTGATAATTTCCTTGCCACCATTGGTTCTTGTGGTAGTGGATTATGAGCTTTCAAGCCTATAAGATGTTTGGTCATTACTTCTATATTTTTCTTCATTTTTGTCATACAAGTTTCCATTTTTCGCTCGAATGTATACAAACGTTCTCCATTTAAGTAACTACGGCTTGCCATCTCAAGACAAGGCTTTAATATCACCTGACATAGGACAAGCGCTGATGGGTCGTGATTTCATTCATGAAAATGAAAGTTGTTAATGTCGTTCAACAAAAATAAAATTTGAAAATGGTAGAATACCAAATCAAAAGTAAAGTTTCTTAATTCTTGATTTCTGAAATTACAAAGTGTGATTGTTTTTTCCCTTATCTCTCATGTATTTATAGAGACCTATTGGGATTTTTAGCATTTATTACAATAATTAATGATAGCTTGCAACTACTAAGTACTAACTACTACCAACAACCAAGGCACTTAGAATGCCAGCGCTTACTACAACACAATTAATGGAAACTACCAACAACTACCGGTACTACATTTTACTTAATAACTGAATGTTAAACTTTTAACCAGAACAATAAATATAGTTATAGGTTTTCTTAAAATCCTCTCACCACATGTGCTGCTGACAATTTGAATTGCTAACAATGTAATGATCATTAATGAAATATCCTTCATATTCCCCATCACAATCCTAACTGAATACTCATATGTCAATACACAGTCGGCTAGAAACAACCATCTATACCCTATAGGTACAATATATGCTAATCTATATAAAGATATCCACTAACAGACTTGTATCGGCAGAAATAGATCAGGGACAATATTCGAGAACATGCTTGCGCAATTGACATTTTCTAGCACTTGATTGTAACTCTTGCAACTATGCAATTATTAGTATATTCCCAGGTTTATGTCTTATTACAGACAAGGCTCTAACTCTTGGATCTTTGCAACCTGCTAACACTTAGCCGTGCTGACTCTTAGTATTTATATCTCTCAACATGGTCAACTCTTGGGCCTGGTCTAAACTCTTTTAAATCAGATTTGAGCTCCTTCAAATGACACAATATTTGTAATATTACATTGCATGGTACTATATAAATAAGGATTATTGATTTAATGATAATGTACACTTGTATAAATAACAAGTATATGTATATTTAGGGATGGCACGTAAGCATCAATCCTAATAGTTTCTACCTAGCATTATGATTAATGCTACAATGGCTAAGGGCAAGCACACGCTATCATATCAAGTAATATAGAATTTTAAATCTAAGTATCGATTCCAAAAGAACTATAAGATCTATTTCTATCAGCCAATTACTAAAATCATATCTATTTTACTTTTATCTAGAAAAATAAATTCTGAAATTCAATTATCTAACCTAATTCTATCAAGTTAAATGGAACCTAAATAACAAACAAATAAATAGATAAATTCACCAATTGATTATAATATAGGGTTTCCACTTATCCCTTAGTATTTCATTGGATTCGTTAATCTTCTTAGTTAATCCCTTAATACAAATTGATTGGCTTAAGCACTAATCTCAACACAAGCCTCCATCAATAGTCAAGTTGTTAACGTGTTTTAGGGTGCATGCATATGATTGTGTAGATGTTGAAAATTTTCAAATGCATGTCCAATATACATTATACAGTAGAATAAAACATTATAATCAATATATACACACTATAACTGAATCAAAAATAGTACTAGAATTGAATACATATCCTTGTAGATGATTTAGTGAAGATTGTTGAGCTTTAAAGCTTGTTGAGCTCATAATGAAGTTCACCCTTGAACAATTTGTTGGGAGTTGATTATTTAAGGGTGTTTGCATGTGAGTTTTGTGTTTAACAATAAAATATTCATATCTCATACATGTAATTACGCAGCAGAAGCTTAAAACTTTGCAGTAAACACAATTATTACATGTTAAAGGAATTAACAAAAATGAAATTGAGAAATAACCCTTGAAGCCTTTGGATGGAAATTGTTGAAGTCCACCGAAATGTAATCTTTGATTGGCTTAAGCACTGAATACTGAATAGCCTCATAAAGACCTCCCATAGACATCCCATAAAGCCGTCAATTGAGAGTCTTCTGAGTTTAGTAGTATTCATGGTCCTTTGATTTAAGTACCACAGTGGGTTTGTAAGTGATCCATCATACTTTGGTTCCACACATGTCAGAAATCTTTCACGGTCTGACTGCTGGGTGTCACTAGGTATGGTCAGATGCTCATAGAGTCTAGTGTGCATAAATATGAGATCAATCAGCTCATTTATGTGCGTAATATATCCTAATGCTCTAAGATTGTATTTTAGAAATTCTTATGGCCATAAGCAGTAATTGTCGGGAAAAGAGTTTAACCCTAAAGATAAATAATATCACAAAAGTGTTTGAGAATATTATTTATTGAAATATAATTCTAGAGATAGGCTTTTAATTGGGCATATGAAGATTTGACGGTGTTGATCCATATCTCTGCTCTACCCAAATATAAATGATAGAAGGATTATACAACTATGTTATAACCTCAACTTGTATGGTCTAATATGCCATTTTATAATATCCGTAATGTGTGTGTGGAGCATCGTTCATAGACGTATGAAGGAGTTCCATATGACGATTCAGGGTAGACCTAGAGAGTCTCACAATATGAAGTGTACTCATTGTGTACTAAGACATCATTATGGATTAAACAGTTCTATCCTAGAAATTCCAACAAACCAAAAATATATTTTAAGGTTCCTCGGGCTATACATTTATCTAGACTTAAATGTTAAGTACTTCACTTAAGTATTTGACAAGAGTTGTTAACTAATTAGATGTTGAGAAGTGACACAATTTTGTTCCATGAATTATTTCACCATAACTTCACCCATTAACCATGTAGGTAAAATCAAATAAGGTAAATATTAATTATTCAAATAGTTTTTGAATAATTGAATAAATATTATATAAATAAATAATAATATTTATTTACTTATTTATTATTTTTGTTCAGGTGGGAGACATATACTTTATTAGGTATAATTGCCAACAAATATTATTTTTTTAGTTTAATGGCCACTTAATCAATTTTGGCAGCACTTGTGAAGTGTTTAATACACCTAAACATTATTTTGAATAATTGATTAACAATTGGTGAAGCAACAAATTGTGCATGGTGAGAGGTATTGGAAGAGAGTTTGGTTTTTGAGAGTTTTTCTTTATGTAGAGAGAAAAACTAGAGAGAGAGAAAAATAAATTCCTCTTATTTTTTCTTTCAAGAAACAAAAACCTTGTTGCTGAAAATTCAATTGTTGCTATTCTAGCTTTACAATCCCACCGAATTATTGTGAACTAGAATTGAACAAAAGTACACTTCAAGGTGAGCTCAAAGTTAGAGCTAGGAAGAATTCAGAATTAAAATCTTCAACAAAGGTCATCAAAGGTATGTTTCTAAAATCTTAAGTTGTTAATGATTTAAGTTACATGTATATATGTTGATTACATGCTTAATTTCCCTGAGAAATTCATGTATATGATACATGTATTTAGTTTTTTTAATATGTACACAATCACTTGTATACATCTTAAAATGAGTTAATAGTAAGAACTGAAGGAGCTCAGATCTGGTAAAGGAGTTTAAACAAAGGCTAAGAGTTAGTAGCGCTGAGAGTTATAAATGTTAAGAGATACCACTACTAAGAGTTAGCAGGTTATAAGAGTCGACCAGATATAAGGAGTTAGATCATTGTCTCAAATGAGACAAAGACTTGAGGGTATTCTAGTAATAACACAGTTGTAAAGGGTTGTAATAGGTGCTAGAAAATTTCATTATACAAATATTTTCTCAAAACCTATGTTCCTGATCTATTTTCATCGATACGAGTCTCTTGATGAATCTCTTTTATATAGATTAGTGTATATTATATCTATATGGTACAGATGGTTGTTCTTAGCTGACCATAGGCTTAGTGGGAGCTTGCATAGAAATGCAGGTATTCAGTAAAACCGTCAATGGAGGATCCTTTTGAGTTGAGTAGTATTCGTAGTCCTTAGACCTGAGCATCACGGTAGGGTTGTGAGTGGTCCATCATACTTAAGTTCCACAGATGTCAGAGACCTTTCATAGTCTGACCGCTGAGTGTCGCTGGGTATGGTTCGATGCGCATGGAGTTTAATGTATATAGATATAGGATCCATCAACTAATATGGGTGATTAGTATATCCAGATGCTCCAAGATTATATTTATGAAAGTCTTATGGCTATAAGCAATATACCCGAGAAAAATGTTTCACACGTAAGAAACAATATCGCAAAAGTGTTTGCAGATATTATTCATAAGAATACGAATCTGGAGATAAGTTCTAGTGTTGAGCATATAGAGACTTAACGGTGATGATCTATGTCTCCGCTCTTCTAAGATATAAATAACCGAGGAATTATATGAATATGTAATAGCCACAACTTGTATAGTTCAACACGTTGTTTTGTTATTTTCATAATGTGTGTGGGGCTATGTTTATGGACTTACAGAAGAGTTCTGTAAGACGAAACGAGTGTGAACCTAAGGCGTCTCACTACATGAAGTGTACTTGTTGTGCACTATAGGTAGTGCACCGAATTAAATAGTTCAATCTGAGAAGTTTTTAAAAAATTAAAATTATTGCAGGGTCTCTCGGGGAGATCATAGGGTTTAAATATTGAGCCTGGGATCTCAGCAAGTGGGACTTGCCACTTTAACTTTTCTATTGAATGTTACATTCCATGTTATTAATTTGTTGGAAATAACACGTGCCATAATTTTATTGGTCCAATTGTTAAGTGTTAATTTTAATTGGCCAAAGATCTATAATTGATATTTTGCTTATAAAATATTTGAAAAGCCAAATTCAACATCATTTGTTAATGGCTTATATTTAATTTATTAATGCATAATTCAGTTGGCAATATCATGCCACCAATTGAATTTTGTATTCGGCCAAATTGAAAGTAATTGTTAACAAAATGAATTGTTTGAATTTAATATAATTAGAGGTGGCATCCATGGTTGTTAACAAATCATTTACATTATCAAATGGTGGCCATGTAATGCTTAAAGCATATAGAAGAGGTGGTGTTAATTTATGATTAAATTGGCCACTTATTTTGTTTTAATTCAACCAAACTAAACGCATGCCACCAAGTTTTAATTTTTAAGCATGATATGGCTTATACAAAGCCTTGTCATGCTAAATTCAATGCCACTAACTTGTTTCCTATTGGAAGCATTGGTGGCCACTCAATGCTATAAATTGGTTGCTCAATTCATTTGTTCAAACAAGTGAATTGTAAACAAAATATTATATATAGTGCTGAGAGAAATGAAGCAAGAGTTGCTTCAAGTGTTCTAATATTCTGCTAAGAATAGAAAGCTACTATTCTAACTCGAAGAATCTCACCGAGTCCTAAATTAGAATTGCGCAAAGCACGCTTCAAGGGTGAGTTCTCTAATATTTCATTAGTGTAATAAAATATTTTGTTAATATTCCGCTACGTATTTATGCATGTGACGTCTAAATTAAAAATTAAAAAATGTAACGCTCACCCTATGCACAGCGTACTTTCACCGATGATCATGAATCAAACTATCCTAAGTTAAACACATGAATTCCTTCGTCAAATTCATCATGATTACTCAATCATTCAAAATATTGGCCATATATTATGAAAGCATTAAACACAAGATAGATTGAATCAATTTTATGTATTATATTCATAAACTAAGAATTAACAAAATCCAACGACATACTATGTTCAAAAGCCTAATCCTAGAAATAAAAAACTTAGGTCATGTTAAAATAAAGGGATCTATAGGTTATCAAGAATACATCATGAAAATTAGAAAGATAAAGAGTTGAAGAGATAAAACTAATTCTTTCTACAATCTTCAATCTTTTAATCTTTTTTATTATCCAAAAATTGCTCTTTCTCCTTCTTCTCTCTCTTCTTGATTCTTGAATTAGACTTTTTGATCTTGTATTTATTGGTTTATGTCTTCAAATTAGGGTAAAATATAAAGACAAGTCAAATTAGAATTACTATTCATAATCACTATTTGTTGGGATTTGTGCTTACGTGCCATCCTATATTTATAAATATATAATGATAGTATTTATACAATTATCATTTCTAATAAAATCGTTAATATTATTTATTATTAAATGGTAAGATACTTGTAACGTTTCAGATATTGTATGGTCTGAAGGAGTTCAGATCTGGTCTAAAGAAGTTTAGATCAATGCTAAGAGTTAGCAACGCTAATAGTTAGAAGTACATAGAGTTAATGGTGTTAAGAGTTAGCTGGTTTATAGAGTTAGAAAAATCTAAGGAGTTAGAACCTTGTCTAAAATGGGACAATGACCTCAGAATATATTAGTAATGATATAGCTGCAAAGAGTTGCAGATGGTGCTAGGAAATGTCATTATGCAAGTATGTTCTCAAACAATATATTTCTGATCTAATTTCATCGATGCAGGTCTATCGGTGGAACCCATTAATATAGATTAGTGTATGTCTATATCTGGATGGTCCAGATGGTTAATCTTAGCAAACCATGAGCTTATTGGAAGCTCGTATAGAGATGTAAGTATTTAGTGAAGACTGGATATTGAACAACCTCACAAGGACATCTAATAAATATCTCATAAAGCTATAAATGGAAGGTCTTTCGAGTTGAGTATTATTTGTAGTCATTTGACCTGAGCGTCATGGTGGGCTTGTGAGTGATCCACTATACTTTGGTTCCACACATGTTAGAAACCTTTCATAGTCTGACCGCTAGGTATCGTTGGGTATGGTCCGATGCTAATGGAGTTTGGTGTACATAGATACGGGATCCATCAACTCATATGAGTAGGTTGTATATCCAGATGCTCCGAGATTATATTTCAAAAAATCTTATGGCCACAAGCCTAAACCTCAGAAAATATATTCTGTAGGAATAAATAATATCACAAAAAGTGTTTGTGGATATTGTTTAACAAAATATAAATCTGAAGATAAGTTCATGGTTGAGCGAATAAAGATTTGATGGTGATGATCTATGTCTCTGCTCTTCAAGTATATAAATGATGGAGGGATTATACGAATATGCAATAACCTTAACTTGCATGGTCTAACGCACTGATTTATAATATCCGTAATGTGTGTATAGGGCATCATTCACGGATGTATGGTTGAGCCCCATATGATGAACTAGGCGTGGACCTAGAAAGTCTCACAATATGAAGTGTACTCATTGTGCACTATGATAGCGGATTAGATTGAATAATTCGATCTAATAAATTTTAGTAAAATAGAATAATTGTTTCAGGATCCCTCGGGATGTGCATTTGTCAATACTTAATTGTTAAGTACATCATTTAATTAATTAACAAGAGTTGTTAACTAATAAGATGGTGACAAATGAAAAAATCTAAGCCTTTCATTTTGTATTATGATATATTAATAAAATAATACAAAAATGGTTTTTGATTTATTTATAATATTATTATATACATTTTATCCACTAATTATTATTATATAATTTAGTTGTATTAATATTTGTTTAAAATAATTAAATATGTTGCCATTATGAATGGTGGAGGCTTTTTGAATTAAATGTATTAATGTAGGCCATTAAATGAATCTTTATTCATTTTGATTCATGGTAGTGGGCGGTCATTTTCTTGCAAATGAAGGGAGCACTTCTTGTTGTAATGATGATGTTTCATGCATTAAGAAAATGATAAAAGAAATTGATTATTTTATTGTAATAAAATAAAAACAAAATAAATGAAAGGCATTATTCATTCTTGTGAGAATGAATGATTCAGCCATGTGAAGAAATTTGTGGGAGAGAGAGTAAAAGACTTTGTCTTGTTTTTCCTTTAAGGAGTTGAGAGACAAGTGTGTGAAATTTTTTGTGTTTTTTCTCATCCTACACACTTGGATAATTCAACAAAGACAAAGAGAATTTATTGTTGTTGTGTTAGTAAAGTGTTACTAACAAGAACAAAAGAAAACTTCATATTCTTTTCCTTTCATGGATGGCTAAATCATATTCATATTTATAAAACAAGTATATGTATTCAAAGAGTTTGAATACAAGTTGCTAGAAATTCTAAAACTACCAATCCAATTCCATAATCCCTCCAAACCGTTATGGACTAGAATTGTTTAATAATACATTTCAAGGTGAGCTCTTCACTTGGATTGATGGAGGACTTGAAGATTTTGTAAAGCTACCTTCAATAGGTAGGTGTTTTACTTAATGATTTAATATAATTTTTCATCATGTATAAATTTGTATAATAGTTATACTTTTGTATATATGTTATATATATGTGATATATATGTTTAATTTGTTAAATTGAGTGTATTTTTTAACATGCTTCCGTTGTATATAGTAATTTTTGAAATTAGGTATACACTCGTATGTCACACACTCGGTTCCAAATAAATGGTATCAGAGCATGCTAAATTGAGTATGTGATAATTCTTGTTGTTGAATATGTTTATATGGTGATGCTGTACATTTGAACAACTTGATGATGTTTAAATTTCAATATGGTGATGTTTGAACATGATGATGAAAAGGTTGTGGTATTATTGAACATGTTAGTATTTAAAATTGAAGCATGATGATGTTTGAAAATGATACCCAAGACAAAATAGTAAAATTCGGGGGCAAAAAATAGTGTTTGAATGGTTGGTACGCTGTTACCATGGCCAGCGCCGCCATGGTAATTAATAAAATAGTATAAATAGTATCTCTTAATCAAATTAAATAGTATTGTATTATGAGACAATATTCTACAATGATTTGTCTTGTCAATACGGTATTAGACGGATCATTTTGGTCATTTCTAATATCGCTAAAGTGTGAGAGATTAGTAGGCATGATTCATGCTATACCGGTTAAAACATAAGATGCAGCAAATATATGCGAATGTATTACTTAATATTGCTACAGCATGAGGGTAATACTAATAACATATATTTGATGATTGACAAGTTAATTTGGAATACACTTATCTAATATTGCTACAGCGTGAGAATAAGTTGTATTTAGAATCAGTGGTAAGATTTGCAAGAGATGCAATTGACAAGAGTTGTTTACCTTTTGGGTTTACAAAGGCCAATATTACTACAGCGTGAGGCTGGAGTAAAATGCCAATGGGATCCACTTTCCGTTGTACAGCTTAAAAGATTAAACTGTCATTTTTCCTTTTGATAGATTTAAGAAATTATGTAAAGTAGTGGGAGGGCATCTTTGGGTTAAAAAATATATAAACATTATATCCATGATCTAAAACGTTATTATTAAAGATTAGAAATATTCTATTAAACATCTTCAATTTTATCTTATAGTGATAAGGTAAGTAACTTATAGAGATGAGATGACTATGAGCAACCTGTTAATATACTTGATTAAGCACATAATCTATAAGGTACCGATAAATATTAAGATTTGCTTATAAATCTAAGGATTATTCTATATTAATAAAAATACTCAGATATATAATAGATCAATAGATAATACAAGAGGTGTTTCTGATAATGTCTTTTGAAAAAAGACAGTAGATTATCAAAAAATGATCAAGAATAATTTGAAAGTCAAATCATATATCTTGACCTATCTAATGATCTTCAATAGGAGCATATACACATGAGATGTATAAGTAGTGTAATGCTTTATGTGAAATTTATTTTATTTATCTAAAACAAATATAGAGAAAATTGAAATGGAAAGTGTTTCCATAATTAAAAGGTTTAAAATAGTATGAGTTACTAAATGATGTGTAGAAGTGTAAGGATATGAGATATCGCTTATCCTTCTCACATCTACAAGATGTTGTATAATTTAAGCAATATTAGAAAATAATAAAATGAGAAGTACACCTACACGTAGAAAATAAAGATTACCTAGACGTGGTAGCTGTTAAGTCTTTTAAGTCACTTCTCCATTCTGGTAAAAGCTTTATATTGTATGGTTGTTATTTTGTGCCAAGAATAATTAGGTAATATATATATATATATATATCGCTCTCTATTTTAGACAGAGAGGGTTATCATACATACATTAAGAATAGTTCCTCATGTTTATATGATAACGATAATATTTTGCTAACTGAATGTCAGTCAATTAAATAGCCATTATATCTGACATACAACAAGAAATGCATAAAATTTCTAGGTAAACAGAACATATAGTAGTTCAAAAACTTTGAATAATTATGAATTGTGATATAAGTGATTAGGTTAAGTAGCTATAAGATGACTATCCCGTTCGGTTAAGGCTGGTTAAATACTTTATCTGATTATAGAACCTTGTCCAATTTATGAATCCTGTATTCAAGGGAAGTTGACTAAATCTTTTTGTTGGTGTTGGATATCGAGCCACTAATTCATTAGAACTAATACATATTGATGTATATGATCTAATGAATCATACTGCTACTAGTAAGTTTCAATACTTCGATGTCTTTATCATGATTTGTCACGATACAGACATATGTTTCTAGAAAAACATAGCTCAACAATTTTGAAGTGTTCAAAGAATTTCGACTAGAAGTAAATGAAATAAACCTATATGTATATTGAACACCTTTGATTCGATTGAGATTATTAGTAAATTCATGAATTACTTAAAAGAGAATGAGATTTTAGCTCAATATAGTTCTCTAGATACTCCATAACATAAATATGTTTTGAAGTATAGAAAAATCAGACTTTATTAGATATAGTCCGATCGATGTTAAGCTTTATCAATATTCTTAAATATCTACAGGGTTATGCTCCAAAAGCTGTTACTCATCTATTGAATAAAGTTCCATCGTAAATTATTCCTTCTATTACATATGAGATATGGGCTAGAAGGAAACAGAATCTTAAGTATGTTAAGATTTAGGGTTATTCTACTTGCATAAAATGTTACTCAATAGTATATACTTGGACCCAAGGGGTACAAGTATCGGTTCAAATGATATCCCAAATATTTCATGGGATATCAGTTCTATAATTCAAAGGAACAAAACCTGTTCACTGTTAGTACTTCCTCCTTCCCAGAGAAATAGTTTATTATGGGTTATGGAGATTGTACAAAGATTTAGTTTTATAAATTCAATTAGGATGAAATATGAATCAAAAATGAAACCTAAAACTCAATTGAGTAAAATACCTTTAACACACTTTTCCGTAAGTTAGATAAGGATATGAAAGCTACCTGTTAGGTATATTACATACCTAAAATGTGTTTTTTTATGTTTTTCTTAGTTGAAGAAAAATGATCCAATGACTTATAGTAAAATGATGTTTGACATTGTTTAGGAAATTGACAAGATGCTAGAAAATTCAAAATTAAATTTAACTATGACAATCAAGTTTGGGACTTGGTTGTGCTTCCTATAGGAATTGTTATTACTGGTTGTAAAAGAGTTTATGCACGGAAGTGTGGGCCCAAAAGAAGGTAGAAAACTTCAAAAGTCCCATTAATGTAAAAGGTTACCCTTAACGGTCTGGGAGTGATTATGAGGAAACCTTTCACCAATAAACATGCTAAAGTTAATTCAAATTTTGTTAGATATTGTAGTTTGCTAAACTATTCATTTTGATGAGTTAATCAAAGAGTCTGATTTCGTTAAGAACAAAAAGAAAGCATGTGTGTTTGAAATAGTAGTGGGAGCATAAATTATCTTTCTAATTTTCTATAAATATAAAACATATTCATCGTTAGAAACGACAATGGTATGTTGCAAGTCAGTCAGTTAAGAGTTAACTGAGTAAGACCATCTTCATAAAAGATTTAGTAGAGACTTCTTGTATACTAGGTATAAGGAGTTATATAGATAGAGTTGGAAAGAGGATAGGATTCTCCAAATCTCTGTACATGGACTAAGTCTTGAAAATGTACAATTTTAATAACTATAAAATAGTTAATGTATCTTTCAGATATGGTATTCATCTTTCTAATAGGAAGTGTCCTCAAGTAGAAAATGAAAAAGTTAGATGTCTAACATATAATGTACATCATCTAAAGCAAGCTTGATATATAACATGTTATGTACAAGTCCTGGATTTTGATAGCTGTAAGTGTTATGAGCCGGTATCAGTCTGATCTAGGTGACGACCAATGAATCGTCGTGAAACATATCCAAGTTATACCTGAGAGGTATAAAGGATAAGTTTTTAATTTATGGAGAAAGTTTTTTACAAATGAGAGGATACGTAGAATCAGACTTCTAATCTGATCAGGATGAAAGAGAATCTACATTTGATTACGTGCTTCTTCGCAACGGTACCACAACTTGTAGAATAAGTGACAATTCAAATGTCCACATTTGATTCTACCTTAAAGGTAGAAAATGTTACAGCTTGAGAAGCCTGCAAAGGAATTTTTGTGGATATTTAAGTTAGGTTTAGAGCTTAGGTTCTAAGCTCAATGAATCCTGTCACACTATAATGCAATGTTAACGAGGTAACCGCTCAAGCCGAGATACAATATAATTAAAAATACCTTAGCTAATGGAGATGTAAGACAATCTAGGAAAACATCCTTACAGATTATAGCAGACCTGCTTTCTAAAGCCCTAACTCTTAAAAGTATTTAAGAAACATGTAGAGTCAATGGATACTAAATACCATCATGAATGGCACTAGAGCAAGTGAGAGTTGTTAGAATTTGTACTTACGTGTCATCCCATTAAGTATAATTATATAATGAAAGTATTTATACAATTATCATTTCTAATAAAATAGTTAATATTATTTATTATTAAATGGTAAGATGCTTGTAACATTTCAGATATTGTATTATCTAAACGAGTTCAAATCTGGTCTAAGAGTTAGCAACGTTAATAGTTAAAACTACTAAGAGTTAGTGGTGCTAAGAGTTAGTAGTGCTAAGAGTTAGCTGGTTCATAGAGTTAGCGAATTCTAAGGAGTTAGAGCCTTGTCTAAAATGAGACAATGACCTAAGAATATATTAATAATGACATAGCTGCAAAGAGTTGCAGATGGTGCTAGAAAATGTCAGTATGCAAGTATGCTCTCAAACATTATATTCCTTATCTAATTTCATCGATGCGGGTCTATCGGTGGAACCCATTAATATAGATTATATGTCTATATCAGGATGGTCCAGATGGTTAGTCTTAGCAAACCATGAGCTTAGTTGAAGCTTGTATAAAGATGTAGGTATTCAGTGAGGACTGGATATTGAACAAACTCACAAGAACATCTAATAATCATCTCATAAAGCCGTCAATAGAAGGTCTTTCGAGTTGAATAGTATTTGTGACCCTTTGACCTGAATGCCACGGTGGGCTTGTGAGTGATCCACCATGCTTTGTTCCACACATGTTAGAAACCTTTCATGGGCTGACCGCTAGGTGTCGTTATGTATGGTTCAATGCTAATGGAGTGCGTAGATATGGGATCCATCAACTCATATGAGTAGGTTATATATCCAGATGATTCGAGATTGTATTTCAGAAAATCTTGTGGCCACAAGCATAAACCTCGAAAAATATTCTGTAAAAATAAACAATATCACAAAAAGTATTTGTGGATATTGTTTAACAAAATATAAATCTGGAGATAAATAAATGGTTGAGCAAATAGAAATTTGACTATAATGATCTATTTCTCTGCTCTTCAAAGATATAAATGATTGAGGGATTATACAAATATGCAATAACCTCAACTTGCATAGTCTAATGCGCTGATTTGTAATATTCGTAACGTGTGTGTGGGGTATCATTCACGGATGTATGGTTGAATCCTATATGAAAAATCAGGCGTGGACCTAGAGAGTCTCACAATATGAAGTATACTCGTTGTGCACTAGGGTAGCGGATTAGATTGAATAATTCGATCCAATAAATTTTAGCAAAATAGAATAATTATTTTCGGATCCCTCGGGATGTGCATTTGTCAAGACTTAATTATTAAGTACATCATTTAATTAATTAACAAGAGTTGTTAACTAATAGGATGGTGACAAATGGAAAAATCTAAACCCTTCATTTTGTATTATGATCTATTAATAAAATAATGTAAAAATGGTTTTCGATTTATTTATAATATTATTATATACATTTTATCCAAATGTTGAGAGGGAGAGTGAAAGAATTTGTCTTGTTTTTCCTTTCAAGGAGTTGAGAGACTAGTGTGTGAAAATTTCTTTGTGTTTTTTCTTATCCTACATACTTGGATAATTCAACAAAGATAGAGAATTTATGGTTGCTGTGTTAATAAAGTGTTACTAACAAGAACAAAAGAAAATTTTATTTTCTTCTCTTTTGATGGATGGATAAATCATATTCATATTTATGAAACAAGTATATGTTTTCAAAGAGTTTGAATACAAGTTACTAAAAATTCTAAAACTACCAATCTTGCTCCATAATCCCACCAAACCGTTATGGACTAGAATTGTTCAATAATACATTTCAATGTGAGCCATTGAATTGGATTGATGGAGGACTTGAAGATTTTGTAAAGCTACCTTTATTAGGTAAGTGTTTTACATAATGATTTAATACTATTGTTTATCATGTATAAATTTGTATAATAGTTATACTTATGTATATATGTGATATATATGTTTAATTTGTTAAATTATGTGCATTTGTTAACATGCTTGCTCTGTATATCGTAATTTTTGAAATTAGGTATACACTCGTATGTCACACACTCAATTCCAAACACTGTTCATGTATACTGTTCATGCACTGCCCTGGCACTGGTACTGTATTAAATTACTATAGTAGGCTACTGTAGCAAGTTGATGTTTTTGGCTTATTTTTATCCTTATTTGCTCCATTGACTTCAAACCTACAAAATAACAATAAAGCACATAAAAAACTAAATAATCTTAATTTCAAAAAACAAATATTAAGCTTGAAGATGGAAATATTAGACTTAATTAACTCTTATTACATTCCTAGAAGGCAGATCCTTCACTGAAGTAGCCTTTTTCTCCTTACCATACACAATTAGGTAATAAAAACCCTTTTGTGACTTGGAGTTAGTCCTTGTTTGGTAAAGGCTTTGGAGCTCGTGGAAATAACGACCCTCAGGGTTAGCCTTAGTCCATATTACACAATGTCCCACTAAGACTCTCCAACCATGCAAGCTCAATTGACATGGGGCCAAATCCAAATGAGGCAATATACTACAAAAAAAGGACTGAAGTGATTACCTTAACCCAAACTCAAAAAAGCTCTAATTCAAAGCCACCTCTTCCTTCGATGGCGAGCTAGCATATTCATCCCTTTGTGGAATGCTCAAAGTAACGAAATCAGAAATCTCCACCCTTCATCTCCATCATTCTATATAGCTAAACAAAGACAATCTTGTTCATAGTAGAGGAATGTTCTGAGGACAGTCTAACTTATAAAGAGCATCTTTCATGCTCTGGACAACAGACTTCTGTTAAGGATAATGCTTAAGAGCCATTCCAATTGTTGTATAAATATTTATTTATTTAATACTTATGCAATGAACATTTCTATTAAATCATTAATTATTAATTATATAGTAATACGTTTGTAACTTTTCAAATATTGTAGATCTAAAGAAGTTATATCTGATTTAAAAGAGTTTTGGCCAGCGCTAAGAGTTAGAAATTCTAATAGTTAGAACCTTGTATGAAATAGGGACAAAGACTCAGGAATATACTAGTAATGACATAGTCCAAAAGAATTACAAATGGTGATAAAAAATGTCATTATATAGTATGTTCTCGAAAATATCGTTCCTGATTTATGGTTGCCGACATACATTGATTAGTATTCCTTTCAGATCAGTGTATGTCTATATCTGAATTGTCCAAATGATTAGTCTTAACAAATCTTAGGCTTAGTGAAAGCCCGTTTAGGTATACAGGTTTCAGTAAGGACTGGGTATTGAACTGACTCAATAAAGACCTCCAATAAACAACCCAGAGAACCGTCAATAGATAGTTTAGAGCAAAATACCCACCAAAAACTTGATGCGATAATTTTATATCATAAATTAAGTGCAAGTATACACTATCGTATGCAAGTAATAAAGAGACTAATTAGTCGGATGTCGAACCCACAGGGATAATTTCTTCTTATTAACCAATTACTAAAATTATGTCTTTCTAATAATTATTCAGAAAAATAAAAATTCAAGAATGAATGTAGAAAATATAACAGTAAAAACACAATGCAATGAGATTTAAAGATATAGCAACGTAGAGAGAACCTAGGATTAATATTATCCCTCAATATGCTTTTTAATGATTAATCCTCTAATATTTAACTCACTTAGTCTTTATTATTGATCAAGACACTAATGTATTCACAAGCCTCTTCCAAGGTCATGCAAGTATACCTTAATTTACCAAATACCTATATTCCTATGGTACTTGTAATAAATTAAGATTCATTAAGATTAGGTCTTATTGATCATACATGCCAATTAGGTATATTCCTATCCTAAGTTGAAACTTGCATATGCAACATTGAATGTTACTCTACAATCATGCATCAAATTACCTAGGTCTAAATATTATGATTCCTCTTCCGAGTTTATCAATAATATTACCAACTCATTCACCATATATTGGCCAGATATATTGAAGCATTAAACACAAATAACTTAAATAATAAATGACTAAGTTTATTAAATACTAAAAAGATATGGCAATTTAAGCACACATATTGAGTTCAAATATTAACCCTAGAAAATAAATTAGCTCATGGCTACAAGAGAACAGCAGTAGAAATAATTATAAAACATGATACAATCAATCGCAAACCGATATAGACGTCGAATTGCTCTTAATTGCGCTGCCTAGGAACTCTTGATGCCGAAGAGCGTCTTGTATCTCTCTCTAAAGATGCTTCAATTAAGCTCCTATTGCTCTCCAAGACTTGTGCTCTGTATTCTTGGTGCTCTTGGGTCGTCTTGGATTGATTCTTGAAGGCTGGGAACGAGTGGCTTTATATAGGGATTGATATGAGCTTGAAAATCTCAATTCTCGTCGGACTAGGACTCGCACTACCGCTGGCGCGCTATGCATTTGTCGCTGGGGCGACGCGTGAAAAAGCCTTCACCGCTGGAGCGGTGGGATCTTGGCGCTGGGGCGCTGCATGAAAACGGCTTCACCGCTGGCGCGGTATGTTGATAGCGCTGGGGCGCTGGAACGTCGCTGGCGCGGTGTCTCTTCATCGCTGGAGCTCCAGACGCGACTTAAACAGGTCGTTTTTCTAATTTCGATCACTATTCCAACGCTGGGGCTAAAATACTTGTGGCGCGGGGGCGCTGGACTCATAATTTGAAAGCTTTGCATTTTAGTCCCTGTTTTCGTTCAAGTCCCTATAAATAACAATAATGCACATTAATAGCCATCTATTCTCATAAAATAATAAAATATCAATAATAAAAACATGAGAAAATATATGACAAATTTGCCCTTATCAGTCGAGTACTAAATATACTATTATAATTATGTCCTTTATCAAATACCCTCAAACTTAAGACTTTGTCTTCCTCGAGCAAATCAAATAAAAACAAATATATGCTAACTCCTAAATAATCAATTGAATTGGTCAATTAGAGATTGTATAGTTGTCTCAAAGATTGATTCATACTTATAAAATCTTTTAAATCAAGAATTATTTATGAGCATCTGATGCAATAATTCTATATCTTATAATTAAGCGCAAGTATACGCTATCGTAACAAGTAATAAAAGGACTTAATAAGTCAGATGTCGAACCCACAGGGATAATTTTTACGTTTTTACCGAGTACTAAAATTATGTCTTTCTAATAATTAATCAGAAAAATAAAAATCTAAGAATGACTGTAGAAAAAATAAAAGCAAAAACACAATGCAAAGAGAATTAGGTGATTGTAATATAGAGAAAACCTAGGATTAATACTATCCCTCAGTATGCTTTCTAATAATTAATCTCTAATATTTAACTCCTTTAGTATTTGTTATTGATCAAGACACTAATGTATTCATAAGCCTCTTCCGAGGTCATGTAAGTATACCTTAATTTACCAAATACCTATATTCCTATGGTATTTGTAATAAATTAAGATTCATTAATATTAGGTTTTATTGATCATACATGCTAATTAGGTATATTCCTATCCTAAATTAAAACTTGCATATGCAACATTGAATGTTTCTCTACAATCATACATCAAATTACCTAGGTCTAAATATTATGATTCCTCTTTCAAGTTTATCAAAATATTACCAATTCATTTACCATATATTGGCCAGATATATTGAAGTATTAAGATCAAGTAATTTGAATATCAAAGAACTAAGTTTATTAAATATTAAAAAGATATGACAATTAAGCATACATATTGAGTTCAAGTATTAACCCTAGAAAGAAAGTTTAGTTCATGGCTACAAGAGAACAACAGTAAAAATAATAAAAGATCATGATACAATCAATAGCAAACTGATATAGACGTCGAATTACTCTTAATTGTGCTGCCTAAGATACTCTTGATGCAAGAACGCCTTGAATCTCTCTCTAAGGTTGTTTCAATTAAACTCCTATTGCTCTCTAACACTTGTGCTCTATATTTTTGGTGTTCTTTAATTGCTCTAGGGTTCTCTAGGTTGATTTTTAAAGTCTAGGGTCGAGTGGCATTTTATAGGGATTGATATGAGCTTGAAAATCTCAATTCTCGTTGGACTAGGACTTGCACTACCGTTAGAGTGCTATGCCGCTGTCGTTGGGGCGCTGCGTGTAAAAGGCCTCATCGCTAGAGCGGTGGAGTGATGGCGTTGGCCTGTCACTGAATCAATAACGATCTGGCGCTGGGGCGCCAATTGAGACTTAATCAGATCGTCTTTTCTGATTTTCTTATTTCGATCACTATTCCAGAGCTGGGGCGAAAATCCTCGTGGTGCTGGGGTGATAGACTCATATTTTGAAAACTTTGCATTTTAGTCCCTATTTGTGCTCTATTTGTATCATTTCTTTAAATTCTGTTCAAGTCCCTATAAATAACAATAAAACACAAATAGCCATCTATTATCATAAAATCATAAAATATCAAAATAAAAACATGACAAAATATATAACAAATTTGCCCTTATCAGCATCCTATACTATAATAATCATACTTAATTTTGCCGTATAATTATTCACTTATGAGTTTGTGCGGAACTATTTATATGTGCATCAATTGTATTTAGAATAACATATTCTATAAGAAAGATTAAGACCGAAACACTTATCTATAAGCTTATTATTTATAGCAATCTCTACTAATGTAAAACAATTATATTATTCTCAACAACTCTATTATTCTCGACTGTATTTCTAAGTTTATTTTTTCAATCAATTCTTGTAATTGAATGAGAAACATTCCAGAGCTGCCCCTTCTTTCACCGATATTTTTAAATCACTTCGTGATCCTTATAACAAGATATTATACATCATAGTGCGAATGGTATTTATGAAGGATACAAAAATTAATAAGTTGTAGGCTTCTAATGTGGTTCTTTAAAAAAAAAGTATAGTTAATACAGCTCAAAAAGTGTGACTAGGGATTAGAGATATATCAAGGCTGGCTAGAAAGGTTCAATCGTTCTAAACATCACCTATAATAATATCTTTTGCTATATATATCCTAAGATTTCACCTGAAATGCTAATCAAACAAGTTCTAGATATGGGGTGATCTTAATTACTTTCTTTGTATGAGTAAATATATTCTACGTTAACAACTAATGAACATTTAATAGCTCTAGTGTGTAAAGTGATTAAAGTGAATAATTATTAGCTGAATATAGTTAATCCGATTACAATATAAAGTTAACATAATAATTAATAAGTTTAAAGAATTTATAGCTTTGCTTCAACTCAACTTTTCATCAACAACTACAAATTCTTTTTGACCTAAACTTTTGAAGCGGAAGTAATAAAACAAGCAATAAACCCAAAGCATATAACACAGCAACCAAGCAATTAAAAAAGCTAGAGAAAGAAAGTAGAAAAACAACACACATAATTTATGTGGTTCAGCAACTTGCCTACATTCATGGCGGATCAAGATCATACTTTTTTTATTATTGAATCACAAGGCACTCACAAAGTATGCCTTTTACAAGAAAGAACTTACTCTCTCTTGTAACTAGGGTTTTCTCTCACTAAGAATCACAAAACTCACTAAGATTATTGTGTTGATCACTTAGATGATGATTACAAGCCAATAGAGGGCCTTTATATAGGCTTTAGGATGACCTAGGTTAACTATAAATTGTGGGAGTCATTTTAAGGAGACTTGGAACAATTAAGAAATAAACTCTAAATGGAAATTTTCCCACACCAGCACTACTGCACTGGCTTCCTGTAATCATTGCAAACGAGCATCGCGGTGCTGGCTTTCTAGCACTGTGGCGCCCAGACTTGGGCAACAATATCTTTGCCTTTCGCATCCGCCTTACTTCCTTGCTCATCCAACATACTTAGCTTGTTCTCTAAATTATATTACAATAATGTTTAATCAACTTTCTCACAGTTCCCCTCATTCATTCAAAATCATTCACAAAGTATTCTTGATCTCTAATATCCGCATCTTCGGTTACCCTTACATAGTAGTGACTCCGTTTAATTCTTTGTATAGGATGAACTTAACCAATAGTAGTGGCTTAGTCAACATACTAGCATAATTTTCAGACGATGTTATCTTTGTTAGACTAACTTCACCACTTTGGACAATCTCTCGAATATAATAGAGCCACACACCAATGTGTTTAGACCTCTCATGAAACACTTAATGCTTCATTAGGTGTATGACACTTTGGCTATCACAATACACACTGGTGTTCACCTCTTCAATAGCCGTTACCTCCACGTTTATGCCTTTAACCATCATTCTCCTTAATAGCTTCTCCAACATCTATGTACTCTGCCTCTGTGGTAGATAGTGCAAGCATATATTGTAGACTGATCTCCAACACACACTATACCCAAACACTGTGAATATGTAGCCTGTCAACGATCTTCTTTTGTCTAAATCACCTACATAATTTGAGTCTACATATCTTCTTATCATTACACTGTTTTCTTCAGCCTTTTTATATATTAACCTATGATTCGATATCCCTTTCAGATATCTCAATATCCACTTCACTGCAAACCAGTGATCTTTGCCCGAATTCACTATATATCTACTCACTACACTCACAGCCTATGCTATATCTTGTCTTGTACAAACTATTGCATACATAATGCTCTCTATAGTGCTTGCATATGGTACTTTACTCATTTGCAGTTTCTCCTTTTCGAATGTCGGCGTTTGTGCTGCTAAAAATTTAAAATGCATGGCCAAAGATGTAGAGACAACCTTTGCATTGGATGTACCAAACCTCTCTAGGATCTTGAGTATCTATCGTTGTTATAATAAGAAGATAACATCCTTTCTTTCTCTGAAAATACCAATACCCAATATCCTCTTTACTGCTCCCAAATTATTCATTTTAAACTTGTCACTTAACTGCTTCTTGAGTTTTTGTATTTTTTCCATATTTCTACATGTGATTAATATATCATCGACATATAGAAGTAAATACATCATCCCACTGTTCAAGCTCTTAAAGTATATGCACCCATCATACTTGATCCTACTAAATCTACAAGCCATCATAAACTCGTCAAATCTCCTATACCACTGTCTAGGTGATTACTTTAACCCATTAAATGACTTCTTCAGTAAACAAGTATGATCCTATTTTTTGGGCTCTATAAACCTTTGTGGTTGTGTCATGTAAATCATCTCTTCAAGCTCTCCATGCTAAAATGCTATCTTTACATCTATGTGCTCTATATGTAAATTAAGGTTTGCATAATGGCTAACAAAGTCCTAATGGATGTATGCTTGATAACTAATCTCTTCTTCCGTGGCCTGCTGCTATTCATTCTTATTTTCACTTTTCATAGCCTCACCATTCATTCTTATTTTCACTTTTTATAGCCTCACCATATATTCTAGGCTCATCAAATTTAGGAGTATAAGCAGAGTTAAAGGCGTGAGCAACTAAATCTGCTTATGCATACCTAATTGGAGGGTTAATTGTTCTCATTAGCCTATATCTGACTAGCTGGTACTCTTCGAGTTCCATGTCAAGAGTCCTAGTCTTTCTTTGGGTAGACTTTAAGGAACTCACCGATGTTCTTGGGTCATCTTCAAGGGTCGTCTTGTTGAAGTGTTGATGTGAGGGCATGTCATATCAACACTCAAGCTCTACTTCAACTTCTATTGACTCGGGTACTGAGTCTTTCTTGAACATAGGTTCTTCTTTCTCATCTTCTTTGAAGGCTTTTAATATTTTCGTGTCATCGAACATCATATCACAGCTTATGATACTTCTTGGTGGTGTTAATTCTCTACACTACACCTTATATCCTTTCATTCCTTTAGGATACCCTATGAATACCCCTTTGATAGATCTAAGTTCAATTTTTCCTCCTTAACATGGATAATTGTGGAGCAAACAAAAATTCTAAGGTGGTCATAATTATAAGGGTTACCAGACCATTTTCCTTCTGGTTTCTTGAAGTCTATCGCTAATGAGGGACTTCTATGAGTCAAATAAGTTATAGTCACCACAGCTTCTCCCTATAATGCCTTGGACATCTTTGCATTGGTAAGCATGCATCTAACCCTTTCAAGTAGGGTTTTATTCATTCTCGTAGCTCACCATTCTGCTATGGTGTTGATCTCACATTTTTATGGCTTGCAATCCCATACTTGGCACAAAACCCATCAAACTCTCTATTGTAAAACTCGAGGCCATTGTCAGTTCTTAGCCTTTTAACCCTTTTGCCAGTCTGATTCTCAATAAGATCCTTCCAAGTCTTGAATGTATTAAACACGATCCGCTCTTCAACACATAGACCCGCAGCTTTTTTAAATAGTCATCAATAAAACTAAGGAAATATCTAGCCCCGCCATTAGTAGTTGTCTGAGCTGGTCCCTAAAGATCTGAATGTATGTAGTCAATAGTCCCATTAGTCTTGTGCTGACTGGTACTAAACCTCACTCTATATGCTTTTCCAAGCATACAATGCTCACAAAACTCTAATGGCTAGAACTTATCCTCACCAAATGCCTTTTGACTAAATAACCCCTTCAGGTTTCTCTCACCTAGGTGTGCTAGCTAAAGATGCCATAACTTGGTTTTCATATTCTCATAATTTACAGAGAATAATGTAGAACTACTTACAACCTCTCCCTTCAGTACATAAACGCCTTTGTGTTTCTTACCTCTCATTACCACCACAGAACCTTTTAACACTCTCAAAATCCCTCCGTTGATCCTGATGAAACACCCATTCTAGTCTAAAGTCCCTTGTGAGATCAAGTTCCTCTTGAGGTTAGGAACATACCTAACTTCTGTCAACTCTTTCACTCACCCATCATGCAACCTAAGTTTAATACTACTAATTCTCATCATCTAACAAGTAATGTCAGTACCTATTAACACCTTACCACAACTAATGGGCTGAAAATTTATAAACTAAGACTTGTGTGGGTACATGTGAAAAGTACAATCAGAATCAAGAACCCATTGTTCAGTACTCTTACCATCAGTAATGACTAAAGTCTCTACGCTATCGTAACTATCATCATAGGCAAACACAGCATCCACTTTCTTCTTGTCATATGTTTTCTTCTTTGAATAATCCTTTGTGAAATGTCTCTCTTTCTTGTAGCAATAGCACTTCCTATGAGTCCTGAACTTTGACCTTAAGCCCTTTTTCCTTCTCTCTCTATATGAGGACCTTTCTATTAAAGATAAACTTTCAGCATTGCCCTCAATCTTTTTTCCCAATAGCTTTGAGTTTAATAATAATTTCACATCACTCATCATTATACTCTCTCTGTCATAGAGTAACGTATTAACAAGGCTCTCATAACTCTTGAGAAGTGAACTTAGTAGGATGATCGTCTTATCTTCATCTTCTATCTTGATGTTGATAGATTCAAAATCAATAATGATCTTGTTAAAGGCATCTATATAATCTTTCATTGGCGTACCTTCTGACATAGACAACTGATATAGCTTCTTCTTTATATTCAATATGTTGGCCAATGACTTTCACATATAAAGAGAGCCAAGCTTCTTCTAAAGACCAATTATTGTCATCTCACCTACTACTTCCCTCAATATTTCATCTTTCTGCTTCAGCCTTAGATGACTTTGGCATATTTTATTCTTCAATAGATAGACCTGCAGTCTCTTCTATTGCTGAGCCTAACCGTTGGCTCACCAACAATGCCTTAACCTTTATCTTCCACAGATTGAAGTCATTCATCCCGTTGAATTTTCTCACCTCATACTAGGGTGTAGCCATAATTACGTAAAACCTGGCTACTCTGATACCAGTTTGTTGAAGCAAAAGCAATGAATCCAAAGTATATAACACAGCAACCAAGCATTTAAAAAAGCTAGAGAAAGAAAGTAGAACATACAGAATTTACGTAGTTTGGCAACTTGCCTACGTCGATGACGGATCAAGATCACACTCTTTTTATTATTGAATCACAAGGCACTCACAAAGTATGTCTTTTACAAGAAAGAATTCACTTTCTCTTATAATTAGGGTTTTCTCTCACTAAGAATCACTAAGCTTACTAAGATTATTGTGTTGATCACTTAGATGATGATTACAAGCCAATAGAGATCCTTTATATAGACTTTAGGACAACCTAGGTTAATCCCAAATGTGTAGGAGTACTTTTAGGGAGACCTGAAATAATTAGAAAACAAACTCTAAATAGAAAACTATTTTCTCGCACCAGCGCCGTGACGCTAGCTTTCTAGTGTCGTGTCATCGAGGCCTGGGCAGCAATGCCTTTGCCATTTGTGTCTGTCTTGCTTCCCCTTACAGCCAACGCACCTAGCTTGTTCTCCAAATCATATTTCAATGATTTTCAATCAACTTTCTCACACAAATAAAAGCTAATAACAAAACAATAAACTAACTTAAAAAGAAATAAAAACTTAGAAAATTATCAAAGCATAGAAAGCAACAAAAGAAAACTAAAAACTAAGAAGTGTTTCCCTTACCCTACACTTAAAATAAGCTAAGTCTCTATAGTGGCAGTAAAATATTAAAATTGGAACACTTTCTTGTTTTTGTAAAGATTTAGTTATCCCCTCCATACTCATCTTTAATCTCTGCTTCATCTTCGTCTTTCTCTTATTTGTTATCTCCTATGTCATCCACAGCTAGAGGCTCTAGATAGGCTGGAACGTTTAACATATGATATGTATCCATGTCAAAGTAGGTTAAGGCAATGCGCAAAACCTGGTCTTGATATGATGCATAAGATGCAGTCTACAGCTAGTGTGTGGTAAAGGCATTTTCTAACCTTGTCAACCTTTGATGCATGGTCAGTTGGTACTGTTGGTGTTCGTTACGAAGGTGGTCATGGGGCAAGGCCTTGGTCTAGACCATCAACTATTGTTGTAATTTCGCTATTGTCCAAGACGTGTGTTGGAGGAAGCACTTCTTTTGATGATGTCCACTCGACTTCAGCTTTAGCGCAAAGTGCTATAATTAGTGAAAAGCAGTAGATGCTTTGCTTTGGATGATTATGACCATAGAGAATTGTGTATTTGATCACTTTTCCAATATCAATTATCCTCTTTGTAAAAATGGCATAAAGAAAGAGAACTCTTTTTGCTATTACCGTACTCATGTGACTTACTGGCATTAACTTAGCAGCTATGAAATAATGTCATACTTTGAATTCTCGGCACATATAGTGTATTGGGAATAAGACAGGTATGCTTTAATTGGTGCTATAGTAGCTAAGCTCAAGCGCACACTATCGTATCAAGTAATATATGATTTTAAGTCTAAGTATCAATCCCACATGAACTATGTGATCTAATTATTTCAATCAATTACTAAAATTAAATCTACTTAACTTTCATTCAGAAAAGTAAAATCTGGAATTTTTAACTAACCTAATTCTATTAATTAAATAAACCTAAACAGTAATAAACAATAAATAAATTCACCAAAAGATAATAATCTATGGTATAAACTCATCCCTTAATAATTTATTGGACTCATTAATATCTTAGTTATTCCTTTAATACCAATTGATTGGCTTAGACACTAATCTCATCACAAGCCTCTGTCCATGGTCAAGTGACTATATTATACATTCTAACAATCACCTATATGTCTATGGTAATCAAATCAGAATGTAATTTATTAAGATCAAGTCTAAATTATACATACATACCACCTAGGTATATGTCTATTCTAGATGAAACTCATAGTTGTTACCCTATGATCATGCATCAAACTATCATCAGCATACAATTCTCTTACTACATCCGGTTATGTGCACAATCGTCCCCAACCCCTATCTGTAATAATTCTTGAGATTCTTGGATAGGCCCCTCAAGTAATTGCAAAGCCTCTTTCTAGAATGATTGTTCATTTTACTATAAAAGAATTATATAAGTCCGAGGCTTTTTTGGAGACAAACTTGTTCGTATCATAGCCTGTAGAAGATGATGCAATTGACTTCTTTGATTTCTTGGGTACCATTAAATACCTGTAACAACAATAATGAGCACTCTAAGTTTGGATAATAAATGCCTCTCAACAATTGCAATATTAACTCGTATATGCGTACCACCCTTTTAATATTTTTAACCAAAATTACTTCCTTGATCATATTCATATATCCATTCTCTCATCATACATTACCAACACCCTTTACAAAGTACCATCCCCCACTTGTGAATGTCAATTTGGCATCATCAAACCTATTTATACAATAATACTATACCAATACTTGTATAGTTTATCTAACAACACTACTAAAATTTTCCAACACCCATATTAACTCTTAATAATGAAATCACTTGCTCTATACCCAAGGTAACAATATGTGTCCATAATTGATAGTTGAGAACTACAAATTTGAATAATAATATATCAAGCAACTAACCAATTTAAGTATACATATAGTTTATTTCTTCATAAGCATGCATGTATATATTTTTCAACACAACCATTTATAAATGCATAATAGTCATTATAAAAACAATTAAACAATAATCATGCAATGGCATTTTTATAGTGAAGAAAACATTTATGAAAGTGATGCGATATTTCTATATCTTAAAATTAAGCGCATGTATACACTATCGTAACAAGTAATAAAGGGACTTATAAAGTCGGATGTCGAACCCATAAGGATAATTTTTATTTTCTACCAAGTACTAAAATTATATCTTTCTTATAATTATTCAGAAAAATCAAATCTTAATTTTGCAATAAATTTGAATAAAATAAAAATGCAGAGAAAGCTTAGGGTTAATTACTATCCTTCAATATGGTTTCTAAAGATTAATCCTTTTAATATTTATATCCCTTAATTCTTATTATTGGTCAAGACACTATTGTATTCACAAGCCTCTTCCAAGGTCATGCAAGTATATCTTAATTTACCAAATACCTATATTCCTATGGTACTTGTAATAAATAAAGATTCACTAATAATAAGTCTTATTGACCATACATGCCAATTAGGTATATTCCTATCTTAATTCGAAACTTGCATATGCAACGTTGAATGTTACTCTACAATCATGCATCAAATTATCTAGGTCTAAATACAATGATGCCTCTTCCGAGTTTGTCAAAGTATTACTAAAGCAATCACAATATTGATCAAATATAATGAAGCATTAAGAACAAATAATGAAGAATAATGAAGAATTGAGTTCAAATAAATATTAAAAAGATCTAACAATTAAGCTCACATATTGAGTTTAAGTAATAACCCTAGAAAATAAATTTAGCACATGATAACAAGAGAATTATGGCTGACAAATAAAATAAACATGATACAACTAAAAGCAAACTAATATAGACGTCAATTCGTAGTTGGTTGATACGCCAAAAATTTGCCAATAATCTCTTACTTCCTTGAATCCTCTTGTTTCTCTCTCTAAAAATTGCTCTTCTTCACTGTGTTGTGGCTCTAAGAGCCCTAAGTTGTGTGTCATTGAGGTTTGAAACAAGTGGCCTTTATATAGGGATTTATTGGAGTCTTGGAGTTATATTTCTTTTAAGATTAGGAAAAATCGTACTATTTATCGCTGGGGTGACAATACTGTAGCACGGGGACACTGGTCACGATTTACTGTTCATAGACACTATAGCATATGTTTTTCCTTGTTTTTCTTAGAATTTCATCACCAATTGCTCCATTAACTCCAAACCTACAAAATAACAATTAAACATATAAAAATCCTAATATTCTTATTAAAATGAGTAATTAATTAAGTTAAGGGAGTGAAAATAATATATATAATTTATGCTTATTAGAAAGAGATAGAAATTAGTACCTTGGAATAGTGAATACTAGTGTAGAGAATGGTTGGGAGTTGCGATGAATATGAATAATTTGATGAATTAAGTGTGCTAATGTGGTGTAATACTAAGTGGGTAATGATTTTTAATTTAAATGGAGTGTGTGGGTATTGTTAATTTGAGTATAAGATAAAGGATTGAAGTGTGAGACTAAAAGAGTGAGATTTAGGGTTTATGGGTGGTGTTTGAGAGAGAAAAGGGAAGAAGATAAAAAAAAAAAAAGGGAAAGAGCATTTATAAGGCTTCTCCCGTGTGGGCATTGTAGTGCCCACTCATTCTTGGGCACATTTTTTACCAGGTGCTAGTGTTGCACTTTTTGGGCACCATGGCGCCCAGCTACTGAGCATTGTGGCACCAGATAACTCCTCTCTTGTTTTATTTGTTTTTATTTTAAACTTAAACTTCTAATCCTAAAACATGCATTATGAAAAATGAACAAAAATAAGAGAAACATAAACACTAAAAAATTAAAAATCAAAGGATACTAACCTTGGGTTACCTCCTAAAAAGTGTTTGATTTAACATCTTCGGCTTGACGTGATGATCTCGCGGTTACTTGTGGTCAATTAGATCGACGCTAACTTTCTATCGATCTATATATCCTCTATGATAATTCTTGAGGCGCTAGCCATTCACCATAAATAAAGCTTGAGTATTTGGATCCTTAATCTCAACAGCTCCATTTGGATATATCATGATAATTTGGAATAGTCCAGACCATCGGGACTTGAGTTTCCCAGGAAATAACTTCAGACATGAATTGTAGAGCAAAACTAGTTGTCCTTTTTTAAATGAATGCTAAAGTATCTTCTTATCGTGCCATCATTTTATCTTTTCCTTGTTAAGCTTTGCATTCTCATATGCTTGTAGATGAAATTCATCCATGGCATTTAGCTGAAGTAAGAGTTTCTCACCTTCAGCTTACAGATCAAAATTAAGGGCTTTAATGGCTTAATATGCTTATGTTCTAACTCCAAAGGTAGGTGAGAAGCTTTTTCAAAGATTAAACGAAATAAAGACATACCAATGGGAGTTTTTGTAGGCAGTGCGATAAGCCCATAAAGCATCATCCAAGTGTAGTGCCAAATCCTTACGATTTGGCTTAACCGTCTTCTCTAAGATACCTAAATTTTTTGATTGGATACTTCTACTTGTTTGCTTGTTTGGGGATAATGTGCAGTGCCTATTTTATGCTTGACCTTATATTTTAGCAAGAGGGTTGAGAAATATTATTGTAGAAATATGAGCCCTCATTACTTATGATCGCTCTCGTAGTTTCATATCTTGTGAAAACATTCTTTTGAAAGAACTTAATCATTGTTGTAGCCTCATTTATTGGTAACACTACTACCTCTACCCACGTTGAAACATAATCCATCGCTATAAGGATAAACTTATTGTTGTAAGATGGTAGAAATGGCCCCAATGAAATCTATGCCACATACGTCAAAGATCTCTACTTCTAAGATGTTCTATTGTGGCATTTCATGTCTTTTGGAGATGTTCTATGTCTTTTAACATTGATCACATCCTGTAACAAAGGAATGTTCATCTTTAAATAATATAGGACAATAAAAATCAGGTTGAAGTACCTTGGCTATTGTTTTATCGCCCACAAAGTGTCCATTATAACTAGATTCATGATAATGGTGTACGACGTCATTTATCTCTTCTTTTGGGATACATGTTCTAAGAATTTGTTCAACATACGATCTGAATAAGAAAGGTTCATCCCAGAAGTAGAATCTTGTGTCGTGGAGGAACTTCTTCTTTTGCTAAATAGTCAAATTATGAGCTAGTTCATAAGCTAAATAATTGACAATATTAGCATACCGAGGATCTCCTGACGTTGTGTTACAAGGAGTTGTTCATCTGAAAAGGTCTTATTGATTACAAGGAGTTGTTCTTCTTTTTCTTGATGTTGATTTTGTAATATCCAATCCCTATTAATAGTATCGCCGCCTAGATTTCTGTATAAAGCAATAAGACACCATAGGATTACCCGATTCTAACCCCATTAGAAATATTTTTTTATGGTGTGCATGAGAGATATTAACCTAATTTGGTAATTTCACACTCGGTCAGAGCGTCGGACGACCCTAGAATACTTTTGAAAATTTTCTCTATTGGTTTGAAAAATGAAATTTTAATTTACTACATGAATTTTCATTTAAGGGTTATGTATAGAACAAGTCTTTGTTGAGAAACACAATCCATATGTTAGAGAATGGACCAATTAGAGGCAATTTCATGAATTGCAAAGTTGGAAATTCTAGTTAGTTCTTTTGACTATTTTAACTAGATAACTACAAAGGAACCAATTACATACTTAGTTTCCAACTATTGATAAATTAGAAATTTAGAGTAAGTTGAGGGGTAAATTGGACAATTAAAGGAGCATTTATAGAGGTGGAATTGTGTAAAATTTTGGAGAGAGAAAAGTAAAAACATCTTAGAGCAAAAGAGAAGCAAAATTCGTCCAAGTGAAGATAAGTACTGCTATAGTGAAATTTTAAGATCTTTTTTTCATGATTTTTCATTCTTAATCAAGCTAAGATAAGATCAAATACAAGTTCCTAAGATCAATTGAAGCCTCCATTAGCAAAATCAAAGAAAAAGAGATTGAGTTGAATTCTAGTATAGAGCTTGAAGGGGTTATCAAATTGAAAAAATTGGCAAGGTGAAGAAAATCGAGACCGGTAACGAAGCAGAAATTTAGAGCGAAATTGAGCTCAGAGTGATTGTGAGTGAAAATCTGTCATTTTGTTTATCTTTCATTTATTATATTTTTGAATAATGAAATTGTATGTTTTATGTGCTTTTAATGTATAAACATAATTTATGATTTTGATATAGATCCATAGATATGCTATTACATGTTCAGTTTAAGAAACAATTTTAAAACTATAACATTAGTTTCAAAAGGCCATTGGTACCCTCATATTACAATGATGGTGATGTCTTAAGACCCGACCAGTATATCCCGTACACATGTGTAGATTTTGGGAAGTGTGTCACTAACTCCGAAAAGTCAGGTTATCGAGTCATGTGAGTCGCTTTATGTGTACGGGGTATTATCTCGCTATATGTATGCGATGTAGAATTCCGTTGCATAACCAGTGAAATGTCTTGAGATGTCACAGTAGATGTTGCTAGCTGAGATGCCTCATGACCTACTCACGTGTGCGATGCTAGTTGAGTCGTTGCATGAGTATAGAGTTTTAGGGTTACCATTGGTATAATTTCGAAAGAAAATAGCCGAGCGAGGGCTTTAATAGTTTTTGATCTACCGATCGCATATTATGTATTTGTATGTACATGCTAGTTATTATGTTTTGCAAATTTTGGATATTGTTTTTCAAAGATGTAAATAAAACCCGCTCAGCAAGATTTCATCGACTTATAATGTTAGAAACCATTTTACTGCTTTATACAAGTTTAGAAACATGATTTATACATGTCCTTAGAATTTAATATCTATGCAGAATGTTATTTTATTTGAAATCGTAAATGCACTCACTGAGCTCTTTTAGCTCACTCATTTTGTGTTTTATATTTTTTAAACCCCCTTTTCCAGGTACAGGTCTTGGTATGCAAGCTACTGATTCTCCTACTGCTGATTAGTGGGCCAAATCTGAAGATCATTTTGTAAATGTAAATATTCTAAGTAGCACTCTTTTTGCTTTCTTCTTAGTAGTTATCAACTTGTGTATTTGTGCATATGTTTTGACAAACAGGAAGAGATTTCGATATTATGATGATTGTTTTACTTTTTTTCTAGTATGCTAGTTTTGTGATCAAAATAAAATTATTGAGTTGTGTTGGAATTGGTTTTGAAAAGGACCGAAGGTTTGGTAATATTGAAAACAGTTGTAAATAGAAGTGCAATTTCTTTGCAGGTTTTACATTAGATTTTCAGAAAAATAGGGAAAACTCAGCCCGTTTTTTTAATTTAAGAAGTCAATTTCACGTATATTCCAAGATTTTCTTAGTAATAGCAAGGACTAAAAAGAGGTCCACCTTGCGAAATTTCTTAACTTACATAGTTAAATTATGATAAACTTCTGTCGGGGTCCCCGGCAGGGCCACTGGAATCTACAGTAGAGGGTCTCGGGGCGGGTCTTGTCAGAGTGGTATCAAAGCCTGGTTTTTAAAGTTTTTAGAATGAGATTTTTAAATTGCATGCATATTTTTCTAAGTTTATTAAATTGAATTATATGCATTTGATAATCATTAACATCACTAAATTCACAGAAAATATGCATCGTCTTGAGGGCCCACGTACTAGGAGAGTGGCTGCGGAGGCTCTTTCATCTGAAGAGGAGCAGGGAAATGAGTCAGTAAAAGTTCTTACGCCTCAAACCCCCCTGAGTCATCTCAGCCTACCGAGCCAAAAGATGGATACATGAATATAGCTCATATGGCCCAGATACTAGCGGCAACAATCCAGCAGCCGAGAGAGATAGGAGTGTCCATTGAGCGCACCAAGAAATTGGGCGCTAAGCCGTATAATGGTACAGGAGACCCTGAGAGAGCCTTATCCTAGTTAGAGAATAATGAAGAAATTTTCCAGGTTATAGGATGTACGGAAGAACAGATGGTGGTATACTCTGCATTTCTTTTGAAGGAATGAGCAAAAGACTAGCGAAAGGCCTTGTAAAAGAGAAATGCCGATGGGGTGTGTTGGGCATTTTTCAAAGGGGAATTTCTGAACAAATTCTACCCCAAAACTTATAAAGATGCAAAGATAGAAAAGTTCTTTAAGCTAGAACAAGGTTCTCTCACGGTGGCAGAATATGAGAAGAAGCTTTCAGAGCTCTTGCGTGTCGTTCCCTTATAGCTGATAATGAAGAACAGAAGGCTAATCGGTTTGCAGTGGGTCTCAATCCTCGGATTAGGGCGTACATGATGTCGGCAGCCTACACTCAGTATGGAGCATTGGTGGAAGCTGCAACTCGAGTTGAAAAAAGCTTGACGGCCATTCCTAAACCGAAACAACTAGGCCAGAAAAGGGTCTGGACAGGCGGTTCTCGAGGAAGACCTCCTAAATTCACATGAACAGATGAGAGATCTACATGGTCCAGCAGTCAAAAACTAAGCCAATTAGTTCAATCCAGTCAAGCTTCTATTAGCCAACCATTGACCGAATTTCGAAGCACTAAAGAGAGTTAGAAGCATTTTCTGGTGTGTAATAAATGTGGCAAGGCCCATCGAAGGGATTGTAGGAAGGGGACTACCAGTTGTTATAAGTATGGTCAAGAGGGCCACTACATGAGGGATTGCCCAAATGATGGAGCCAGTAGTAAGCTAGAAGACAGACCACCAATGCGGGGATAAATTAGTGGTGGCCGAGGACAGATTCGAGGTGGTTCCCAATTCAGAAGGTCGAGTGGCTAGGGCTAGCTTAATAGGGGAGCCGGTTAAGAAGGATCATTCGGAGGATTGCTAGGCAGACCTCATACTCAGGTTAGGGTATTTGCAATGACCTAGCAGGAGATGGATGCGGCCACAGAAGTTGTGACAGGTATGATGTCAATTTTTGATCGAGATGCTTATGTAATGATAGATCTTGAAGCGACCCATTCTTTTTTCTATAGAGTTTGCTGTAAATGTTAGTATAGTACCCCAATTATTAGATTGTGTAGTAGTAGTGTCTCTTCCTACCGAAGGCTCTATTCTAGTAGAAATGGTGTATAGGGGTAGTAAATCAATATTGAGGGCCAAGAGTTTATGGCAAATTTAATTTTTCTTGCTATCAGTGAGTTTGATGTGATTTTGGGGATGAATTGGTTGTCTAAATATTGGGCCTCAGTAGATTAGTTTCGGAAAGAAGTCAGATTATGTAGCCTAGAGGGAATGGAAGTCATTTTCTGTGGAGTGCGAAAATTACTTACCGCTAGTATTGTGCCAGTAATGAGGGCAAGAAAGATGCTTTGGAAGCTGTGTCAGGGGTACTTAGTCTATGCCATAGAAGTAAGAGATGGTGGAATGAAATTAAAGGATATTCCAGTGGTTAGAGGGTTTTTAGATGTATTCCCAGAGGATCTTCCGAGCTTACCTCCAGATAGAGAAATGGAGTTTCTAATAGAAATAGTTCCTGGAACGTAACCAATTTCCAAAGTACCCTACAGAATGGCTCCGACAGAATTGAAAGAATCGAAGGTGCAAATAGAAGAGTTAGTGAATAAAGGTTTCATCAGACCGAGTACTTCTCCTTGGGGGCACCGATTTTATTTGTAAATAAAAATGATGGAAGTATGAGATTATACATTGATTACATGGAACTGAATAAAGTAACAGTGCATAATCAATATCCAATTCTAAGAATTTATGATTTGTTTGATCAGCTATAGGGGGCCAGAGTATTTTTCAAGATAGATCTGAGGTCAGGCTATCATCAACTGAAAATTCAGGAGGAGGATGTTCCCAAGACGGCCTTTAGGACCTGATATGGGCATTATGAATTCCTGATTATGCCTTTTGGGCTGACTAATGCCCCAACTGCTTTTATAGATCTTATGAACAGAGTCTTTCGATCTTATTTAGATCAATTTATGATAGTATTTAATAATGATATACTGGTTTATTCAAGCAGTGAGGAAGAGCACGTAGAACATCTGAGGATTATTTTACAAACCTTAAGGAAGCATCGATTGTATGCCAAACTCAGTAAATGTCAATTCTGGCTAGATAAAGTTGCATTTTTGGGATATGTAATCTCCGTAGAAGGGGTAACAGTAGATCCCCAGAAGATTGAAGCCATAGTAAATTGGAGACAGCCCACGAATATAACGGAGGTCAGTAGTTTCTTGAGTTTGGCTGGATATTATAAGAAGTTTATAGAGGGATTTTCAAAGATAGCTGCTCCTTTAACTAAACTAACCCGGAAAGAAAAGAATTTTGTATGATCAAAAGCGTGCCAGCAGAGTTTCGAAGAGCTAAAGTGAAGGTTGACTTTGGGCCCAGTACTTACACTGCCATCAGGGAATGACAAATTTACCATATATTGTGATGCTTCCAAGCAGGGTCTAGGTTGTGTGTTGATGCAGAAGGAGAAATTAATAGCCTATGCTTCCAAACAAGTAAAGAAGCATGTACAGAATTATCCTACATATAACCTATAACTAACTGCAGTAGTTTTTGCTCTAAGAATTTGGAGGCATTATTTGTATGGGGTTTCTTGTAAGATCTTTATGGACCATAAGAGCCAGCAGTATTTGTTCACCCAGAAAGAATTGAATATGAGGTAGAGAAGGTGGCTGGAGCTTATTAAAGATTATGAGTGCACCTTGGAGTATCATCCAGGAAAAGCTAATGTGACAGATGCCCTCAGCAGAAAGCCTATCGGTTCAATAGCTCACTTGAAGGTCGCATTTCTATCAATGCTAATAGAATTGAGGCCTTTAGGCGTAAAATTAGAATTGTCAAATTCGGGAGCACTATTAGCCATATTTCAGGTCCGTCTAATATTGGTTGATCGGATCAGAGAATTATAGACTCAAGATCCATAGGTAGTTAAATTGAATGGTGAAATCAAGTTGAGGCAGCGGAAAGATCTTTCAGTGACTAAGGATGGTGGAGTAACCTTGGGTCGAAGATTATATATTCCGAATGTAAATGAGTTAAGAAAATAGATTATGTAAGAAGCTTATTCTTCTACAAATGTTATGCATCCGAGGAGCTTAAAGATGTACCATACCCTAAAATAGCACTACTGGTGGAAGGGCATGAAGAAAGATATAGCCGAATTCGTCTCAAGATACCTAACTTGCCAGCAAGTAAAGGCTGAGCATCAAAAACCTACAGGGCTCTTACAACCTCTTCCGATTCCTAAGTGGAAATGGGAGAGAATAACGATGGCTTTTATGGTAGGACTTCCCTGTAGCTAAAGAGGCAATGACGTAATATAGGTAATTGTTGATAGACTGACAAAATCTACCCATTTCCTACCCATTAGAAGGAATTATTCTTTAAATAAATTGGCTCAGTTGTATGTAAATGAGGTGGTACGACTGCATGGCATTCCAGTAGGTACCCACGGTTCACTTTCCAATTTTGGCCCAACTTACAGAAAGCTCTAGGCACTAAATTGAATTTCAGTACGGCCTTTCATCCACAGACAGATGGCCAGTCTGAGTAGACAATTCAGGTACTCGAGGATATGCTTAGAGTGTGTGTTATGGAGTTTTAAGAAAGTTGGGATACTCATCTGCCACTGATAGAGTTCACCTACAATAATAGCTACCAGACTAGCATCGAGATGGCACCATATGAAGCATTGTATGGAAGGAAATGCAGAACTCCAGTTTATTGGGATGAGGTAGGTGAAAGGAAACTGGTCGGCCCAAAAATTGTCCAAATTACTTCAGAAAAGATTCAAGTTATCAGGCAAATATTGAAAATAGCTAACAATAAACATAAGAGTTATGCAGATAATAAAAGAAGAGAACTTAGAGTTTCAGATTGGTGATAAGGTCTTTCTAAAGATATCGCCATGGAAGGGAGTACTAAGATTCAGAAAGCGAGAAAAGCTGAGTCCTCGATACATTGGGCCGTAGGAAATAGTTGGAAGAGTTGGAAATGTGGCATACTGTCTACGGTTACCAGAAGATCTGGCTAGAATCCATTATATATTTCACGTTTCTATACTTCAAAAGTATTTAGTAGATCCTTCATACATCCTAAGGGAATAATCAATAGAATTGAAAGAGAGTTTGACCTATGAAGGGAAGCCTGTGCGAATCCTAGACCGAAAGAAGCAAGTGCTTCGTAATAAAAGTATTCCCTTGGTGAAAGTGTTATGGATGAACCAAGGAGTAGAAAAAGCCATATAGGAACGTGAAGATCAGATGAGAGTACAACATCGCCACCTCTTCGAGACAGGTACGATTTAAATTTTGAGGACGAAATATTTTTTAAAGAGGGGTGAAACTGTAATATTCAATCCCTATTAGTAGTATCGACGCCTGGATTTCGATATAGAGCAATAAGACACCGTAGGGTTACCCAATATTTTTGGAAGTTTTCTCTATTGGCTTGAAAAAGGAAATTTTAAATTACTACATGAATTTTCATTTAAGGGTTATGTATGGAACAAGTGTTTGTTGAAAAACACAATCCATATGTTAGAGAATGGACCAATTAGAGGCAATTTCATGAATTGCCAAGTTGGGAATTCTAGTTAGTTCCTTTGACTATTCTAACTAGATAGTTACAAAGGAACCAATTACATACTTAGTTTCCAACTATTGGCAAATTAGAAATTTAGAGTAAGTTGAGGGGCAAATTGGACAATTGAAGGAGGACTATATAAAGGTGGAATTGTGTAGAATTTTAGAGAGAGAAAAGCAAAAACATCTTAGAGCAAAAGAGAAGCAAAATTCGTCCAAGTGAAGATGAGTGCTGCTATAGTGAAATTTTAAGATTTTATTTATGATTTTTCATGCTTAATCAAGCTAAAATAAGGTCAAATACAAGTTCCTAAGATCAATTGAAGCCTTTATTAGTGAAAATCCAAGAAAAAGAGATTGAATTGAATTCTAGTGTGGAGCTTGAAGGAGTTATTAAATTGAAGAAATTGGTGAGGTGAAGAAAATCGAGACCGGTAACGGGAGTAGAAATCCAGAGCGAAATTGAGCTAGGAGTGGTTATGAGTGAAAATCTGCCATTTTATTTATCTTTCATTTATTATGTTTCGGCGTAATGAAATTGTATGTTTTATGTGCTTTCAATGTATAAACATGATTTATGATTTTGATATAGATCCATAGATATGCTGTTACATGTTCAGTTTAAGAAACAGCTTTAAAACTACAGCATTAGTTTCAAAAGGCCATTGGTACCCTCAGATTACAATGATGGTGATGGTTTAAGACCCGGCCGGTATATCTTGTACACATGGACAGGTTTTGGGGGGTGTGTCACTAACTCCGAGAAGTCGGGTTATCGAATTATGTGAGTCGCTCTATGTGTACGGGGTATTGTCTCGTTACATGTATGCGATGTCGGATTCCACTGGATAGCCAGTGAGATGTCTTGAGATGTCACAGTAGGTGTTGCTAGCTGAGATGTCCCATGATCTACTCACGTGTACGGTGCTAGTTGAGTCACTGCGTGAGTATAGAGCTTTAGGGTTACCATTGGTACAGTTTCAAAAGAAAATGGCCGAGCGAGGGCTTTAATAGCATATCTACCGATCGCATATTAAGCATTTATATATACATGCTAGTTATTATATTTTATAGATTTTGGATATTGTTTTTCGAAGATATAAATAAAACTCGCTCGGTAAGATTTCATCGGCTTAGAAACCATTTTACTGCTTTATACAAGTTTTAGAAACATGATTTATGCATGTCCTTAGCATTTAATATCTATGCAGAATGTTATTTTATTTGAAATCTTAAATGTACTCACTAAGCTCATTTAGCTCACTCGTTTTGTGTTTTATATTTTCTAAACCCCCTTTTCTAGGTGCAAGTCTCGGTACGCAAACTGTTGATTCTCTTACTACTGATTAGTTGGCCAAATCTAAAGATCATTTTATAAATATAAATGTGCTAAGCAGCACTCTTTTACTTTCTGCATAGTAGTTATCGGCTTATGTATTTGTATATATGTTTTGACAAACAAGAAGAGGTTTCGATATTACGATGATCGTTTTACTTTTTTTATAATATGCTAGTTTTGTGGTCAAAATAAATATATTGAGTTTTGTTGGAATTGGTTTTGAAAAAGAACGGAGGTTTGGTAGTATTGAAAAGCAGTTTGAAATAGAAGTTCAATTTTGTTTGCAGGTTTTATATTAGATTTTCAAAAAAATAAGGGAAACTCTACCCTTTTTTTTGTTAATTTAAGAAGTCAATTTCACGTATATTCCAAGATTTTCTTAGTAATAGCAAGAACTAAAAAGGGGTTTGCCTCACGAAATTTCTCAACTTACACAGGTAAATTCTGAGAAACTTTCGTCGGGAAACTGGGCAGGGCTGCTGGGATCTATAATAGAGGGTCTCGGGGTGAGTCCTATTAGATTTAGCACTTCCAAATGAGAGAGATAATCAGCAACTTAATTTTCAACTCATTTTCTATCTTTAATATCAAGATCAAACTATTGCAACAATAGAATCCATTGAATGAGCCTAGGCTTTGCATCTTTTTTATTAATGAGATACTTAATTGCCCAATGATCAGTAAAGACTGTGACCTTAACTCCAATAAGGTAAGCACAAAACTTTTCAAAAGCAAAGACTACCGTTAAAAGCCTTTTTTCTGTGGTAGTATAGTTGGATTATGTATCATTGAAAGTCTTGCTAGCATAATATATGGTGTAAAAAACTTTCTCTCGGTATTGTCCTAGTACAGCACCCATAGCTAAATCACTCGCATCATATATTACCTTAAAAAGTAAGTTCCAATTAAGTGCTATTATGATAGGCACAGTAGTGAGCTTCTTCTTCAAAGTTTCAAAAGCATTAAGACATATATCATCAAAACTGCACTTCCTTTTCAAGTAAGTTGCATAAAGGTTTGGAGATATTAGAAAAATCTTTTATAAATCGTCTATAAAATTCGGCATGTCCAAGGAAACTTCGCACTTCTTTTACGTCAGTTGATGGTGACAACTTATCAATGGTTTTTATCTTCTCTCTATCAACTTCAATACCATGGGCAGAAATGTTATGATCTAAGAATATGCCTTCTTTGTCCATAAAATGGCACTTTTCCAAGTTAAACATTAAATTGATATCTTCACATCTCTTGAGCACAAAAGCTAGATTATCAAGGCATAAATTAAATGAATCGCCAAAAATAGAAAATTCAACTATAAATACTCTATGAAGTGCTCTATAATATCTGAAAATATGACTATCATACAATGCTAAAAAGTGGCTGGAGCATTGCATAGTCTGAAATGCATCCTCTATAAGGCAAATGTATCATATAGGCATGTGAACGCGATATTTTCTTGATCTTCTAAAGCAATTACAATTTGATTATAACCGTTGCATCTATCCAAGAAGCAATAATACTCATGTCTAGCTAATCTATCCAATATTTAATCGATGAAAAGTAAGGAAAAATAGTCATTGCGAGTGGCTTTATTTAGCTACAGTGATTCCATGCATATCCTCTAACTAGTGATAATCCTAGTAGGGATTAAATAATTATTCTCATTTTCCACCACAGTGATTCCTCCCTTTTTTTGGTACACATTACACCGGGCTTACCCATGAGCTGTCAGAAATAGGGTAAATAATCCTTACATCTAGCCACTTAATGATCTCATTCTTCGCTACATCTTTCATTACTGGATTTAATCACCTTTGATGCTCTATTGTAGCCTTGTGTCCTTCCTCTAACAAAATTTTATGCATGCAAAATGAGGGATTGATTCCTTTGATGTCAGCAATTGTCTATCCTATTACTCTTTTATGATCTCTCAAAACCCTCAACAATTTTTCTACTTAGAACTAATCAAGTTGTGCATAAAATATGACTGGCAAAGTAGAAGATTCTCCAAGGAATGTATACCTTAAGTGACTCAGTAAGAATTTCTACTGCGTTTTACTAGTTTATCCCACTGCATCTACATTTGTCTGCTGCTGCACATTATATTCTACAGTAATTTCTGCACTTCTACACTATTTTCTGCATCATTTACTATAATTTCTAATTTTTTTGCACTGTTTGACTGTAATTGTTTGCCACTTTTCAAAGAGATAGCTTTGCACTGCTCTTTATCCCCTCTTAGATTAACTTCAATATTGCTCGGTAAGGTCTCTTGAGGTCAGTTATTTAGGGCTGCAACAAGTTGCTCAATTTGAGTCTCTAGAGTCTTCAAAGATGCGGAATGGTTTTATAAGATAACATCATTAGACTTTATATACTGCATAAATATTTCTTCCAAAACCTATTTTTTCTCTTGTGAGGGGTGAAATCCATATAGGTTAGGTTTAGGTTGTTGCCATTGGTTGTTACCCCTAAGAAATATCAGGATGATTCCTCCATCCTAGATTATAATAGTTCGAATGTGGATTATTCTACTATCTATTATAGTTCTTCATATAGTTTGCTAATGCCATGCATTGCCTATTCATATGATTGTCATTACAGAAATCATAAGTCACATTTTAGGTCTTGATGGCATTCACGGCATCGAATTTCTTTGTCAATATATTGATCTGTGCAGCCAATGCATTGAATGCATCAATATCATAAACTTCGGCAACCTTCCTTGGTGTAACTCTCTTAACAGGCTATTGATAGTTATTTGATGCCATCTCTTTGAATAACACATATGTTTCACCTGTAGACTTGTTTATCAAAGCCCGAGCCCTTCTAGCAAGGCATCTACAAATTTTTTTAAATGACTTACTAGCCTATTGTAGAATATTTGGACTAATAGCCATTTAGGAACTCCATAGTGAGGACACTTCCTCAACATGTCCTTGAAGCACTCACATACCTCATATAATGACTCACCATCAATATGCACAAATGAGATGATGTCATTCCTCATCTTTGCTATCTTCATTAGTGGAAAAAACTTTGTTAAGAACTTTTGCGCTAGGTCATCCTACATCGATATGGATCCTGAAGAAAATGATATCAACCAACTCTTAGCCTTATCCCTTAATGAGAAAGGAAATAGTTACAGCCTGATAGCATCATCTGAGACTTTATTAAACTTGGATGTATCATAAATCTCTAAGACATTCACGTTATGCATATTGGATAGTCATTGAGAGCTCCGCTAAATTGCACAGACTCTTTAAGCATCTGAATAGTACTTGGCTCGATCTCAAAGTTGTTTACATTAATAGTCAAGCGCCAAATACTAGACTGAAAACCTTTTGTTGTAGACACAGCATAATCCGTCAAAGATCTTTGCGGTATCATAGGTTTAAACATAGAATTATTGATATTGTCGTGATTCCTGGCTATATTTTTGTTTTGATGTTGTTCACATCAAAGTCTTCAGAATGTTCTTTCAATCTCAGGATAAAAGAAGCTAAATCTTCAGTCTTGGTTCTTTGCATGAACTATCAAAATTAAAAATAAAGAAAGTAACTAAAATTGAAAAATAAAATCTAAAGTAAAGGTAAGATAGTATAGTATTAGTATCAATCTAAGAATAGATAAAACTAATCCCTATCAATGGCGCCAAAAACTTTATGTTTGGTAAAATAGCTCAGTGCAAGCGCACGCTATTGTATCAAGTAATATAAGGGTTAAGTCCAGATTATCGTTCTTACAGAGACTATTGTATCTATTTCTTTTAATCAATTACTAAAATTACTCTATTTTACTTTTTTCCATAAAATTCTAGAGATGGATTTTAATTAATTAAACTACTGTTATCAAATTAAACCTAATTAAATACCAAAGGCAATCAAAGATTGAATTTACTAATTGAGAAGCAATCTAGGATTTCGACGTATCCCTAGTATTTCATTGAATTCCTTAACCCTCTTAGTTACTCCCTTATTACCATTTGATTGGCTAGACATTGATTTCATCATAAGCTTCTGTCGATGGTCAAATAATTATATCACACCTTAACAATTACCTATATGTCTATGGTAATCCAAATAAGATGTAACTCATTAAGAACAAATTTAAAATCAAACTATACATACCACTTAGGTATATGTCTATCCTATATGGAACTCAGAGTTGTTACCCTATGATCATGCATCAATCTATCCTAGGCTAAACAATGAATCCTTTTGACAAGTTCATCATGTTTCCTTAAACATTCAAAATGGTGATTAGGTATAATGAAAGCATTAAGATCATATATAATGAATCAATTGTGCTGTATTAAGTTCATAACTAAGAGTTTATAAAATTCAATTATATATTAGGTTCAAAATGTCTAACCGTAGATTAAAAGAGTTTAGCTCATGATTAACACAAGAATATCAAAAAAAAAAAAAAAATATCATGAACAAGTTCATCTAAAAAGAAGACAGAGAATAACACAAATCATGCCCTAGGTTGCTCTTCTTTCTCTTGAATGCACTAAAACTTTCTCTCCAATCATTAATAATTTACCTTGATCTCTAGATTTTCTTGTGAATTCAGTTTGCTCTGTGTTTTCTTCTAAAATCTTTGTGTTTTTGCTCTGTAAAGTATGTTTTTATATGTGTTTCAAAATCCTAAGGTTGAAGGCCTTCAAATCCAAGTCAAAATAGGAATTTTGAGAGGGCCTTTTATACATCACACGAGTATTGTGGTGCTGAAACTTGGAATACGAGCATAGATGGCACCTGACCGGGTGCCGCAGCGCCCAGCTACTGACCGGGCACTGCGGCGCCCCGACCTAGGTTGAGTCACTTTCGTATTTCGAGTACATCTCGCTTGTTTCTCATCTGAATCGCTTCCAGTTAATTCCTATTTGTCACATTTTCCCTCATGCACCTATTTAAGATTAAAAAAATATGAATAAATAGCCAAATATTCATAGTTTAGAGCAAAATACCCACATTAGGTACTAAATATACTATTATAATTATGCCCAAATATTCACAGTGTTGTACTAATAATGGAGACTGGTGGATTCATTGTCATTTACCCTCTACCATTTACTATTTTTTAATTATGTTTTTTACAAATTTATAAAACATATATCTTATATAAAAAAAATACTAAGTATAATTAATAAATCCTAATTTGGGTCTAATTTTATTGGGCCTAAATTTATTAGTCTAAATAATCCATTTATATAGGTCTAACAATTTAGGTGAACCTAAATCTTCAATTATAGGTATTCGTTAATTATCTTATAATTAATAAAATTAATAATTTTATTAATATTTTTCTAAGTAATCATAAATCAAACTATTTAATATAGGTTACTTAGAACTATGTGAAATTATCAAATTTGACTATTAAATTTATTTTACATAATTTGATTAGTTATGCAAGTTCTAAACATGCTACTTAATCCACTAATTTAACCATATTAAAGATAAGTTGCCATAACAACATAAACAATTTAAACTCTAATTATGGCATGTATGCATTGTTGGAGCTAGTGCTTACGTGCTATTCTAATATTGTATGAATATTAATATTTAATATTTATACAATAAATAGTTCGAATAAAATCGTTAACATTAAAACATATATGGTACATTACTTGTAACATTACAGACATTGTATAATCTGAAGGAGTTCAGATCTGGTCTAAAGGAGTTTAGATTAGCTCTAAGAGTTAGCATCATTGATAATTATAAATGTTAAGGAGATAGCAAGTTATAATGGTCGGTGAATTCTAAGGAGTTAGAGCTATGTCTGTAATGGGACAAAGACCTGAGGGTATACTAGTAATGACATAGTTGTAAAAGTTGCAATTGTTGGCGGATATAAGGCACGTGTGGGTGTATGCATGTGCAATTGTGTCTATTGCCTAACGCAGCGAAAATGTATAAATTTTGTAATAAACACAATAACTAAAATATATTAATCACATTAATATATTTATGGGATAAAGAACTCACCATAACGTGTAATGTTATACATGTGTTTTTTCTGAAGTCCGCATAGAAACCAACTCGTGTGCAGTTCTAGTCAACAATACAATGGGCTTAGTGAGCTAGAACAGCAGCTCCATATTCAGCCTGAGATTAACTCTTAATCCCCAAAATGGCCGGGAGTATTTTTTATCATTTTCTCCAAAAGGATAAAAAATAGAGAATTTAAAGCAATTTATAATTGCTCCAATTGGAAGCACAGAGAAAATGAAACAATTTCATTTTCCCTCATTTTCCTTTTTTTTTCTTTTTTTCTTTTCTTCTTCTTTCTTTCTTCCTTCTCTTTCTCTCCATTTCTTCTTCCCCTCTCCCTCGACTGAATTGGCCAAATTCTTCCTTCTTTCTCTCTTTCTTTCTTTATATATATATAATATAATATATATTATATAATATAAATAATAATAATTTATAATATAATATATATTATATAATATAAATAATAATATAATAAATATAATATATAATAAATATATTATATAATATAGAAAGAAAGATATTTTGATTATTTAATTATTAAATAATCAAACTAAGAAATGACCATTTTGTCCCTCATAAATAGTTACCAAGTTTACCCCCTAGTGGTACTCAGGTCAAAGGACCACGTATACTACTCAACTCGAGAAGACCCTCCGTTGATGGTTTACATTAAATGTCTATCGAAGACCCTCGTGAGTCTGTCCCATATCTAATCCTAACTAGATACCCATATGTCAATACGAGCTCCAAGCTCACAGTCGGTGTTTAGGCTCAAAATATAACGTGGCTATCGCAGTATAGATTGAGGTGTCGATCCCACGAGGAAGCTCTTGGCAAAATAGGTTGGTAAAGTAAAATATTAAAACAGTAGCAAAGGATAAAATTAATTGATTTAAGTAGATGAGACAGAATTGTCTATGATTTGGAGGAAATGTCTTATGAAAATTCAAACAAGGCTTCGATAATCACAATTATACTTTATAAATCTACTCTACACTTTGATTCAGTGTTTATAACTGAATTGACAGTTTTACATCTAAACAATCAATCGGAAGATTTGTAAAATATAACACATTTAATAACACATACATTTGATATGACTAAGCTCTTTTGCCAATATTAACACAAATCATGTTTATTTATACAAGTTATCTAAGATCGACAATATATCATTTTGACAATATTGCAGTAAAAGATCATCTTGAATATCAAATATTTTCCTTACATGTTATCCAAGATCGACAATATATCAATTTGACAATATTGCAGTAAAAGATTAACATATAAAACAATGTAACCAATAACAATTATAATTCAACAAGAATCACATAAGAAAAGCATGACTAAACATATATGAGACATGAGAATTATAACCTCTGGATTATAGAAAATAAACTAGATAAGAGTTTAATCAAAACCAAACTTACAACATTTGTAGCTCTTGACAACGAACCAAAGCATAGAAGTGGATTTATTACACATAAAAGTTCATCTCTTAGCCTTGCCAAAAAATGCTAGCCTAGATTATAATACATGTTAATGAGAAGAAAAGAAGAGAGAATTATCTAATATTGAAAACGTCCTAAGAGTCTCCTTATATAGGCAATGAATGGCAATATGTCATGGATGACATCAATCTTTAATAATTTTAGGCCAATAACTTATTCATCCACTTGCAGCACTTTTTTGATAATATAAATGACCGATGTAGCCTCTGTGACCGACATGAAAGTTGTAGCATTTTGTCTCTTCTTTCTATAGGCACTGAGTCACGCAAATTGGATGAGTATCGAATGCGATATGAGAAAAATTCCAAAGATACATCAGATTTTGGCCAACAACCCTTTTATCCACTTGCAATGCAATTTGGTCCATGATAACGGCTAATTTGGACTTTATCATCAACATACAAGTTGTTGATAGTTAAGTTATAATTTGAAATCTTTAAGAATTATACCAATCGAGTACTTATTTTGTGAGATACGGTCTAAATACGTGAGTTGGGTCAAGCTGGGCAAGAAGTTGTAGCTCGATTCTATTGTATCTCAATTTTTGGCCCATAACATGTTGGATTTGGCTTTTCCACTATTCTTCAAATTTGTGCAAGATTGAGTCATGTTGCACCAGGTTCAAGAATTTCTTCATTTTGATTTCTACATTGAGAGTTATGTCCATTTCACCTAAGCCTGTCCAAAAAACATTTATTAATCACAATTTAAGGAGAACACTTTATTTCAAGCTAAAACTACAGAAAATGCTAAAATTAGTGACATTAAATGGTGATTGAATCTCTTAACAAATATGCATTTTCATGTGTTCATCACAGCCCCCAACCAGCTTATTGCTAGTCTCTAGCAATTCAAGCGTAAATAGAATATGCAAAACTACCTAAGCATTTCAAACAAAACGTCAGTTCAAGATCACTGTTGCTATCATGGTTTTTTTTTTTTCAATTACAACTTCCAAAATTTGTGTGTGTATGAATTAAGCCATAACCATCTGACCACAAACCACAATAGATATAGCCTTGAGACTTTCTCCAAGTAAAAGCCTCAACTCCATATCCTCACAGGTGTATGACTGTTTAAAAGGTTAGAACTTCTCTTATGGAGTTGGAAAATAGTTAAGCACTCAAGAAAAAGTCAATTTTAAGGACAGACATATAAACTAACATTGATCCAAAGATAGAAAAATCATTTGTTTAAAAATCAATTATTCTTATCATACGCCAGCTTTAGAACTTCAATTGGCTTGTGAGAATAATACAAATACAACTTGGTGAAAAAACTGCTTTACAAAATATTTGTCTTCTAAAATTGAATGAAGACTTTATTAAACTGAATTGCTTCTTTTTTTTTTTGAAATTTGTTTTTTAAAATTTTTTTTATAGAATACAAGGAAGCATTACAGAGGTTTCTCACCAAATTATATTATACACAAATGCAACCAACTTATTCTGTAATTTAAATAATATTAATCTAAATAAAAATTAACCAATTCAAAGGATCAATGAAGGTTCATAAGCTGTTTTCTCAACCTTTCCACTTACTCACAAAAGATATGTGAGATTAGAAAAATATATACTTAAACATGAGAATTCTCCTGGCTATATAAATTGAATCATCCATCTTACCACAAGGCTTAGTATTGTGCTCAAAAATATTTTGGAAGTCATTCTTTAGTAACCTAAATAGAAACAGTGATTTAACCTAAACAATTTTGAAATCATACCTAGGCAGAAAAGCAAATTCCTTTATACAAGAATTACCAAGACTATAAAGCAATAAACAACAATACATGAAACATAAAACAAAACAACAAAAAGTTAGTTAAAATGTATTTCAAAAGTTAGAACTAAAACTCTTTACTCTGCCATTCTAACTTGACATAGAATGCGTCTCAAGAGTTCAAGAATAAACTCTTTACTCTGCCATTTTAATCAAGTATCGGACCACAATTTTTTTTTTAAAAGTACGACTTGTGTCTACTATCCTCCCCCAAACCAGATGAAACATTGTCCTCAATGTTTAAATAGAAAGAGATAAAGTATAATAGACATTACCTGAAACGCCAGTTATTTGAAAGAAACAAACCTGAGAGACATTTAAGCAAATATAAACTAAAATGATGATGCTGATAAATAAATAAAAGAAAGAAAAATTTACAAACGAAGTGTCAGATCCAATTTTCGCTTATTAAGGCCCACTGACCAATCGATCCGAGTTATTGCTGGGTCAGGTTCGTAGGTAACTGTCTGTAATTTGTTATTCAATTCATCCGCCTCAATAGCAGAAACCAGGATCTGTCCTGCCGAATGTGAAATAAAATTCTATTCCACAGCTTGATCAAGAAAACAAAGTAAGCAATCAAAATAGTTATTAACATTCAACAAACCTATAGGTTTTCGGTGGATATTCAGTTGGGCCCAACAGACAATTTGAAAAATTTCTTCCAAGGTACCAAAACCACCTGGTAAAACAATAAAAGCGTTTGCATTACAAAGCATTCTAGCTATACGTTCATGCATGGATGAGAATCGTAATTCTTTCCCTATTGGTTTCCCGGTTAGGTTTTCCACGGCTAAAGCTGTAGGAATAATACCTAAAACTTGACTCTCTCCTAAATATGCAGCTGTTGACACACACCTCATTAACCAAAGGCTACCCCCTCCATAAATCAAATGAATTTCTCTTGCAGCTAATGCTTTTCCTAGATTGTTTGCAGCTTCTACAAACACTTTACTCTCCCCAGGACTAGATCCATAAAATACACATATATTTCAAAATTGTTGAACTAGGGTTTCCTCCATATTTACACTCACCTTTATCTCAATATATGAAAATGAAGAAAATGAGGTGTTGTATTTATAGAGTACCAAATGATAACAATGATTATGGTAACCCAACAGTTTGTCAAAAGAGAGTTAAAAATAAACACAAAAATTTAAACATAATGACCCACATGCATTATTAAACAAAAAGATTTAAATTTAAGACATCTACATGAGTAGCCCTACTATTTATAAAATAAAATTTGAAATTAAAACACATGTATTTACAAGTAGTTGTGATTGTGGCTTACATCTTCCTCTAGTTTACGTCCAGTAACAGCTTAAACGCCCTCAATGGGTCGGGGATAGGCATCCCATCCAATTTTCTTATAAATTGGCAAACATGGTCTTTTAGAGTCAGATTTTTGAGACTATACCGTTGATGTTCAATTTTGAATTTGTTCTATAAATCGAGAAGTTCACGTTGCACGAGCCCACAGGGATGCGTCTTAAGAGTCAATGGGATATCATCCAAAGACTCCTTACTCAGTCCATCCTTAATGAACTAAATTTTGTCTTCTCGATTTCTAGATGCAAATCTTAAAGAACGACAACTCCAGTTACAATTCCATCGAGCACATTTATGACAGACTTGTAACCTCTTTGCTCGTCGCCTTTTAGCATAAGAGCTTTTTCCAAGACCAGGCATATGAGAAACAAAATCATTTACAGATTCATCAGATAATCAAACCTTGGCTTCAATTAACCAACAAAGATCCACAAGGATATTACCCAACATCAATAGCCTTTGTCTTTCACACCGTGCTTTATAAATCTTAAGTAAAGCATTTTAAGGCAATGAAGGAAAATGTTTTTTAAGGTTGGCAAGAATGCGATCCATTTTGAAAGAAAGAAAAGAGATGAATGCACAGTTTGAGGGACAGTTTTTAGAGAACTGAGGAACCGACTTTAATAGTCACGGAGTACCGTATCCACCACTTGACCGGAAAATAAAATCACACTGAAGAAAAAATGAAAGGAAGAAAATAAAGTAAAATAAAATGTATAAAAGCAAAAATAAAAAGTCAAAAGATAAACTATAGACAAAATATAAAATATGGTACAGATAGATTAAACCTGATCAAGCATGATAGGCAGGATCCACAAGAGGGATCTCGCCTAGGTACATAGAGTGGTCTACCTTTTTCACATAGCTTTTTAACCGCTGTCCATTCACTTTGAAAGTTCGTCCATCAGATGGGTCCTCTATTTCGACAGCACCATTAGAAAAAACGTGCTTTACCATAAATGGACCAGTCCATCGAGATCTCAACCTTTCAGGGTGTAAATGCAATCAAGAATCATAAAGATAGAGCCGTTGATTTGGCTCAAAGTGTTTCCTTAAGATCTGTTTATCATGAGCTACTTTCATTTTAGCTTTGTAAATTCTAGAGTTGTCATATGCATCATTTCGTAGCTCTTTTATTTCTGGCAATCGTAACTTTCTCTGGAGACCTGCAGCATTCGAATCAAAGTTAAGGGCTTTAATAGCCCAATAAGCTTTATGCTCTAGCTCAACAGGTAAATAGCAAGCTTTCCCATAAACAAACCGGTATGGAGACATTCCTAAGATGGTTTCGTATGCAGTACGATATGCCCATAATGCATCAAAAAAGCGTAGAGACCAATCTTTGCGATTTGGGTTAACCGTTTTTTCCAAAATATGTTTAACCTCTCTATTTGCTAGCTCGGCTTGTCCATTTGTCTATGGATGGTATGCAATAGAAACTCTGTGAAGAACACCATACCTGCATATCAAAGCTTCAAAAGAATGATTACAAAAATGTGTTCCTTGGTCACTAATGATGACACGTGGCATACCGTACCTAGATAACTCATTTTCTTTTAAGAATTTTACCACAGTTGTATTATCATTAGTACGATAAGCTACAGCCTCTACCCATTTTGATACATAGTCAACAGCTAAAATGATGTAAAGGTAGCCAAAAGATGAGGGAAAAGTGTTGGGATTTGTGCTTACGTGCCATCCCATTATGTATGAATATTTGTTTCATATTTATACTAGTGTTATTATTTTAATAAATCGCTAATTATATTTATATATGGTAAGATGCTTGTAACGTTTCAGACATTGTATGATCTGAAAGAGTTTAGATCTGGTCTAAATGAGTTTAGATTAGTGCTAAGAATTAGCAACGGTGAGAGTTATAAATGCTAAGAGTTGGCACTGATAAGAGTTATCAGGTTATAAGAGTCAGCGATATCTAAAGAGTTAGAGCCTTGTCTGAAATGGGACAAAGACCTAAGAATGTATTAGTAATGACATAATTGCAAAGAGTTGCAAATAGTGCTAGGAAATGTCATTATGCAAATATGTTCTCAAATATTATGTTCCTGATCTATCTTCACTGATGCAGGTCTGTCAGTGAATACCTTAACAAATATATAGATTGATGTATGTCTATATCTGGATGGTCCAGATGGTTAGTCTTAGCAAACCACGAGTTTAGTGGAAGCTCGTATAGAGATACAGGTATTCAGTAAGGACTGAATACTGAACAGACTCACAAAGATCTCCAATAGACATCCCATAAAGCCGTCAATGGAGGATCTTTCGAGTTGAGTAGTATTCGTGGTCCTTTGACCTGAGTGCCATGGTGGGTTTGTGAGTGATCCACCATACTTTGGTTCCACACGTGTCAGAAACCTTTCATGGTCTGACCGTTGGGTGTCGCTGGGTATAGTCCAATGCTAATGGAGTCTGGTGTGCATAGATATGGGATCCATCAGCTCATTTGGGTGAGTATTATATCCTAATACTCTATAGATTGTATTTCAGAAAGTCTTATGGCCATAAGCAATAATTCCCCAGAAAAGAGTTTAACCCTAGGGATAAATAATATTACAAAAGTGTTTGGGAATATTATTTATTGAAATACAATTCAAGAGATAAGATTTCGGTTGGGCATATGGAGATTTGACAGTGTTGATCTATATCTCTGCTCTACTCGGATATAAATGATGGAGGGATTATATGAATATGTTATAACCTCAACTTGTATGGTCTAACGCGCCACTTTATAATATCTGTAACGTGTGTGTGGGGCATCGTTCACGGCCGTATGGAGGAGTTCTATATGACAATTCGGGCGTGGACCTAGAGAGTCTCACAATATCAAGTGTACTTGTTGTGCACTGGGGCAGCATAATGAATTGAACAGTTCCATCCTAGAAATTCCAGCAAACCGAAAATATGTTTCGGGGTTCCTCGGGTTGTGCACTTGTTTAAACTTAAATGTTAAGTATATTATTTAATTAGTTGACAAGAGTTGTTAACTAATTAGATATTAACAAGTGGCACAATTTTATTGTATGAATTGTTTTACCATGAATTCAACCATTTACCATGTTAATAAAATCAAATAAGGTAAATATTAATTATTCAAATAGTTTTTGAATAATTAAATAAATAAAATATGATTTTATTTATTTATTATTTTATTCCTAAATGGAAGACATACCTAATTTGAGAAACATAAACTAAATTTAGTGGAGCACCATTTTGTTATTAATGGTTAATTTTATTAGACCATTAAAATGGCCATCAAAAATGATTTTGGTAGTTGGCCACTTAATCTAATTTTGGTGGAGCACTTGTGAAGTTGTTGTAACCACTAAAATAGTTGAGTTTCAATTGTGTTAACATGAGAGTAAATGAAAATTCGTGAAAGGGTGGAGAGAAAAAAAAAGAGTTGGTTTTAGAGAGAGTTTTTCAAAGTACAAAGACTTGTGAGAAAAATCAAAGGAGAAAGAAAAATAAATCCTTTATATTTTTCTTTCTAGAATCAAAACCTTATTGCTGGAGATCATACTGCTACTATTCTAGCTTCACAATCCCACCGGATTATTGTGAACTAGAATTGGACAAGAGTGCACTTCAAGGTGAGCTCAAACTTGGAGTAAGGATATCCGAAATTGGAAATTTTCATCGGAGATCTTCAAAGGTATGTTTTTGTATTCTTAAATTGTTAAGAATTGAACTACATGTGTATATATTGATTACTTGATAAAGTCCGCTGCCAAATTCATGTATATGATGCATAATTTTATTTTTTTCAATATGTACACAATCACATGCATACACCCTAAAATACGTCAACAAGAAAGGACCCATAAAATCGATACCCCAACAGTCAAATATCTCGATAACAAGAATAGGGTTAAGAGGCATCATATTTCTTCGAGATAAAGCACTTAACTTTTGACATCTTTCACAGGAACGACAAAAATTATTAGTGTCTTTGAACAAAGTGGGCCAGTAAAGTCCACACTGTAAAATTTTCACAGCTGTCTTTTTCATAGAAAAATGGCCACCACAAACAGCACTATGGCAAAAATTTAAGAAACTAGAAACTTCATTTTCAGGAATGCAACGTCTCATGATTTGGTCAGAACAGTATTTGAAAAGATATGGATCATCCCAATAAAAATTACGTACCTCAACCAAGAACTTACGCTTATCTTGTGCACTCCAGTCAGATGAAAGTTCACCATAAACCAAATAATTTATGATATGTGCATACCAAGGTATTTAGCTTATAGCAAAAAGATGTTCATCAGGAAAATCATCTCGAATGGGTGGCAAATCAGTGGAGTCAGTGAACTCAAGGTGGGATAGATGATCAACAACAACATTTTCAACGCCTTTCTTGTCTTTGATGGTTAGATCAAATTCCTGCAAAAGACGAATCCACCTAATTAAACGGGCTTTAGCATCCTTCTTAGAAAGAAGGTACTTAAGGGTTGCGTGATCAGTAAAAATAACAATAGGTGAACCAATCAAATAAGAACGAAATTTATCTAAGGCAAAAAAAATAGCTAGTAGTTCTTTTTAAGTAGTAGTGTAATTCATTTGAGCATCATTCAAAGTCCTACTAGCATAATAAACTACAAAGGGTTTTCCCTCCCTACGTTGCCCAAGAACTGCTCCTACAGCATAATTACTTGCATCACACATAATTTCAAATGAGAGGTTCCAATCCAGTGATTGCATGATAGGAACGGTGGTGAGTTTGGCAATGAGTGTTCGGAATGCCTCCTCACACTCCTGTGTCCATGTAAATTTTGCATCTTTTAGCAAAAGGTTACACAATAGTCTAGATATGGCAAAACTTTTTTGTATAAACCTTCTGTAAAAGCCAGCGTGTCCAAGAAAGGATCGGATATCTTTTACCGTTTTAAGTGTAGGTAATTTAGAGATTAATTCAATTTTTGCCTTGTCAACCTCTATCCCTCTTTCAGATAAAATGTACCCCAAAATGATTCCTGAAGATACCATGAAATGACATCTCTCCCAATTTAGCACCAGTCCTTTTTCTTCACACCTACTCAAAACAGATTTCAAGTTAAGTAGGCATAAATCAAAAGAATTACCAAAAACAGTTAAATCATCCATAAAGACTTCCATGCATTTTTTAACCATACCAGAGAAAATACTCAACATACAACGCTAAAAAGTAGCTGGTGCATTATATAATCCAAATGGCATTCTACGAAAAGTATAAGTACCAAAAGGGCATGTGAAATTGGTTTTTTCTTGATCTTCTATAGCTATCTCAATCTTGTAATATCCTGAATACCCATCAAGAAAGCAATAAAAAGGATGTCCAGCACGTTCTAAAATTTGGTCGATAAAAGGCAATGGAAAATAGTATTTTCCTAGTGGCTGTGTTTAATTTTCTATAATCAATGCACATTCTCCAACCACTTACTACCCTAGTTGGAACAGGTATCCCATTCTCATTTTTAACAACAGTGACCCCAGATTTCTTAGGAACTACTTGAGTTGGTGACAGGACCCGACCCGAGACCCTCTACTATAGATCCCAGCGGCCCTGCCGGGCACCTCGACGGAAGTTCCTCCAAACCTAACTGGGTATGTTGAGAAATTTCGCGAGGCGAACCCCTTTTTATTTCTTGTTACCATTAAGAAGGTCTAGTAACATACACGAAAAAATGACATCTTAATTTTAAAAACAAATGGACAGAGTTTCCCATGTTTTTCGAAAAATCCATATAAAACATGCAAAGAAATTTCACTTCTTTTTCCAATACATCTCAATTCTACCAATTCGGACCTCCGGTCTTTTCCAAATCAAATCCAACACAACTCAAAAGTTTCAATTAAATCACAAAATGAGCATACTCATGTAAAGTAAAGATGATCATCAAAATCTCAAAATATTTTCTTGTTGGTTCGAAACATACATACAAATATACATGCCTACTACTACTATACATAAAGTAAAGAGTGCTATTTAGCACATTTACATGTACAAAAATAATCTTCAGATTCGGCCCACTACTCAGCAACAGGAGAATTAGCAGCTTGCGTACCAAGACCTGCACCTGGGAAAGGGGTTTAAAAACATAAAACATAAAACGGGTGAGCTAAAGGAGCTCAGTGAGTGTAAATGAGATTTCAGTAAAATAACATCATGTATAGATAATAAATTCTAAAGTTCATGCAAAAATCATGCTTCTAAAACTAATGTAAAACTGTAAAACGGTTTCTAACATCATATGCTATTGAAATCTTGCCGAGCAGGTTTTATCTACATCTTTGAAAAACTATATTCAGAATCTGTATAACATAATAACTGCTGTGTGCATATAAATGCATAAATGCTATCGGTAAATCAAAGACTAGTAAAATCCTCGCTCGGCCATTTTCTTTCTAAACTGTATCAATGGTAACCCTAAAGCTCTATACCCACGCAGGGACTCAACTAGCACCGCATACGTGAGTAGGTCATGGGGCACCTCAACTAGCAGCACCCACGATGACATCTCACTGGCTACGCAAGGGAATCCTACATCGCATGCATATAGCAAGACAATATCCCGTACACATAGAGCGACTCACATGACTCGACATCCCAACTTCCCAGAGTTAGTGACACACCCCCAAGACCTGCCCATGTGCATGGGATATACTGGCCGGGTCTAATACAATCATCACCACTATAATCTGAGGGTACCAATGGCCTTAAAAACGAATTCAGAAATTTTAAAACTGTTTCGCAAATCGATCATATAAAAGCATGTCTATGAATATATCAAGATCACAAATCATGTTTATGCATCGAAAGCTCATAAAACATATATAGTCATTGTGCAAAAACATAATAATCGAAAAGTAAAAGAAATGGCAGATTTCCACTCACAACCGCTCCGCGCTCAATTTCGCTCCTGATTTCTGCTCCCGTTAACGCTCTCGGTTATCTTCACCTACGCGCCATAAATGACATTTAGAACCAAATCGAATACTAGAATCTCCTTTAACTACTAAATGCCCTAATCGGCATACAAATCCCGGATGTAAACTACTTCCCAATTTTAGTTACGGAGCTATAATCGAAACTAACTCACCATCCGGCGCCCTGAAAATTATTGAAGACCTTATAACTTGGTTGGACATAATTGCCCTTCACCTTTCCAACATGGACAATTATGTCCCATTTTCTTCATTTTTGGTTTTTCCATCAACCATATACATTCAATTCACAATATGCACCATTTACACACAACAATTCAATCAAAATACCACTCAATTCCTAACTTTCCTAAAGTGGCAGAATTTCACCCTAGGTTCCAACACATTCCTTTTCTCAATTTCTTGTTCCAATTACAACTAAATCATACCAATTTCATTCTAAAACCGTAATTACAACCAATTGAAATTTCTACAACAAAATCACCAAAAACCCTAATTGTCACCTTGCCAATTTCTTCAAATTGATGACTCCTTCAAGCTCCACACTAGAATTCAATTCAATCTAAGCCAAGAATACACATAAGAACATCAATTAAAGCATTCTTGAAATCTCACTTATCAAACTTATAAAAGATGCTTTTCTTACCTCTTTTTCTTGAATTTCCACTAATAGAGACTTCAATTAGGCTTAGGGATTGGTTTGTAACCTTATTTTGGCTTGATTATTCATGAAAATTCATGAAAATAAAACTTGAAAGGTCACTGTAGCAGCCTCCCTTTCCAAGCTCGAATTTTCTCTCTTTTATTCTAAGTGTTTGCTTTTGATCTTCTTCAAAATTCTACACACTTTCAACATATTTATAGTCCTCCCTCAATTTACCATTTTGCCCTTCAACTTTCTCAAAATTACTAATTTGCCATTAGTTGAAAACTAATTATGTAATTAGTTCATTTGTAACTATCTAGTTGGAATAGTCCAAAGAACTAACTAGAACTTCCAACTTGGCAATCCATGAGATTTCTTCTAATTGGTCCATTCTCTAATATATGGATTATGTTTCTCAACAAAGGCTTGTTCCATTCATAACCCTTAAATGGAAATTCATGTAGTAAATTGGAATTTTCTTTTCCAAGCCATTAGAGAAAAATTCTAAAAATATTCTAGGGTCGTCCGGTGCACCGATCGAGTGTGAAATTACCAAATTAGGTCTAATATCTCTCATGTGCACTATAAAGGAAATATTTCTAATAGGGTTAAAATCGAGTAACCCTACGGTGTCTTATTTGTTCTATACCGAAATCTAGGCGCCAATACTACTAATTAGGATTGGATATTACAGTTAGACTTACCCATTGACTATCAGAAATTGGGTAGATTATACCCGCATCTAATAGTTTCAAGACCTCTTTCTTCACTACTTCTTTCATTGTTGGGTTAAGTCTTCTTTGTGGGTCCCTACGAGGTTGGGCGCCTTCCTCTAAATGAATTCTATGGGAGCATATCAATGGAGAAATACCTTTAATATCAGCTATGGTCCAACCTAGTGCAGACTTATGTTCTTTAACAATTTTATCAATTTTTCCTCTTGTTCAGCACTTAGGTCAGAAGAAATAATGATAGGAAAAGTATCACCTGGTCCCAAGAATGCGTGTTTCAAACTTTTGGGCAGTGGAGAAAGCTCAACTTGTGGTGTCTCGAGGTTTGATGGTTTTGGTCTCTCCTTCTCTCGTGGCAACTGTTCAAAGCGTGGCTGCCAAAATCGAGTCCCTTTATCCTGTGAGTCAAAAATACTAAACACATCAGTTGTTACATCAGGATAATACAATTCTTCAAAATCAAAATTGAGAAGGTTTTTCAAAGAATCAGAGTCATGATTTTTATAAGCTTCTTCTGCTACAAGTGTGTCTATCATATATGAATGATAGCACTCATCTTTTTCTCGTAGTTGTTTGCCAATATTGAAAATGTTCACCTCAAGAGTCATATTCCCAAAAGATAATTTCATTAGACCATTTCTGCAATTAATAAGAGCGTTAGCAGTGGCTAGAAAAGGTCTCCCTAAAATAAGAGGGATTTTTGACTCTATGTTAACAACAGAATGAGTATCTAAAACAAAGAAATCAACAGGGTAGTAAAATTTATCAATTTGCAACAAAACATCTTCTACTATTTCTCGTGGTTTCTTGATTGATCGGTCAACTAATTGTAGGACTACAGATGTTAGTTTAATCTCACCAAGTCCTAATTGCAAGTAAATAGAATAAGGCATTAAATTTACACTTGCTCCTAAGTCCAATAAAGCTTGACCAAACTCATGTGTCCCAATTTGGCAAGAGATTATGGGACATCTTGGGTCTTTATACTTGGGTGGCGTCTTTTGTTCAATCACTGCACTTACCTGTTCTGCCAAGAATGCAGTTTTCTTCACATGGTGTTTTCTTTTGATAGTGCATAAATCCTTGATGACTTTGGCATAAGTTGGAACCTGCTTAATCAAATGCAACAACGGAATATTAATCTTAACTTGTTTCAAATGTTTTAAAATCTCACATTGAATTTCTAAATTTTTTCCAACCGGTCGAAGAGATTGAGGAAAAGGCACTGGGATTGAAAACTTATTTTCGGGCTCTTTTTCCACTGTGGCCTCTTTTTCAAGGGGGCGTCTTTACTACTCGTAGATGTATTAATTTTAGAAGTAGGCTCACTTACAATTTTACCACTTCGAGTAGTAATGGCATTGACTTCTTTAAGATTTTGAACATCAGAAGCAGAAGCTTGTGCCAAGAATTATCCTTTCGGATTGGATTGAGGTTGGGATGGAAACTTACCTCACTCTTGTACAGTTAAGGCACTGGTCAACTTTGTGATTTGACTCTTGATTTCTTTGTTTTCATCTACCACCTGTGCAAGAATTGTTTCAAATTTTTTATTAGTCTTACTTTGTGCCTCCATAAAAGCTTGTAATGTATCCTCTAAAGAACTCCTAGTTGGTTGTGCATTATATTGAGGTGCAACATAAGACTTGGGCACTTGTTGTTCTTGTTTCCAATGGTTGTTGGCTTGTTGGTCAGATTTCCAACTGAAATTTGGGTGGTTTCTCCAGCTAGGATTATATGTTTCAGAGTAGGGTGAATAAGGCTTCTTGTAAATCCCTAGGGCATTACATTATTCCTCATATATCCCTCTCATCTCAGTATAAGTGGGGCAATCCTGAACTAAGTGTTCTGCTCCTCCACAAACAAAACAGACATCATGTGACTCAACTCTAGCAACTGTGTGGGTGACCCTTCTATCTTTGGTTTTCAAGGCCTCTAACTCCCTAATTAAGACCTCTAATTGGGCTTTGAGGTTATCCTATTCTCTAAGATGGAAAACTCCATTGGGTCATGACCTATTTGTGCTTTCAGTAATGCTAGGTCCAGTCCATGTATGGGCGTTTTCGGCTAAGTCATTAAGAAATTCTATGGCTTCCTCAGAATCTTTGTGAAGGAACTCCCAATTACACATCATCTCAACAAATTGGCGCTCTCTAATTGTGAGTCCCTCATAGAAATAACTAACCAGGCGCCAATTTTCATACCCATGGTGAGGGCACAGATTTAGCAACTCTTTAAACCTTTCCCATGCTTGATATAAGGTTTCACTGTCTTTTTGGGAGAAGGAAGAAATTTGTCTTTTCAGGCCATTAGTTTTATGTTGTGGGAAGTATTTATTGAAAAATGCTTGGGTCATATCTACCCAAGTACCTATAAACCTCAGCCTCAAAGAGTATAGCCAACTCTTTGCTTTGTCTTTCAAAGAAAAAGGGAAAAATTTAAGCCTAACAGTATCTATGGCTTCAGGTTGGCTATGAAAGGTGGCAATTACCTCTTCAAATTCCCTAACATGTATATAAGGATTTTCACTATCTAGACCATGAAAAGTGGGAAGAAGTTGTGTCATTCCAAGTTTAAAATCTGAATGTGGCGTGTTACGTGAAAATATAATGCATGATGGTATGGTTGTGCGAGTAAGATGCAAGTAATCTTTTAGAGTTCTAACGGGGTTTTCTTCGTGTTGGCTCATTGTGTTAGAATTACAAGATGAACTAGAAGGTGAATTCTCTTCACTTACAAATTGTGGGGGTAGTTCTACTTCTAGTTCTCTCACAAATCTTCCTCGTTTGTCTCTAAGTCGATGCATACATCCTAACAATTTTTTTTTTGTTTTTTTTTTTAAGGAAGGAAATGCTTAAGGAAAATTAAGAAGTGGAATAAAACACAACAATAAATAGAAATGAGTTAGGTGGTAAGACCAACCATGAAATATAAATACAATAACTGAACAAAAGATAATAAACTGTAAAGTACGATAAAAAAGTATAATAAATAAATAATAAAAAAAAATACAATAAGTAAATAAAAGAAAAGAAAGTGCAATAAATAAAGAAAAATAAAATGTAAAGTACAACAAATAAATAAAAGGAGAAAAAAATAAAATAAAGTGCAATAAAAAAAAGGTACAATAAGTAAATAAATAAAAGGTTAGGCGGTAGAACCGGCCATTAGAATAAAAAGAAAATACAACATATTAACTAAAGAAAATAAAGTGCAATAAATAAGTAAAAGAAAATGAAAATAAAGTACAATAAAAAAAAGTGTAATAAATAAATAAAGTACAATAAATAAATAAATAAACTAAGTTAGGCGGTAAAACCAGCCATTAAAACAATATAAATTACAACAAATTAACTAAATAAAATAAAATAAATTAGGTGGTAGAACCAACCATGAACAATAAGATGAATTATAAGAAAATAAAACTAATATTTTACAAAGACAAATGTACAAAGTTACCACTTTAGTATTTATAATCGCAACCAACTTTCACTTAGTGTGCCTCCCCGGCAACGACGTCAAATTTTGTTTAGGCTCAAAATATAACGCGGCTATCGCAGTATAGATTGAGGTGTCGATCCCACGAGGAAGCTCTTGGCAAAATAGAAAATAAACTAGATAAGAGTTTAATCAAAACCAAACTTACGACATTTGTAGCTCTTGACAACGAATCAAAGCATAGAAGTGGATTTATTACACATAAAAGTTCATCTCTTAGCCTTGCCAAAAACTCTAGCCTAGATTACAATACATGTTAATGAGAAGAAAAGAAGAGAGAATTATCTAATATTGAAAATGTTCTAAGAGTCTTCTTATATAGGCAATGAATGGCAATATGTCATGAATGACATCAATCTTTAATAATTTTAGGCCAATCACTCATTCATCCACTTGCAGCACATTTTTTATAATGTAAATGACCGATGTAACCTCTGTGACTGATATAAAAGTTGTATTATTTTGTCTCTTCTTTCCATAGGCACTGAGTTCTCATAAATTGGATGAGTATCAAATGTGATAGGAGCAAAATTCCAAAGATATATCAGATGTCGGCCAACAACCCTTTTATCCACTTGCAATGCAATTTGGTCTATGATAACGGCTGATTTGGACTTTATCATCAACATACAAGTTGTTGATAGTTACGTTAGCATTTCACATCTTCAAGAATTATACCAATTAAGTACTTATTTTGTGAGATACGGTCCAAATATGTGAGTTGGGTCAAGCTAGGTAGAAGTTGTAGCCTGATTCTATTGTATCTCAATTTTTGGCCCATAACATGTTAGATTTGGCTTTTCCATTATTCTTCAAATTTGTGTAAGATTGCGTCATGTTGCACCAAGTTCAAGAATTTCTTCATTTTGATTTTTACATTGAGAGTTATGTCCATTTTACCTAAACCTGTCTAAATAACATTCATTAATCACAATTTAAGGAGAACGCTTTATTTCAAGCTAAAAATACAGAAAATGCTAAAATTAGTGACATTAAATGGTGATTGAATCTCTTAACAAATATGCTTTTTTATGTGTTCATCAGTCAGTCAGGAACGACCATCTATACCTGATAGGTACGATATATGCTAATCTATATATAAAAGTATCTGCCAACAAATCCGCATCGGTAGAAATAGATCAGGGACAATAATTCGAGAACATACTTGCGCAACTTGCATTTCTATGCACCCGATTGCAACTCTTGTAACTATGCAGTTACTAGTATATTCTCAGGTCTATGTCCCATTACAGGCAAGGCTCCAACTCTTGAATCTGCTGAGTATTATAACCAGCTAATACTTAGTTGTGCTAACATTTAGCAATTATATGTCTTAGCGTAGCTGACTATGAGCCCTTATCTAAACCCTTTAGATTTAATCCGAACTCCTTCAGATCTACAATGTCTGTAACGTTACATGTATAATACCATATAAATAGGTATTATCGATTTAATAAGAATGTACACTTGTTTAAATACACAAGTATATGTACATTCAGAGATGATAAGTAAGCACCGACCTTAACAATCTCCCACTTGATCTAGTGTCATTCCTGGTGGCATCTTATACACATCAACTCTACGTGTTTCATAAAAACTTTTGGAGTCATGGCCTTAGAAAATAGGTCCAATAAATTATTTATAAAACACTTATACCAATAATCACATCTCTTTCAACCAAGATCCCTCTAGTTATATGAGACTCCTCTCAACATAATTAGAGTACTGGTGTCCTCTTGGCACATTGGTTTGTACAATGGCCTTGTTTTATCGCAAATATATGGGATATGATCCATCTGTCTTGAAACTCTTCCAAGACTAGTGATAAACCTACGAATCCTCACTGCTGCTTTCGCTCTGCCAATTTGAATTAGCAGTGAATCCCAGTTTAGTGTAATTCCAACTCCCTTAGTACTAATGAGAATGAGTACATTCCCAGATGTAGACTCTCTATCATCTATGTCAAACTAGAAGTCTAACTCCGTGTGTCTTCTCATTTGTAAGTTACTTTTTCCATATTTGAGAAACTTATCCTTTGTACCTCCAAGGTACTTTAGGATATGTTTGACTACCATCAAATGGCGGTCAACTGTATCAGACTGAAATTGACTCGTAACTCTTACAGCCAAGCTGATCTCAGGTCTCAAACGCACCATAGCATACATCAATCTCTGAAGAGCTGATGTATCTGATGTGTTAGATACTCTAACTCTCTCATATTTCATCTGAAAAGACACTCTCCTCAAAAGATGAACACCAGGTCTAAAAGATATGTTAACTATCTCATAGTTAATAAACTGTACCTTTCTTAGACACTATTGATGTGAAATGATTTGAGAGAGTCCTATCAGCTTCCTAGCTTTATCTTTATAAAGCTTTAAACCTAGTATAAAGGAAGCTTCTCCTAAATCCTTTATGGAGAAATTCTTACGAGTTACTTCTGACCGATTATAACATACTGACATCATTTGTAATGACCGGTATGTTATCAACAAAGAGCATCAAGAAGACCATTGTACTCCCACTGACCTTTCATGTATACTAAACCAGAAGTCTGTCAGGGCATAAAACCTTCAGGATGTTCCATGAATATCTCTTACTTGAGGTATTCATTCCAAAACACCTTCCTTACATCCATCTGCCAAACTTCAAAGTCATAATATGTTGCAAGAGCCAATAACATTCTAATTGACTTTAGCATCAATATTAGTTCAAAGGTTTCCTCGTAATTGATCTCAAATCATTGAGGATTACCTTTCAAAAACTAATACAGAGCCTTAAAGGTCTCTACCTTCTACCTGGCTCCCACTACCCCTTTGTAAACTCTTTACAACCAATGAGAACAATTCCCACGAGTAGCTTAACCAAGTTATATACTTGATTCTGATGCATATAGTCAATTTTATTTTCATGGCTTCTTGCTGCTTCCCAAATCGATGTCTAACATCGAATCCTTATAGGTCAATGATGATTTTCTTTTACTAAGAAAACTCCAAGTTCACCTTCAGGTATCTACCATACCTAAAAGGTCATTACTTAATTGAGCCTGGGTTCCCATCCTTGGTTCATCGATTTCTAGATTGACTTCACCAAGCCAAATCTTTTCTATGATTCCCACGATCCATGAGAAATCTTTCTCTAAAATAGTGGTAAACTGAGAAACGAACATACTTCACTTCTCTAAATCATAGAACTAGTATCCTATCGAAATATATAGGATACACAATGAACCTATACTTATACCTCTTGACTATTATTTATCTTGCTAAGTAACTCTTACAAAACAAGATGCCCTGCTACGTAACTCTTACGTAAGCAGAACAACCCCAAGTCTTAACTAGTTTAAGATACGGCTTCATTTCTTTCTGTATTTCATACAAAATGAAAGAACAGCTTCTAATGGAACTTTACTTAATAAGCAACTATGTTTGAAGCATATTCTCACATTTATAGATCGGTAACACACATTATCAATTAAACAATATCTAATAAAATCTGAATCCTCCTTACCAAAACATCATTATTTTATGGACAACCCGAAGGACTATAATGAGTAAGAATCTCATTCTTCCTTAAACAAACAAAAAACTTGCTGTTAATGTACTCACTTCCTTGATCTAATCGAAGGGATGTGATGTATATTCTGGTATATTTGGTCATCTCCGTGAATACATTATTCATAAATTAGTTAAGACTGTATGGTCAGATTAGGAATGCAACATTCCTTAACCAAACGGATAAGCATCTCATGCCTATATGACCTAAATTTAAATACCACAACTCCGTTTCATTTAAGGATTTCGATCTACAGACATTTCTAATTTTGTATATAGTGTGAATGTATTAACTGATATTCAGCTAATAAAACATTATACTTATTATGCAATGCAATTATTGTATTGCATACAAGAAGTAAGTCAAGTTGCCCAACAACTTGGACCTACAAGAAATTACCATTTCCTACTCTTAACTTTACTTCTTTAAGCTATTGCAATGAAGTCTCTCTCAATCCCTGCAACATCTTGCAAATATGAAAGGGACGTGCGGTATCTCATACCCAGCTTGAACTGGCATCAAATGCCCTAGAAATGTCTATATGTGACAAACACAGACCTGTGGGAGTCTTCTTGAATAATTATAAGGCTTCTAAGGGTAGAGGGATTTCCAATACCCAACCTAATTGCATTGGAAACACTTTCCATTTACACGCTCTCTTGTTGATCTTTGAATAAATGTTGCCTCTGAGGATTGATACTTGGTATCTGCCTTATCTTCTTCTCCTTTAAACATCTAGTCTCACTAGATATACTTGGAGTAGAAAATAAAGCACCCAGAACAGAGAGGGTCACACTCTCTCTATTCAATCTTTTAGATGTCTTATCAGTACGGTAAACTTTGATCAACAATAAATCCAAACTTTCTGAATCCAGAATACTTCTGTGATTCATCCACCAATCAAAATAATTCCTAGTACATTAGAGTTGGACTTCATCAACTATGTGCACCAACTGATTCGTAGTGGCCATTATTCTTGACAGCTAAACTTACGGGAGATGTAAGCAAAATATTCATTAAATCACTAATACAACGTTTTAAATCATGGGTATACTAAGTATACATAATCCCAGTAATCTCTCAAACGGGAAAACGATAGTTTAAACTTTTTAAACTATACAGTGGGAAGTAGATCCCATTGTAATTTACTCGGGCCTCACGCTGTAGCAATATTGGATAAGTGTATTCCAGATTAACTTATCAATGATCAAATATATGCTACCGATACTACCCTCACGCTATAGCAATTTTGGGCAATACTTTTGTATATAGTTTTCTCATGTCATATTTAATCAGCATAGTCCAAGCCCAACCGACCAAGCCCCTCACGCTGTAGCAATACTAGGACAAGGTCGACATGACTCGTCTAACACTGTATTAACAAGATGGATCAGAATAAAATATTATCTCATAATATAATATTCTTCAATCTGATTAAGAGAGATTTTATTTCTATAGTCTCCATACTTTTAGGAAGGGTGATTCTCAATTTGATTAATTTTTCTATGCAAGCACAACTAACCCCTACCAGTAGGACTCCTATTGTGGTTACTAGCACAGATAAATTAATTCTGATTTATAATGCAGACCGATAACTCTTTATCACTGCAACTCATAAGCCCCAATTTATAATGTAGACTAATAACTTTTATCACTACATCTCATAAATCTACGCATGCAAAATTATTCTTGAAACACTGTTCAAAAATCGATGGGTACAAGGACGAACCTCTAAAGGCCTATAAGGCCTCCATAGAGATGGGGGCAGGGGTTCGAATCCTTAGGGGCGCAGGTAACCTGAGCTGGTTGTGTGGGTGTGCCAGTGCTTGACTAGTGGTGACTAGTGGGGGATGGTGATCCTGGTGTTGGTTGGACTAAAGGGTTAGTGGGCCTCACACAGTCTGACAGCAATCAGGTACTAGAAAATGTGATTATGCAAGTATATTCTTAAACACTATGTTCTTGATTTATTTTCATTGATGTGGGTCTGTTAGTGAATCCCTTTTATATAGATCAGTGTAAGTCTATATTTGTAGGGTACAGATAGTTGTTCTTAGCTAACCATGAGCTTGGAGCTCGTATAGGCATGTGCATATTTAGTCAGGATTGGATACTGAACAGACTCACGAGGACCTCTAATAGACATCCTATAAAGCCGTCAATTGAGGGTCTTCTCAAGTTGAGTAGTATATGTGTCCTTTAACCTGAGCGCCGTGGTGGGCTTATGAGTGATCTATCATGCTTTAATTTCACATATGTCATAGACCTTTCATGGACTGACCACTAGGTGTCGCTGGGTATGTCCGATGCTCATGGAGTTCAGTTTACGTAGATATAGGATCCGTCAGCTTATATGAGTAAAGTTATATATCCTGATGCTCCAAGAATTGTGTTTTAGAAAGTGTTTTGGCCAAAGGCAGATACCCTAGAAAAGAATTTTTTGTAGGGTTAAAAAATATCGCAAAGGAGTGTGCGAATATTATTTTATAGAAATACAAATCTGGAGATAAGTTCATGGATGTGTTTATAGGAATTTGACGGTGTTGATCTATATCCTCGAACTTTCGGGATATAGTTGATGGAAGGACTATACGTATGTGTTATGATCTCAACTTGTATGGTCTAACGTGTTAATTTGTAATATCCGTGACGTATGCGTGGGGCATCTATCACGAACTAATGGAATAGTTCTATTTGACGAATTGGGTGTGGACTTAGAGAGTCCCGCAATATGAAATGTACTCGTTGTACACTGGGGCAGCATACTAGATTGAATTGTTAAATCTAGTAAATTCTAGCAAAACTGAATATTTATTTTAGAAACTCTCGGGATACGCACATGTCAGTACTTAAGAGTTAAGTGCATTAATTAGTTGACAATTATTGTTGACCAATTAAAGAATGACACGCGGTACATAGTGAGCCTTTGATTGAGTTTACCCAAGTGTGTGGTATGGTGGAACCCACTAAGAGGTTTACTTGTTAACCAAATAAGGGCTTAAGGATAATTTCACATATTTGATTATTTAATTGTTAAATAATCAATGCATTTATTTATTGAAAAGTTAAATAAATATTTAACTTAAGTATGGTTAAGAGTTAGCCATATGATTAGGTTAAAAGAATAATTTTATAATTAAATATTATTTAACTTAACCTAGGTTAATTGTTAACTAAGGTTAGGGTAATTAATTATTTAATTATTTGATTATGGAAAAGGAAGTTAACCTAACCCTAGTTAAGTGTTAACTTAAGTTAGGTTAATTAAATATTATATTATTATTATTTACTTGGTGGTTAAGTTTAACTATCCTAACTAAGGCTAAATGTTAACCTAAGTTGTGTTACGTCTAACCAAGTTTAAACTACTTTATATATATTTAAGTGAAAAGTGAAACAAATAAAAGTGATGGTTATTGTAACCTAAGGTGGCCGGCCATTTTGATGGAAAAGGAGATGAAAAATTGTTTTCATATCTTTTGTTTTTAAGTGTTAAGAACAAGTGAGCAATAGTTGTTATTTTATTATTCATCTTCTTCTCCAAAATTAGGCCACCATTATAGCTTTGAATTTGATCATTTTGTTATTCAAGAGTTGGAAAACAAATCAAATTCATTGCTTGGTAAAATAGTTTAAGTGTTAAACTATATAGATTAAGAGTTAATCTAAATAGTTTAAGAGTTAAACCAGTGCTGGAATTAAGGTTGTTATTTTAGCAACTCAAGCCTACCCTATTGAGTCTTAGAATTGCCAATGGGTCTATTTTAGGCGGTACTCCAGTTTAAATTGTACAAAAGACTTACGAGGTAATTATTCTTAATTTTGGTATTAATATGATTAATATCTATCTAATTTCATTAATGTAATAAAATGCAAAATTTATTGTGTTCATTGTTTAAGAAACTAGATTTCCAGCTTACGCTCCATATATATTTGTGTATGAGATACATGAATTATAAATATATGTGAATTTTATGTTATGAACACAAACCACATACACACATACACCCAATGCAGTTTAGAACTGAAGCACCACACCTTACATGCATGTCATATTACAATAATATAAGTAAGTATAAATGCATGACATATGATTATGTTATAATTTATTGCATAAATAATTAACATTTAGTTTAACTTTGATTGGATCCCTTAAATTTTTTAATTACAACCCATAAAAAAAAGGTAAGTAAATTACATAATAAGCACAGGCACGCAGGCCAAGTTATATGTGACTTTCTAAAATTCATAACAAGTTCACTTTATTTTCTTATAATTTTATATATATGGGTTTAAGAACATTTATTGAACTTATTGTATAACTTTACAAGATAGTCTAATTTTTAGACATTTTTATTAAATTTTTGACGACATAACTCCTAAATATTAAAAAGATCATAATCCAATTAAAATATGAGTCTTCTTACTGCACTTGGGCAACAGCATTAAAATTATTGTCGCTTTGATACCAACAGCTACTTAGAGCGGCATGCATGCAGGCCTTATGGCCCTTCCATCGCATGAAAAGCAAAGATGCTTTGCATCACATGGCATTAAAGCCACCAAATTTGCAATAAGCAGCAATTGGCAGTGGGGTTTTTACCCACTGCCAATTCGATCCTTTTTTTTCTCTTTAATATTTCACTTTCTTCTTCTTTCAGCTACGACAAAAACAAATCTATACTTTTTTATGGTTTACACAATTTAAATCTAATTTAAATAAAAGAAATATACAATCAATCTTAAAAGATTATATAATTAATGATCAAAGGATTTATATACGAGACAATCATTTATTGTGCAAATAAAATAAAAATACACGTATTCACTTTACACATATACCAGTAAAACATGATTTAAATGAAATAAATCATAACACCAAAATCATATATTCAAGAAACCATAGCTCTAATACTAATTATTAGAATTATGGAATTCATAACACAGTAGAATAAAAAATAGAAATTCTTTAATCTTTATTTTCATCAAATAAAAACTCTTTTTACCTTAAGGTCTTATAAATATATGGATTTGATATTTTAAAAAATAAATAATAATAAGAATTAAGAACATGCCTTTAATTCATGCTTAGGTTTTTTTACCAAAGGAGTTTAAACCAAATTAAGCCTTTTGTATCACAGTAAGAGGAAGAGTCGGTAGAAGAGTGAGGTTTTAATTTTTTTATTTCTAAAGAAGAATATCAATTATGAGAGAGTGTTTTTATGTATGTTATGCGTGTGTTGAATTTTTGTTTTGGAAACTTGTGTTGATTTTGTTGGGATCCATTATACTAGGGTGTATGCATGTGCAATAGTATTTATTGTACAAAATACATATCATATATATATTTAAGTGTAGCGGAGAAATTAAAATATCCAATAAATACAATAAATAATATATTAATCAAATTATTATATTAGATAGAGTTTGAGAATTTACCAAGAAGTGTAACCTTTTACAAATGTATTTTTAGAATTCGCCTGAAGTCCTACTCGTCGACAGTTCTAGTCACCAACTCAATGAGCTTGGTCAATTAGAATAACAGCTTCAATCCAGCAAAGGGTTTAACACTTAAACCCTTTGAATTTATTTTTCCCTTAATCAACTCTTTGATTAATAAAGTAAATTCATGTGTTACTTTTTAATTGGTAACCAATAAAAGTAAGCAAATGAATTCATTTTAACACTTAAAATTAACTCAAAATTGGATTAGAATCCTTTCTAATTTGCCATTGAAATGGTCAGTCACCAAAGCATCACAACAACAAAGAAAATACAGCCAAAAACCACTTCTAATGTGCACATGTATATATACCACACATCTTTAAACAAAATAAAAATGCTTCTCACACATTTCACACCCTTCCAATTTCATGCATATCTCATTTTTATACTAAAATAATAATATTATAATAATAAAAATACAAGACTTGGCCACCAAGTCTAACTTTAATAATATAATAATAAAATAATTATATATATTAATGCATGACAACTAACATGCATTAATATATATAATATTATAAAATAATATATTTTAATGAGATATTTTTGATTATTTAATAATTAAAGTGTAAAATTACTATTCTGCCCCCTCATTAAAATATATTACTTTTGAATTTGTTTGATGTGGCTCATTTTACGTCTCTTGTAATTTGTAAAATGTTTTATACATACATATATATATATATAATTGATCCAATAGATTACGTAGCTCATCATATCATGAACAAGACTGTTACATGTTACTGTCTAGTAAATCTATAATGTTTTATAACTTTTGTATAATTTATAATATATTACAGAATATTGTCACGTGTTCAGAAGCTCACCATGTAATGACTACATAACTCACTAAATCATATATATATATATATAACATCTACTTTTTACTTTTAAGTATAAACCCTTTGATATCCAATTGGTTTCTTTTTTGGTGGATGATGAACAAATTCTTAAGTTTTATTTTTCTACAAAGATTTCACTTATTTATAGCGGCTTTTAACATTAGGTCAACTAAAGCTTTTGCATACTATTAGAAATAGATAGTGGATAATTAATTTATAAATAATTGATTTGATTATAATAAATGAAGATTAGACATAGAATGGATCATAGGATATTTCAATTTATTAGAAAGTTTGATTTATATGTGAGTTTAGGAATACCTCTGGTGTAATGTTGTGGTAACTATTTTTGTAGATCGTTTAGACATTAAATTAGGAACATCATAAATAAGAAATAGGTTTTTGGTCTTTGAGAAGCTTGGAGACTAAGTAGAAAAAAAAGAGAGTAAAGAACTAGAGAAAAAGAGGAAGAAGGAAAGAAAAGAGGAATATGACCCTGGAGGAAGTAAAGATGGAGAAGAAAGAAAAGAAACTAGTTAAAACTTGTGAGTGGTTTTATTTTAGTTCCCACTTGAATTTCGGTGCATAGGCTCAATCATTACAAAGCCCAACCCATCTATTGTAGCTCACAAAGTGCGAGTCTATGAGCCTAGGTCCAGATATTACAAGGGTACATGGATGTCATCGAGCAGGCTTTTAGTCTTCACTTCGCCAATATCGTCCTAGGTCATTGGGTATCCTCTTCAAATCGATCGATCACCATAATTGTGCATAAGCATCCCAAAATGAACTTACCACCAAGAATCACAGACTTAATATATCTTTCATAAATACAACTCAAATAATTTCAACATGAGTCTTATACGGACAAGAAAGATTTAACTATATTTGGGTAAACTCAAATACATGTGTCAAAGAAGGAAAAGTCATAATAATTTCCAACCCTAGTAGAATTTTACAACTTCGTATTAAGCTCATAATATAACCTTATAAAAGGGGTCTAAATTTCTTCGTTAAGGATTATTATCAAGATCAATTTTACACATTGAAATTGGCATCCATGCTTATATACGCATTACTTTTGTAAGTTCTAAAGCTCTTTATGCCCTCAAACTCTTAGCAAAAATATATTTTTTTAAAAATATATATATTTATCCCAATTTTTTTCTTGTCCTTATATTATTTTCTCCTTTTTCTAGCCGTTGTTGACTTAAACAACAGAGTGTCTATACTGAAATTTTTTTTGGCTCGGCCTCACTTTCTTCTTTTGTTACAGGATTCTTAGTAGGCCTAGCATCCTTAGAGCAGACCAGTATAACCTAGTTCTTCTTAAAGCCTAGTTGTTACTAGAAGAAATAAATTTAACTCGTCTATTTGGGAGTTGATGAATTTTTTTGAGTCAACAGTTTGGCGTCGTCTGAAGGAAGCAAGTAAAAAGCTATTAAAAAGATAAAAATCATAAGAAACGTGCATTCAAATATTGTGGCTACTGCTCTATGGCCACTCGAAATAGCGAACAAAATTCACAGGCCAATGGAAATCTTGGTTCACAGAATAAAACAAAATCCATAAAATTACAAAATAAAAACATACCATCTCAACATAGAGAATCACCAGCTTGGCGAAAAGCATTGGAAGAAGAATTGAGAAAATCCTAAGAAGACAAGGATAAGTTAAAAAGCTTGATAGCCAAAGTATTAGAGAAGTGCAAAAACTTAGAAAGATCACAAAAATCATGGTAGATGATTTAAACCATAACACAACCTTCTGGATCCAAGGAGAACCCTCTTTAGTTCACCTGGGAATAGAAAGGGAAAGGAGTTCTAGTAGAGTCTTTCAAAGAAGAAAGTCACCCATTGAGTAAGAGGTCATGCCGAGGAAATCAAGACTACACTCATGTCCAATCAGAAGTTGGCAACTCAAATTTTCTGAGACAAACACGAGGTATTAACTTGAATAAGAAATTTTTTGGCAAAAATGATGTTGGAAGGAAGTATACAAGATGTCAGAGAGATCTTCAACATGCATAGAGAAGGTAGTAGAATCAAGAGTCGCTTGAGAGATCCTAAACAAGTATATAAAGGGAAGTAAAATTGAAGAGGATGTTAGAGAAATATTAAACAGGTGTCAGAAAAATAATTAAGTTGATCAGGATGCAAGAAATTTTTTGAATAGGATTAAAGAACGTGACAAACAATAAAGCTTAACACCTAAGTCAAGAGATTCTCTGGATGAAAAAGTTAAAAGTATAGAGGAATGGTTGTATTAACTCCTTGATAATGGTGAAACTTACTGTTACAAGGTCATGTCATTCGAACTAAAAAAACACAGGTGCTATATGCCAAAGGCTCTTAAATAAACTATTCAACCACTAATCAGGAAGAGCATGGAGTTATACATGAAAGATATGATCATAAAGTTACTATGATTTAAGGATTACATAGACAACCTAAGAAAGACCTTTGAGATCTTGAGAAAGAAAGCACCATATGAAGCTAAACCCTGGAAAATACGCCTTCAGGATATGGTAAGCCAGAGAGGGATCAAGGTCAATCTAGATAAGATCCGAATAGTCTTTGAATTTGACATCCTTGAACATTATCAAAGAAATACTAAGGTATTAGGTCAAATAACTGTTCTTAGTTGATTTATCTCAAAAGCCATTGATAAATGCTTTGAAAATTTTTATGCCATCAAGAGCAAAAAGAAAACATGGTAGTCCCCCAAATGCTGGGTGGCATTCCAGAAGCAAAAGGCATACTTGGCCCATCCACTCCACCTCACTAAAAAAACTAGGGATCAGTTAGTAGTATACTTAGGGGTTTCAACACAAGTAATAAGCACATTAAATGTCAAAAAGAAATAAGCAATCTAGAGACCTATATACTTTGCCAGTAAAGCTTTCACAAACCTCGAGACCCGTTATCCTCAATAGACAAGCCTACTTTGGCATTAGGTATGTTAGGATAAAAGTTGCGGTCGTACTTTTAGGCCAACACTATAGTCGTCCTCACTAACCAACCTCTGAGACAGATCTTCCACAAGCCCGATTGATGATTTAATTTATATTTATTATTTTGATTTCTTAGATGAATATGAATATGTGGCTATTTATGTGTTTAATATTATTTTGTAGGTTTTAAGTCGATGATGCAACAAAAAGGAAACAAAAATGAAGGAAATAAGGCAAAATGATCATTTCATAGACTTAAGCCATGGCTTCAGAGCAATAATTAGAAGATAATTCAGCACCTACAGGCTGCGGCCCCAATTAAGCCAAGCTACAACCCTAGTCAAGTAAAGTCACAACCTTAATTAAGTCAAGCACGACCCCAGCTCGACACGAGGCCACAAGCTATGACCTTAATCTTCCCAAGCCACGGTACTGCTAAACAAAATAGAAAACCTAGTTTTTCCTTTTTTCAAAATTTGTTCTAATTGAAGCCTATAAAAAGAGACTTAAAAGCTACTATTCAAAAGAAACAAGAAGAATAGAGCACGAAATTAGAGAGAGGCACACTTTGCTAAATAGAGAGATATTTATAGGCTAAAAAATCTTGAAGATTCTTTAAGAATTTAAGCCTTAAAGGGTTGTTTAATGAATGTATAGGTAGACAAATTGAATCGGTATATCAACTTGAATATGTATACATAAGATCTCATTTAACTCTTAGAAAAGGTAGCGAGACTAATTTTAAACCATTAATTGATGAATTAAATTTGAAGAATATAGGAAGAATAGAGTAAAATCAAGGCCTTAGATCCTTTATATTATAGATTTTCAATTTTATAAGGTTGTCAATTTTAATTGTTGTTTTGTCAATAGCCTTAATCAATTTTATGAGTTTACTTTCCTTTGTTTCTCATAATTAATTTAAAATTGAGGTAGCCTAGATAAAATTAAGTTATGTACACCTATAGTATTTAGCATAAATTTAAAAGAATAATCCTCGTGGGATGATACTTGTACTCATCATTTTATTACTTGATCATGAACCTTGCGCTTGCAATTTTTTTGTATATGTGTCAGTGAGCAAATTTTTTGCGTCGCTGCTAAAGATTGTTATTTTTAAATTTTTGCTAATATTGTGGTTAAGTAACTTGATCTTAATTTAGGCATTTATTTTCTTAAATTTTTGTTAAGCTTTGGTTAATTTAGTTTTTTTTGAAGATGCATATGAAGAGCTTGTAGTTTAAATTTGTTACTGATTAATCTGGAAGTAGGGTAAACTATTCAGAGGTTAAGAAGAGAAAGAAGGAACAAAGCTTAAGTTATGGCAGAAAGAGGCAACAATCAATAACAACGGCCTTACGAGATTATTTTAAGATTGTTATTAATAAAACTATTCGAAAATTTGGTGCCAAGGAATTAATGCCATTAATTTTAAGTTGAAGTCGACTCTCATTAACATGGTCCAACAAAATCAGTATGGAGGATTATCAAGTGAAGACCTCAATGTTTACTTAGCTATGGTCTTGAAGATTTGTGATACCATCAGAAGACATCATTAGATTGCATTTGTTTTCTTACTCTTTAGGTTCCCTTTAAGGTCAATAATCTCAATTATTCTTCATAACCAGATGTACCTTCTCTTCCTCATAATCACTTAGCTCAGTCTTGATTATTACTCTTGTCTAAAAACTCAAACTCTGAAGTTCAGATTGACTTGAGGTTAACATAATTGCTAGCAAGGGAAGAAAATTAGTCTACTCTAATTTTAAATATAAAACCAATCACCAAAATTCAAAGACAAAGGATAATTGACAAACCATCATAATTAGGTAAGAAACCAAAATTGTGAAGACAAACATAACATGTGTACAAATTCACAGGAACCCAAGAGACCATAAAAACTCGCAAAAATGAACCAAGAAAAAAGAGAGAGACCATAAAAATAAATCAAAAGCAACGATTTACTGGTATTAGAGAACAAGCCAAGTAAAAGCAAATTGCTAGTAAAAATAATGACTGGAATTAGAAAATAGTGGTTACTAAAAAAATACAAGCGTTTTCTTCCTTTATAAGGAAACTAAACAAAGATGGGCACCAAAACTCAAATTTTAGATTAAATAGTCTTCTAGATTATTGCATAAATCTGAGTCGTGGATTAAATTCAACAGCCTCTGTGAAGTCTTGTCTAAAGCTTTCTTTTCAACTGCCAAGTATAATTAAGAGCCCTCAGTTTCCAAAATATCAAAGAGCAAGGAAGGCCTTCACGTCACCCAAACCACCTTTAAAATATGATTGATGGAAAAAGTGTAGGATTCAAAGAGATTCACATTTAATGCGTAATGATTACCTAAAGTGTCTAACAGCCCTACCATATGACCTCCTTGAGTTAAAGAAGACCCTCCAACATCTCCAAGTAATTAATGAAGAGTTGAGGAGGGTAATGAACGAGAGCACCACAACTCCCTAGGTTGAGATTCTTGGGTTAGTCTTTGAGATAACTTTTTCACGGATGTTTCTGTTAACACCAGTAAATCTTTTACGTTGTATCTCCCACTAATAAATTACTTGTGGTTCAAAAAATTATTTTTTATAGTACAAGAATTCTTATGTTATCTAAACTTTTAATTCTAATAGGATAAGGATAAAATAATATTTTTATATTATTTTAATTTAGATAATTAAAAGGATAAATATAATATCTAATATTATCTTTAATTAAATAATTTAGATAATTCATAATTGTCTAATTATTTATTTAATTCCATAACTATTATGGATTGGGCCAATAATTGATTGAGCCTAACAAGCTTAATTAAATTAAACATGGGCCAATAAAATTTATTAATTAGTTTTAATAAGTTTAATCAAATTAAACTTGAGCCAATTAATATTTTAGATCTAACAATTAATTTAATAATCAATTTCAGTGTTTATAGAGCCAACATGGGGACCTAATGAACCTACAATTAAGCTCCAATAATTTAAATCATTTAATTAAACTCTTTAATCAATATGATTTTAATTATTAATTTTATATTACTCCATTAAAAATATAAAAGTTGAACTCTTAATTTTGCAGATAAATTATAAAACAGAAAACTGTTTTGTCCATTTAATAATAATTTCATTTAAATCAATCCTCTCACAAGTGTTCATAATTAGAGTTAGGTCGAGTGTCCGTTAACCTCTCTAATTACACATTTATCCTTGATTTACATTGATCCTCTTTTGAACATTTAATTTGTGAAATTCATAAATATATGAAATTTTCTTTAACTCTTAAAGAAAATTGAGCTCTCATAATGTTCAAGATCAAAATCAATTATCAAGGGAACAACTAACTTTGTTTTAGAATGAGTGGATTCCATATCTGTGAAAAATGTTCCTAGCCATCCATTTTATTATATTTATAAAATACTTAGTAATTGACTGAAAATCTTTTATAGTCTTTCTCTTGTAAATTAATAAATATATCTCAATGAATAGGAGTTCATTAATCACTCAGGATTAAGATTAATCTATATAAGATTATATTGTGATAAAATAAATTCTCTTTACTAATGGAGATTAATGAAAAATTAATTTTATTGTGGTCCTGTCTTATATAATCAACATTATAAAAAGTGCTTCTATTTTTTATTTCAACACATAGAATGATTCGGATAATATTATTATATACAATATACTAATGGACCGCACTTATAATTTATCAAAATAAAGTTTCCATCTTCATTCAAACTAAAAACTAATTTAGATTATTACGATTAAACTTAATTCTCTTGAATATAATTATTATATACAAAGTTTAAGATTACATATAATAATCAAAGAATTTCATGATATTTGAATAAAATAATTACAAATATAATATTAAATAAATAACATCTATTAATTATTTTCAATAATATCTAAATATAAATAATTATACTTTTAAAGCATACTTTCAACAATTATCAATACTTTAAATTGCCTCATGAATTTTCTTTACCATGTTCTTCGATTAATGAGATCAACTTCTATGATAAGTGCTTATTTTAATATGATTTTGACAGGTTTCTGTTGGTTACTTCCTTGCGGATCTTGGAATGATTTTTTGGCTGTATCCTTCTTTAGGAGGGATAGAGTATGTAAGTGTGATCTCTAGGATAGAAAGAAATCTACCATTGATTTTGTTCATTTATTATAATTATTGTCTTGTAAAAGGATATAAAACATTTAAGCACCCCTTTACTTTTCTCCCCTTTAAAAATCTGCGTTGTTATTTTACAATGTATTTTTTCAGCTACATTATGCTGGTTATAAATGAATATATATTATACTTCAGGAAATGTAAGAAAAGAAGATGATTCTGGCTTCAAATACATATTTGATCTTAAAAGCTTTAATGTTTTTTTTTCTGATCTTATTGGCATGAATGTCTCCCTCGGATATAAATTTGAGAACAACTAATTTTATCTGCTTTTTTTTAGTATTTTGGGGCTAAATATGGTTTAAAGTAGTAATGAGGATAATATTGAAAGCTGGCTGGTTACATAAAGTGAGTCAGTTTGAAGGTGGCATACACATTAAATCCACAGTGAATTCATACATGCAACATCAAAGGTATGATAGTATAACTGGCAAGAAAGCAGCACCTCATTTCAGGTTGTCCATCGCTCTCTTTCTGCAATTGCTGTAGCATACTCTATGTTCTCTGGAGAAGCTCAGCTTTATACATACATGGTGCTCATCGGTGAGGTGACAACTCCGTAGATTAATATGAGATGGTTAGACAAGTTTTTTTATTAGGATCTGAAATTAGATTTTAATTATTTGTTTGGGCTTACAAAGCTATCTTGATACGGCTGGTATGAAGATGTCGAATGCGTATCTCATAAACGGGGTTGTTATCTTTTTTGCTTGGCTGGTGAGTTAAATCCTCTTGAATTTTTATCATAAGAGAATTTACTTTGTTATTTGGTAACCACTGGAATGCTGTTTTTAAGATGATACAAATTTCTTTTTCTTGAACGTGATTACATTTTCCTTTTTGTTGGCTTCTCCTGGAATGAATTATAAAAAATGCAGGTTGCAAGAATTCTTCTGTTCATTTACATGTTCTACCACGTTTACTTGCACTATGATCAGGTACTTCATCTGACGTTTGTATTTTCTGAATTTGATATATGTTCAACTTTTCTTATTCTTATAGTGGAAATTTAGTTTTGTTCAACTATAGTCTACTATCTAGTAACATTTTCTTGCTGTGATTGGGACAGTGAATCTTCATTTCTTTTTCTTTTTTCCCAACTTCATTCTAGTTTGCATTAAAGATACCCTGGTGCCAAAATAAGGAAGGATAATAAGATTATTTCCAAATTTAATTTTGAGTAGTTAGTAGAAACTATTTCAAAATTCAATTTTGAGTAGTAGTTAGCAGAATCCAGACTTTATTTGTTTGTTAAAGGTGCTCTTGGTGTTTTTTTAGTTGAAGAAAATAATCCTTAGATCGATCATTAGACATTGATTTGGAAAATTAGCAAGATGCTATAAAATTTGAAAATGACTTTACGCATAACAATCAAATTTGGGATTTAGTTGTACTTCTAATAAGAATTATTCTTATTTGTTGTAAATAAGTTTAGGAGCGGAAGTGTGGGCCTTATTTGTTGTACTTCAATTCTAATTTCGATGTTCTAATGCTAGTAGACTTGAATTTGGGGAGTCATTGATTAAAAGAATCATAAATACATAGTATAAGATAACAATCAATGAAGTTTTGCAGGTTTTGTTCATAACAGTATTTTATTTTGAAAATTAGGTTATACTTTTTGTCATGAGATATGCTAAGAACTTTATTCTTGATTACAATATACATATAGAGGATTATGTATAATTTTTTGATTCGATCAAAAAATACAATAAATTAGATTTTTAGTGATTTTCGAAATCTAACCCTAAGTTTTTAGAATCTGTCAGTCTTTACAGTATGACTAAGAAACGAGAATTATTTGACTGAACAAATGATAAAAGGCATATTTGTCATTTATTTCTCATATTTTTATTTTGATATTTTATTGTTTTATGAGAATAAATGACTATTTATGCAAACATTTTAAAATATGGACCTGTCATCCTAACGTCACAAGGATTTTCGTCCCAACATTGGAATAGTGATCAAAATAAGAAAATAGAAAAAAAAACGACCTATTTAAGTTGCAGTTCATCGCCTAGCACCAGTTCACCATTGCGTCAACGATAATCTAGCGCTCTAGCGCCAGACCTCACCACTCCAGCGATATAGGCTTTTACATGCAGCGCCCCAGCGACAATGTAATTCCTGACCCGATAAGAATTGGAGATTTCAAACTCATATCAATCCTTATAAAAGGCCACTTATCACCAGCCTTTAGAGAGCATTCAAGAACACACAACACAAGTCTTAGAGAGCAATTGAAGTAGCCATAAAGAGAGATTCAAGGTATTATTCGACATCAAGAGTTTTTTAGGTTGCGCAATCAAGAGCAATTCGACATCTACATCGGTTTGCTATTGATTGTATCATGATTTCTTATTATTTTTGCTGCTGTTCTCTTATAGCCATGAACTAAATTTTCTTTCTAGGGTTAATACTTGAACTCAATATGTGCACTTAATTGCATATTTTTTTAATATTTAATAAACTTAGTTATTTGTTATTTAAATTACTTATTCTTAATGCTTCAATATATCTGATCAATATATAGTGAATGAATTTGTAATATTTTGATAAACTCGAAAAAGGAATCATTATATTTAGACCTAAGTAATTTCATGCATGATTGTAGAGTAACATTCAATGTTGCATATACAAGTTTCAAATTAGGATAAGAATATACTTAATTGGCATGTATGATCAATAAGACTTAATTTTAATAAATCTTAGTTATTACAAGTACTATAGGAATATAAGTATTTGGTAAATTAAGGTATACTTGCATGACCTTGGGAGAGGCTTGTAAATACATTAGTGTCTTGATTAACAATAAGAACTAAGGGAATTAAATATTAAAAGATTTATTATTTGAAAGCATATTGAGGGATTATATTAACCTGAGGTTTTCTCTATATTGCTATCGTCTAAATCTTTTATATTGTTTCATTACTTTTATATTTTCTAAATTCATTATTAGATTTTTATTTTTTGAATAATTATTAGAAAAATATAATTTTAGTACTTGATTAGAAAGAAGATATTATCTCTGTGGGTTCGACATCCGACTTTTTTGTCCCTTTATTACTTGCATACGATAGTGTATACTTGCACTCAATTTTAAGACATAGAATTATCAAATTAATAAAGCACCTAGGAAAATTATGCAATTTGGTCAAATTCTATGCTTACAAATTGTTATGAATTTTATAATATTATATCAATGTCGAATTTTGAATAACAAAATCTAAAGGTCTTATAACGAAATTCATATCAAAATATTTGGGTTGCTTTAAGACATGAATATTTTTCCTGATAAACCCTCTATGAATCTATAATGGCCCTGTCAAATTTCATGAGATTTTGATAAGTGATTTATGTGTTAACAATAAAAGATTAATGGGTATTTAGTGAAAGATCGATTTTTGACAGGTTTTTGTTCTAGTTTTGGAATTTAGATAAAATATAGTTATAAGGATTTAGTGTTCTATATTAACTTATCAAGTTAGTCTCTCTAACTTGCCAAATTTGACTCTTAAAATTTTTCAATTTCCTTAGGGCTTAAACAAAGCCAATACTTATGAATAAGAACATCATAATCTTACATTACTAAATCAGTAAAAGGGCTTGACAGGATGCTTTAAGCTTTTAGTTTTATGACGTATTTGTTTAAGCTCATAATATAACGCGGCTATCGCAGTATAGATTGAGGTGTCGATCCCACGAGGAAGCTCTTGGCAAAATAGGTTGGTAAAGTAAAATATTAAAGTAGTAGCAAAGGATAAAATTAATTGATTTAAGTGGATGAGACAAAATTGTCTATGATTTGAAGGAAATGTCTTATGAAAATTCAAACAAGGCTTCGAGAATCACAATTATGCTTTATAAATCTACTATACACTTTGATTAAGTGTTTATAACTCAATTGACAGTTTTACATCTAAACAATCAATCGGAAGATATGTAAAATAAAGCACATTTGATAACACATACATTGGATATGACTAAGCTCTTTTGCAAATATTAACACAAATCATGTTTATTATATACAAGTTATCTAAGATCGACAATATATCATTTTGACAATATTGCAGTAAAAGATCAACTTGAATATTAAACATTTATTGCCTTTACATGTTATCTAAGATCGACAATATATCAATTTAACAATATTGCAGTAAAAGATTAACATATAAAACAATGTAACCAATAACAATTATAATTCAACAAGAATCACATAAGAAAAGCATGACTAAACATATACGAGACATGAGAATTATAACCTCTGGATTATAGAAAATAAACTAGATAAGAGTTTAATCAAAACCAAACTTACAACATTTGTAGCTCTTGACAACGAATCAAAGCATAAAAGTAGATTTATTACACATAAAAGTTCATCTCTAGCCTAGATTACAATACATGTTAATGAGAAGAAAAGAAGAGAGAATTATCTAATGTTATAAACATCCTAAGAGTCTCCTTATATAGGCAATGAATGGCAATATGTCATGGATGACATAAATCTTTAATAATTTTAGGCCAATAACTCATTCCTCCACTTACAGCACATTTTTTATAATGTAAATGATCGATGTAGCCTCTGTGACCGACATGGAAGTTGTAGCATTTTATCTCTTCTTTCCATATGCACTGAGTTCGCACAAATTGGATGAGTATCCAATGAGATATGAGCAAAATTCCAAAGATACATCAGATTTCAGCCAACAACCCTTTTACCCACTTGCAATGCAATTTGGTCCATGATAACGGTTGATTTGGACTTTATTATCAACATACGAGTTGTTGATAGTTAAGTCACCATTTCACATCTTCAAGAATTATACCAATTGAGTATGTACTTTGTGAGATACTATCCAAATACGTGAGTTGGGTCAAGCTGGGCAGAAGTTGTAGCCCGATTCTATTGTATCTTAATTTTGGGCCCATAATATGTTGGATTTGGCTTTTCCCCTATTCTTCAAATTTGTGTAAGATTGAGTTATGTTGCACCATGTTCAAGAATTTCTTCATTTTGATTTCTATATTGAGAGTTATGTCTATTTTACCTAAACATGTCTAAATAACATTTATTAATCATAATTTAAGGAGAATATTTTATTTCAAGCTAAAAATACAGAAAATGCTAAAATTAATGACATTAAATGGTGACTGAATCTCTTAACAAATATGCATTTTCATGTGTTCATTACAGCCCCCAACCAGCTTATTGCTAGTCTCTAGCAATTCAAGCGTAAATAGAATATGCAAAACTACCTAAGCATTTCAAACAAAATGTCAGTTCAAGATCACTGTTGCTATCATGGTTTTTTTTTTCTTTTCAATTACAACTTCCAAAATTTGTGTGTGTGTGAATTAAGCCATAACCATCTGACCACGAACCATAATAGATATAGTATTGAGAATTTCTCCAAGTAAAAGCCTCAACTCCATATCCTCACAGGTGTATGACTGTTTAAAAGGTTAGGACTTCTCTTATGGAGTTGGAAAACAGTTAAGCACTCAAGACAAAGTCAATTTTAAGGACAGATATATAAACTAACATTGATCCAAAGATAGGAAAATCATTTGTTTAAAAATCAATTATTCCTATTATACGCCAACTTTAGAACTTCAATTGGCTTGTGAGAATAATACAAATACAACTTGGTGAAAAAATTGCTTTACAAAATATTTGTCTTCTAAAATTGAATGAAGACTTTATTAAACTGAATTGCTTCTTTTTTTTAATTTTTTTTTATAGAATATAAGGAAGCATTACAGAGGTTTCTCACCAAATTATATTATACGCAAATGCAACCAACTTATTCCGTAATTTAAATAATATCAATCTAAACAAAAATTAACCAATTCAAAGGATCAATGAAGGTTCATAAGCTATTTTCTCAACCTTTTCACTTACTCACAAAAGATATGTGAGATTAGAAAAATATATACTTAAACATAGGAATTCTCCTGGCTATATAAATTGAATCATCCATCTTACCACAAGGTTTAACATTGTGCTCAAAAATATTTTGGAAGTCATTCTTTAGTAACCTAAATAGAAACAGTGATTCAACCTAAACAATTTTGAAATCATACCTAGGCAGAAAAACAAATTCCTTTATACAAGAATTACCAAGAATACAAGCAATTAACAACAATACATGAAATATAAAACAAAACAACAAAAAGTTAGTTAAAATACGTTTCAAAAGTTAGAACTAAAACTCCTTACTCTGCCATTCTAACTTGACCTAGAATGCGTCTCAAGAGTTCAAGAATAAACTCTTTGCTCTGCCATTTTAATCAAGTATCGGACCACAAATTTGTTTTTTAAAGTACGATTTGTGTCTATTATCCTCCCTCAAACCAGATGAAACATTGTCCTTAATGTTTAAATAGAAAGAGATAAAGTATAGTAGACATTACCAGAAACGTCAGTTATTTGAAAGAAACAAACCTGAGAGATACTTAAGCAAATATAAACTAAAATGATGATGCTGATAAATAAATAGAACAGAGAAAAATTTACAAACGAAGTGTTAGATCCAATTTTCACTTGTTAAGGCTCACTGACCAATCGATCCGAGTTATTGTTGGGTCCGGTTCGTAGGTAACTGCCTGTAATTTGTTAATCAATTCAGCCACCTCAGTAGCAGAAACCAGGATCTGTCGTGCCGAATGTGAAATAAAATTCTATTCCACAGCTTGATCAAGAAAACAAAGTAAGCAATCAAAATAGTTATTAACATTCAACAAACCTATGGGTTTTCGGTGGATATTCAGTTCGGCCCAAGAGACAATTTGAAAAATTTCTTCCAAGGTACCAAAATCACCTGGTAAAGCAATAAAAGCGTCTGTGTTGCAAAGCATTTTAGCTATACGTTCATGCATGGATGAGACTCGTAATTCTTTCCCTATTGTTTTCCCGGTTAGGTTTTCCATGGCTAAAGCTGTAGGATAATACCTAAAACTTGACTTCCTCCTAAATGTGCAGTTGTTGACACACACCCCATTAACCCAAGGCTACCCCCTCCATAAATCAAATGAATGTTTCTTGCAGCTAATGCTTTTCCTAGATTGTTTGCTGCTTCTACAAACACTTTACTCTCCCCAGGACTAGATCCACAAAATACATATATATTTCGAAATTGTTGAACTGGGGTTTCCTCCATATTTACACTCACCTTTATCTCAATATATGAAAATGAAGAAAATGGGGTGCTGTATTTTTAGAGTACCAAATGATAACAATAATTATGGTAACCTGACAGTTTGTCAAAAGAGAGTTAAAAATAAAACACAAAAATTTAAACATAATGACCCACATGCATTATTGAACAAAAAGATTTGAATTTAAGACATCTATATGAGTAGCCCTACTATTCATAAAATAAAGTTTGAAATTAAAACACATGTATTTACAAGTAGTTGTGATTGTGGCTTACATCTTCCTCTGGTTTTACGTCCAGTAACAGCTTAAATGCCCTCTATGGGTCGGGGATAGGCTTCCCATCCAATTTTCTTATAAATTGGCAAACAGGGTCTTTTAGAGTTAGATTCCTGAGACTATACCGTTGATGTTCATTTTTGAATTTGTTTCATAAATCGAGAAGTTCACGTTGCACGAGCCCACAGGGATACATCTCAAGAGTCAATAGGATATCATCCAAAGACTCCTTACTCAGTCCATCCTTAATGAACTGAATTTTGTCTTCTCGATTTCTAGATGCAAATCCTAAAGAACGACAACTCCGGTTACAATTCCATTAAGCACATTTATGACAGACTTGTAACCTTTTTGCTCGTCGCCTTTTGGCATAAGAGCTTTTTTCAAGACCAGGCATATGAGAAACAAAATCATTTATAGATTCACCAGATAATCGAACCTTGGCTTCAATTAACCAACGAAGATCCACAGGGATATTACCCAACATCAATAGCCTTAGTCTTTCACACCGTGCTTTGTAAATCGTAAGTAGAGCATTTTGAGGCAATAAAGGAAAACGTTTTTTAAGGTTGGCAAGAATGCGATCCATTTTGACAGAAAGAAAATAGATGAATGCACAGTTTGAGGGACAGTTTTTAGGGAACTGAGAAACCAACTTTAATAGTCACGGAGTACCGTATCCGCCACTTGACCGGGAAATAAAATCACACTGAAGAAAAAATAAAAGGAAGAAAATAAAGTAAAATAAAATGTGAAAGAAAATAAAAGCAAAAATAAAAAGTCAAAAGATAAACTATAGACAAAATATAAAATATGGTACAAATAGATTAAACCTGATCAAGCATGATAGATAGGATCCACAAGAGGGATCTCGCCTAGGTACATAGAGTGGTCTACCTTTTTCATATAGCTTTTCAGCCGCTGTCCATTTACTTTGAAAGTTCGTCCATCAGATAGGTCCTCTATTTCGACAACACTATTAGGAAAAACGTGCTTTACCATAAATGGACCAGTCCATCGAGATCTCAACTTTTCAGGGTGTAAATGCAATCGCGAATCATAAAGATAGAGCCGTTGCTTTGGCTCAAAGTGTTTCTTTAAGATCTGTTTATCATGAGCTACTTTCATTTTAGCTTTGTAAATTCTGGAGTTGTCATATGCATCATTTTGTAGCTCTTCTATTTCTGACAATTGTAACTTTCTTTGGAGACCTGCAGCATTCGAATCAAAGTTAAGGTCTTTAATAACCCAATACGTTTTATGCTCTAGTTCAATAGGTAAATGGCAAGGTTTCCCATAAATAAGCCGGTATGGAGACATTCCTAAAATGGTTTTTTATGTAGTGCGATATGCCCATAATGCATCAGAAAGGCGTAGAGACCAATATTTGCGATTCAGGTTAAGCGTCTTTTCCAAAATATGTTTAACCTCTATTTGCTAGCTTGGCTTGTCCATTTGTCTGTGGATGGTATGTAGTAGAAACGTTGTGAAGAACACTATATCTGCGCATCAAGGCTTCAAAAGAACGATTACAAAAATGTGTTCCTTGGTCACTAATGATGACACGTGGCGTTACCGTACCTAGATAACACCTTTTCTTTTAAGAATTTTACCACAGTTGTATTATCATTAGTACGACAAGCTACAGCCTTCACCCATTTTGATACATAGTCAACAGCTAAAAGGATGTAAAGGTAGCCAAAAAATGAGGGAAAAGGACCCATAAAATCGATACCTCAACAGTCAAATATCTCGATAACAAGAATAGGGTTAAGAGGCATCATATTTCTTCGAGATAAAGCACCTAACTTTTGACATCTTTCACAGGAATGACAAAAATTATTAGTGTCTTTGAACAAAGTGGGCCAGTAAAGACCACATTGTAAAATTTTCACAGCTGTCTTTTTCATAGAAAAATAGCCACCACAAGCAGCACTATGACAAAAATTTAAGACACTAGAAACTTCATTTTCAGGAATGTAACGTCTAATGATTTGGTCAGGATAGTATTTGAAAAGATATGGATCATCCCAATAAAAATTACGTACCTCAACTAAGAACTTACGCTTATCTTGTGCACGCCAGTCAAATAGAAGTTCACCACAAATCAAATAATTTATGATATGTGCATACCAAGGTATTTGGCTTATAGCAAAAAGATGTTCATCAGGAAAATCATCTCGAATGGGTGGCAAATCAGTGGAGTCAGTGAACTCAAGGCGTGATAGATGATCAGCAACAACATTTTCAACGCCTTTCTTGTCTTTAATGGTTTGATCAAATTCCTGCAAAAGAAAAATCCACCTAATTGAACAGGCTTTAGCATCATTCTTAGAAAAAAGGTACTTAAGGGCTGCGTGGTCAGTAAAAATAATAATAGGTGAACCAATCAAATAAAAACAGAATTTATCTAAGGCAAAAACAACAGCTAGTAGTTCTTTTTCAGTAGTAGTGTAATTCATTTGAGCATCATTCAAAGTCCTACTAGCATAAGAAACAACAAAGGGTTTTCCCTCTCTACGCTGCCCAAGAACTGCTCCTACGGCATAATTATTTGCATCACAAATAATTTCAAATGGGAGGTTCCAATCCGGTGATTGCATGATAGGAGCGGTGGTGAGATTTGGAAATGAGTGTTCGGAATGCCTCTTCACACTTCTGTGTCCATGTAAATTCTGCATCTTTTAGCAAAAGGTTACACAATGGTCTAGATATGGCAGAAAATTTTTGTATAAACCTTCTGTAAAAGTTAGCGTGTCCAAGAAAGGATCAGACATCTTTTACCGTTTCAGGTGTAGGTAATTTAGAGATTAATTCAATTTTTGCCTTGTCAACCTTTATCCATCTTTCAGATACAATGTGCCCTAAAACGATTCTGGAAGATACCATGAAATGACATTTCTCCCAATTTAGCACAAGTCCTTTTTCTTCACAGATACTCAAAACAGATTTCAAGTTAAATAGGCATAAATAAAAAGAATTACCAAAAACAGTCAAATTATCCATAAAGACTTCCATGCATTTTTCAACCATATCAGAGCAAATACTCAATATACAACACTGAAAAGTAGCTAGTGCATTACATAATCCAAATGACATTTTATGAAAAGCATAAGTACCAAAAGGGCATGTAAAAGTGGTTTTTTTCTTGATCTTCTATAGCTATCTCAATCTGGTAATATCCTGAATACCCATCAAGAAAGCAATAAAAAGGATGTCCAGCTACACGTTCTAAAATTTGGTCGATAAAAGGCAATGGAAAATAGTCTTTCCTAGCAGCTGTGTTTAATTTTCTATAATCAATGCATATTCTCTAACCACTTACTACCCTAGTTGGAACAGGTATCCCATTCTCATTTTCAACAACAGTGACCCTAAATTTCTTAGGAACTACTTGAGTTGGACTTACCTATTAACTATCAGAAATTGGGTAGATTATACCCGCATCTAATAGTTTCAAGACCTCTTTCTTCACTACTTCTTTTATTATTGGGTTAAGTCTTCTTTGTGGGTCCCTACGAGGTTGGGCGCCTTCCTCTAAATGAATTCTATGGGGCACCTTCCTTTAAATGAATTCTATGGGAGCATATCAATGGAGAAATACCTTTAATATCAGCTATGGTCCAACCTAGTGCAGACTTATGTTTTTTTAACAATTTTATCAATTTTTCCTCTTGTTTAGCACTAAGTTCAGAAGAAATAATGATAGGAACGGTATCACCTGGTCCCAAGAATGTGTGTTTCAAACCTTTGGGCAGTGGAGAAAGCTAAACTTGTGGTGTCTCGAGGTTTGATGGTTTTGGTCTCTCCCTCTCTCGTGGCAACTCTTCAAAACGTGGCTGCCACAATTGAATCCCTTTATCCTGTGAGTCAAAAATACTAAACTTATCAGTTGTTACATCAGGATAATAAAATTCTTCAAAATCAAAATTGAGAAGGTTTTTCAAAGAATCAGAGCCATGATTTTTATAAGCTTCTTCTGCTACAAGTGTGTCTATCATATATGAATGATAGCACTCGTCTTCTTCTCGTGGTTGTTTGCCAATATTGAAAATGTTCACCTCAAGAGTCATATTCCCAAAAGATAATTTCATTAGACCATTTCTACAATTAATAAGAGCGTTAGCAGTAGCTAGAAAAGGTCTCCCCAAAATAAGAGGGATTTTTTACTCTATTTTAACAACAGAATAAGTATCTAAAACAAGGAAATCAACAGGGTAGTAAAATTTATCAATTTGCAACAAAACATCTTCTACTATTGCCCGTGGTTTCTTTATTGATCGGTCAGCTAATTGTAGGACTACAGATGTTGGTTTAATCTCACCAACTCCCAATTGCAAGTAAATAGAATAAGGCATTAAATTTACACTTGTTCCTAAGTCCAATAAAGCTTGACCAAACTCATGTGTCCCAATTTGGTAAGAGATTGTGGGACATCCTGGGTCTTTATACTTGGGTGGTGTCTTTTGTTCAATCACTGCACTTACCTGTTCTGCTAAGAATGCAGTTTTCTTCACATGGTGTTTTCTTTTGATAGTGCATAAATCCTTGATGACTTTGGCATAAGTTAGAACCTGCTTAATCAAATGCAATAAGGGAAGATTAATCTTAACTTGTTTCAAATGTTCTAAAATCTCACCTTGAATTTCTGAATTTTTCCCAGCCGGTCGAAGAGCTTGAGGAAAAGGCACTGGGATTGAAAACTTATTTTCGGGCTCTTTTTCCACTGTGGTCTCTTTTTCAAGGGGGGTGTCTTTATTACTCGTAGATGTGTTAATTTCAGAAGTAGGCTCACTTACAATTTTACCACTTCGAGTAGTAATGGCATTGACTTCTTTGAGATTTTGAACATCAGAAGCAGAAGCTTCTGCCATGAATTATCCTTTTGGATTGGATTGAGGTTGAGATAGAAACTTACCTCGCTCTTCTACAGTTAAGGCACTGGTCAACTTTGTGATTTGACTCTTGATTTCTTTATTTTCATCTACCACCTGTGCAAGAATTGTTTCAAATTTTTTATTAGTCTTACTTTGTGCCTCCATAAATGCTTGTAATGTATCCTCTAAAGAACTCCTAGTTGGTCATGCATTATATTGAAGTGCAACATAAGACTTAGGAGCTTGTTTTTCTTGTTTCGAATGGCTGTTGGCTTGTTGGTCAGATTTCCAACAGAAATTTGGGTGGTTTCTCCAACTAGGATTATATATTTTAGAGTAGGGTGAATAAGGCTTCTTGTAAACCCCTAGGGCATTACATTGTTCCTCATATATCCGTCTCATCTCACTATAAGTGGGGTAATCCTGAGCTAAGTGTTCTGCTCCTCCACAGACAAAACAGACATCGTGTAACTCAACTCTAGCAACCATGTGGGTGACCCTTCTATCTTTGGTTTTCAAGGCCTCTAACTCCCTAGTTAAGACCTCTAATTAGGCTTTGAGGTTATCCTTTTCTCTAAGATGGAAAACTCCATTGGGTCGTGACCTATTTGTGCTTTCAGTAATGCTAGGTTCAGTCCATGCATGGGCTGTTTCGGCTAAGTCATTAAGGACTTTTATGGCTTCCTCAGGATCTTTGTGAAGGAACTCCCAATTATACATCATCTCAACAAATTGCCGCTCTCTAATTGTGAGTCCCCCATAGAAATAACTAACCAAACGCCAATTTTCATACCCATGGTGAGGGCACGGATTTAGCAACTCTTTAAACCTTTCCCATGCTTGATATAAGGTTTCACTGTCTTTTTGGGAGAAGGAAGAAATTTGTCTTTTCAGGCCATTAGTTTTATGTTGTGGGAAGTATTTATTGAAAAATGCTTGGGTTATTTCTGCCCAAGTTCCTATAGACCTCGGCCTCAAAGAGTATAGCCAACTCTTTGCTTTGTCTTTCAAAGAAAAAGGGAAAAATTTAAGCCTAACAGTGTCTATGGCTTCAGGTTGGTTATGGAAGGTGGCAATTACCTCTTCAAATTTCCTAACATGTACATAAGGATTTTCACTATCTGTACCATGAAAAGTGGGTAGAAGTTGTATCATTCCAGGTTTAAAATTCGAATGTGGTGTGTTAGGTGGAAATATAATGCATGATGGTGTGGCTGTGCGAGTAGGATGCAAGTAATCTTTTAGAGTTCTAATGGGGTTTTCTTCGTGTTGGCTTATTGTGTTAGAATTACAAGATGAACTAGAAGGTGAATTCTCTTCCCTTACAAATTGTGGGGGTAGTTCTAGTTCTCTCACAAATTTTCCTCGTTTGTCTCTAAGTCGATGTATACACCCTAACAATTTTTTTTATTTTTTTATTTTTTTTTAAGGAAGGAAATGCTTAAGGAAAATTAAGAAGTGGAATAAAACACAACAAGAAATAGAAATGAGTTAGGTGGTAAGACCAACCATGAAATATAAATACAATAACTGAACAAAAGATAATAAACTGTAAAGTACGATAAAAAAGTACAATAAATAAATAATAAAAAGAAAATACAATAAGTAAATAAAAGAAAAGAAAGTGCAATAAATAAAGAAAAATAAAATTCAAAGTACAACAAATAAATAAAAGGAGAATAAAATAAAATAAAGTGCAATAAAAAAAAAGGTACAATAAGTAAATAAATAAAAGGTTAAGCAGTAGAACCGGCCATTAAAATAAAAAGAAAATACAACATATTAACTAAAGAAAAAAAAGTGCAATAAATAAGTAAAAGAAAATCAAAATAAAGTACAATAAAAAAAGTGCAATAAATAAATAAAGTACAATAAAAAAATAAATAAACTAAATTAGGCGGTAAAACCAATCATTAAAACAATATAAATTACAACAAATTAACTAAAGAAAATAAAATAAATTAGGTGGTAGAACCAACCATGAACAATAAGATGAATTATAAGAAAATAAAACTAATATTTTACAAAGAAAAATGTACAAAGTTACCACTTTAGTATTTATAATCGCAACCGACTTTCGCTTAGTGTGCCTCCTCAACAACGGCGCCAAATTTGGTTTAGGCTCAAAATATAACGCGGCTATCGCAGTATAGATTGAGGTGTCGATCCCACGAGGAAGCTCTTGGAAAAATAGGTTGATTTAAGTGGATGAGACAGAATTGTCTATGATTTTAAGGAAATGTCTTATGAAAATTCAAACAAGGCTTTGAGAATCACAATTATGCTTTATAAATCTACTATACACTTTGATTAAGTGTTTATAACTCAATTGACAGTTTTACATCTAAACAATCAATCGGAAGATATGTAAAATAAAGCACATTTGATAACACATACATTGGATATAACTAAACTCTTTTGCAAATATTAACACAAATCATGTTTATATATACAAGTTATCTAAGATCAACAATATATCATTTTGACAATATTACAGTAAAAGATCAACTTGAATATCAAACATTTATTGCCCTTACATGTTATCCAAGATCGACAATATATCAATTTGACAATATTGCAGTAAAAGATTAACATATAAAACAATGTAACCAATAACAATTATAATTCAACAAGAATCACATAAGAAAAGCATGACTAAATATATACGAGACATGAGAATTATAACCTCTGGATTATAGAAAATAAACTAGATAAGAGTTTAATTAAAACCAAACTTACAACATTTGTAGCTCTTGACAACGAATCAAAGCATAGAAGTGGATTTATTACACATAAAAGTTCATATCTTAGCCTTGCCAAAAACTCTAGCCTAGATTACAATACATGTTAATGAGAAGAAAAGAAGAGAGAATTATCAAATGTTGAAAATGTCCTAAGAGTCTCCTCATATAGGCAATGAATGGCAATATGTCATGGATGACATTAATCTTTAATAATTTTAGGCCAATAACTCATTCATCCACTTGCAACACATTTTTGATAATATAAATGACTGATGTAGCCTCTATGACCGACATGAAAGTTGTAGCATTTTATCTTTTCTTTCCATAGGAACTGAGTTTATACAAATTGGATTAGTATCCAATGCGATATGAGCAAAATTCCAAAGATACATCAGATTTCGGCCAACAACCCTTTTACCCACTTGCAATGCAATTTGGTCCATGATAACGGCTGATTTGGACTTTATCATCAACATACGAGTTGTTGATAATTAAGGCATCATTTTACATCTTCAAGAATTATACCAATTGAGTACGTATTTTGTGAGATACAATCCAAATACGTGAGTTGGGTCAAGCTGGGCAGAAGTTGTAGCTCGATTCTATTGTATCTTAATTTTGGGCCCATAACATATTGGATTTAGATTTTCCACTATTCTTCAAATTTATGTAAGATTGAGTCATGTTGCACCAAGTTTAAGAATTTCTTCATTTCGATTTGTACATTGAGAATTATGTCCATTTTACCTAAACTGTCCAAATAACATTCATTAATCATAATTGAAGGAGAACACTTTATTTCAAGCTAAAAATACAGAAAATGCTAAAATTAGTGTCATTAAATGGTGACTGAATCTCTTAACAAATATGCATTTTCATGTGTTCATCAGTATTTATGAGAGAATTTATTTTTGATACTAGGTTAAGGAGCTTGAGTTTTTATTGTAATCCGATAAGAGGTAAATATTATAGACTTTTACTCTGATCACAACAAACATATTATTATTTGTGCATTGGTATTTTGTATATGTTTTAAGTTATAATTATGTCTTGTGCCAAAACTATTTTGATATAAAAATATGAATATCTTTGTATTTGTATTCTGAGCATTGAAATTAAGTATTTACATTGCATAAGACCTTATTTGAATAAGAAAGTTTATGTTAAAGTGAAAGTTTTGGCCATGATATAAGTTTTTTATTCCTAGAATACTTAAAGTTAATTTTTGCGTAATAGGCACCCTCTGTATGTTAGGGAGCCTTTCTGTTATATGTGGCATTCCTTCAGGATTGGTATATGTGATCTATTTGTTTATGCTATTGTATATTGAGAGGAGTCCTATAGGTACCATCGGGATTTATGAGTCTTCACATTCGTGTGTCAATGCATTGGTACATGTCAGAGGACTCATCGATGATCAGAGTGAGGGTTCGACTCTTACAATCAGGCATGAGTCTAAATACAGTGATACCTCTTCCGAGTTTATCAAAGTATTACCAATTCAATCACAATATTGATAAGATATTATGAAGCATTAAGAACAAATAAATTGAATAATAGAGAATTGAATTCAAATAAATATTAAAAAGATCAAACAATTAAGCACACATATTGAATAAACATGATACAGCAAAAAGCAAACCAATATATATATCAATTCGCAGTTGGTTGATACGCTAAAGATTCGTTAATAATTTCTTACTTCCTTGAATTCCCATTGTTTCTCTCTCTAAAATTGCTATTTTTTAATGTATTGTGACTCTAAGAGCCTTAAATTGTATGTTCTTTAGGTCTGAAATAAGAGGCCTTTATATAGGGATTAATTAGAGTATTAGAGTTGTATTTCTTTTTTACTATAGCACGATAACTATTCATAGATACTGTTTATGAGAACTATTTTGTTTACTGTTCGTGTGCACTATTCACTATAGGACTAAAAAGCTTTAGGCGCTAGGGTGAAAGGACGGTAGCAAATAACTATTTATAGTACTGTAGCAATGTGATGTACTGTAACCCATTTGGTTAAAGATGGTCAGAATCCTGATCTGACTATAGAACTTTACCTAGTTTGTGAATCTTGTATTCAAGGAAAAATGACTAAATCTCCATTCACTGGTGTTGGACACCATGCCACTGATTTATTGAAATTAGTATATAGTGATGTATGTGGTCCAATGAATCACATTGAGATGGATGGATTTCGATACTTTGTAACATTTATCGATGATTTATCACGATACGAGTATATGTTTCTTATAAAACACTAGTCAGAAACTTTTGAAAAGTTCAAAGAGTTTAGACTTGAAGTAGAGAAACAAACTGGAATGTATGTCAAATGCCTTCGATTAAATCGAGGCGGTGAGTACATAAGCAGTGAACTCTTTGATTATTTAAAGGAGAACGGAATTCTTGCTCAGTATAGTTCTCTAAGTACTCCACAACACAATGGTGTGTCAGAGAGTAGGAATCAGACTTTATTGAATATGGTCTGATCGATGATGAGCTTCACTGATCTACCGAAATATCTATGGGTTATGCTCTGGAAACTGCTGCTCATATATTGAATAAGGTTCCATCTAAAGTTGTTCCAACCACTCCGCATGAGATGTTGAATGGTAAGAAACCAAGTCTTAGATACATTAAGATTTAGGCTTGCTCTTCTTATGTAAAAGTTACACAATAGGATAAACTTGCACCCAAGGGGTATAAGTTTGTAGGATATCCTAAGAATTCAATGGGATACCAGTTCTATGATCTCGAGGAGTGAAATGTGTTCATTTCTTGATATGCCACTTTCCTTGAGAAAGAGTTTCTCATTGATCGTGGGGGTTGTAGAAAGATTAAGCTTGATGAAGCCAATTAAAACGAATATGTACCCGAGATGGAACCTTAAGCTCAATTGAGAGGAATACCTTTAACATACCCTCCACATAGGTCTGAAAGGCTGTCCAGGCCATTTACTAGGTATGGTTAGATACCTGAAGGTGCACTTAGATTTTTCTTAGTGGAAGAAAATGATTATTTGACCTATAAAGATGCGATGTTAGACATCGACTCAGAAAAATAGCAAGAAGCCATAAAATCTAAAATTGACTCAATACATCACAATCACGTCTGGGACTTGGTTGAGCATTCCAAAGGAATAGTTTCTATCAGTTGTAAATAGATTTACAAGCAAAAGTATGGGTCCAATGGAAAGGTAGAGACCTTTAAAGCCCGATCGGTTGCAAAAGGTTATTCTAAATGATCTGGTATCGATTATGAGGAAACCTTTGTAATAGTAGCGATGTTGAAGTCAATACAAATTTTATTAGCTATTGTTGTATATTATAACTATGAGATATGACAGATGGAATTCCTGAATGAATATCTCGAGGAAGAGATATACATGGAATAGTTTGAAGGTTTTGAATTCAGCCTATCTAGGGTCTAGTATGTAAACTAAAGAAGTCCATTTATGGACTTAAACAGGCTTCCAGAAGTTAGAACCTTTGTTTTGATGAGGTAATCAAAGGGTCTGGTTTAATAAAAAAATGATGAGGAGCCTTGTGTGTAGAAAAATGTCAGTGGGAGCATGATTGTCTTCATAATTATCCATGTGGATGACATACTCATCATTAGGAATGATATCAGTATATTACAATCAGTCAAGAGTTATTTAAACATAAATTTCTCTATGAAAGACTTGGGAGAAGCTTTCTATATACTGGATATAAAACTTTATAGAGATAGAGCTAGAAAGTTGATCTCCCAATCATCACACATCGATAGTGTCTTAGAAAGGTATAATTTTACTAACTGTAAGATAGCAAATGTACCTTCTAGACATGGCATTCATCTTCTGAGGAGAATGTCTCATCAGATGAAAGATGAAAGAGTTAGAATGTCTAAGATGCCATATGCATCAACTGTAGGAAGCCTGATATATACTATGATGTGTACTAGACCTGACATCATCATGGCTATAAGTATTACTAGCCGATATCAATCTAATCTAAGTGACAACCATTGGATGGCGGTCAAACATGTCTTTAAATGCCTTAAGGGTACAAAGGACAAGTTTCTAATTTATGGAGATAATGACTTGCAGGTTAAGGGATACACAGATTCAGAATTCCAGTCTGATCCAAATGATAGAAAGTCTATATCTAGATATGTGTTTATCCTCAATGGTGCTGCAGTGAATTGGAAGAGTACCAAACAAGGATCTACAACTAAAGCAGAATACATTGTAGCCTCTGAGGCAGCAAAGAAAGCAGTGTGGATATGCAAGGTTTGAGATTGTCCCAAGTTCGATGGATCATATTGTTGGGAGTTGTACATTCATGGGTGTTTGCATGTGGGTTTTGTGTTTAATCACAATTTATACATATCTCATATATATAATGAAGCAGCGGAAGCTTAAAGTATTGCAGTAAACACAATCACAATATATTAATCAGAAACGAGATTGAGAAATAACCCTTGAAGCCTTTGGTTGGAGATTGTTGAAGTCCACCAAAATGTTGTCTTTGATCAATTCTAGTAATCAACAATGGTGGGTTTGATTATCTAGAATGACAGCTTTTGATCCAGCACTTGTTTAACTACTTAAACTTGTGTTCTTGATTTTTTCTTTTGATTAACACTTAATCAATTAATCAAAAACCTATTTTGCTAAATTAGTTTTAAGCCTTAAAAGAAAATAATGAATTCAACTCTTGAATCCATTAATTAGAAGACAATTTCTCTTTTCTCTCTTTGTAAAATGGCTGACCTAATTTTGCAAAATCAATTTAACAAAAACCTTATCAATTTAATTTACATTTGTTTTATTTATACAAATGAATTTAATTTCATTTCATAACACTTAATTTCACTTAATTTCAATTTGAATTTAATCTAACCTAATCATAGTTAACTCTTAACTTTAGTTAGGTTAAACTAACATTAAAATATTCTAACTATAGTTAACTCTTAACTCTAGTTAATTAAAAGAATATTTAATTATTTTAACCATGGTTAACTAACTTAACCATGGTTAGGTTAACTTTTACTTAACCATTAAGTATAGTTAATCTAACTTAACTAAATGGTTAACTCTTAACCTTAGTTAAACTTAAATTATTTATTCAACAATTAAATAAATAATTATTTATTTGAATTATTTAACGATTAAATAATTATCAAGTGAAATTACAATTATGTCCTTACTCGGTTACCATGTTAACCTAAAATGGGTCCCACCATCTGACCATATACTTTAGTTAACGTAACCTTAGTAAATTGCTGGATTTTACTGTATTAAACTATTTAATACGGTACGCTGCCCAAGTGCTCAAAGAGTACATTTCATATTGGGACTCCCTAGTGTCACGCCCCAAATATTCTCAAGCAATTACTCGAACATTTGGCGCGCGACAGAACCACCAAGGGAGGGCTTAGTCCATTTTGGGTTAAATGGGCTAGAGCTTCTAGAAGGCCCATGGAGGTGGGTTGAGGCCACATTAATGTGGTAGGTGGGAGAATAATCTAGAAAAGGCATATTCCTTTGGATATACTTTTGGTAGTTGGCATCTTTTGGAATATTCCTTAGCATATTCTCCTCTTTAGATGTGGACCATTGGATTAGAGTTAATCCTAGTCGTCCATTGTATATAGCTTTAGCTATAAATAGGTGGAGTTCTCATTTGAGAATCCATCCTCCAAATTGTAGAAATACTCTTAGCTTGTAAGTGTATAGCTTTGTAATCTCTCTTTAGTAATAAAATACGAGAGCATTCTCTCAAACACTTGGTGTGCTTCTTCTTCATCTCTTTCTTTGATTAATTGGGGTCTTGTAGGCTGCTTAGCACTAGTAAGTGTCTAAGGCCGCACGGTTTCGAGAAATCGGGTCGTGACAAGTGGTATCAGAGCGGGTTCAAAGAAGATGGTGAAGGAAGTTGCTGGAACATCGGGGATTACTCAAGGGAGGGGTAGAGACCCCAAAGCTAGGAGACATGGGAGTATTTCGCCAGAAAAGTTCGTTGATCCGAACCATGATCTAGGGGACATGGTTATGAGGCTCGGTGGTGCTGTGAGCAAGGCAACAGATCGCCTTGGGGAGTTGGAGGAGCAAGTCCAGAATGTCGAGGTGGGCCTCGATACTCAAGGGGATGAGCTGCGCTCCCTCATCGAAAGCTCCATTGACGAGCATGCTGACAAGCAACGGGACTGGATCAAGGCTTTTCAGGAGAAGGTCTACAACACCATGGACAAAGTTCAAGCCCAAGTAGAAGAGCTACGAAAGGGGTTTGAAGGTGTCAAGGAGGATGTGGTGTTGTGCAAGCGAGCGGTCGCTAACGGCGTAGCTACTCAAACTGCGGTGGCTGCACCAAGGGTCGAGGCCCCTAAACCGAAGGAGTTTAGCGGCAGACGGGATGCCAAGGAGCTTGACAACTTCTTTTGGCAAATGGAGAGGTATTTCGGCGCTATGGGCATGCGGGACGAACACAAGGTAAGTACCGCAACTTTATACCTTTCCGATCATGCAATTCTGTGGTGGCGTAGGAAAAGCGAGGAGATTCGCAAGGGTACCTGCACCATAGACACATGGGATGAATTGCAACGGGAGTTAAAACGCCAATTCTATCCGGAGAATGTGGCGCATGACGCTCGCAAGCGGTTGAAGGAGTTGAAACAAACGAAGTCCATTGGGGAGTACGTAGAGGAGTACTCTTTGCTGATGCTGCAAATCCGCAACATGGCCGAGGAGGACTTGTTGTTCAATTTCCTAGACGGGTTACAATCCTGGGCAGCCAATGAGTTGAAGCGGCGTGGAGTACAGAATATATCCGACGCCCTTACAATGGCGGAGACGCTCATAGATTACCGCAAGGGGGATTCGGGAAAGTCCAAGAATTCTAAACCCAATCACAGTAATGGTGGGGGAGCCAAGGAGTTTCAGCCTCCGGAGAGCAAGGAGGAGAAAGGCAAACCGCCCAAGTGGAAGGAGCAGAAACGCAACGGCCATAGAGGTAATGGTCCGAAGTCTAACTGTTTTCTCTGCGACGGGGATCATTGGGTGAAGGACTGTCCGAAGAAAAAGGCCTTCAATGCAATGTATGAGGCAAAATACGAGGGCGAACAGAGCCGTATGGGTTGCATGCAGCTGTTCAATTCCCTCAAAGCCAAGCGGCGTGCAGACGCGCCAACGGGGACGGCGCTCATGTACATTGAAGCCTATGTCAATTGCATCAAGACTCAAGTGTTAGTTGATACGGGAGCTACGCACAACTTCATTAGGCGTGCGGAAGCGGAACGCTTGGGCCTTTATGTAGAAAAGGGAGAGGGATACCTCAAGTCCGTAAATGCAAGAGCCAAGCCGCTGGATGGAATGGTTCGTGGAGCTGAAATCCACCTTGGGAAATGGCACGGTGAGGTAAACTTCTCGGTAGCACCTCTCGATGATTTTGATGTGGTGCTAGGTATGGAGTTCTTACGGCAGTACAATGTGGTGTTACTTCCTCAACACAACTATATGTGTATTTTGGAAGGAGGGCCTCGAATGATACCGACGGTAGACATGCCCAAGGGTGGGCGATCCAAGCCAAACGCCAAGGTCCTTTCCGCAATGCAACTAAGGGTAGATGCTGGACGCAAAGGAAGGTTACATTCAGCCTCAACAACGGGGGTGGATGATGCGGCAAATGGGGGCAAGGATGAAATACCGAAGGTTGTTGCAGAAGTGCTCGGGGAGCACAATGGGGTCAAGCCTACTGCCATACCAGAAGAACCGCCTTCAAGAGATGTAATTGAGGGCAAGTTGGAGCTTGAGATTATGCTTCCAACTATGGGGTTGACGCCTCCATCGGAGATGGGAAAGTTGCAGGGGCAGCTTGAGGAGTTGTTGGATGCGGGTGTCATCCAAAAGTCCAAGGTGTCACATGATGTGCAGTTTCAGCACAAGGAGTGGGTCGAAGACAAGCAGCGGCGTGTCAAGCACAGTGCGGGGGACTTAGTGATGGAGACGATACTTCCACCACAATGCAAGTCAGCACGCCCACTTCACAAGGGCCTTGATCGTAGGGACGAGGGGCCAAGGTTGATTGCCAAGAGAGTTGGCAACGTCTCGCATAAGGTGGAGTTACCTTCGAGACAACGGCAGTGGCGACATCAGGTGCATTCCGCAAGCTGTTGGAAGCAGTACCGTGGAGGTACGGGAGATGCAGAATTTGAGCCACACAACCGGGAACCTTTGGGGATTTCCACACGCCATGACAAAGGGGAGCAACTTAGGACGAGTCTTGAGTACTTTGTCGAGTGGAAAGGGTTGCCGGATGGGAGAACACGCTTGGGACACGAGAGCACACAGCCAGAGTTTGCAGAACGGGGTGTGCAAGTTCCAGCGAAGACGCGACGAGGGCGTCGCGTGAATTTGGTGGGGGAGAATGTCACGCCCCAAATATTCTCAAGCAATTACTCGAACATTTGGCGCGCGACATTACCACCAAGGGAGGGCTTAGTCCATTTTGGGTTAAATGGGCTAGAGCTTCTAGAAGGCCCATGGAGGTGGGTTGAGGCCACATTAATGTGGTAGGTGGGAGAATAATCTAGAAAAGGCATATTCCTTTGGATATACTTTTGGTAGTTGGCATCTTTTGGAATATTCCTTAGCATATTCTCCTCTTTAGATGTGGACCATTGGATTAGAGTTAATCCTAGTCGTCCATTGTATATAGCTTTAGCTATAAATAGGTGGAGTTCTCATTTGAGAATCCATCCTCCAAATTGTAGAAATACTCTTAGCTTGTAAGTGTATAGCTTTGTAATCTCTCTTTAGTAATAAAATACGAGAGCATTCTCTCAAACACTTGGTGTGCTTCTTCTTCATCTCTTTCTTTGATTAATTGGGGTCTTGTAGGCTGCTTAGCACTAGTAAGTGTCTAAGGCCGCACGGTTTCGAGAAATCGGGTCGTGACACTAGGTCCACGCCCGATTCGTCAAATGAAACTATTTCACAAGTCCGTGAACGATGCCCCACGCACACGTTACGGATATTACAAATCAGCGCGTCAGACCATACATGTTGAGGTTACTCCATATTCGTATAATCCTTCCGTCATTATATCCAGGATGAACGGGATATAGATCATTACCGTCAAATCCCGATAATTTCATCCATCACTTTATTATCTTCAGATTCGTATCTTTATGAACAATTTACGCAAACACTTTTGCTATAATGTTCGAACCTGGAGGAAACTCCTTTCCCAGGTTAATTGCTTACGGCCATAAGACTTTACAAGATACAATCTCGAAGTTCGGATATACTACCCATCTATGTGAGCTGGCGGATCCCATATCTACGCACACCGAACTCCATGAGCATCGGACCATACCCAGCGACACGTAGCGGTTAGACCATGAAAGGTCTCTGACATACGTGGAACCAAAGTATGATGGATCTCCCACAAGTTCACCGTGGCGCTCAGGTCGAAGGACCACAAATACTACTCAACTCGAGAGGACCTTCCTTTGACGGTTTCATAGGATATCTATTGGGGTCCTCATGAGTCTGTTCAGTATCCAGTCCTAACTGAATACCTGTATGTCTATATGAACTTCAACCAAGCTCATGGTTAACTAAGAATAACCATTTGTACAATACAGCTATAGACATACACTAATCTATGTGTTTCACCGATAGACCCTCATTGGTAAACGTAGATCAGGAACTCTATATTTGAGAAGATACTTCCATAACGACATTTCTTAGTCTCTATTGCAACTCTTTGCAATTTTGTCATTACTAGTAGATTCTCAGGTCTTTGTTACATTATAGATTAGGTTCTAACTTTTTAGATCCCGCTGGGTATTATAACCTGCTAACACTTAGCATTTATAACTATCAGCTTTGCTAACTCTTAGCCATGGTTTAAACTTCTTTAAACCAGATATGAACTTATTCAGATCATATCATTTTTATAATGTTACAAGCTTAATTACCATTTAATAAAAGTTATCAGCGATTTAATAAAATATGCATTGTATAAATATTACAAACTTAATATTCATACAAACTGGGATGGCGCGTAAGCACATACCCTAACACAATCCCTTTATTCTATGACAACAACGGGGCCATTGCATAAGAAAAAGAGCCAAGAGCGCACTAGAGATCTAAGCATGTGGAGAGGAAATACCACATAATTAGAGAAATCTTGGCTAAGTGAGATATAATAATTTTTAGAGTTGACTTTGTAAATAATGTAGCAGACCCATTGACTAAGGCCTTAACTCCAAAAGTGTTTGAGAAACACGCGGAGTCTATGGGTATTAGATAACATCATGAATGACACTAGAGCAAGTGAGAGTTTATTGAAATTTATGCTCACGTGTTATCCCATTGTCGTATGAATTTTTTATTTGATAATATTTATACAGTACATCATTTGTTAAATCGTTAATTACAATTATTAAAATGGTTCAATGCTTATGACACTACATACATTATATGATCCGAAGGCGTTCAAATTTGGTCTAAAGAAGTTTAGATCAATGCTAAGAGTTAGCAACGCTGAAAAATCATAAATGCTAAAGAGTTAACATGTTACAATAATTAGTGAAGTCTAAAAGTTAGTATCTTATCTATAACGGTACAAAGACCTAAGAGTACACTAGTAATAACATAATTGCAAAAGTTGTAATAGGTGCTAAGAAATATTATTATGCAAGTCTATTACCAAATTATATATTTCTGGTCTTATTCATCGATGCGAGTTTATCGGTGAAACCCTTTCTCATAGATCAGTATATACTTTACCTAGATAGTTTGTATGGTTGTTCATAGCTAACCATGAGCTTACCAAAGTTTGTATAGCATACAGGTATTCAGTAAGGACTGAATACTGAACAGGCTCAACGAGGACCCCAATAGACATCCTATGAAGCCGTCAATGAAAGGTCTTCTCGAGTTGAGAGTATACGTGATCCTTTGACTTGAGTGCCACAGTGGATTTGTAAGTGATCCATCATACTTTAGTTCCACGCATGACATAGACTTTTCATGGTGTAACCATTGGGTATAGTCTGATGCTTATGGAGTCTGATGTATACAGATATGGGATCCGTTAGCTCACATGGATGAGTTATATATCCGAATGCTCCGAGACTGTATATTAGAAAGTCTTATGGATATATATATTGTTTATTAAGATACATGTTTGAAGATAAGTTCTTGGATGAGCATATAGGAATTTGACGGTGATGATCTATATCTCCGCTCTTTCAGGATATGATTGTCGAAAGGATAATACGTATGCGCTATAACCTCAACTGATATGGTCTACTGAGCTGATTTGTAATATCCATGATGTGTGCACGGGGCATTGATCTTAGACCCATAGAATAGTTATGTTTGACAAATCAGGTGTGGACCTAGAGAGTCCCGCAATATGAAGTGTACTTGTTGTGCACTTGGATAGCGTACCGGATTGAATGGTTTGATCCAGTAAATTCCAGCAAACTAGACATTTACTTTAGTCTCCCTTCGGCCGTGCATGTGTCAAGACTTAAGAGTTAACTACATCAATTAGTTAACAATTAGTTATTGATCAATGAGATATTAACACATGGCACATTGTGGGCCAATTACTGTTTGACTTGGAAATTATCATAATTACCTTATTTGTTGGATAAATAAGATCATTATTTCATTCATTAAAATGTTTATTGAATAAAATAATAATAATATATGATATTATTATTTAAATAGAAGTCAAACAATTCATTTTATAATTAAATTGGCATGTATTTCTATCATAATTTAATATGATTAAATTATTTATTTAATATTGATTAAATGATATAATAAAATAAATGGATGACATTTACAAATGGTGGGCCAGACATGTCTCTTACAAATGAGAAAGAGTTTCTCATTTGGCCAAGATCTTGGCCAAATTCATCCAAATGAATTCCCTCATTATTTTATTTTTCTTTTATTTATTGTAAACAATTATAAACAAATTACTAATAGAAAACATTAACTATGATAATGGAGGCCATTATGTCATTAAATATATGAAATGTAAAAAACAAATAATTAAGAGCAATGTGTTGCTCAATTTAAAATGAGGGGATTTGGCCAAGGATAAAAGAGAGAGAAGTGAAATTTTGGCTAAGTGTTAGGAAAACCTCTCAAGAGTTGAAAGCTTAAATACACTTTTTCTATTCTTCTCCATCTTAGCCATCAATACTACAAGATAGAAACAAAGATTTAAGTGTTAATCCTTTGCTGGAAAAGCTGTTATTCTAGCTTCCCTAAGCCCACAATATTGAGGAACTAGAATTGTGAACGAGTTGCTTCAAGACGGGTACTCCGGTTTGACGAAAAACCAAAGGCTTGCTAAGGTAATAAATTCTCAATCTTTATGTAGTTTACATTTATGAGATAACATGTAAGGATTTATTTGTGTTTATCATTAGAAAATTATATTTTCGCTCAACCGCTGTGCTTATACGTATATGATACATATGTCAATTTGTATGATACACACAAACCTACACGCATGCGCCCTAGGTTTAAAATCACTCACACTTATGAGTCTATTTAGTATCCATTCTTTACTGGATATATAGATGCCTTACAGACTACCGCTAAGTCCATGTTTTGCTAATACTAATAATTTGAACAATTCAAATATAGACATACACCGATTCGGAAGGAATACCGATCGACCCATATCGGCAACCATGGATTAGGAATGATATTGTTTAGAACATATTGTGCAATGACATTTCATAGCACCATTTGCAACTCTTTGCAACTACATCATTACTATATTATTCTTCGGTCTTTGTCCCTATTTCAAAAAAGGTTCTAACTCTTTAGAATTGATAAATTTTAGCACTGAGCTAAACTCTTTTAGATTAGATCTAAACTCTTTTAAAACTATAATACCTGAAAAGTTACAAGCTTCTTACAATATAGTTATGTATTAACAATTATTATTAATATGTTTATTATATATTAGAATGGTACATAAGCACCATCTTCAACAATTGATTCATAAATTGTCAAGATTCCATAAAATTCGAAATTGACTTTATGCATAACAATCAAGTCTAGGACTTGATTATACTTCCTATAGGAATTGTTTCTATTTGTTGTAAATGAGTTTACGTAATGAAAGTGTAGGCTCAATATGAAGGTGCTCGATTGGTAACAAAAGGTTACATTAAGAGATCTGGGATCGGATATAAGGAAACATTTTTCACCTATAACCATGCTTAAGTCAATTCGAATTTTGTTGCTATTGCATCATTTTAAGATATTGAGGTCTAGCAGATTGATGTAAAGATGACGTTTCAGAATATATATCTTGACTAAGAGATATACATGGAACAACCTGAATGTTTTGCTGTCAACATGACTTCTAATATGATGTGCAAACTAAAGAAGTTCATGTTGACTTAACCAATTTTTTTGAAGTTGGAATATTTGTTTTAACAAAAAAATCAGATAGTCTAGTTTGATCAAGAATGGAGAGAAAGCATGTGTGTATATAAAGGACACTGGAAGCATAATTATCTTTTGAGTTTTTTATGTAGAAGATATACTAAATGTCAGAAATGACATTGGTATGTTACAAGTCAGTCAATTAATAGTTATCTGAGTAAAAACTTCTTTATGAAAGATTTGGGAGAGGATTCCTATATACTAGCTATAAAGCATTATAGAGATAGAGCTAAAAGGCTGATAAGATTATTCCAATCCTTATACATAGAAAATGTTATTGAAAGGTACAACTTCAGTAACTATGAAACAGTTAATGTACATTTCAAACATATTATTCATCTTTCTAGAAGGAAAAGTCATCAGCATAAAAATGAAATGGTTGGAGTGTCTAACATACCATATGCTATACGTGTTACAACTATTATTAGTATGATCGTCGAAAATGACCATTAAAAGGTCATGAAATATATCTGAAATACCTAAGTGGTATAAAGGTTCAGTTTCAGAATCATGGAGAAAGTTACTTACATGTGAGAGGATATATAGACTAAGACTTTTAGTCTGATTTAGATGATAGAAAGTCTAAATCTGGTTTTGTATTTATTTTCAACTGTTTGCAGATAGTTGAGAATGCAATTTAGATATCCACAACTAATTCTACCTTGGAGACAGAATATGTTGCGGCTTGAAAAGCCTACAAAAAAATTTATTTGGATATACAAGTTAGGTGCAAAACTTAGAATAGTTCCAAACTCAGTGGATCCTATCCCACTATAATACAATAATAATTGAGCAATTGCTCAAGCCAAAAAGTCATAGGGCGTACTAGAATTTTGATCTTATGAACTCTAAATACCATATAATTAGAAAGATATTGGCTATAAGAGATGTAATAGTATCTAAGATATATTACATGTATAATGTAGCGAAACCACTAAGGCCTTAACTCTTAAGGTGTTTGAGAAACTCATGGAAATGATAGTTATTAGATATTATGGTGAATGGCACTAAAACAAGTAGGAGTTATTGGAAATGGTGCTTACGTACTATTATAATATTGTACGAATATTAATTGTTTAATATTTATACAATAAACATTTTGAACAAAATCATTAATATTAAATAATAAATGGTAAGATTCTTGTAATATTTAAGATATTGTATGGTTTGAAGGAGTTTAGATATGATCTAAAGAGTTGATATCAGTGCTAGAGTTAGCAACATTGAGAGTTATAAATGTTAAGAGTTCGCATTACTAAGAGTTAGTAAATTATAAGAGCTAGCAAAATCTAAGGAGTTAGAGCCATGTTTGAAACAGGATAAATATTGAAAATCGAGTGTGTGATATACGAGTGTATACGTAATTTTAAAATTACTACATGCAGCGAAAGCATGTTGATAAATACACTCAATTTAATAAATTTAACCACATATATGCTCACGTATAACTATTATACAACAAAATATATATGATGAACAATTGTATACATAAAAATTAAAATATAAAGAACACTTACCTAATGAAGGTAGCTTTACAAAATCTTCAAGTCATCCAACAATTCAATTGAAGAGCTCACCTTGAAGTGAATTGTTACAATTCTAGTCTAAAATGGTTTGGTGGGATTATGGAGTTAGAATGGTAGCTTAGTTTTAAGAATTTCCAGCAAAATGTATTCAAACTCTTTGAATACAATTTTGGTTCTTAAATAGAGATGATAAATAATTTACATACAACTCTTGTATCAATTCTTAGAAACAATTTCCATAGGATAATTATTTTGAACAACTCTTGTCTAAAATAATTATCTTTTCTCCATTTTCTTTTCATTTATTTTTTAGCTATCATTGAGAAAAGAAGAAGAAGAGAACTTTTTCATGTTTTTCAACACTTGAAAGAACAAAAACTAATTTTCTCTTACCTCTCAAATGCCTTGGCCAAATTTCTTCTCCAATTCAAAATGAATCAATTCAATTGTTAGCTTAATCTCTTTTGTTTTTGTTATTCAACACCTTTTGATAAAACAAAAACAAGTGCTCTATCAATTTAGTTGTTGGTCTCTCACTTAAGATTAATTTATTAAGCACTAGAATAATGGCCACCTAATCAAATCATCTTCAAGGGTAATTTTTAATCTCATTAGTGTAATAAAACTTAGATTCAGTATGTGTATATTGCAATAATAAATTAGATTTTCTTTCTGCTATGTTGATTTATATATGAGACTTGCAAACAATTTATAAAATAAAAAATTGTAATATGCATACTTGCATCTTACGAACAGTACACTTACAATGAAGGTGCAAACCTAGTGTAGAAATGAAAAATTAGCAGTATACTAGTCCAAAAAATAGTGTAGAAATGCAGAAAATTGCAGAGATTTTCGCTGATAAAAGTGTAGAAACTAGTATTAAAGTGCAGAAAATTTCTAAAGTGCAAAAAGGTGAAAAATCAACAATAAATACTAGTAGCAACATGCGAAATCAGCAGTGAACTCTACCTTTATTGTTTCTTCAAATGCTGTAAAAGAAGAAACTAGATAAGTAGTTTTCTAAATTTCTTGAAATTTTAAAGAAATTATATATAAAACAAATGCCTAGCTATGTCAAATTTATAACGAGCATACTTTGCAAAAAGAAGAGATTGAAGGATTACGAGACCGTAACATTAAAAGAGGAGTGTAGAGCCATTCTTCAGAAAAAGGCTACCTCCTAAGCTCAAAGATCCTGGAAGCTTTACCATACCATGATCTAGGAGCAAGTATTAATCTCATGCCCCTCTCAATCTATAACAAGTTAAGTTTGAAAGAAGCAAGGCCTATCAACATCTTACTCTTACTTACTGATTGATCTCTTGCCTATTCGAAGGGAATCATAGAGGGCATACTAGTAAAGGTAGATACGTTTATCTTCCCTGCTAATTTCATCGTTCTAGATATAAAAGAAGATAATGAGATTTCCATCATCCTTGGAAGATCTTTCCTAACCACGGGATAAACAGTCATAGATGTACAAAAAGGGGAGTTGACCATGAGGGTGCAAGATGACACTGTCACATTTAAAGTCTTCAAGGAGATCAAGTTCCAAATGAGAATGAAGACTATTTTTGCATAAATGTGGTATATTCCAAGCAATAAATTCTACAGCTAAAAAACATTGTGATGTTCGATCTTTACATTCAAAAGAAGGTGTTAAAGCATAGAAGGATAAGAAAGAAGAAGAAATAGTAGCAGTGTGATGAAGGGATCAAAGAGAATGGCACAAGAGGACTTCTTCCTCAGTCTAAGATTAAAGTCTTTCTAGATAAGCATAAGGAGAATGAAGTAAAAGCTACTTCTTTAGGCTTAATTGCAAGGATATGGAAGCCGTAAGAGAGCAATAACAGCAAGATCATGTTCAAAGATGCTTTCACTATCACTTTTGATCCACTATATGAGTAGAAGAAGTCGTCAAGCCAACAGGGTTAAAATAAACGTTTCTTGGGAGGCAACCTAAGTAATTTTTATTTTAGATTTGCTTTAGTTTCAATTTTAAGTACTTTAGTTTCTTTTATTATAGGAATAAAACAACAAGTCAAGCATTCAAAGAAGTAGCACAAGCATTTGTAAGCTTTAAGAGTAAAGGAAATCACAGTCATATCCAAGAGAGACAACATTGATGCATTGCTTACACTTCATTTACCAGGGAAGTATCTTACACTTAAGTTTTTTTTTTCGACATTAAGGATAATGTAAAATTTAAGTTTAAGGGTGGCAAACACATAACCTGTGTTTATTTTGCTTCATGAGTTGATTAGTTATCTTATGGGTTAATAATTTTTTTTAGTTGTTAGTTTTAGTTGAGATGATGATCATTAGTCTATGATAAGAAAGAAAATATTGGTTGAATTTTTTTTTACAAGTCTTTATGAAACAATAAACACATGAGATAATCTTTATATCATGAATCGTGGACTGAGTTCATTTTTAGTTTTGATCACTTATTCTTGAGAACATTGACATAAACTTGTATTAGTTATATTTTTTTGCTTATAGATACTCATACTTAAGTAGTACACCACAGTCTCAAAGATCAACACTCTAGAGCTTACTTGATTATTACTTAAGGTGAAATCTTAAGAACACATGATTAGGGAAATGACATTAGGCTATATTTGGACCAATCAAGCCTTTTCTTGCCTACCTTAGATGTAAATGTATCCTTATTACTCCTTTTGATCTTAAATACCCATTTTTCTGATTAACCACATTACAAACATAAATAATTTAAGCTTATGTATGCTAAAATATACCCGTAACACCATAGACCTTGAGTTTATTTAGAAATATTCTTAAAAGGAAAAAAGGTTGTAGATTGATGCGATATTTCTATATCATAAATTAAGTGCAAGTATACACTATCGTATGCAAGTAATAAAGAGACTAATTAGTCGGATGTCGAACCCACAGGGATAGTTTCTTCTTTTTAAACCAATTACTAAAATTATATCTTCCTAATAATTATTCAGATAAATAAAAACCTAAGAATGAATGTAGAAAATATAAAAGTAAAAACACAATGCAAAAAGAATAAGAAGATAGCAATGTAGAGAAAACCTAGGATTAATATTATCCCTCAATATGTTTCTAATAATTAATCCTCTAATATTTAACTCACTTAGTCTTTATTATTGATCAAGACACTAATGTATTCACAAACCTCTTCCAAGGTCATGCAAGTATACCTTAATTTACCAAATACCTATATTCCTATGGTACTTGTAATAAATTAAGATTCATTAAGATTAGGTCTTATTGATCATACATGCCAATTAGGTATATTCCTATCCTAAATTGAAACTTGCATATGCAACATTGAATGTTACTCTACAATCATGCATCAAATTACCTAGGTCTAAATATTATGATTCCTCTTCCGAGTTTATCAATAATATTACCAACTCATTCACCATATATTGGCCAGATATATTGAAGCATTAAATACAAGTAATTTAAATAATAAAAGACTAAGTTTATTAAATATTAAAAAGATATGGCAATTTAAGCGCACATATTGAGTTCAAATATTAACCCAAGAAAACAAGTTTAGCTCATGGCTACAAGAGAACAGCAGTAAAAATAATTATAAATCATGATACAATTATTAGCAAACCGATATAGACGTCGAATTGCTCTTAATTGCGCTGCCTAAGAACTCTTGATGTCGAAGAATGTCTTGTATCTCTCTCTAAAGTTGCTTCAATTAAGTTCCTATTGCTCTCCAAGACTCGTGCTCTGTATTCTTGGTGCTCTTGGGTCGTCTTGGATTCTTTCTTGAAGGTTGGGAACGAGTGGCTTTATATAGGGATTGATATGAGCTTGAAAATCTCAATTCTCGTCGGACTAGGACTCGCACTACCGCTGGCGCGCTATGCATCTGTCGCTGGGGCGACGTGTGAAAAAGCTATTACCGCTGGAGCGGTGGGATCTTGGCGCTGGGGCGCTGTCCCGTCGCTGGGGTGGTGACTGTATGGCGCTGGGGCGCTATACGCGACTTAAGCAGGTCGTTTTTTCTTATTTCGATCACTATTTTAGCGCTGGGGCGAAAATCCTTGTGGCGCTGGGGCGATGGACACATACTTTAAAAACTTTGCATTTTAGTCCCTATAAATAACAATAATACACATAAATAGCCATTTATTCTCATAAAATCATAAAATATCAATAATAAAAACATGAGAAAATATATGACAAATTTGCCCTTATCATAGATGTGTGAGAAAAGGGTACTGAAGTGGAAAAATAATAAGCCTTGTAGGTACTTATCAATCTAAATTTGGGGGTATCCATTCTAAAAGAAAAATTATAAAAAAAAAGACAAGTCTTTAAATACAATACCCCCAGCTTGAGAAAAAGAAGAAATTCTTCAAATAAGAGTGATGAAAAGAAATATGGAAATATCATAAGTTTGGGAGAGATGATATTTTGTAAGTGTGCTAATTAATAGGAAAATGCATGTGCTAATATGCTTATTGCAATTTTTAATTTTAAAAATTGCATGTTTTGCAAAACATTTAATGCAGCGGAAATAGAAATCTAATTTTCTATTACAAATAAAACATTCTAAATGTAAGTCTGTTTTACTAACATAATTCAAAACTCACCCTTGAAGAAAAGTTGGGGTAGTTTCAATTTTTAGAGCTCACCTTGAAGCTTCCTCGCAAACAATTTTAGTCAACAACGTCTGGTGGGATTGTGAAACTAGAATGGCAACCTTTTAATTACCAACAATTAGATTTGTTATGCAACATTTGCTTTTGATGTCTCTTAAGGCCGAATTAAGTGAATAATAAAAAATGCAATTCTTGAATATTTTTCTTTCACTTGGCCAAATCTCATTCTTGAAGACATGAAAAATACTTCTTACTTTGGTCGTATCTTATTTTGTTTAGTAATAGCAACACTTACAATTTTTTAATTCACAAAATGGCCGAATGACTTCTAAAGCTCATTTTTCTTGTTTCTTTGATCTTAACAATTGAAAAATATCTTAATTAAGAAAAATAATAAGAATGACTTATTATCCTAACTCATTTTCTTAGTCTAACACTTGACAATTGCAAAACAAATTCTATTGTTACACATTTTTATTTAAGGACACATGTCCTTTGATTAATAAAAGATGGTAATTCATCTTGCTATTTTTCAAGATATTAAAGGCATAATCATGCCATTGCTTGACAAATGGCACCATGTGGTGTCAAGTGATGACCAATCATCATGACAGGACCTGACCCGAGACCCTCTACTATAGATCCCAGCGGCCCTGCCGGGCACCCCGACGGAAGTTCCTCCGAACCTAACTGGGTAAGTTAAGAAATTCTGAGAGGCGAACCCCTTTTTAATTCTCGTTACTACTAAGAAGATCTAGTAATATACATGAAAACGACATCTTAGTTTTAAAAACAAACGGACAGAGTTTCCCCTGCTTTTTGGGAAAATCCATATAAACCTACAAAGAAATTTCACTTCTAATTCCAACACATCTCAATTCTACCAATTCGGACCTTCGGTCCTTTTCAAATCAAATCCAACACAACTCAATTATTTCGTGTAAATCACAAAATAAGCATAATCATAAAAAGTAAAAACGATCATCATAAACTGGAAATCTCTTCTTCTTGATTCAACACATACTTACAAATATTCATGCCTACAACTATTATGCATAAAGTAAGGAGTGCTATTAGCACATTTACATGTACAAAAATTATCTTTGGATTCGGCCCACTACTCGGCGATAGGAGAATCAGCAGCTTGCGTTCTGAGACCTGCACCTGGGAAAGGGGTTTAAAACATAAAACATAAAACGAGTGAGCTAAAGGAGCTCAGTGAGTGTAAATGAGAATTCAATTACAAGAATATTATACAAAGATAGCAATTTCTAAAGTACATGCAGAAATTATGCTTCTAAAACGGATGTAAAATTTTAAAACGGTTTCTAATATCATATGCTAATGAAATCTTGCCGAGCAGGTTTTATCTACATCTTTGGAAAACTATATTCAGAATCTGTATAACATAATGACTGCTGTGTGCATATAAATGCATAAATGCTATCGGTAAATCAAAAACTAGTAAAATTCTCGCTCGGCCATTTTCTTTCTAAACTGTACCAATGGTAACCCTAAAGCTCTATACCCACGCAGCGACTCAACTAGCACCGCATACGTGAGTAGGTCACGGGGCACCTCAACTAGCAGCACCCACAGTGACATCTCAAGACATCTCACTGGCTACGCAGCGGAATCCTACATCGCATGCATATAGCGAGACAATATCCCATACACATAGAGCGACTCACATGACTCGACATCCCGACTTCTCGGAGTTAGTGACACACTCTCGGTTATCCTGCAGAAATACCCATGTGCACGGGATATACCTGCAGAAATTTAAAAACTGTTTCACAAATCGATCATGTAAAAGCATGTCTATGAATATATCAAGATCATAAATCATGTTTATGCATCGAAAGCTCATAAAACATACATAGTCATTGTGCGAAAACATAATAACCGAAAAGTAAAAGAAATGGCAGATTTCCACTCACAACCGCTCCGCGCTCAATTTCGCTCCCGATTCCTGCTCCCGTTAACACTCTCGGTTATCCTCACCTACGCGCCATAAATGACATTTAGAACCAAATCGAACACTAGAATCTCATTTAACTACTAAATGCCCTAATCGGCATACAAAGCCCGGATGTAAACTACTTCCCGATTTTAGTTACGGAGCCATAATCGAAACTAACTCACCATCCGGGGCCCTGAAAATTATTGAACACCTTATAATTTGATTGGACATACTTGCCCTTCACCTTTCCAACATGGAAAATTATGTCCCATTTTCTTCATTTTTGGGTTTTTTCATCAACCATATACATTCAATTCACAATATGCATCATTTACACACAACAATTCAATCAAAACACCACTCAATTCCTAACTTCCCTAAAGTGGCAGAATTTCACCCTAGGTTCCAACACATTCCTTTTCTCAATTTCTTGTTCCAATTACAACAAAATCATGCCAATTTCATTCTAAAGCCCTAATTACAATCAATTGAAATCTCTACAACAAAATCACCAAAAACCCTAATTCTCACCTTGCCAATTTCTTCAAATTGATGACTCCTTCAAGCTCCAAAGTAGAATTCAACTCAATCTAAGCCAAGAATACACATAAGAACATCAATTAACACATTCTTGAATTCTCACTTATCAAACTTATAAAAGATGCTTTTCTTACCTCTTTTTCTTGAATTTCCACTAATAGAGACTTCAATTGAGCTTAGGGATTGGTTTGTAACCTTAATTTGGCTTGATTACACATGAAAATTCATGAAAACAAAACTTGAAAGGTCACTGTAGCAGCCCCCCTTTCCAAGCTCGAATTTTCTCTCTTTTGTTCTAAGTGTTTGCTTTTGATCATCTTCAAAATTCTACACACTTCCAACCTATTTATAGTCCTCCCTCTATTTACCATTTTGCCCTTCAACTTTCTCAAAATTACTAATTTGCCATTAGTTGAAAACTAATTATGTAATTAGTTCATTTGTAACTATCTAGTTGGAATAGTCCAAAGAACTAACTAGAACTTCCAACTTGGCAATCCATGAGATTTCTTCTAATTGGTCCATTCTCTAATATATGGATTATGTTTCTCAACAAAGGCTTGTTCCATTCATAATCCTTAAATGGAAATTCATGTAGTAAATTAGAATTTTCTTTTCCAAGCCAATAGAGAAAAATTCTAAAAATATTCTAGGGTCGTCCAGCGCACCGATCAAGTGTGAAATTACCAAATTAGGTCTGATATATCTCACGTGCACTATAAAGAAAATATTTCTAATAGGGTTAAAATCGAGTAACCCTACGGTGTCTTATTTGTTCTATACCGAAATCTAGGCGCCAATACTACTAATAAGGATTGGATATTACACATCACTTGTCACTTGTCAAGCTCATAGGCTTAGCATTTAAGCGTGTGAGCTTCTCGAGAGATCCTGAAACAAATCCTACTTTCTGAATTTTTCTCAGATCAAATTGTTTGACCTGGTCCGTTGTCCTAGTGCTTAACGAGTACACTTTCTATTGTGTAACTCCTTAAGTTCACACCCATTTATTGTAGGAACTTTTCTATAAGTTTGTGAATGATGCTTTATACACACGTTATAGATATTACACGCGTTGAACCATACAAACTAAGGTTAATGTATATTCGTATAGTCCCTCTGTCAGTTATATCTTGGAAGAGCAAGACATAGATCATTCTTGTCAAATCTCTATTTTCTCATCCATGAACTTATCTCCAAATTTATATTTTCATAAACAATATATGTAAACACTTTTATGATATTATTTAACCCTATGGAAAACTCTTTTCTGTAGTCTATGCTTGCGGCCATAAGACTTCTTAAAATACAATCTTGGAGCATCAAGAAATACAACTCACTCATATGAGCTAACGAATCCCACATCAATGCATACCAGACTCCATAAGCATCGGACTATACTCAGCAACACCTAGCGGTCAAACCATAAAAGGTCTCTGACATACGTAAAGCCAAAGAATGATGGATCACTCACAAGCCCATCGTGGCACTCAGGTCAAATGACCATAAATACTACTCAACTTGAGAAGATATTTCATTGACAGCTTTTATAGGATCTTTATTGGAGGTCCTCATGAGTCTGCTCAGTATTCAGTCCTCACTAAATACCTATATGCCTATACGAGCTTCCATTAAGATGATCTACTAAGTCTAATCATCTAGGCCATCTAGATATATAAAAAGGTTTCACTGATAGACCCACATCGGTAAAGTAGATCAGGAACGAAGTGTTTGAGAGCATATTGCATAATGACATTTCCTAGCACTATTTGTAACTCCTTGCAACTTTTTATTGCTAATATATTCCCAGGTCTTTGTCCCATTACAGACAAGGTTCTCACTCTTAGATTTTGCTAACTTTTATAACCTACTAACTCTTAGTAGTTATAACTCTTAGCGTTGCTAAATTTTAGCACTAACATAAACTACTTTAGATCAGATCTAAACATCTTTAGATTAGATCTAAACTTCTTTAGATCATACGATGTCTGGAACATAAGAAGTATATGTACCATTTATATTTAATATTCATATAATATTGGAATGGCACGTAAGCACTATCTCCAACAAGATAAATCGAGGAGAAAAGGGAATAAAGAGGTTTCTAGGTAAAGTCTACTTGTTCATGGTGTAATTTGCACTTCATATTTATATCTTTATATCCCACCTTGACCACAACCTTACGTTACAAGCTAATTAAAGTCCTAAACAGATCCCTAGACATGTGTATTTCTACATTAGTAGAGAGTAGTATAAAAAGCAAGCTTATGGTAGTGTTATAAATTGAAAAATGCCAAGACATCCTCTTTATGTAGGGTTAGACTTTTGAACCTAATATGTAGTTGAATTTTATTGAATTTCTTAGTTTATAAACTTAATACATACAATTGATTCATTCTTGTATTATTACTTTCATTATATCTAGCCAATATTATGAATGATTGAGGAGCCATAATTAACTTGACAAAGGGATTTATGTGTTTAGCCTAAAATAGTTTAATGCATGATCATAGGGTAACAATAATAAGTTTCATACAGGATAGAATATAGTTAGATGACATGTATGGTATTATTTAGACATATTGTTAATGAATTACATTTTATTTGGATTACCATAGACATATAGATAATTGTTAGAATGCGTAATATAGCCACTCGACCATCGACAAAAGCTTGTGAATAGATTAGAGTCTAAGATAATCAATTTAGATTAAGGGATTAACTAAGAGATTATTAATAAGTTCAATGAAATATTAGAGGATAAGTCGAAACCCTAGATTCTTTTTGATTAAAGAATTCAACCTTTGCTTTCCTTTGATTAATCTTACGTTTAATTTGATAGAATTAGGTTAATTAGATACAATTCACATTTTAATTCATGTGGATAAAAGTAAGTAGACTTAATTTTAGTAATTGATTGAAAAAAATAAATTAATAGTCCATGTGGGAATGATAACTTGGACTTAAATTATGTATTACTTAATATGATAGTGTGCCCTTACGCTTAGCTATTATTATATACATCAATAATATGGCTGTAAATAATCTGTTGGTTTGCATAATTGATGCACACCAATTGAAGGGTGCCAAGAATTACTCTAATTGGTAGATAAATCTCAAAATTGTTTTGGATGCAGAAAAGCTTGGATATGTGATTGATCAGAAAATGCCCAAAGGTGTTTCTCGCGCTACCTCTCCAGAAGAGTTGTAAACTTATCAAAAATAGATTAATGATGATTTGAAAGTTAAATCATACATCCTCACCTCGATGTCTACTAAACTTAAGAGAAAGCATGTGCATATGGATAATGCAAGTAGTATTGTGCTCCATTTGAAGTAGCTATTTAAAGACAGACCATAGGTTGATCTGTACAGTATCTATAACACTATTTCAATTCAAAGGCTGAGGGTAGCCTAGTAACTCCCATGTACTTAAGATGATTTCCTACATTGAAAAGCGGAGACTATAGATTTATCTTTTAATAATAGCTTGGGAAATAGTTTGATTCTCCAGTCTCTGTTGAGGTCATTTTTATAGTTCATCATGACATTTAATATGCAAGGTTAACTCCCACATATGCTAAGCTACACAATATGATGACGGTAGCTTAGGAGAACATAAATAAAGAAGGTGCAACCTTCTATGTCCAGAGTGGTGCTTCATCTTCTTCCTTAGGGGTTTTTAGAAAGTCTAGAGGTAAGAAGAAAGAGAAGTAAACACAAAGGAAAGTATTTTTGTTATGATGAGGACGAACAATAGAAACGTAATTGTTTGAGGTACTTAGCCACAATCAAGAAGAACCCCTCAGGTATATGTTCACCTGTAATTGACATTTCATTAACATTTGATGCTTGTAATAGCTGGTATTAGATACCGCCTATCCTTTTCAGATTTGTAATATGTTGCATGGTCTAAGAGAAGTTAGATAGTTGCATCATAGAAAAATAATGCTTCATATTGGAAATAGTGATTTCTTATAGGTCGAAGCTGTTGGACATTTTAAGTTGTTTCTCCCTTATGGTAGATTTTTGACATTGTATAACTGTTATTATGTACTAAACATTATTAAGCAAATTATATCCCTTCTTGTGTTAGACACAGAAAGTTATTATATATTTATTTGGAACCGTTCCTTATATTTATGTGATGCGGATAATATTTTATTAGCTGAGTGTCAATCAATAAATGGTCATTATATTTTAGGTCTATTAGAAGATGTCTTGAATGCATTGGTAAATATGGGTAATAGTTTGAGAATTTTGAATAACATAAAATTGTGGCATAAGAGATTAGGTTATATAGGCATGCGACACTTGACCTATCTGGTTAGGGATGGTCAGATACATGATCTAGTTTGTGTTGTGTGGGATCTAATACATGTGGGTGTATACATATGCTATTATTTCTATTGCCTAAATACATATCAAATACGAATTTATATGCGATGGAAGTGTAAAATATACAATAAACGCAATAATTAAATATATTAATCACATTAATATATTGGTAAGGTTGAGAACTCACCTCAACGTGTAACGTTATACACGTATTTCCTCGGAGTCCACATGGAGACCAACTCGTGGGCAGTTCTAGTCACCAATACGGTGGGCTTGGTGAGCTAGAACAACAACCCTATATTCAGCACGGGATTAACTTTTAATCCTCAAAATGATCGGGTGTGTGTTTAACATCATTTTCTCCAAAAGGATAAGAAATTGAGAACTTGAAGTAATCTACCATTGCTTCAAATGGAACCATAGAGAAAAATGAAACAATTTTATTTTTCCCTTTTTTTTTTCTTCTTCTTCTACTTTTCTTCTTCTTTTCCTCCAATTCTTTTCTCTTTCTCGGCCAAATGCCCAAAAACACACACTTCCTCTTCTCTCTCTCTCTTTCTTTATATATATATATATAATAAAATATTAATATAATATAAAATAATAATAATATAATAATATAATGGGTGCCAACTATTTGGCACCCAAATATAATAATAATATATATAATATAATATAATAAAATATAAAAATGAGAGAGAATGATTATTTAACAATTAAATAATCATAGTGTGAAATAACCATTTTGCCCCTTATGAATGGTTACCAACTCTACCCCCTAGTGGGTACCACTATATCCCAAACTTGGGTGAACTCAACCGAGGGTCCACAATACACCACGTGTCATAATACAATTAATAAATAGTAATTATTAACTAATTGTTGTATTTAACACTTAAATACAGACACACATGCATTCTCGTGGTAGTGCTGAATATTGCTGGATTAAACAATTTAATCCGGCACGTTGCTCCAGTGCACAACGAGTACACTCCATATCATGGAACTCCCTAGGTCTACGTCTGATTCGTCAAATGAAACTATTCCCTAAGTTTATGAGCAATGCTCCACGCACATGTCACAAATATACAAATCAGCGTGTTGAACCATGCAAGTTGAGATTACAACGTATACATATAGTCCTTCCGTCATGATATCCTGGATGTGTGGGGATATAGATTATCACCATAAAATCCCTTAGTGCTCATCTATGTCTTATCTTCAGACTTGTATCTCACTGAACAATATGTGCAAACTCCTTTGCCATATTGTTCCACCATGGCAGAACTCTTTCCCAGGATTGATGCTTGTGGCTACAAGACTTTCTGAGATATAGTCTCAAAGCATCTGGATATTGAACTCCCTATACGAGCTGACGGATCCCATATCTGTACACACCGAGCTCCATAAGCATCGAACCATACCCAGTGACACATAGCGGTTACATTATTAAAGATCTGTGACATGTGTGGAATCAAAGTATGGTGGATCACTTACAAGTCCACCATCACACTCAGGTCAAAGGACCACGTATACTACTCAACTCGAGAGGACCCTCCGTTAATGTCTTATATAGGATATCTATCGGAGGCCCTTGTGAGCCTGTTCCATACCTAGTCCTAATTGGATACCCATATGTCAATACGAGTTCCAAGCTCACAGTCAGCTAGAAATGACCATTTATACCCTATAAGTACGACATATGCTGATCTATATATAAAAAGGTATCTACTGACAAATTCGCATCGGCAAAAATAGATCAGAGATAATTATTTCCTGGCACCCTATTACAACTCTTGCAACTATTCCCATGTTTATGTCCCATTATAGACAAGGCTCCAATTCTTGGATATTCTGAGTATTATAACCAGCTAACCCTTAGCTATGCTAACATTTAGCATTTTTATCTCTTAGCGTGGCTAACTATGAGCCCTTATCTAAACTCCTTTAGATCTGATTCAAACTCCTTTAGATCTATAATGTCTATAACGTTATATTGCATAATACCATATAATTGGGTATTAGCGATTTAATGAGAATGTACACTTGTATAAATACACAAGTATATGTACATTTAGGGATGGAATGTAAGCACCGACCCTAACAGTTTGTGAATCTCATATTCAATGGAAGATGACAAAATCTCATTTTTTAGGTGTTGGACATCAAGCTATTGATTTATTAGAATTAGTACATAGTGATGTGTGTGGTCTAATAAATCATACTGCTATGAGTAGATTTTGATACTTTGTCGTCTTTATCGATAATTTATCATGATACAAAGATGTATTTATGATACGACACAAAGTCGAAAACCTTTGAAATATTTAGGAAATTTTGACAAGAGAGAAATAAACTAGTATATTTATTAAATGACTTCAATCAGATCGAGGGAGTGAATGCACTAGCGGTGAATTCATGGATTATTTGAGGAAGAATGAGATTCTCACTCAGTATAGTCCTCCAGATACTCCTCAACATAATGGTATTTTAGAGAAGAGGAATCAAACTTTATTATATGTTATCTGATCAATATGAACATCACCGAATCTTCTAGAATATCTATAGGGTTATGCTCTAGAAATCGGTGCTCACATATTTTACAGAGTTCCATCAAAAGTCATTCCTGCTACTCTGTATAAAATATGGATTGGCAGGAAACTGAGTCTTAATTATATTAATATTTGGGGCTGTTCTGCTCAGGTAAATATTACACAACAGGATATCCAAAATAGTCTATAAGATATATATTCTATGATCTAAAAGAACGAAATGTGTTCATTGCTTGTAATACCACTTTCCTAGAGAAATAGTTTCTCTTAGGTCGTGGGAATTGTAGAAAGATTGAACTTGATGAAGTCAATCTAGAAGTTTATAAATCGACGATGGAACCGCATATCAATCGAGTGAGATACCTTTGACACACCCTTTAAGTAGGTTAGAAATGAAGTCAAGACCACCTTTAATGTATGGAATGATACATGAAGATGCCCTTGAGTTTTTCCTAGTTGAAGAAAAAGATCATTTGACTTATAAAGAGGCAATGTTGGACATTGATTCAGGAAAATGGCAAGAAGCCATGAATTTCAAAATTAACTCGATGCATATCAATCAAGTTTGGGACTTGGTTGAGCTTCCCAAAAGAATAATTCCTATTATTGTAAATGGGTTTACAAGTAGAAGTGTGGGCCTAATAGAGAGGTAGAGACCTTTAAAGCCCGATTGGTGGCAAAAGGCTATATTCAGTAATTTGAGATCAATTATAAGAAAACTTGTTCATCATTATGATTTTGAGATTTGACAGATGAATGTAAAGACAATTTTCCTAAATGGAAATCTCAAGGAAGGGATTTTCATGAAGTAGCCTGAATGATTTAAATCCAGCCTGACTCTAATCTAGTGTGCAGACTAAACAAGTTCATTTATAGCTATAACTTCTCCATGAAGGATTTGGGAGTGGCTTATTGTATATTAGGAAAATAGCTTTATACAAATAGAGCAAGGAGGCTAATATGACTCTCTCAATCCTCACACATAGAAAGTGTTCTTGTAAGACAGTTAATGTGCGTTTCAAACATAGCATTCATCATTTTAGGAAAATGTCTCCTAAGATAGAAGATGAAAGATTTAGAATGTCTAACATACCATATGCATCAGCTGTTGGTAGCTTGGTGTACGCCATGTTATTATAAGACCTAAGATCAATATGCCTACATGTGTTACGAGATGGTATTAGTTAGATCTAGGTATAGACCATTGGGTGGCCGTGAAACATTTCCTAAAATACCTTAAGGATATAAAAGGATAAGTTTTTGATTTTTGGAGAAATTGACTTATAAGTGACTGGCTCAAAATTCTAGTCTGATCTAAATGATAAAAAGTCTATATCTGGATATGTGTTTCTTCTTAATGGTGTTGCAGTTAGTTAGAAGAGTATCAAGAAGACGCTCACACCTAATTCTACCGCAGAGGTAGAATACATTACGGCTTGAGAAGCTACAAAGGAAGCGGTGTAGATACGCAAGTTTGTTATAGAACTTGAAATAATCTTAAGTGCAATGGATCTCATCCCACTATTTTACTACAACATTAGGGCAATTGGTCAAGCCAAGGAGTCGAGGGCATACCAAAAATCTAAGCATGTAGAGAGGAAATACCATATAATTTGAGAAACTCTTCGCTAGAGTAGATGTAATAGTTTATAGAGTAGATTATATAGATAATGTAGCAGATCTGATCACCAAGGCCTTAACTTCTAAGGTGTTTGAGAAACACGTGGAGTCAATGGGTATTTAGATATTATCGTGAATGGCACTAGAGCAAGTAGAAGTTATTGAGAATGGTGCTTATGTGTCATTCAAATTATTGTATGAATATTTATTTATTTAATATTTATACAATGAATATTTATACTAAATCATTAATTATTAATTATATGGTAATAAGCTTGTAACTTTTCAGACATTATGAATCTAAAGAAGTTTAGTTATAATCTAAAATATTTTAGGTCAGCACTAAAGGTTAGTAAATCTAAGAGTTAGAACCTTGTTTGAAATAGGAACAAAGATCTGAGAATATATTAGTAATGACATAGTTGCAAGGAGTTGCAACTGACCTTATTTGAAATAGGGACAAAGACCGGGAATATATTAGTAATTACATAGTTGTAAGGAGTTGCAAATGCTGCTGAAAAAATTCATTATACAGTATGTTCTTGAAAACATCATTCCTAATTTATGGTTGTCGACACAGGTTGATTGGTATACCTTACGAATCAATGTATGTTTATATCTGGATTTTTCAGACAGTTAGTCTTAGCAAAACACAGGCTTAGTGGAGCCCGTATAGTTATGTAGGTATTCAATGAGGATTGGGTATAGAACAGACTCATAAGGACCTCTAATAGACATTCTAGAGGGTCTTCTCAAGTTGAGTACTATTCATAGTCCTTTGACCTAAATGCCATGATGGGCTTGTTAGTCATCCACCATGCTTTGCTTCCACGCATGTTAGAGACCTTTCATGGTCTGATCTCTATGTATCATTGGGTATGGTCCGATGCTCATAGAGTTTAATGTGTGTATATATAGGATTCATGAGTTCATATGAGTAAGTTGTACATCTAGATGATTCGAGATTATATTTCAAGAAGTCTTATGGCTATAAATAGAAACCTGAAAGAGATTTTTTCATAGGGTTAAACAATATTTCAAAAGAGTTTGATGGTGATGATCTATATCTCCACTCTTATAGGATATAGGTGACGAAGGGACTATGCTAATACAGTTAACCTCAATTTATATGGTTCAACACGCTATTCTGTAATATCTATAACGTGTATGGAGAATTGTTCACGAACTTGTGGAAGAGTTATGTAAGACAAACGAGTGTGAACCGAGGGAGTCTTATAATATAAAGTGTACTCGTTAAGCATTGTGGTAGCAAACCGATTAAACAGTTCGATCTGGGGGAATTTTGGAAAGTGGGATTTGTTTTAGGATCTCTCTAAAAAATAAGGAACAAATTTTATAAATGTTGCAAATAAGTTCCTTTTGCATGAAAAGAGATTTTGACATATGGCTACTATACATGGCTATTTGTGAGACAAATGGCACATTCATAGAAAGGCATGTGACTAGTGTCATCCGTACAAATGGTTTACCTGTATTGAAGGTGACACTTGTTATTCATGCATGATGGAATAAAATCTTTGAAAACCTTTTAGTTTAGTCCCCAATTTGCTATATATTTTTAAGGCAACTTACAATGGGTACTTTACAAGGCACTCGGTAGCTTATATGTCACCCTTTTGATGCTTACCTGATCTTTGCTCGTTCCTTTAAGGAGGATGCTAATCCTTTTAGGTTCTTACAAAATGAAACGTGAAAAGTTGAGCCTAATCATACTAGGCCTAAGGGTAGGCTAACCCCGACAAAAAGCCCTTATGCAAATATTTACAAGACTGCCTTTGACCAAGCCAACACGGATGAACTCCTTCAACCTAGACACGGACATGACCATACATTCTTGATGTAATTTTTCTAAATCTTAAAATTAGGTGTAAGTATATACTATCGTAGCAAGTAATAAAGGGACAAAATAGTCCGATGTCGAACTTATAAAATATCTTCTTGTTACCAAGTACTAAAATTATTTCCTTCTAGTAATTTTTTTAGAAAAATCAAAATTTAAGAATTAAAATTTAAGAATGAATATGAAAAATATAAAGCAATAGCACAATGTTAAGAGATGTAGAAAATAACAATATAAAGAAAACGTAGGATTAATACTATCCCTCAATATGCATTCTAATGGTTAATCTTCTAATATTTAAATCCGCTAGTTCTTGTTATTGATCATGACATAAATGTATTCACAAACCTCTCCTAAGATCATGTAAGTATATCTTAATTTACCAAATACCTATATTCTTATGGTATTTAATAAATTAGATTAATTAATAACAAGTCTTATTAATCTATATGCCAATTAGGTATATTCATATCCTAATTTAAAATTTGTATATATAAATTTTATGTTACTCTACAATCATGCATCAAATTATCTATGTCTAAATACAGTGATGCCTCTTCTGAGTTTATCAAAGTATTACCAAAATAATCACAATGTTTGCTAGATATAATGAAGATTAAGATCAAATAATTTGAATAACAAAGAACTAAGTTTATTAAATATTAAAAAGATATGACAATAAAGCACACATATTAAGTTTACGTATTAACTCTAGAAAGAAAATTAGTTCATGACTATAAGAGAATTGGAGAAAAAAATATAAAGAAAACATGATACAATTGATAAGGGCAAATTTGTCATATATTTTCTCATATTTTTATTATTGATATTTTATAATTTTATGAGAATAGATGGCTATTTATGTGCTTTATTATAAATTGTAGGGACTTGAACGAAATTTAAAGAAAGAATGCAAAAGGAGCAAAAACAGGGACTAAAATGCAAAGTTTCCAAAATTTGAGTCTAGCGCCCCCGCGCCATAAGAATATCGCCCCAGTGCTGAAATAGTGATCGAAATAAGAAAAACGACCTGCTTAAGTCGCGTCTAGCGCCCCAGCGCCATACAGTCACCGCCCCAGTGACGCTTCATCGCCCCAGCGCTATCAACATACCGTGCCAGCGGTAAAGCCGTTTTCATGTAGCGCCCCAGCGCCAAGATCCCACCGCTCCAGCGGTAATAGTTTTTCACGCGTCGCCCCAGCGACAATTGCATAGCGCGCCAGCGGTAGTGCGAATCCTAGTCCGATGAGAATTGAGATTTTCAAGCTCATATAAATCCCTATAAAAGGCCACTCGTTCCCAGCCTTCAAGAATCAATCAAAAGAGACCAGAGAGGAATCCAAGATGACCCAAGAGCACCAAGAATACAGAGCATGAGTCTTGGAGAGCAATAGGAGCTTAATTGAAGCAACTTTAGAGAGAGATACAAGACGTTCTTCGGTATCAAGAGTTCCTAGGCAGCGCAATTAAGAGCAATTCGACGTCTATATCGGTTTGCTAATACCTGTATCATGATTTATAATTATTTTTACTACTGTTCTCTTGTAGCCATGAGCTAAACTTGTTTTCTAGGGTTAATACTTGAACTCAATATGTGTGCTTAATTGCCATATCTTTCGAATATTTAATAAACCTAGTCATTTATTATTTAAATTACTTGTGTTTAATGCTTCAATATATCTGGCCAATATGTGGTGAATGAGTTGGTAATATTATTGATAAACTCGGAAGAGGAATCATAATATTTAGACCTAGGTAATTTGATGCATGATTGTAGAGTAACATTAAATGTTGCATATGCAAGTTTCAATTTAGGATAGGAATATACCTAATTGGCATGTATGATCAATAAGACCTAATCTTAATGAATCTTAATTTATTACAAGTATCATAGGAATATAGGTATTTGGTAAATTAAGGTATACTTGCATGACCTTAGAAGAGGCTTGTGAATACATTAGTGTCTTGATCAATAATAAAGACTAAGTGAGTTAAATATTAGAGGATTAATCATTAGAAACATATTGAGGGATAATATTAATCCTGGGTTTTCTCTACATTGCTATCACCTAATTTTCTTTACATTGTGTTTTTGTTTTATATTTCTTACATTCAGTTTTAGATTTTTATTTTTCTGAATAATTATTAGGAAGATATAATTTTAGTAATTGGTTTAAAAAGAAGAAACTATCCCTGTGGGTTCGACATCCGACTAATTAGTCTCTTTATTACTTGCATACGATAGTGTATACTTGCACTTAATTTATGATATAGAATTATCGCATCAACAATCAATAGCAAACTAATATAAACATAGAATTGCTCTTGATTAAATAGCTTAGAAAATCTTGTTGTCATAGAACGCATTGAATTTCTCTATATAATTGCTTCAATTATCCTCATATTGTTCTCTAAGACTTGTGTTATATCTTTCTTGAGTGTCTTGTGTGTTCTCTGAAAGCTAAGAATGAGTGGCCTTTTATAAGGTTTGAATTGAGCTTGTAATCCTCAATTCTTTTCGATTCAAGAATTGTGTGATTGCTAGGGCGAAATATTTCTATCATCTGGGCACTACACCTTAATGATGGTATTGCTGGAGTAATGGAGTGATAGCATTAGGGCGCTGAGCTTCCATTGGGGCGATAACATAATTTTGTTCGGGCAAAATTCTGTAACTTGATTAGTTCTTATTTTGGTCTTTCTTGTTTTGATTCTGTAATTTGAATATTTTGCATTTTAATCCATAGTTTTGCTATTTTATATCCTTACTTCCGTTTTTCATTTTTTCCTGTCCAAACCCTATAAATAAATAATAATACACGTAAATAGCCATATATTCTCCTAAAATATTGGAATATCAAAATAAAACAAGATAAAGTAAATGACAATTATACCTTTATTAAATTTCTCCAAACTTGAACACTTGCTTGTCCACAAGCAATAAAATATACTTAGAGAGAAAAATCAAAGGTTCACTTAACTCAATAACAAACATAGACTTAAGGAAAAAAATATAACAAAATATGCTAGGTTAGTTAGATGATCAAAATTATTGTCTCAAATGCTATTTGAGATAGAACAAATCTTAAGGTAGATAACTAATTATCAACAATTCTAATTATCTTTATTTAGTCCTTCATTCTTCCTCACAAATAATCACCATATGTGTGTGTGCAAATAGCAAGTAATAGCTAAAACCATACCTTGATTTACTTTATACTTAAGTTTGTGCAAAAAATATGATGTCTCGGTATTTAATTTGTATAATGACACTTCCATTGGCTTGTCTTTTCTACCACACCACTAATATAGAAAATCACATGTCTAGTGATCTATTTAGGACTTTACTTAGCTTGTAACGTAAAGCTAGAGTCAAGGTGGGATAAAAGGATAAATATTTTGGTTTAAATTACACATGAACACTTAGACTTTACCTAAAAACATTTTGATCTCTTTTCCCTTCATTTATCTCTTCCCCCCAAATTTATTTTTTTCCACATTCTTTTTGTCAACCACTATTTTTTCAAAAGCAATATTCTTTTTCTTAAGCTGAGGGTATTAATTATTTTTAAATACCCCCAAACTTAGATTGATAAACACCTCCTAAACTTATTTTCTTGTAGTGCCATATACAACCATAACCTTTTATTTTTAAGTGAATTTCTAAGTAAACTCAAGGTTTATGATACGAGTAATTTTTGGATAAAACATTAAGTCTTGGGCATGTAACGTGTTTAAATAGAAAATTTTGGTAATTAGGCTCAAAATAGAGTACTAGGGATATATATAAGGTAGGCTAGAAAGGCTCAATCGATGTAAACATGGCCTAATGTCATTTTCCTATTCATGTGTTTCCTAGAATTTTGCCTTAAGTAGTAATTAAAGACAAGTTCTAGAGTATTAGTCTTTGAGACTTGAGTGTACTCCCCTAAAATATAAGTATCTCTAAGTAATAGTTATAACTATTCATGCTCATAAAGTGCTCAAAGAATGGTGATTATAAATAAGGTTGAACTTGTTCATAAACTTAGATCACAAAAATTACATCAAGCATCTATAATTTCTTAGGGATTTGTGAAAATAAATTCAGCCATATATTCTATTTCTCATCATAGATTAATGATCATCTTAACAACTTAACAAAAACTAATAACAAAAAAAAACCACAAGACAATCACTCAATTTTTACATTAAAATAAACACAAGAAAGTGTTTTTCACCCCTAAACTTAATTTTGACATTGTCCCCAATGTCAAAGAACAAAAAGTCGAGAATAAGAAAACTTCCATGGTAATTGAAGTTGAAACATTGTAGCATTGTAGTTTCTCTATGCGACTGCGATTTTTCTTGGCTTCTAACAGTTGCAATTACTCATATTACTTTCCTTGAATGCTTATCTAATTGCTTTATTCCTACAAAGAAAAGAAACTAACATAACAATAACTAAAAATAAAATATAAAAATAAAAATTACTTGGGTTGCCTCTTAAGAAACAATTGATAGCGTCGTCGTCCTGACGGGGTTTTCTTCCATTCTTATGGTGGATCAAAGGTGATAGTGGAAGCATATTTAGATATGATCTTACCGGTACTCCTTTCTTCAGCTTCTATATCTTTGCAATTAATCCTAGGATAGTAACTCTTGCTTTATTCTCCTCGATTTTCTCTAGAAAGACTTTAATCTTAGACCAAGAAAGTGACTCTTTTGTGCCATTGTCTATTATATTTTCGTATTCTTCTTTCTTTTCCTTCTATGTTTCAAAGCCTTCTTTCGGATATAAGGATCCAATGTCTCTATGACTTTAAGCTGCTTGGTGTTTGGGTGCACTACATTAATGCTGAAATAATCTTTACTATTTGATGGCAACTTGATCTCCTTGAAGGCTTTAAAAATGACAGTGCCCTATTGCACTCTCATGGTCAACTCTTTTTTTTGGACATCAATGACCGTTCGTTCAGTGGCTAGGAAAATCCAAGGATAATGGGAATCTTCTTATCTTCTTCTATATCTAGGACAATAAAGTCATCAGGGAAGATGAATTTATCGACTTTTACTAGCACATCTTCAATGATTCTTTTTGGTTAGGTGATGGATCGATTCGCTAGTTGGAGTCTGACATTGGTTGGTTAGGCTTCTTCCAGTCTTAATTTGTTGTAGATGAATAGTAACATGAGGTTGATGCTTGCTCCTAGATCACAAAGTGCTTTCCCAAAGCTGTGGTTCCCAATTTTGTATAGTATGGTAAAGCTTCTATAATTTTTTAGCTTTGTAGGTAGCTTTTTCTGTATATGGTGCTACATTCTTTCGTTAGTTCCACAATCTTAAAGTTATCTAATCTTCCATTTCTCAATAGGATGTCCTTCATAAATCTCATGTAGCTCATATTTGCTCTATTGCATCTGTGAAAGGAAGATTAATATGTAACTTCTTAAAGATTTAAACAATTTGGAAAATTGCTTATCTTCTTTTGTAGCCTTTAAAGGAATAGTAGAGGAGGAGTGAATGACTGCATGGGCTAATTCTACGGGTTACTATTGGTATTTCCTATTGAGTTTTCACTTTTCTACCTTTCAGAATATTGCTGCACTTGAATATCAGTTTCTGTATTTTTCTATGTTTCTGCACTCTTTTCTAGTCTTGCTTGCTGCTGTAACCTTTTAGGGAAAGGTATAGGTGGTCTATATAGCTACAAGTCATCTTGCTATATTACCTTTTCCTTCCCCCTAGTCATTGAAAATAATGGTTGAGGTGTGTTATCATGTAAGTGTCGGTGATTTAATATACGTAGGTGTATGCATGTGTAATTCTGTTTATTACCTAAAATATGTATCATATATATATTTAATGCTATGGAAGCATTAAAACATATAATAAGCATAATTAATAACATATTAATCACATTAATATATTAGAAGGGTTGAGAAATTAGCTAAACGTGTAAAGTTATACATGTATATCCTTGGAGTCCGCATAGAGACTAACTCGTTGGCAGTTCTAGTCACCAACTCGGTGGGCTTGGCGAGCTAGAACAGCAGCTCTATAGCCAGCACTGGGTTTAACTCTTAAACCCCTAAAATGGTCGGTTGTGTGTATTCTTTGTTTTCTCTAAAAGGACAAAAAAATGAAGATGGAAGCAATTCACAATTGCTTGTCTCAGCACTGTAAGGAAAAATGAAATAATTTCATTTTTTCCCTTTTTTTACTTCTTTTTTGTTTTGCTTCTTCTTCTTCTTTCTCAGCACCAAAGGAAATGAAACATTTTCATTTCCTTTCTCTTTCTCTATTTCCATCACAAACACACACTTCTCTCTTCTCTCACACACAATCTCAAAATATATATATCTAATATAAATATAATATTAATAAAATATATTATATAATATTAATAATAATATAATATAATAATAATGGATGCCAACTATTTGGCACCATTAATAAAATAATATAATATTATATAATATAATAATATATTATAATGAGACATTTTGATTATTTAACAATTAAATAATAATGCGCCACGTGTCTATATACAATTAGTAAATAATAATTATTGACTAATTGTTATATTTAACACTTAAATACAGACACGCATCCATTCTCGTGGTAGTGCTGGATATTGCTGGATTAAATAATTTAATCTGGCACTCTGCCCTAATGCACAACGAGTACACTCTATATTACAGGACTCCCTAGGTCTACGCCCGATTCATCAAATAGAACTATTCCATAAGTCCGTGAACATTGCCCCACGCACACGACACAGATATACAAATTAGTGCGTTGAACTATGCAAGATGAGGTTACAACGCATACGTATAGTCCTTCCGTCATGATATCCTGGATGTGCTGAGGATATAGATTATTATTGTCAAATCCTCATGTGCTCATCCATATCATATCTCTAGACTTGTATCTCACCGAACAATATCTGTAAACTCCTTTGCAATATTGTTCCACCTTAACGGAACTCTTTCCCAGGATTAATGCGTGTGGCCACAAGAGTTTCTGAGATACAGTCTCGAAGCATCTAGATATCTAACTCCCTATGTGAGTTGACGTATCCCATATAGGTCCCATAAGCATTAGATCATACCCAGTAACACCCAGCGGTCACACCATGAAAGGTCTGTGACATGCGTGAAACCAAAGTATGGTGGATTACTTATAAGCCCACTGTGGCACTTAGGTTAAAGGACCATATATACTACTCAACTCGAGAGGACCTTCCGTTGATGACTTACATAGGGTGTCTATTGGAAGCCCTCATGAGTCTATCTTATATCCAGTCCTAACTGGATACCCATATGTCAATACGAGCTCCAAGCTCACAGTCGGCTAGGAACGACCATCTGTACCCTATAGGTAAGACATATGTCGATCTATATATAAGTATCCACTGACAGACCTGCATAGGCAGAAATAGATCAGGGATAATTATTTGAGAACATACTTGCGCAACTAGTATTTCCTGGCACTCGATTGTAACTCTTGCAACTATCCAATTACTAGTATATTCCAAGGTCTATGTCCCATTACAAACAAGGCTCAAACTCTTTGATCTTCGCTGAGTATTATAACCAGTTAACACTTAGCTGTGCTAACATTTAACATTTATATCTCTCAGTGTGGCTAACTATGACCTTTATCTAAACTCCTTTAGATCTGATCTAAACTCCTTCAAAGCATACAATGTTTGTAATGTTACATTGCATAGTACCATATTAATAAGTATTAGCGATTTAATGGGAATGTACACTTGTATAAATACACAAGTATATGTACATTCAGGGATGGCACGCATACACCGACCCTAATAGTAAGATCTTACCACTTCACAATGAGACAGCTTGGCATTGATCTATATTTTCTCTTAGATTGGCTTCGATGTCACTTGGTAGAGCTCTTTGAGGTTGCTTATTCATTGCCACAACTATTTTCCCTACATAATTCTCCAAGGTTTTAAATGAGGCAGCTTGACTTTGAAGAAGTGCATCAATGTTTTTCATGTATTATAAGAACATATCTTCTATGTCTGGCTTTTTCTCTTATTGAGCTTATGGTTAGAAGCCAGGAGGATTCATGGTTTTGGAATGTTTCCTTTGATTATTGTTGCTTCATGAAATGTTAGGGCGATTCCTTCATCCTAAATTATGGAAGTTTGAATTTGGATTGTTGCAGTTTAAATTTTCTATATATTGTGTTTTCTCCATGCATTATCCATTAGCATGGTTGTCTCCATATAGTTGCAAGTGATTGGTTGAATTTTGATGGAATTAACTCCCAAGGTGCTTAATTATTTTGTCAAAAGGTTAACTTGGGCAAATAATGTGGTCAAGGTGTCTATTTTATGTAGTTCGGCAATTTTTCTTCGAGTTGCTCTTTTAGTAGGCCATTGATAAGTATTGGATGCCATCTCGTCTAGTAGATCATAAGATTCATTGGTTGATTTATTCGTGAATGTTCCTCTAGCTGTGACATCTACTATTGTTCTGAATTGTCCTACTAATCCATTGTAAGATGTTTGTACAAGCATCCACTTCGGGACTCCATGGTGAGGGCATTTTTTTGCATATCATTGTATCTTTCTCATGCCTCATGTAGATCTTCTCCATCTAATTGTAGAAAGGATGTGATGTTATTCCTCATCTTGGTATTTTTAGTAGGTGGAAAGAATTTGGCGAGGCATGGATCCAGATGGAAGTGATAATAGCAACCTCTTGCTTTGCCTCTCAAGGAAAAGGGAAACAATCTTAGACTAATTGTATCATCAGATTCTCCATTGTACTTGAATATTTCACATATCTTAAAGAAGTTGATTTTATGTATGTTTGGATCGTCATTAGATAGTACACTAAATTGCACTAAATCCTCATGCTTGGCTTGATCTCAAAGTTACTGGCTTGAACAATTGATCTATGAGTGCTTGAAAGGATTCCATTGACTAAGGGCACAACATATGCCCTTAGTAGTCTTGCTTCTATGTTGAGTGCGTTTGGTACTTGATCTTCCATGGTGTTGGTTTGATTTTTTTCTCTTCGAATTCTTTTTAGAGTTTATTCAATTTTTGGATCAAAAGTAGTCAAGTCTTCACTTTTTTTCTCTTCGCATAAACATTTAAAGTAAGTAAATAAACTAAATTAAGACAAACAAATAAAATAAATTTTGAACTAAAAACTAGAAAGATTAGTATTAATATTAGCGAAAAAATAGGTAATTATGCCCAGCAACAACACCAAAAACTTGATTTGATTTTTCTAAATCTTAAAATTAACTGCAAGTATGCACTATTGTAACAAGTAATAAAGGGAAAAAATAGTCAGATGTCAAACCCAGAGGGATAATATCTTCTTTTTACCAAGTATTAAAATTATGTCTTTCTAGTAATTATTTAGAAAAATCAAAATTCAAGAATTAAAATTTAACAATGAATATGAAAAATATAAAGTAATAACACAATGTCAAGAGATATGGAAAATAAGAATATAGAGAAAACCTAGGATTAAACTATCCTTCAATATACTTTCTAATGATTTTTCTTCAAATATTTAAATCCCTTAGTTCTTATTATTGATCAAGACATGAATGTATTCACATGCCTCTTTTAATCTCATGCAAGTATATCTTAATTTACCAAATACCTATATTCTTATGGGACCTAATAAATTAAGATTCATTAATAATAAGTCTTATTGATCATATATGCTAATTAGGTATATTCCTATCCTAATTAAAAACTTGTATGTTACTCTACAATCATGCATTAAATTATCTAGGTCTAATACAGTGATGCCTCTTCTAAGTTTATCAAAGTATTACCAAAATAATCACAATATTGGCCAGATATAATGAAGCATTAAGATTAAATAATTTGAATAACAAATAATTAAGTTTATTAAATATTAAAAAAATATGACAATTAAGCACATATATTGAGTTTAAGTATTAACCATAGAAAGAAAATTAGTTCATGGCTATAATAAAATTATGGCAAAACTATAAAGAAAACATGATACAATTAATTAAAAACAGACATAGACATCGAATTGCTCTTGATTGAATAGCATATAAACTCTTGCTGCTATAGAACACCTTGAATTTCTCTTTATAGCTACTTCAATTGTGCTCCAATTACTCTCTAAGACTTGTGTTGTATGTTTCTTGAGTATCTTGTGTATTCTCTAAAGGCTAGGAACGAATGGCCTTTTATAGAGTTTGAATTAAGCTTATAATCCTCAATTCTTATCGGTTTAAAAATTGTGTGATCGTTGGGGCGCTACACCTTATTGCTGGGATTGCTGGAGCGATGACGTGATAGCGATAGGGTGCTGAGCTTTCACTAGGGTAATAGTCTAATTTTGCTAGGACAAAATTCTGCGACTTAATTAGGTCTTATTTTGGTCCTTCTTGTTTTGATTCTGGTCTTGCCGCTGGAGTAAAATTTCACCAATTTAAATATGTTTCATTTTAGTCCCTGGTTTTTGCTATTTTGCATCCTTGCTGTAGTTTTTCATCTTTTTTTGTTCAAACCATATAAATAAATAATAATATACATAAATAACTATTCATTCTCATAAAATATTAAAATATCAAAATAAAATAGATTATAATTATGCCTTTATCAATTCTCTCCCATTTATGCTGCAGACGTCCTCGTCGCCTTCTCACTTAGAAACTCCTCGATCTTCTCACAGTGTAACTTTGAAATTGTTTAAATGAGGCCTTTGTCTTCATTTTTGAAAAAAAGAGAAAACCTTTGTTCAAGTGTTGAACAAATTTGAAAACTTGGCTGGAAATTTAACAACAAGCTACATTTTAGCACTTTAATCTTACCAAATCATTAAAGTCTAGAATTTTTTGGTGAATTGCTTCTGTGTGAGATTCAAGATCAAATTCTTCACCAAAGTTCTTCAAGTGTGAGTTCTTAGATTCTCATACTATTTTGATTTGATTTTAGAGTGTGTTGGTTGATCAATTGATTTTACTTCTGCTACTTAAAGTTGGACATACATTTTAAATTAATCAACATGTACACAGTCACATACATGCACCCTTTATTTGCACTAATAACATACTAGCCTATGCCTTGACCAGGGTCTCAAGCCCGTAGACCCACTCTGGATCTCTAGTGCAGGACTACCCTAGCTTGGATGAAGTGGCGAAGACAGAGGGGGTTGTTTGACTGCTCTATAGGGCATTTGAATGGTAGAAACATAAGTCATTATTGGTTGGCCCTTCCAGTTGTCATTATTGATGCCATAACTAGCTTTTTCTTATCTCTAAATGAGCTCTTTGAGTTGACTCCCCCTCTCAGAATTGCTCAGTCCTTTAGAACTGCTCGGTCCCTTTGTGTCAAGTCCGAAAAGGTTCATAAAGTTCTTTGATAAATTGCTTCGGGTGGGAGCATTATCATAGAGAGCCTGCTTTTTCCCTCCTCCCATTTCTGAAATAGAAAAAAAAAAAAGATCAATGAACAAACAGCAGATCAAGATAAATAATACCATCAAGCATTACGAAGCCTGAAAGTTACCTCTGGTCAATGAGATAGTCAATTCACCAAGAAGACAAGTGTCCTCTAAGTTAGCCTGCGAAATAAGCTTCTTGTATGGAGCACTAAACATTCAAGCTCTTTCAACCTAATTCTTCTCATGTTCTGTGAGATGTGCTTAATTAACAATCATGGCTGAAAAGGAAGAAGAAATTTATTAGAACACTATAAAAATGAAAACACTATAGCTCGAAAACATAAATGGATAAAAGCTATAAATTACTCTCCTATAAAGACTCAAAGACACAATTAGAGGTAAACAATCCCTCATGCTCTCACCCTTATTCTCCACAACAAAAACTCAAATATGTTTACATGTGGAATTAATCCGAAGGAAAATCCATCACAAAGGTGATCTCCTCTTCTCCGTAATAAGCACTTAGGTAGTAGAACCCCTTCTATTGATAAAGATGAAGAATGCCCAGCGTTCTAGAGAAAACACCTTGGCGTTACTATTATAACTGGTACTATAAAGTTCACTTTTTGGAAGACTCCAAAAGCTTTTTGATAGTTTAACTTCGTTTTCCCTTCAAGTTAGATCAACTCAAGTCTAAATTTATTTTAATGAAAAATAAGGCAAATAACTCTTGGAATCACTTTAGAGAGAAAAATCACTCAAGGATAACACAATTTAAGAGTTATTGGCAACAAAGAGGATTATTCAACCAAGACCAAGAGTTGATTGGGATTCTTATCATCTTCACTTCATGTGGATAGTTGTATTATGATTTTTATTGTAGTTAATCATTTCTCTTTCATTATGTTGAACTAAACTTATTATCTAGGATTATAGTTTTGTACTCACTATGTAGTTGTAAATATTTTAATCCTTGAATGTTATAAAATTAGTTGGCTATTCAATTTATCTACTCTCAATGCTTTCTATTAACCTGGCCAATTGATTTATTGATTATGGTTCATTAAGATAAACTTAGAAAAGGCAACTTAATGAATAGCTTAGGAAATATTAATGCATGACAACAACGTAGTAGTTGTGAGTTTCAAAGTAGGATATGAATATACCTAATTAGCATGCATAGTTAATAGAACTTGAGTTTAATGAATCTTAGCTTAATCATATTATCACAAGAATATAGGTGGTGGTGAGTTAAGGTATAATCACTCGGCCATTAGAAGAGATTTGTGATGAGTGTTGTGTTGTGACCAATAATTAACTAAGGAAGTAGCATTTAGGATATTATCATTAGAGAACCATATTGAGGGATAGCTATTGTTCTAGATATTTCTTATACATTGATTTAAAGGTATTTTTACTTGTGTATTTAAGGTAGATTAATTTAGTGTTATTATTAGTTTTTATTTACAATTTAAAGAATCATTTGTCTGGATAAAGACAAAAGGATCCATTTTAGTAATTGGTTTAACAAATACATATAAATTCCTCATAGAAATGGTACACTACTCATCATGTATTACTTGTTAGTGATAGTGTGCACTTATGCCTAATAATCACACACCATCACGACAAGTTTTTAGTTATTTTTGCCAATACTAATACTAGTCTATCATGTTTTTAATTTTGATTTTATTTTCTATTTTGCTTGGTTTAGCTCTGCTTTGTTGTTGCTTTCACATATAGCTATAATAGTGCATGCATAGATCAAGAAATGCTGAGTTGATTGATTTTGATCTTGAGATAAAGAGAAACTTAAAAAGAATTCGTTGAAAGCAAGTTCAAAGAAACATATAATGGTTGATCAAGATCACAACCCTGCAATTATAGGCCTAAGAACTTTTAGAGAATATAAAATGACGTTGGTTGATAGGATAAACTCAAGCATTAGAAGGCCAATCATTAATGCAAACAACTTTGAGATATATCCAAGTACCATCCAAATGCTTAAGTTTCGGTACAGTTTAGTGGCCTTCCTAATGACGACCCAAATAAGCACATCATGAACTTTCTATAGATATGTGACACATTTAGATACAAAATGTGTCAAATGATGTGATCATATTGAAATTATTTCTTTTTTCATTGAAGGACAAAGCAAAAAGTTGGTTGATGTCGTTGCCATCTCGATCAATTGCCTATTAGGATGATTTGGCACAAAGGTTCTTAGTCAAATTTTTTCCACATGGTAAGACTGCAAGGATTCAGAATGATATCACCTCATTTGTGCAACATGATCAAGAGTTGTTGTATGAAGCATAGAGAGGTTTAAGGACATATAAGAAAATGTCCACATCATGGAGTCCCAAAATAGCTATTGATGCAAACATTCTACAATAGAATTGTAAGTAAATGTAGAATAATTATAGATGCCACAGCTGAAGGAGTATTGATAAACAAGTCTGTTACAAATGAAGGCTACATCTTGTTAGAGAAAAGGGTAGCCAATAGTTATCAATGGCCTTTAGAAATAGTGTATCCAATGAAGGTTGCATGTGTATATGAGGTTGATGCTTTGACCTATATAACAGCTCAAGTCACCTTACTAACCAAGAAACTTGATGCATTAGGGATGAACTCAGTAAAAATCCAATCGGTTACTTGTGACTTTTTGTGGAGATAACAATCCTAATGGCCATTGTGTGGAGAATGTATAGTATATTGGGAACTATAACAAAAATTAGAACAATCCAAACTTAAACTTCTACAACCAAGGGTGGTGGAATCATCCAAATTTCTCTTGGAACAACCAACGGTAGTTATCCAGACCCAACAATCCACTTAGAATTCATGCTTCACCAGTTTAGTAGCAATAAGGGAGGAAACCGGTATTGAAAGATTTTCTTGTTTAGTATTGTTGGGAATGATGCTTATGTGCCATTATAATATTGTATGAATATTAACTATTTAATATTTATACAATAAGCATTTTGAATAAAATCATTAATATTAAATATATATGGTAAGATGCCTGTAACATTTTAAACATTATATAATTTGAAGGAGTTCAGATCTAGTCTAAAAACATTTAGACCAGGGTTAAGAGTTAGCAATGCTGAGAGTTATAATTGTTAAGAGTTAGCTGGTTATAAGAGTCAGCAAAATCTAAAAGTTAGAGCATTGTTTGAAATGGGACAAAGACTCGATGGTATACTAGTAATGACATATTTGCAAAGGGTTGTAAATAGTGCTAAGAAATGTCATTATGTAAGTATGTTCTTGAATTTTATGTTTCTAATATATCTTTACTAATGAGGGTCTGTTGGTGAAAATTTTATTTTATATAAATCTGTGTATGCCTATATTTGGATGGTCCAGAAGGTTAATCTTAGCAAACCATGAGCTTAGTGAAAGCTCGTATAGACATACAGGTATTTAATAAGGACTAGGTACTGGACAAGCTTAATTAGCATATCCAATAGATATCCCATAAAGCCGTCAATGAAGGATCATTTTCGATTGAGTAGTATTTGTGGTTCTTAAACCTGAGCACTACGTTGGACTTATGAGTGATCCACTATACTTAGGTTTCAATATGTCAGAAACCTTTCATAGTATGACTGCTGGGTGTTGTTGGGTATGGTCCGATGCTCATGGAGTCCAGTGTGTGTAGATATGAAATCCGTCAGCTCATATTGGTGAGTTTTATATCCATATACTCTAAGATTGTGTTTCAAAAAATCTTATGACCATAAATAATATTACTCGGGAAAGAGTTTCTTGTTGAAACACAATATCGCAAAAAGTGTTTGTGAAGATTGTTTATGAGAAGACGAATCTGGAGATAAGTTCTAAAGTTGAACATATAGAGACTTGACGGTGATGATCTATGTCTCTGCTCTTCTAGGATATAAATGATGGGGTGATTACACGAATATATATTAACCTCAACTTGTATAGCTCAACACGTTGTTTTGTTATTTTAATAATGTATATGTGAGGTATCGTTTATGGACTTACGAAAAAGTTTCATAAGATAAAACGAGTGTGAACCTAGGGAGTCTCACTAAATGAAATGCACTCGTTGTGCTCTAAGATAGCACATTGGAACAAATTATTTGATCAGGGAAGTTCTCAAAAAAGTAAAAATTATTGCAGAGTCTCTCAGAGAATTGATAGGGTTTAAGTGTTAAGCTCGGGATCTTAGAAAGTAGGACTTGCCACTTTACCTTTTCCATTGAATGCCACATGTCATGCCATTAATTTGTAATGGCATGACATATGGCATAATATGAATGAGCCAAAATTTATTAAGTGTTAATATATAATTTGGCCTAATAAATTGATTTGCTAATAATGTCTTTTAATTTAAAATTTCAGCCAAAGAAAAAAGGTTTTTGTCATGTTTTGTAAACAAAGCATATAGTGACATCAAATTATGATTCATTCAGCCACTTTTATTTATTAATGGATTTATAAGCCTTGTCATGCCTTTATCCTTAAGCATAAGGTGGTTTCTATCAAATAGTGATTGGAATGTGAATGGCCACTAATCATGCTTATAATTTGGCCATGTATGAAGTTAAGCCACCAAGCAAAATATAAAAGCATGATTTGGTAAGAATGTATGCCTTGTCATTCTTATATTAAATGGGCACCTACGCTATTTTAATTGGATATAATGGCAGCCTAATTTCCTATGTAAAGTATCATTAGTTCATTTGCTTAATAGGTGTAAAGTGAAGCAAGTTAAAACATCCACTAAATATTTAGTGTAATCTTATAAGCCGAGAGATTATTTGAAGCAATAGTTGCTTCAATATAAATTTTCACTGAGAAAAAGGAAGCTACCATTCTAGTTCAAAGGATCCCACCCAATCCTCGATTAGAACCGTACAAAGTACGCTTCAAATGTAAGTTCTATTTTATCTCATTAGTGTAATGAGATGCATTGTTAATATTCTGCTGCACATGTTTTACATGTGAGATGTGTAAATTTAAAATTTAAATGTCCACATGCACCCTACGTACAACGCACTAACAACAACGCCACTAGTTCAATGCTGCAGCATTGGGTAACGACCGAACACCAGGAGCTCAACGCCGCTGCATCAAGTTAGGAACCCTTGTACCGCAGCACTGTGAAGGTTGGAACTACAATATTGGAGGCTAGGCCCTCAGCATCGCAGTACCAGGGACTAAGAAAAGATATAATTACGTTAATTACTCTGATTATTTATTTTAAATTATTTAAAAATATTTATTGTTTATTTTATGTAATTTATAAGTTGTTATAACTATTGCAATATAAACTGTGGTTCATTTGTTTGTACTGGTAAGCACAATAGCAACCCTACTATTGAGGGTTAGTTGTGATTGCACAAAATAATTGTGTTATTTAGAATCACTTCCTCATGAGTTGCGGACAAAATATATATAAAAAAATTCTCTTAATCAGATTGAATAGTGTTTCATTATAAGATAATATTACACATTGATCCGTCTTATCAATACAGTGTTAGAGGAAATTTTTTTTAAAAAAGTCTGAATTATTTCAAAGTTTCTCGGAGAGATGATAAGGTTGAAGTGTTAAACTCGAGATCTCGACAAGTAAAATTTGTCAATTAATTTTTTTTATTAGATGCGACATGTCATGCCATTAATTTGTAATAGCATGTTATATTTTAAGTGACGAAATCAATTGAATTGATTTGTAATTATTTACAAGTGAATTGTTAACATATAATTGAGCCAAATGAAGTAATGTATTAGGCCATAATATATTAACAAAAGTTGGCCGTTTAAATATGTTTAAACTTTTGGATTTGTCATGCTTTTAGTATGTGCTGGCGTGAATTTATTTCAAATGGCCTTTTAAAGAATACTTTTTGTTATCCATTATTTCAAGCATGAGCTGTAAGTATTTTACTATCTTTTAAGCATGACATGCCTTTAATATATTCATATTTGGCCATTTATTTGATTAACATTCGGCCAATAAAACACACCTTGCCACCAGTATTTTCTTAAGCATGAAGTGGCTAATGAATTGTCTTTCTCATGCTTCATTTTGATAGCCACTTATTAAATGTTAATTGGTTCTATGGGCGGCTAAGGATGCTATAAACGGAGGCTTCATTTCATTTGTAAGTTACAAGTGAAGTGTGAGTTAAAATATATATAGAGAGGTCTGAGAGAAATTTGAAATAATTGTTGTTTTAAATTTTAATCAAGATAATAAGGCTATTGTTTTAATTCATAAGATCTTACTCTGTCTTACCAGAATTGTACTAAAGCATGCTTTAAGAATTAGTTTTTTTTATCTCATTAATATAATAAAATTTATATTTAATTGTATATTTTATTCTATTGCGTATATTATGTGTGTGTCATGTATAATTAAAATTAAATTATACATACTCACCCTATACACAAAGCACTATTAAATATTTGAGTAAGATAGATTATTTATTGCATGTATCAAGCAGCTTCTCTTATAACCTTATAAACACAAGTTTTGAAAAGTATTGATTATTTTAAGGTGTAGGCATGTGCGTGATGTGTTCATCATGATAAATCATGTATCTCATACAAAATCATGCGCATTGGAGATCTTGAAATCTAATTTTTTAAATGTTAAACATAATAAATTTTTATATTATCACATAAATGAAATAACAATAATTTAGTAATCACCTTAATAAGCATTTTGATTGATTTAATCGGAGTTCTCACCTTGAAGTAAATTTATTGTGAATTTTAAAACTTAACTTGGTGGATTTGAATAAGCTAAAATAATAGCTTGTTTCAATAAAGATTTAACACCTTAAATCCTAATTTAACTCTTAAATAAAAAAACTTAACACTTGAACTTTGAACGGTACAAGTTATAATTATTTTTGTTCAAATTTAATATTTAAACAATAAAGTATTTGATTGTAACTCGTAACAAGTTCGGTCACATAGAAAGGAAATAAGAAGAAGTAGTTACTCGTTTTTTTCAACACTTAAAACTGTCATAACTCGTGGAAAAAACTTACCACTTCTAATTTTTTTTCTTTCAATGGCCGTGTATCACATAAAAATTAGCAAAAGTGCTTAGTATCCTTTTAATTTAGAACATGGATGGCCGACAAGTGTGGCAACTAGCATATTTGATTTTGTTTTATAATAATTATTTATAATAAACAATTAATAAATAAAACAAAAAACATATTACGGGAATGCATTTGGCCGAAATAAAGGCTAAATAAATTAAAGACACAATTCCCTCATTTAAGGAATTCGGCTCCCACCATATAACATGTCCATTCCTTTATGCTTTTTACATTATTTTAATCAATTAAAAAATAAAACATGCATTGTCCATTACATTATGTTTTCTTTTGTTAAAACAAATCAAACAAAATAAAACACATGTCCATTGATACATGAAGTGGCCGAGACACCAAGTAAAAAGGAAACAATTTCCTTTTAACGATAATGAAATTCGGCCCCACCATTAAATAAAAAATTTGCCATGGTTAATTATTGATTTGTTTAGTAAGGATTATTTTAATCAAATAAACACATGCATCAAATAGATAAAATATTATTATTTAACTTGTATAAAAAAATATCAATTATTATTATTATTACAAAAAATAATTTTTGGAATAAATTAAACTTTTAACTTGTTCAAAAAATAAAGTCATTTTAGTAATTTTTAACTTAAACAATAAGTGGTTTATAATGTATCACGTGTTATCATTTTATTGGTCAACAATTATTGTTAATCAATTGATGTACTTAACACTTAAGTCTTGACACATGCACATCCCAAAAGATAATGAAGCAAATGTCCGGTTTGCTAGAATTTATTGGATTGAATTATTCAATTCAGTATGTTACTCCAATGCACAACGTGTATACTTTATATTATGGGACTCTCTAGGCCCATGCTCGATTTGTCAAACGGAACTGTTCTATTAGTCCGTAATTGATGTCTCACGCACACGTCACAAATATTATAAACCATCATGTTAGATCATACAAATTGAAGTCATAGTGCATACGTATAATCTTTTCGTCAATTATATCCTAAAAAAATAGGGAAATAGATATCACTGTCAAATCCTCACGTGCTCACCCATGAACTCATCTTTAGACACGTATCTCGATAAATAATATACACAAATATTTTTACGATATTGTTTAACTGTAACACCCTAGGCAAATCTCACATCACTAAGGCACATAAGAGATGCTGGGTTTATAAGGGGTGATCCACACCTTAATTGGTAAGATGCGTTTTGAGTGAAGGACGCTTGCGTAAAGCCCAAGAACAAAACCGTACGGGCTTGGGCCCAAAACGAATAATATCTTGCTAGGTCTGGGTTGGGTCATGACAGATACTCTAACAAGACCCGCCCTGAGACCCTCTTCGGTAGATCTCGATGGGGCTCGTTGGGTATCCCAACGAAAGCTCCTCAAAATCTAACTATCAAAACTGAGAAATTCTACGAGGCGAACCATTTTTATTTTTTGCTCATACCAACTAAATCTTGGAATATTTGCGAAGATATTTTACCAAAGTTTTAGAAAAATGAACAGAGTTTGCTCTATTTGGTTTTTGAAAATTCCAATACAAAACCTGTAAAGAAATTACACTTTTATTTTAAATAGTTTCTCAACTTCCAAATAGGACCACCTTCGGTCCTTTTTAAAATCAAATTCAAACTCAACCTAATAATTTTATTTTAATCACAAAACTAACATACTAATAAAAAGTAAAACTATCACCATAATATCGAAACCTCTTATTGTCTGTTTAAAACATATTTACAATATGCACAAGTCTATAACTACTATGCAAAAATCAAAATGTGCTACTTAACACATTTACATTTACAAAATAATCGTCAAACTTGTCCCACTAATCAGTTGTAGGAGAATTAACAACTTATGCACCGAGGCTTGCACCTGGAGGGGGTTTAGAAAACATAAAACACAAAACGAGTGATCTTAAGAAGCTCAGTGAGTGCATTTAATATTTTCAGTAAAAATAAAATAAAATTTTGCATAAATAATAAATTTTAAAAGAATACATAAAACATGCTTCTAAAACTATTATAAAACTGTAAAATGATTCCTAGCGTCATATGCTAATAAAATCTTGCCAAGCGAGTTTTATTTATATCTTTTGTAAACAATATCCAGAATTTGTAAAACATAATAACTAACAGGTACACATATAAATACGCAATATGCATTTGGTAGCTCAAAACTATTAAAACCCTCGTTCGATTATTTTCTTTCTAAACTGCACCAATGATAACCCTAAAACTTTATAATCATGCAACGACTAAACTAGCACCACACAATGTGAGTAGGTCACAGAGCGTCTAAACTAACAACACCCACTGTGACATCTAAAGACATCTCACTGTCTATACAACGAAATCTTACATCACCTATATATAGCGAGATAATACCCATACACATAAAGCGAGTCACATGACTCGACAACCTGACTTCCCAGAGTTAGTGACACACCCTCCAATACTTGCCCATGCGTACAGGATATACTGGCCAGGTCTTAAACTATCACCACAACTATAAATCTAAGGGTACCAATAACCTTTGAAAACTAATTTAATAACTTAAAAAAAAATTGTTTTTCAACTGAACGTAAAAATTCATGAATATAACAATATATAAAAGCTATAAATTTTATTTAAGCATTTAAGATCACATAAAACACAAATATTCAAATATGCGGAAATATATTAAACGGAAGATAAATAATTATAGATTTTCACTCACCAATCGCTCCAAACTCAATTCTTCTCTGAACTTTTACTTTCTTACTTCACCTACACACCATAAATGACATTTAGAACGTTTACAAATGCTAAAATTTCACTTAAACTAATAAGCGCCCTAATTAGCTTACAAGGCCTGGATGGATTTCACTTTCCAATTTTCATTTATGAAGTCATTCAATTTTGTTTAATTCACCATCCGAAGCCATAAAAATTACTTAGCACCTTAAAATTTTAGTTGGACAATAATTTCCCTTCACCTTACCAAAATGGACAATTATGTCCCATTTTATTCATTTTTTATTTTCCATCAACCATATACACCAAATTGATACAAAGAATCATTTATACACACAATTGAATCAAAATACAACTCAAACCCTAAAATCCCTAAAGTGGCCAAAATTTACCCTACTCACCCAACACATCTCTTTTCTCTATTTCTTGTTCCAATGACATCCAATTCAAGCCAATTTAATTCTAATGCCCTAATAACATCCAATTGAAGTTTCTACAATAAAATCACACCAAACCCTAATTCTTACCATACTAATTCCTTTGCTTTGATGACTCCTTTAAGCTCTACACTTGAATTCAACTCAATCTAAATCAAGAATTCCCACAAAAACATCAATTGAAGCAATCTTGAAAATTCACACATCATCATTACTAAACAATGCTTTTCTTACCTCTTTCCTTGGATTTTCATTAATGGAAGCTTCAATTGATCTTAGGAACTTGTGTTTGACTTTATTTTAACTTGATCAAGTATGAAAACTCGTGAAAAAGCATTGGGTTTTACTATAGCAGCACTTCTCCTCTCATGGCCGAATTCCTCTCTTTTTGCTCTAAACATGTTATACTTTTTACTTAGCCAAATTCTAGACACTTCACCCTTAATAGTGCCCTCCCAAAAGTCCAATTTGCCCCTTAACTAATTTTAAATTTCTAAATTGTTATTAGTTCAAAATGGAAGTATTTAATTGGTTCCTTTCCAGCTATTTAGTTAGAATAGTCAAAAGAACTAACTAGACCTCAAACTTGGCAATCCATGAACTTGTCTCTTATTGGTCCATTTTCTGACATATGGATTGTGTTTCTTAACAAAGGCTTGTTCTATGCATAATTCTTAAATGAAAATTCATGTATTATATTAAAATTTCCTTTTCCAAGCTAATAGAGAAAAATTCAAAAAATATTCCATGACCGTCTGGCGCTCCAATTGAGTGTGAAATTACTAATTTAGGTCTAATACCTCTCACGCGCACCATAAAAAAATTTCTAGTAGGGTTGGAATCGAGTAACTCTATGGTGTCTTTATCACTTTATACCGAAATCAAGGCACCTATACTAGTAATAAGGATCGAATATTACATTAACCCTGTCAGAATTCAATAAGAAGCCAACTAATTATTTGTGACTTCTATGGGGACAACTATCTTAATGGTCATTGCATTGAGATAACTCAGTATATGGGGTTCAGTAGAAATCAGAAATCAGAAACCCCAACTCTAACTATTACAACCAAGGATGGAGGAACCTCCCAAATTCTCTTGGAACAATCAAGGCCAATCTTCCATATCAAATAATCCACCTAGAATCCACGCTCTACAAGTGTAGTACTTACAAGAGAAGAAGCCAGTATTAGAATACCTAGGGAGCTTTACTATACCATGTATAATTGGAAATTAGTATTTTGGGAAAGCTTTGTGTAATTTGGGTGTAAGCATCAATATCATGCCTTTGCCAATCTACAAAAGTTGGGATTAGGTGCAGCCAAGCCTACTAGGGAACTCTTTAACTTACAAACCGTTCCCTTATCCAAATGGAGTAATTAAAGATGTGCTAGTCAAGGTCGACGAGTTTATCTTCTCGGTGGATTTTATAATTCTTGACATGAAGGATGATAGAGAGATACCTAGCATCTTAGCCTGACCATTCATATCAACTGGAAGAACATTGATTGATGTGGAAAAATAGGAGTTGACTATGAGGGTCCGAAATGAAGATGTGATTTTATTGTGTTCAAGGTTATGCAATTTTCAAGTGAGGCGGATGATTGTTTTAAGGTATATGATATTGAGAAAGAGGTAGAGAGGGTTTTTAAAGGGAATATTAATAAAGATCCTCTTGAGAATGTAATTGTTTATAGAGATGACGTGGAGACTAATGAAGTAAAGGAGTATGTGAAGGCTTTAGGAGCTACACACATATTGGGAACATGAGAGAAAAAACTGAACCATTAGAGAAATTAGAGATGAATGAGACAAAATTTAAGCCAACTATAGAGGAGCCACCCATTTTAGAGCTTAAGCCACTACTGAGTCACTTACGGTATGCTTATCTTGGTAACTCTTCTACACTTCTAGTCATTATTTTAGTTGAGCTTGATGAGATTCAGGAAGGTTAAATCTTAGTGCTTAGAGTACTCTGAGAGCATTAGGTTGGACAATAGCCAATATTTGGGGTATTATTCCATTATTTGTATTCACAAAACTTACTTTAGGAATACCATAAACCCAAAATTGAGCAATAAATAAGGTTAAATTCGGTGATTAAAGAGGTGGTTAAAAAGATTATTAAGTGGTTAGATGCGAACATTATTTACCCCATCTGAGATAATTCTTAGTTTAGTCCGATACAATACGTGCCAAAAAAAAGATGAGTAATTATGGTGAAGAATGAGCACAACAAGTTGACATCTACATGTAAAGTGACTGGATGAAGAATTTCCATAGACTACTAGAAGCATAAACAGGCAACTAAGAAGGATTATTTCCTTTTTTCATTCCTTGACAGATGTTGGATAAATTAGTTGGACATAAGTACTACTATTTTCTTAATGGCTATTCCAGTTATAATTGAATTATAGCTGCCCTAGAAGACTAAGAGAAGACTAAATTCACATGTCCCTATGGCATCTTTGCATTCAGGAGGATGCCATTTGGCTTATGCAATGCGCCTCCCACCTTCCAACGTTGCATGCTAGCGATCTTTTTGAGATACTGTAGAGAATTTCTTGGAGGTATTTATAGATGATTCTTTTGTTTTTGGTTGTTCATTTGATTTATATTTGAATAATTTAGCATTTGTATTGAAAAGATATAAAGAAACTAATCTGGTGTTTAATTGGAAAAAAATGCCATTTTATGGTCAAGGAAAGCATTATCCTATGCCATATAATCTCATCTAGAGGCATAGAGATTGATAAGACAAAAATTGAGACTATTGAAAATTGCCTACTGATAAGGCGTAATTGTATAAACTATTTTATCTTCCTAACTTGATATTTGTTCAATTTATCTCAATAATTGGGCTATTTATGCGTATTAATGTTGTTTTATAGGTTGAAGCATTATCGGAGCAAAAATACCGGAAAACGGACGCAAATCGGAGCATTAGAGATAAAAATACGAAAGGAGGCACTGGTGCTACAGTAACACTGTAGCTACAGTGCTGCTACAGTACACTGTAGCAACAGTGCAGCGCCGCGGCGCTGAATTCTGGGCACTCCTAAGGGCAGTTTTGTCCTCTTTTTGCAACCCTACCTATATAAACACCCATTGTTTAGCCAAAGGGAAAAAAGGAGAGTAGAGGCACGAAATTGAAAGGAGGAGAAGGCTTGAGCTCGAATTAAAGGAGAAGAAATGATGTCTCCAAGGTTTCATGTGCATCATTGAAGACAATTGAAGAATTGAAACCTTGGAGACATCCCAAATTCGGTTTTTCCTTTCCTTTTCCTTGTTTTTATCCTTTGTTGTCATTTCAATTATGAATATTAGTTTTAATGAGATGTATCTATGGATGGTTGGATAATTATAGTTATGGTTGGATTTTCATGTGATTAAACTTGATTCCAAGGATTGATGTAGTTTTATTAATATTATGTTTGGATGATTTAGTATAAATTCGTGTAATTCATTTATGTTTCTTTATGCTTAATGCTTCCAATTGATTGATAAATGAATTGGTTGTTGTGAATGTATGGATTTATGCTTGAAAGAGATTGATCCATTTATAGGATTTGGGAGAAACATAGCTTTAGGTTGCTATTGAGTTGAAAGACCAATAACACCTAGGTAATCTTCATGATCTTCCTTAGGATTTGTATGAGGTGCACTCCAAGTGTTTGATTAAATGCGTGACAGGCGCAAACTCTTTGGGGTGTGCTATTATGCCTAGGGTTACATGTGGTGCTCTCCGTTTTAAAGTGTTTGATAAGCGTGACAGGCCAAACTCTTTAGGGTGTATCATTATGTCTAGAATTTCATTTGATGAAGTGACAGTGATAATGAAATTAATCCTTGGGGTAGTCATTTAAGGGTAGCTTAATGCGTGTATATATAACAGGTTAGATAGACATATCAACTTGACTATGTATGCATAGTATCTCATTCGAACTCGAAAGATGGAATGAGATTAGTCTTAAGCCCTTGATTAATGAATTGAACAAATTTGCTAAAGAAGAAGAACATAGGAAGAATAGAATGAAATCAATGTTTAGGATCCCATTTGTATAGAATTCGCCATATCGCAAGATTATCATTTTGTTGTAGATTGTAGGTTCTAGGCCTTAATGGAACTTTATTGAACTTTATGTGTTGAAGTTGTTATGTGATTAATAGTTATCTTGTGTTATTCGTTTATGCTTTTTATGCGCTTCATGCTTCTAATTGCATTGAAAAATGGATTGGATGAATTAAACATTTGGGTTATGTGCTTGACAAAGTTTAATCCATATGTCGATCTTAAAAAGCATAGCTTTGAGTTTGTTAAGTTGAGAGACTAATGAACTTAGGTAATCATCATGATCTTCCTTAGGATTTGTATGAGGTGCATTCCAAGTGTTTGATTAAATGCGTGACAGGCGCAAACTCTTTGGGGTGTGCTATTATGCCTAGGGTTACATGTGGTGCTCTCCGTTTTAAAGTGTTTGATAAGCGTGACAGGCCAAACTCTTTAGGGTGTGTCATTATGTCTAGAATTTCATTTGATGAAGTGACAGTGATAATGAAATTAATCCTTGGGGTAGTCATTTATGGGTTGCGTAATGCATGTCTATGTAAACAAGTTAGATAGACATATCAACTTGAATATATATGCATAGTATCTCATTCGCACTCGAAAGATGGAATGAGATTAATCATACACCCTGGATTAATGAATGCATAAATTGGTTGTTGATTACTAATGACAAAGACCATAGGAACAATATAGAGAAATCAAGTCTCTAGAGCCCCATTGCCATAGATATCTCTTTTCCTTTATTTATCTAGCTAATTAGATTTTAGTTGCTTTTAATTCAATAACTCACCCTGCCATTTAGATTAGCCTAAATAAAGTTAGGTTGCCAACATCGTAGTACTTAGCATTAATTTAGGACACAATCCTCGTGGGAACGATACTCTACACATCACTTTATTACTTGTTGCGATACGTGCACTTGCGTTAGTTTGTGTTATAGAAATCACACAACAAGTTTTTGGCGCCGTTGCTGGGGATTGTTTATTCTGAATTTTTTGCTAATATTATGGTAAAGTAACTTGATTTTAATTTAGGCATTTTGTTTCTTTTAAGTTTTGTTATGTTTGGGTTGTTTTGGTTGTTTTGAAGGTGCATTCAAAGAGGTTATTATGTTGAAGATCAACAAGGTTCACACTTCCGAACAAGATTTTTGTTCTTGCCAAGCAAGTTCAATGAAAGGAAATCAAGGAAAGAATTTGGCAAGATCATTGAATGACCATTGAAGAACGATAAAAGAGGAGTGTTCCTTGGGAAAAATGCCTCGAAAATGCAATTTTTCCACCACAACCTCGGAAGAAGTCTAGCTAGTGACAACAAATCAAGCGCTTCTTGGGAGGCAACCCAAGTGTATTTTAATTTTTGATTTTAATCCTTTTGTTTAATGTTTGTTTTTCTTTCTTGCAGTGTGTTGAAACAACAATTCGAAATCTCATAAAGGCATGGAAATGAAATCTGAAATAAAGCTAATATGATGCATCCAAATGGAGCTCACAATTAGGGACAAACCAAATGTGGCAGCAACTTAAGGTTGCAGCCTCAACACCGAGAAGTTTCAAGTCAAAAATCCATGTTGTGGACAACAAGGCTCCTCAAATTTCATATATTGGAAAGCATCACTCAATGGCTTTAAGGACCAACTCAAGCAATAACTTCCTCATTGCGATTCAAGCATCACGCCATTGTCTACAAGGGGAGTTTCTTTTTACTTACCTCTAGTTTAGCCATTGTGGACAATGTCAACTTTAAGTTTGGGGGAGGAAAATATTCATTTCCATGTGGATCATGCTTATTACGATTGTTGTTTTTAGTTGTTTGTTTTGCATAATTTGTTTTTTTTTGTTTTTTTTTGTTTTGTTTTGTTTGTTTTCTTTCATTTTAGTGTTTAGTTGTAGGTTGGTTGAATGATTAGTAGTCAATGATATGAAATAGAAACATGATTTCAAATGCTATGTTCTTTTGGAAACAATGAATGTTGTGATTGTTTACTTGGTAATCTAGGACAAGTTCAGCTTCACTTTGTGACCACTTGATATTTTGAGTACATAGTTAGAATTATTTAGTTTTATGCTTACTTAGAAGACTTTTATGCACTACAAGAATAATTATGGTCAAAAACACGCTAGAACTTGTTTGAGCATCACTCAAGGCGAAATCCTAGGGCATACATAATTAGGGATATGATTTTAGGCCATTTTTGGACCGATTGAGCCTTTCAAGCCAACCTAAGTATAATTTTAACTGTAGTCACCCCCGTTGAGCCTAATTACTCATTTTTCTTGCTAACCATATCACTACCCTAGCCTTTACTTTTATTATCCTTTATAGTATCCATCACGCCATAAGTATAGCACTTCTTTTAAAGACTTGTGTGAACTTTTAAAAGTGAAGGGGTGAAGTAAAGAAGAGCTTTGGGTTTGGTTATAAATGTTGGTTGTTCAAATATGAAAAGCTTAAGTTTGGGGGTATAGTGACTTATATGTAAAAAAAAAAAAAAATCAAAGAGAAAAAAAAAAAAAAAAAGAAGCAAAAAGAAAAATTAAGTTTGCTATACCCCTAGCTTAAATGAAAAAAAAAAAAAAAAAAAAAAAGAGCAACAAAATAGCTAGAGAATCAAAGAAATAAGTTTGGGGGAAATTGGGTGGAAAACAATGGTTGGGTTTGAGTAACCTCAAGAGGAATGTGTGTTTATGGTGTAAGTTGAGCCAAAATCGATCCATTTTATCATACCCTCACCCTAGCCATGCATTACAAGCTAACTAAAGTCCTATTTGATCCTTGATTATGTGTGTGCCTACATTAGTGGAGAGTGATGCGAAAAACAAGCATATGGAGTGTTAAATAAAAGCAAAATTCTCATAGAGACCATTTCATTATCTTATGTGCATAAACTAATCCGAGCGCATGCTACTAATGATTTTAGCTATTCACACACACACACCAAGTAGGTCACTTGTAGGTATGAATAAGTGTTGGATTAACATGTTGAACGGTTAAGATGTTTAGAATTTCCTTAAGAATAGTAGTCATGAGAAATTTTTGAGATAAATTACTAATCGTTTGCCAACCCAATGTTTTATATCTTTTTATTGTTTGTTGTCATTTTTTGTGTTGTCCGTGTGCTCTCTTACTCGAGGACGAGCAAATATTTAAGTTTGGGGGTATTTGATAAGGCGTAATTGTATAAACTATTTTATCTTCCTAACTTGATATTTGTTCAATTTATCTCAATAATTGGGCTATTTATGCGTATTAATGTTGTTTTATAGGTTGAAGCATTATCGGAGCAAAAATACCGGAAAACGGACGCAAATCGGAGCATTAGAGATAAAAATACGAAAGGAGGCACTGGTGCTACAGTAACACTGTAGCTACAGTGCTGCTACAGTACACTGTAGCAACAGTGCAGCGCCGCGGCGCTGAATTCTGGGCACTCCTAAGGGCAGTTTTGTCCTCTTTTTGCAACCCTACCTATATAAACACCCATTGTTTAGCCAAAGGGAAAAAAGGAGAGTAGAGGCACGAAATTGAAAGGAGGAGAAGGCTTGAGCTCGAATTAAAGGAGAAGAAATGATGTCTCCAAGGTTTCATGTGCATCATTGAAGACAATTGAAGAATTGAAACCTTGGAGACATCCCAAATTCGGTTTTTCCTTTCCTTTTCCTTGTTTTTATCCTTTGTTGTCATTTCAATTATGAATATTAGTTTTAATGAGATGTATCTATGGATGGTTGGATAATTATAGTTATGGTTGGATTTTCATGTGATTAAACTTGATTCCAAGGATTGATGTAGTTTTATTAATATTATGTTTGGATGATTTAGTATAAATTCGTGTAATTCATTTATGTTTCTTTATGCTTAATGCTTCCAATTGATTGATAAATGAATTGGTTGTTGTGAATGTATGGATTTATGCTTGAAAGAGATTGATCCATTTATAGGATTTGGGAGAAACATAGCTTTAGGTTGCTATTGAGTTGAAAGACCAATAACACCTAGGTAATCTTCATGATCTTCCTTAGGATTTGTATGAGGTGCACTCCAAGTGTTTGATTAAATGCGTGACAGGCGCAAACTCTTTGGGGTGTGCTATTATGCCTAGGGTTACATGTGGTGCTCTCCGTTTTAAAGTGTTTGATAAGCGTGACAGGCCAAACTCTTTAGGGTGTATCATTATGTCTAGAATTTCATTTGATGAAGTGACAGTGATAATGAAATTAATCCTTGGGGTAGTCATTTAAGGGTAGCTTAATGCGTGTATATATAACAGGTTAGATAGACATATCAACTTGACTATGTATGCATAGTATCTCATTCGAACTCGAAAGATGGAATGAGATTAGTCTTAAGCCCTTGATTAATGAATTGAACAAATTTGCTAAAGAAGAAGAACATAGGAAGAATAGAATGAAATCAATGTTTAGGATCCCATTTGTATAGAATTCGCCATATCGCAAGATTATCATTTTGTTGTAGATTGTAGGTTCTAGGCCTTAATGGAACTTTATTGAACTTTATGTGTTGAAGTTGTTATGTGATTAATAGTTATCTTGTGTTATTCGTTTATGCTTTTTATGCGCTTCATGCTTCTAATTGCATTGAAAAATGGATTGGATGAATTAAACATTTGGGTTATGTGCTTGACAAAGTTTAATCCATATGTCGATCTTAAAAAGCATAGCTTTGAGTTTGTTAAGTTGAGAGACTAATGAACTTAGGTAATCATCATGATCTTCCTTAGGATTTGTATGAGGTGCATTCCAAGTGTTTGATTAAATGCGTGACAGGCGCAAACTCTTTGGGGTGTGCTATTATGCCTAGGGTTACATGTGGTGCTCTCCGTTTTAAAGTGTTTGATAAGCGTGACAGGCCAAACTCTTTAGGGTGTGTCATTATGTCTAGAATTTCATTTGATGAAGTGACAGTGATAATGAAATTAATCCTTGGGGTAGTCATTTATGGGTTGCGTAATGCATGTCTATGTAAACAAGTTAGATAGACATATCAACTTGAATATATATGCATAGTATCTCATTCGCACTCGAAAGATGGAATGAGATTAATCATACACCCTGGATTAATGAATGCATAAATTGGTTGTTGATTACTAATGACAAAGACCATAGGAACAATATAGAGAAATCAAGTCTCTAGAGCCCCATTGCCATAGATATCTCTTTTCCTTTATTTATCTAGCTAATTAGATTTTAGTTGCTTTTAATTCAATAACTCACCCTGCCATTTAGATTAGCCTAAATAAAGTTAGGTTGCCAACATCGTAGTACTTAGCATTAATTTAGGACACAATCCTCGTGGGAACGATACTCTACACATCACTTTATTACTTGTTGCGATACGTGCACTTGCGTTAGTTTGTGTTATAGAAATCACACAACACCTACCTTTACTAATGTAAAAGAAGTCTGGAGTTTTCTTGATTATACAAGTTTTGATTGTGATACATTGAGTCAATTTTGAATTTCATGGCATCTTGCCATTTTCTCAAATCAATGTCTAACATTGTCTCTCTTTAGGTTAAAGGGTCATTTTCTTCAAGTAAGAAAACCTCAGGGTCACCTTTAAGTATCATACCATACATTTCAGGTGGCCTTGATATCCTTTGTGACCTACGTGAAGGGTGTGTGAAAGGTGTTCTACTTGATTGAGCCAGTGGTTCCATCATTGGTTCATTTTCATTCTAATTAACTTCATCAAGTTTAATATTTCTATAATCCCCACGATCTATGAGAAATTGTTTCTCTCAGAAAGTGGCGTTATGAGTAACGAACACACTTCGCTCCTTAAATTCATAGAATTAGTATACTATAGAATGCTTGGGATAGCCAATAAATTGATACTTATACCTTTTGAGTGCAAGTTTATCCTGTTGCGTAACATTTACATAACCTGGACAGCCTCAAATCTTAAAATATTTAAAACTTGAGCATATTTTCAGTATTATATCTGATTAAACTTTTATCTATTTTAATGTAGGTTCGGTAAAGTAGCTATAACTTTCTACATAGAAATCCAATTGAAGTAATTATTGAACTTGTGGAAAGCAGATTTCATGTACAACAAAATTGGATTTCACACACAATTTGTAATTCGAACGTTTAGAGGGTAGAAAATGGCTTTGAAGATGACTCATCTGTAGTGCAGGCCCACTCCGAGCAAGCTTTAGTTACCTACAAATTGTTAGTTCACTAGAAAGTCCGATTCGACTATCTTACTAGTCAAAAAAATGTTACATATTCAATAGAAAGTTTGGTAGTCAAAATGTTGAATGTTTAGTTACACCTGAATATTGCCCATAAATTTGCCTATTTAAGGACTTCTTTAGTTGAAGGGGGGTGGGGTGGATATCTTATGTCATTTTGTAACTTTTAATTCATTTTTCATTTTCATTCTATTTTCCTAAGTAATGTTGTTCTAATGCCTAGCTAAGGCTAGTAGTCAAACACTTAATGAAGGTGTAGTTTTGTCACTTTGATCATACTCTTGTATTTCATGTTTGTGTTCAAGTGATTTGATTCATCATTTTTAAAATGTTATTTTAGTTTGTTCGAAGCCTTGATTCTTTGTAGACTAAGGGCATAAAAATGCTTGGAAAGATCTTCTACATATCAATAATATAGGTTTTACAAATGATGTTCTCCATCAATTGAAATCATTTTTTCAAGTGAGTAAAAGGATCAAAGAAACTCTACTACAACCTAAGTAAGTGTAGATCTCTAATGCCTTAGTGTTCTTTTAAATTGATTTCTTAATTTACACTTAGTAATCGTTTTCTTTTAAAATCAACCATTATTCTTCATCTTTGGGTACAAGACTTCATTACTCTTGAAATTGACAAAAGCAACATTTGCTCTTGGTGATCACTCCCTGTGGATATGACACTTGGACTCACGAGTAAATACTATAATTAAGACAACCTACACTTGAGTAATACAATATTTAAGTTGTAACACATTTCATAAGAAACACGTATTCGTATCATGACAGATCATTGATAAAGATTACAAAGTATCAAAATCCACCAATCACAGCATGATTCATTGGACTATATACATCACTATGTATGAGTTCTAACAAATTTTTGGCACGGTGTTTACGCTCAAAATATAACGCGGCTATCACAGTATAAATTGAGGTGTCGATCCCACGAGGAAGCTCTTGGAAAAATAGGTTGGTGAAGTAAAATATTAAAGCAGTAGCAAAGGGTTAATTGATTTAAACGGATGAGATAGAATTGTCTATGAATTGAAAAAAATGTCTTATGATGATTTAAGCAAGGCTTTGAGAATCACAATTATGCTTTATAAATCTACTCTATACTTTGATTCGATATTTATAACTCAACTGAAAGTTTTACATCCCAAACAATCAATCAGAAGGTATGTAATATATAACACATTTGATAACACATGTATTTGATTTAGTTAAACTCTTTGCAAGCATTAACACACATCATGTTATTTATACAAGTTATCTAAGATCGATAATATATCATTTTGACAATATTGCAGTAAAAGATTAACTTGAATATCAAACATTTATTGCCCTTACATGTTATCCAAGATCGACAATATATCAAATTGACAATACTGCAGTAAAAGATTAACATATAAAACAATGTAACCAGTAACAATTATAAATCAACATGAATCACATAAGAAAAGCATGACTGAAAATATATGAGATATGAGAATAATAACCTCTGAATTATAGAAAATAAAATAGATAAGATTTTAATCAAAACCAAACTTACAATATTTATAGCTCTTGACACCGAATCAAAGCATGGAAGTAGATTTATTACACATAAAAGTTCATCTCTTAGCCTTGCCAAGAACTCTAGCCTAAATTGCAATACATGTTAGTGAGAAGAAAATAAAAGAGAATTATCTATTTTTAAAAACGTCCTAAGTGTCTCCTTATATAGGCAATGAATGGACATATGTCATGGATGACATCAATCTTCAATAATTTTAAGCCAATAACTCGTTTATCCACTTGCAGCACATTTTGGATAATGTAAATGACCGATTTAGCTTCTATAGCCGACATGAAAGTTGTAGAATTTTGACTCTTCTTTCCATAGGCACCAATTTCATGCAAATTGGATGAGTATCCAATGAGATATGAGCAAAATTCCAAAGATACATCAGAATTCAGCCAACAACCATTTTACCCACTTGCAATGCGATTTGGTCCATGATAACGGCTGATTTGGACTTTACCATCAACATATGAGTTGTTTATAGTTAAATCAAAAATTCACAGCTTCAAGAATTATACCAATTGAGTACGTATTGTGTAAGATACGGTCCAAGTACGTGAGTTGGGTCAAGCTAGGCAGGAGTTGTAGTCTGATTTTGTTGTATCTCAATTTTTGGCCCATAACATGTTGGATTTGGCTTTTTCACTATTCTTAAAATTTGTGTAAGATTGAGTTATGTTGCACCAGGTTCAAGAATTTCTTTATTTTGATTTCTACATTGAGAGTTATGTCCATTTTACCTAAACCTGTCCAAATAACATTCATTAATCACAATTTAAAGAGAACACTTTATTTCAAGCTAAAAATACAGAAAATACTAAAATTAGTGACATTAAATGGTGATTGAATCTCTTAACAACATGCATTTTTATGTGTTCATCACAGCCGCCAACCAGCTTTTTGCTAGTCTCTAGCAATTCAAACGTAAATAGAATATGCAAAACTACCTAAGCATTTCAATCAAAACGTCAGTTCGAGATCACTGTTGCTATCATGGTTTTTTCAATTTCAACTTCCATAATTTGTGTGTGTGTGAACTAAGCCATAACCATCTAACCACAAACTATAATAGATATAGCCTTGAAAATTTCTCCAAGTAAAAGCCTCAACTCCATATCCTCACAGGTGTATGACTGTTTAAAAGGTTGGGACTTCTCTTATGGAGTTGGAAAACAGTTAAGCACTCAAGAAAAAGTCAATTTTAAGGACAGACATATAAACTAATATTGATCCAAAGATAGGAAAATTATTTGTTTAAAAATTAATTATTCATATCATACGCCAGCTTTAGAACTTTAATTGGCTTGTGAGAATAATACAATTATAACTTGGTGAGAAAACTGTTTTATAAAATATTTGTCTTCTAAAATTGAATGAAGACTTTATTAAACTGAATTGCTTCTTTTTTTTTTGGGTATTTTTGCTCTTTTTTTTTTTTTTGTATTTTTGAAGAATACAAGGAAGCATTACAAAGGTTTCTCACCAAATTATATTATACACAAATGCAACCAACTTATCCCTTAATTCAAATAATATCATTCTAAACAAAAATTAACCAATTCAAAGGATCAATAAAGGTTCATAAGCTGTTTTCTCAACCTTTCCACTTACTCACAAAATATATGTGAGATTTAGTAAAATATATACTTAAACGTGAGAATTCTCTTGGCTATATAAATTGAATCATCCATCTTACCACAAGGCTTAGTATTGTGTTCAAAAATATTTTGGAAATCATTCTTTAGTAACCTAGATAGAAACAGTGACTCAACCTAAACAATTCTAAAATCATACTTAGGTAGAAAAGTAAATTCCTTTATACAAGAATTACCAAGACTACAAGCAATAAACGACAATGCATGAAATATAAAATAAAATAACAAAAAGTTAATTAAAATGCATTTTAAAAGTTAGTACTAAAACTCCTTACTCTGCCATTCTAATTTGACCTAGAATGCGTCTCAAGAGTTCAAGAATGAACTCTTTACTCTGCCATTTTAATCAAATGTCGGACCATAATTGTTTTTTTTTTTTTTGCAAAATGCAACGTATGTCTACTATCCTCCCCCCAAACCAGATGAAACATTGTCCTCAATGTTTAAATAGAAAGAGATAAAGTATAGGAGACATTACCTGAAATGCCAGTTATTTGAAAGAAACAAACCTGAGAGACACTTAAGCAAATATAAACTAAAATGATGATACTGATAAATAAATAAATAAAAAGAAAAATTTACAAACGAAGTGTCAGATCTAATTTTTGCTTGTTAAGGCCCACTGACCAATCGATCCGAGTTATTGCTGGGTCAGGTTCGTAGGTACTGCCTGTAATTTGTTAATCAATTCATCCGCCTCAGTAGCAGAAACCAGGATCTGTCGCGCCGAATGTGAAATAAAATTCTGTTTCACAGCTTGATCAAGAAAACAAAGTAAGCAATCAAAATAGTTATTAACATTCAACAAACCTATGGATTTTCAGTGGATATTCAGTTGGGCCCAAGAGACAATTTGAAAAATTTCTTCCAAGGTACCAAAACCACCTGCTAAAGCAATAAAAGCATCTGCATTGCAAAGCATTCTAGCTATATGTTCATGCATGGATGAGACTCGTAATTCTTCCCCTATTAGTTTCCTAGTCAGGTTTCTCACGGCCAAAGCTGTAGGAATAATACCTAAAGCTTGACTTCCTCCTAAATGTGCAACTGTTGACACACACCCCATTAGCCCAAGGCTACCTCCTCCATAAATCAAATGAATTTTTCTTGCAGCTAATGCTTTTCCTAGATTGTTTGCTGCTTCTATAAACACTTTACTCTCCCCAGGACTAGATCCACAAAATACACATATATTTCGAAATTGTCGAACTTGGGTTTCCTCCATATCTACACTCACCTTTATCTCAATATATGAAAATGAAGAAAATGAGGTGCTATATTTATAAAGTACCAAATGATAACAATGATGGTAACCCGACAGTTTGTCAAAAGAGAGTTAAAAATAAAACACACAAATTTAAACATAATGACCCACATGCATTATTGAACAAAAAGATTTGAATTTAAGACATCTACATGAGTAGCCCTACTATTCATAAAATAAAGTTTGAAATTAAAACACATGTATTTACAAGTAGTTGTGATTGTGGCTCACATCTTCCTCTGGTTTTACGTCCAGTAACGGCTTAAACGCCCTCTATGGGTCGGGGATAGGCTTCCCATCCAATTTTCTTATAAATTGGCAAACAGGGTCTTTTAGAGTCAGATTCCCGAGACTATACCGTTGATGTTCATTTTTGAATTTGCTCCACAAATCGAGAAGTTCACGTTGCACAAGCCCACAGGGATGTGTCTCAAGAGTCAATAGGATATCATCCAAAGACTCCTTACTCAGTCCATCCTTAATGAACTGAATTTTGTCTTCTCGATTTCTAGATACGAATCCTAAAGAACGACAACTCCAGTTACAATTCCATCGAGCACATTTATGACAGACTTGTAACCTCTTTGCTCGTCGCCTTTTGGCATAAGAGCTTCTTCCAAGACCAGGCATATGAGAAACAAAATCATTTTCAAACTCACCAGACAACCAAACCTTGGCTTCAATTAACCAATGAAGGTCCACAGGGATATTACCCAACATCAATAACCTTAGTCTTTCACACCGTGCTTTGTAAATCTTAAGCAAAGCATTTTGAGGCAATGAAGGAAAACGTTTTTTAAGGTTGGCAAGAATGCGATCCATTTTGAAAGAAAGAAAAGAGATGAATGTACAGTTTGAGGGACAGTTTTTAGGGAACTGAGACACCGACTTTAATAGTCACGGAGTACCGTATCCGTCACTTAACCGGAAAATAAAATCACACTGAAGAAAAAATAAAAATAAAAAGAAGAAAATAAAGTAAAATAAAATGTACAAGAAAATAAAAGCAAAAATAAAAAGTCAAAAGATAAAATATAGACAAAATATAAAATATGGTACAGATAGATTGAATTTGATCAATCACGATAGACAGGATCCACAAGAGGGATCTCGCTTAGGTACATAGAGTCGTCTACCTTTTCCACGTAGCTTTTTAGCTGCTGTCCATTCACTTTAAAAGTCCGTCCATCAGTGGGGTCCTCTATTTCAACAGCCCCATTAGGAAAAACATGTCTTACCATAAATGGACCAGTCCATCGAGATCTCAACTTTCCAGGGTGTAAATGCAATCGAGAATCATAAACATAGACCCATTGATTGGGCTCAAAGTGTTTCCTTGAGATCTATTTATCATGAGCTACTTTCATTTTAGCTTTGAAGATTCTGGAGTTGTCATATGCGTCATTTTGTAGCTCTTCTATTTCTGACAATTGTAACTTTCTTTGGAGACCTGCAGCACTCAAAGTTGTAAAAGAACAGTTAGAGAAATGTGTTCCTTGGTCACTATTGATGACACGTGGTGTCTCGAGTTTTGATGACTTTGGTTTCTCCTTCTCTCGTGGCAACTTTTCAATGCCTGGTTTCCAAAATCGAATCCCTTTATCCTGTGAGTCAAAAATACTAAACATATCAGTTGTTTCATCAGGATAATACAATTCTTCAATATCAAAATCAAAGAGATTTTCTAAAGAATTAGAGCCATAATTTTTATAAGCTTCCTCTGCTCTAAGTGTGTCTATCATATATGAATGATAACATTCGTCTTCTTCTCATGATTGCTTATCAATATGAAAAATGTTCACCTCAAGAGTCATATTCCCAAAAGATAATTTCATTAGACCATTTCTACAATTAATAAAAGCGTTAGTAGTGGCTAAAAAAGGTCTCCCCAAAATAAGAGGGATTTTGACTCCATGTTAACAACAGAATGAGTATCTAAAACAAGAAAATCAACAGTGTAGTAAAATTTATCAATTTGCAACAAAACATCTTCTACTATTCCCCGTGGTTTCTTGATTGATCGGTCAGCTAATTGTAGGACAACAGATGTTGGTTTAATCTCACCAAGTCCCAATTGCAAGTAAATAGAATAAGGCATTAAATTTACACTTGCTCCTAAGTCTAATAAAGCTTGACCAAACTCATATGTCCCAATTTAGCAGGAGATTGTGGGACATCCTGGGTCTTTGTACTTGGGTGGTGTCTTTTGTTCAATCACTGCACTTACCTTTTCTGCCAAAAATGTAGTTTTCTTCACATGGTGTTTTCTTTTGATAGTGCATAAATCCTTGATGGCTTTGGCATAAGTTGGAACCTGCTTAATCAAATGTAACAAGGGAAGATAAATTTAAACTTGTTTCAAATGTTCTAAAATCTCACCTTGAATTTCTGAATTTTTCCTAACCGGTCGAAGAGCTTGAGGAAAAGGCACCGGGATTGAAATCTTACTTTCGGGCTCTTTTTTCCACTGTGGCCTCTTTTTCAAGGGGGGCGTGTTTACTACTCGTAGATGTGTTAATTTCAGGAGTAGGCTCACTTACAATCTTACCACTTTGAGTAGTAATGGCATTGACTTCTTTGAGATTTTGAACATCAGAAGTAGAAGCTTGTGCCATGAATTGTCCTTTCGGATTTGATTGAGGTTGAGATAGAAACTTACCTCGCTCTTGTACAGTTAAGGCGCTGGTCAACTTTGTGATTTGACTCTTGATTTCTTTGTTTTCATCCATCACCTGTGTAAGAATTGTTTCAAATGTTTGATTAATCTTACTTTGTGCCTCCATAAATGCTTGTAATGTATCCTCTAAAGAACTCCTAGTTGGTCGTGTATTATATTGATGTGCAACATAAGACTTGGGTGCTTGTTGTTCTTGTTTCCACTGGTTGTTGGCTTGTTGGTCAGATTTCCAACTGAAATTTGGGTGGTTTCTCCAGCTAGGATTATATGTTTCATAGTAGGGTGAATAAGGCTTCTTGTACATCCCTAGGGCATTACATTGTTCCTCATATATCCCTCTCATCTCACTATAAGTGGGGCAATCCTGAGCTAAGTGTTCCGCTCCTCCACAGACAAAACAGACATCGTGTGACTCAACTCTAGCAACCGTGTGGGTGACCCTTCTATCTTTGGTTTTCAAGGCCTCTAACTTCCTAGTTAAGACCTCTAATTGGGCTTTGAGGTTATCCTCTTCCCTAAGATGGAAAACTCCATTGGTTCATGACCTATTTGTACTTTCAGCAATGCTAGGTCCAGTCCATGTATGGGCTTTTTCGGCTAAGTCATTAAGGAATTCTATGGCTTCCTCAGGATCTTTGTGAAGGAACTCCCAATTACACATCATCTCAACAAATTGGCGCTCTCTAATTGTGAGTCCCTCATAGAAATAACTAACCAGGCGCCAATTTTCATACCCATGGTGAGGGCACAGATTTAGCAACTCTTTAAACCTTTCCCATGCTTGATATAAGGTTTCACTGTCTTTTTGGGAGAAGGAAGAAATTTGTCTTTTCAGGCCATTAGTTTTGTGTTATGGGAAGTATTTATGGAAAAATGCTTGGGTCATTTCTGCCCAAGTTCCTATAGACCTCGGCCTCAAAGAGTATAGCCAACTCTTTGCTTTGTCTTTCAAAGAAAAAGGGAAAACTTTAAGCCTAACAGTGTCTATGGCTTCAGGTTGGCTATGGAAGGTGGCAATTACCTCTTCAAATTCCCTAACATGTACATAAGGATTTTCACTATCTAGACCATGAAAAGTGGGAAGAAGTTGTATCATTCCAGGTTTAAAATCCAAATGTGGTGTGTTAGGTGGAAATATAATGCATGATGGTGTGGCTGTGCGAGTAGGATACAAGTAATCTTTTAGAGTTCTAACGGGGTTTTCTTCGTGTTGGCTCATTGTGTTAGAATTACAAGATGAACTAGAAGGTGAATTCTCTTCACTTAAAAATTGTGGGGGTGGTTCTAGTTCTAATTCTCTCACAAATCTTCCTCGTTTATCTCTAAGTCAATGCATACATCCTAACAACAATATTTTTTTTTTTGTTTTTTTAAGGAAGAAAATGCTTAAGGAAAATTAAGAAATGGAATAAACACAACAAGAAATCGAAATGAGTTAAGTGGTAAGACCAACCATGAAATATAAATACAATAATAAATAAATAATAAAAAGAAAATACAATAAGTAAATAAATAAAAGGTTAGGCGGTAGAACCGGCCATTTAAATAAAAAGAAAATACAACATGTTAACTAAAGAAAATAAAGTGCAATAAATACGTAAAATAAAATAAAAATAAAGTGAAATAAAAAAATGCAATAAATAAAAAAAGTACAATAAAAAATAAAGAAACTAAGTTAGGCGGTAGAACCAGCCACAAAATAAAAAGAAAATACAACACAGTAACTAAAGAAATAAAGTACAATAAATAAATAAAAGAAAGTGAACGAAGTTAGGCGGTAAAACCAGCCACTAAAAAAAAAGTGCAATAAATAAACTAAAGAAAATAAAGTGCGATAAATAGATAAAAGAAAATAAACTAATTAGGCAGTAAAACCAGCCATTAAGATAATATAAAATATAACAAATTAACTAAAGAAAATAAAATAAATTAGGTGGTAGAACCAACCATGAATAATAAATACATTACAACAAAGGAAATAAAACCAAGATTTTACAAAGAAAAGAAAATATACAAAGTTACCACTTTAGTATTTATAATCGCAACCGACTTTCGCTTAGTGTGCTTCCCCGGCAACGGCGCCGGGGAAGCACATTTGATAACACATGTATTTGATTTAGTTAAACTCTTTGCAAGCATTAACATACATCATGTTATTTATACAAGTTATCTAAGATCGATAATATATCATTTTGACAATATTGCAGTAAAAGATTAACTTAAATATCAAACATTTATTGCCCTTACATGTTATCCAAGATCGACAATATATCAAATTGACAATACTGCAGTAAAAGATTAACATATAAAACAATGTAACCAGTAACAATTATAAATCAACATGAATCACATAAGAAAAGCATGACTGAACATATATGAGATATGAGAATAATAACCTCTGAATTATAGAAAATAAAATAGATAAGAGTTTAATCAAAACCAAACTTACAACATTTGTAGCTCTTGACACCGAATCAAAGCATGGAAGTAGATTTATTACACGTAAAAGTTCATCTCTTAGCCTTGCCAAGAACTCTAGCCTAAATTGCAATACATGTTAGTGAGAAGAAAATAAAAGAGAATTATCTATTTTTAAAAACGTCCTAAGTGTCTCATTACATAGGCAATGAATGGACATATGTCATGGATGACATCAATCTTCAATAATTTTAAGCCAATAACTCGTTTATCCACTTACAGCACATTTTTGATAATGTAAATGACCGATTTAGCTTCTATAGCCGACATGAAAGTTGTAGAATTTTGATTTTTCTTTCCATAGGCACCATTTTTATGCAAATTGGATGCCTATCCAATGAGATATGAGCAAAATTCCAAAGATACATCACAATTCGGCCAACAACCATTTTACCCACTTACAATGCGATTTGGTCCATGATAACGGCTGATTTGGACTTTACCATCAACATACGAGTTGTTGATAGTTAAGTGAAAAATTCACAGCTTCAAGAATTATACCAATTGAGTGCGTATTTTGTGAGATACGGTCCAAGTACGTGAGTTGGGTCAAGCTGGGCAGGAGTTGTAGTCCGATTCTGTTGTATCTCAATTTTTGGCCCATAACATGTTGGATTTGGCTTTTTCACTATTCTTAAAATTTGTGTAAGATTGAGTTATGTTGCATCAAATTCAAGAATTTCTTTATTTCGATTTCTACATTGAGAGTTATGTCCATTTTACCTAAACGTGTCCAAATAACATTCATTAATCACAATTTAAGGAGAACACTTTATTTCAAGCTAAAAATACAGAAAATACTAAAATTAGTGACATTAAATGGTAATTGAATCTCTTAACAACATGCAATTTTATGTGTTCATCACACGGTGTCCAACACCAATAAAAGAAGATTTGGTCATTTTTCCTTGAATGTAAGATTCATAAATTGGATAAGTTGTATGGCCCGATCAGGTATCTGACCACCCTTAACTAGATAGGATCGACATCTCATGTTTATAAGACCTTATCTCATATGGCACAATTCTGTCTCATTTAAAGTTCTTGAACTATCTGCAGCATTTACCTATACATTCATGATATTTCATTTTGTATCCACTATATAGTACCAATTAATTAACTGACATTCAACTAAAACTCATTAAGTATATCATATAAACATAAAGAATGATTCTGAATGTACATATGATAACCTTCACTGTCAAGTACAAGAAGGGATACAATCTGTCTCAAAATACAAGGTACATATAGACAAATAAAACACAAGTATTCTATTACAAAGGAGTAAATCAAAATGTCCCAAAGCTTTGAACTGAAGGAAATCATCATTTCTAACACAAAGCTAGACTTATATAGGCTCTAACCACCTAATTTACCTCAGACCTGCCACACATTGCAAAAGGAGAAGCGGTATTTAATACCCAATCAGAACTGGTATCATATGCCAAAACAATTTCAATAATAGGTAAATATATACCTGAGGGGAGCTTCTTAATAGTGGCAAGGTACTTCAGCCAATTTCGCTTCTAGTGCCCATCCTCATTGCAGTGGAAACATTTTTCTTTTACTTTATCTTTCTTTTGTGGCTTGGATATGGGTTGCTTCTAAGGACACACATTAAGTGTCTGCTACTCCTTCATTTTCTTCTTTCCTTTAGGCTTCCTAAAAGCCTTTGGGAAAAAAGATGAAGCACCCTGAACATAGAGGGACAATCCTCTTCACTGTCTTTAATATATTGTGAAGACCAGCATAAGTAGAGGTCAATCTTTGAATATTAAAGTTTATAATGAACTGTATAAAAGACCTCAAAATCGACTGGAGAATAAGACTATTCCTTAATGAATTGTTCAACACAATATCTATAGTCTCAAACCTCTCGATGTGTGAAATCATCTTGAGGACTTAGGGACTAACAAGACTGCCCTCTGAAAATCTGTTGGGGATCTATTGTACGTAGGTGTATGCATTTACTATAGTGTTCATTCTATAAAATCTGTTGGAAAATCTATGTATTTGGTGTAGCAGAATAATAAAATAATACAATAAACACATAAAATATATATTAATCAAATTGATATACAAAGTGTAAAGTTGAGAAATCACCAAAACATGTAATGTTTTACATGTGTATTTTGGGAGTCTGCCTAGAGTCCTACTCGTAAGTAACTTTAGTCACCAATTTAGTAAGCTTTGTGAGCTAGAACAACAGCTCCTCTAATCCAGCACCAGGTTTAACACGTAGACCTTGTTGATTTGTATTTCCTTTGATCAACCTTTTGATCAATAATACAAATTACTATATTGTTGTTTTGGTAGCCTATAGTGAAGATGAGTAAGAAAATAATTTCAATGCTTGAAATTATATTACAAGAGATTAAATCCCTTTGTTTCTCACTTGGTATGGCTGGCCACCTTTCTTTTCTTTTCTTTTAATAACAAGCAAAAGCAAAAATGAAACAACAATTGACTCCGTCACCTTCCACATGTTTCCATAAACCATATATATCTCAAATATATTAAAATAATAATATTATATTAATAAAACCACTAAACTTGGCCACTAAGTTTAACTATAATAATATAATAATCAAAATAATATTATATAAATATATGACTATTATTATGCGTTAATATATATAAAATATTATTAAATAATATAATATTATAAAATAATATATTTTAATGAGATATTTTTATTATTTAATATATGAAATTACCAATATACCCTTAGAAATAGTTATCAAGTATACCTCTAGTGGGTCTCATTAATTTTATACTTGGATAAACTCAACCGAGGGTCCATAATGCATTGCGTGTCATAATACTATCAATAAACAAAGATTGTTGACTAATTAATGTATTTAACAATTAAATACAGACACGCATACATTTCGTGGTACTGCTGGATATTACTGGACTAAACAATTTAATCCTGTAAGCTGCCTTAGTGCACAACCAGTACACTCTATATCGTGGGACTCCCTAGGTCTACGCTCGATTTGTCAAATAAAACTATTCCATGAGTCTATGAACAATGCCCCATGCACATATCACGGATATTACAAATCAGCGCGTTGAACTATATAAGCTAAGATCATAACGCATACATATAGTCTTTCTGTCATCTATATCCTGGATGTGCGAGGACATATATCAACACCATCAAATCCTAATGTGCTCATCTATAAACCTATCTCCAAATTGGTATCTCACTGAACAATATGGCCAACTCCTTACCATATTGTTCAACCCTATGGAAACTCCTTTCTCGAGTATACTGCTTATGGCCATAAGACTTTTTGAGATACAATCTCGAAGCATCTGGATATAAAACTCCCTATGTGAGCCTACGAATTTTGTATCTATGCATACCGTACTGCATAAGCATTAAATTATACCCAGCGACACCCAACGGTTAGACTATGAAAAGTCTTTAACATGCATGGAAACAAAGTATGATAGATCACTCACAAACCCACCATGGCGCTCAGGTTGAAGAACTATGTATACTATATAACTCAAGAGGACCTTCCATTGATGGCTATATAAAAAGTCTATTGGGGTCAATATGAGTCTATTCAGTATCCAGTCCTAACTGAATACCCGTATGCCTATATAAGCTCTAAGCTCATGGTTAGCTAGGAACAACCATCTGTACCCAACTGTAGACATACACTGATCTATGTCTACTTCTATAGAAAGAATCCACCAATAGACCTGCGTCGGTAGAAACAGATCGGGAACATATATTTGAAAACATATTTATATAATGACATTTTTCAGCACCCGATTGCAACTCTTGCAACTGTCACTACTGGTATATTCTGAGGTCTTTGTCCCATTACGGACAACCTACCAACTCTTGGAATATTTGCTAACTCTTATCGTTGCTAACTCTTAGCACTAGTCTAAACTCTTTTAGACCTGATTTGAACTCTTTCAAATCTAACAGAGTTCATAGCGTAACAAGCATCAAACCATATAATTAAATAGCAATTAGTGATTTAATAAAATATATATTGTATAAATATCAAATATTTATATAAATTTGGGATGGCTAGTAGGAACAACCTAACAATCTTCCACTTGCCCTAGTGCTAATCACAGTGGTATTTAATACCCATAGACTCCACGTGTTTCTCAATCAACTTTAGAGTTAAGGCCTTGGTAAGTTGGTCCACTACATTATTTACAGAATCTATTCTACAAATAATTACAAATCCCTTAGCTAAGATTTCTCTAATGATATGGTATTTGTGCTCCACATGCTTAAACTTCTGGTCTAATCTTGGCTCATTTGCTTGTGCTATAGCCCTGTTGTTGTCACAGAATAGAGCGATAGGATCTAACAAGCTTGGAACTATTTCAAGCTCGGCGATAAACTTTCAAATCCAAATAGCTTCCTTTGCTACTTCTAAAGCGACAATGTACTCTACCTCTGTGGTAGAGTCAACTGCAGACCCCTTCTTAGTTCTTCTAGCTCACTAAACACATATCCAATTGTAGACTTTCTGTTATCTAAATCACACTAGAAGTCTGAATTTGTGTATGCCTTCACTTGTAAATCACTGTCTCTATAAATGAGAAACTTATCCTTCATGGAGAAGTTCTTACTCATATAGCTTTTTGTGAATAGTAACATACCAATATCATTTCCAATGATTAGTATGTCATCCATATAGAGAACTAAGAAGACCAACATACTACCACTGATTTTTTTATACATATAAGCTTCTTCCTCATTTTTTACAAAACCAGACTTTTTGATTACCTCATTAAAACGATGATTCTAGTTCCGTGAGGCTTGTTTAAGCCCATAAATGGACTTCTTCAGCCTACATAATAGACTAGAAGTCTAGCTAGATGTAAAACCTTCAGGTTGTTCCATGAATATCTCTTCCTTGAGGTATCTATTTAGGAACGCCATTTTTACATCCATTTGTCAAATCTCAAAGTCATAATATACTGCTAGAGCCAACAAAATCCTAATCAACTTTAGCATCGCGACTAGTGCAAAGGTCTCCTCATAATCGATCCCAGATTGCTGAACATAACCTTTTGTCACTAATCAGGCCTTGAAGGTCTTTACCTTCCCATTAGGCCCGAACTTCTTTTTGTAAATCCATTTATAATAGATAGAAACTATTCCTTCGAGAAGCTTAACCAAGTCTCAGACTTGATTCTGATGCATAGATTCCATTTTTGATTTCATAGGTTTTTGCCATTTTCCTAAGTCGATGTCTAACATCGCCTTCTTGTAAGTCAAAAGATCGTTTCCTTCTATTAAAAAAACTCTAAGTGCACTTTTAGGCATCTGACTATATCTAATAGGTGGCCTGGACATCTTTTTTTACCTATGCAGAGGATGTGTAAAAGGTCTACTACTCGTTTGACCCTGAGTATCAATCTCTAGTTCATTAGATTCCTTATTGACTTTGTCAAGTACAATCCCCACGATCTTTAAGAAATTGTTTCTCAAGGAAAGTGGCATTTCGAGCAACGAATATATTTTGTTCTTCTGGATCATAGAACTGGTATCCTATGGAACTCTTGGGATACCCAATGAACCTATACTTGTATCCACTGGGTGCAAGTTTATCCTGTTACCTAACTCTTACGTAAGTAGGATAGTCTCAAATCTTAAGATACTTAAGACTTAGTTTCCTACCCTTCAACATCTCATGTAGAGTGGTAGGAATAATGTAAGATGGAACTCTATTCAAAATGAGTAGTTGTTTCTAGAGCATAGCTCTATAAGTATTCTAGGAGATCGATAAAGCTCATAATCGATTAGACCATATCCAATAAAATCCGATTCCTTCTCTCTAAAACATTATTGTGTTATAGAGTACCTAGAGAACTATATTGAGCCAGAATCCCATTCTCCTTTAAATAATCTAAAAATACATTATTCATGTACTCACCACCTCGATCTGATAGAAGGCATTCGATGTACTTTCTAGTTTGTTTCTCTACTTCAAGTCAAAATTCTTTGAACTTTTCAAAGATTTTTGACTTGTGCTTCATAAGAAATACGTCACCATATCATGACTAATCATCGATGAATGTTATAAAGTATCAAAACGCACTCATTACAGTGTAATTCATTGGACTGCATACATTATTATATACCAATTCCAATAATCCAGAGGCACAATGTCCAACATCTGTAAATGGAGATTTTGTCATATTTCCTTGAATACAAAATTCACAAACTAGATAAGGCTCCATGGTCAGATGAGGTATCTGCCCATCCTTAACCAGATGGGTTAGGCGTCTCACGCCTATATAACTTAATCGCATATGCCACATTTTGGTTTCATTTAAAGTTTTTGATCTATAGCGTTTGTTACTATTACTAGTACCAGCTTGCACATTCATAACATTTCTTACTGTATCCAATACATAATACCTACTAAATAACTGACACTCAGCTAATAAAATATCATGCACATTATATAAATACAAAGAATAATTTTGTATATTTACACAATAATCTTCTTTGTCAAGTACATGAAGGGATATAATTTTCCTGATGATATTAGATACATAATAACAATTATACAATATAATTTTTCTATTACATGGGAGAAGTAAATCAAAATATCCAACACCTTGGACCTGTAGGAACTCTCTATTTCTTACTTTGAGCATTACTTCACCTGGTTGTAGCATCCTAACTTTTCCCAATCCCTGCAACATATTGCAGATGTAAGAAGAGCATACGATATCTAATACCCAGCCTGTACAAGCATCAAGTGCCAAAAACATGTCAATAATGGTCAAGCATATACTTGAGGGAGTCTTTTTAACTGTGGCAAGGTACCTTGAGCAGTTGCGCTTCCAGTTCCTATCCTCGTTGCAAAAGAAATACTTTCTTTTTGCCTTTTTCTCTTGATACTTAGATATCTGCCACTTCTGAGGACCCATCTGGAGTGTCTGCTTTTTTTCTTCTTCTTCCCCTTGGATTTCCCAGAAGCCTTCTGAGTAAAAATGAAGTACCCTAGACTAAAAAGGCCGAGACCCCTTTGGGCGTGTCCTCTTCAGCTATCTTCAACATATTATAAATATTAGTATAAGTAAGAGTCAAGCCCTATATATTGAAGTTCATAATGAACTGTATATATAACCCCAACAATAACTAGAGAATCAAACTATTGTTCAGAGAAATGTCCATAGCCTCAAACCTCTCAGTGTAACTAATCATCTTGAGTACATGGGGACTAATTAGACTGTCACCACTAAGTCTAGCCTAAAAGAGTGCATTGGCAACCCTGTATAACTCGACTTGAGGTCAATCACCAAAGAGCTCCTTCAAATGAAGCATAATACTGCTAGCGCTATCCATACAAACATGCTCCCATTGCAGCTCTGTAGACATAAAGGCGAGGATGTAGGATTTAACCTTTAAATCATCATCCAACCATTTCTGATAAGTCTTAATATGCTCAAAGGTGGCATTATCAGAAACACCTCTAGGCAATCCCTGATCAATAACATAACTACGCCCTCAGAATCTAGAACAATTCTGAGATTCATGAGCCAATTACAGTAATTGTCAATTCCTTTGAGCAGGTGTGCATCCAGTATACTCACCAAAGAGTTGGTCGAGGCCATTAGATCTATTCTTACAAATGATAAAATAAATAAGAGATGTCAACGAATTTACAAAATATTAAATCGCTAATTAGAAGGTTTTAAATCATGGGTATAGCAATTATATATTTTTTAATTTAAAACGCCCTCTCACTGCTTTACATAATACTAATAATCTCTCAAATGGGAAAATGATAGCTTAAACTCTTTAAACTATATAGAGGGAAGTAGAACTGATAAACGCATTTTATATATGATATTACAACCCTATTAATTTGATAATTGCTCATTTTGAATGTGAATTTATGGCTTTATATATATATATTAATTTCATTTTGGAGGTTTCAAGTTAATTGAGCTATTTGGGATAAAAATTCAAAGAAAACAAGCAAAAGACCAAAATGCTACAGTGCAATAAATAGTGTCAGATCAACAGTGTCGTTATAGTGATAGAAACAGTATTTGGCGCCTTAGCACTAGAAATTGGCACCCAGGCACCAAAACAAGCTCCATTGGTAGAATGCTCAGCGCCCAGGCACCGCCACCTGTTTTAACCCCCCTTTTCTTGCCCTAATTTGAAAACTATAAATACTACCCTTTAGTCATTTTTCTCAAGAACCGAAGGGAGGCACGAAATTTACAAAAGAGAACAAGGCTTGAGCTCAAATTTGATGAGAAGAAATGATGTCTCAAGGTTTCTTAAGCATCATTGAAGACATTTGAAGGATTGATACCTTGGAGACATCACCAAATTCGATTTTCTCTTTCTTTACATTGTATTTTCTCTTTGTTTAAATTTACAACTTTGAATAATGTTTGTATCTATAGATTTCTTGATAATATTAGTTATGGTTGGATTTTTTATGTGATTAAACTTGATTCTAAGGCTTGATGTAGTTTTATTTATATTATGTTTGGATGATTCAGTATATTTTCGTGTAATCCATTTATGTTTCTCTATGCTTAATGCTTCCAATTGATTGGAAAATGAATTGGTTGTTGTGGATTTATGGATTGATGCTTGGGAGAGCTTGACCCATTAATTGTATTTGGGAGAAATATAGCCTTAGGTTGTTATTGAGTCAGGAGGCTAATAATACTTAGGTAATCACTATGGTTTCCTTAGGATTTGCATGTAGTGCACGCCAAATGTTTGATAAAATACGTGACAGGCACAAACACTTCGGGCATGCCATTATGCCTTGAATTTCATTGGGTAGTCAATTTAAGGGTTGCGTAATGCATATATGTAAACAAGTTAGATATGGATGTCAACTTGAATATGTATGCATAGTATCTCATTCGGCACTCGATAGAGGGAATGAGATTAGTCTTAAGCCCTTGATTAATGAATTGAACGAAATGCTAGATAGGAAGAACATAGGAGGAATAGAATGAAATCAATGCATCTAGGATCCCGTTTTTATAGGATTCACCATATCGTAAGATTATCATTTTGTTGTTAGACTATATGTTCTAGGCCTTGATGAAACTCTATTGAACAATATGTGTTGATGTTATTTTGTAGTTAATAACTATCTTGTGTTATTTATTTATGATTTTTATGTGCTTCATGCTTCTAGTTGCATTAGGAAATGGATTGGATGATTTGAACATTTAGGTTATGTACTTGGGAAAGTTTAATCCATATGTTGGTTGTAAAAGTATAGCTTTGAGTTTGTTGAGTTGGGAGACTAATAAACTTAGGGTAGTCGCGTAAGGGTAGCTTAATGCGTGTATGTATAACGGGTTAAATAAGGATATCAACTTAGTTGTATATGCATAGTATCTCATTCGGCACTTGGGAGAGGGAATGAGATTAATCATAAACCCTAGACTAATGAATGCATAAAATTGGTTATTTATCCTAATGACAAAGACCATAGGTACAATAGAGGAAAACCAAGTCCCTAGAGCCCCATTGCCATAGTTCTCTCATGTTTTTAATTTACCAAGTTATTTAGTTTTAAGTTGCTTTTAATTCAATAATTCAACTTATCCTTAAGTTTAGCCTAAATAAAATTAGGTTGCCAACATCAGAGTAGTTAGCATCAATTTAGGACACAATCCTCATGGGAACGATACTCACTCATCACTTCATTACTTGCTCATGACCCGTGCACTTGAGGTACAAACTTGCGCGTGTATATTTTCGCGAAAAAGTTTTTGGCGCCGTTGTCGAGGATTGTAGATTTTCAATTTATGCTAATATTATGGTAAAGTAACTTGATCTTAATTTAGGCATTTTGTTTCTTTTAAATTTTGTTATGTTTGGTTATTGTGGTTGTTTTGAAGGTACATACAAAGAGGTCAATTTGTTGAAGATTAACAAGGTTCACACTTCCAAACAAGATATTTGGTTTTTGCCAAGCTATTTCAAAATGAGAAAATCAAGGAAAAGAATTAGCAAGACCATTGAGTGAATATTGAAGAACGATAAAAGAGGAGTGTTCCTTGGGAAAAATGCCTCAAAAATGCAAAATTTCCACCACAACCTTGGATAAAGTCTAGCTAGAGACAATAAATCAAGCGCTTCTTGAGAGGCAACCCATGTGTATTTCAATTTTTAATTTTAATCTATTTTATATTTTTTTAATGTTTGTTTTTATTTCTTGCAGTGTACTAAAACAACAATTCAGAATCTCATAATGCATGGAAAAGAATCGAAAACAAGAGCCAAAATGGTGCGACCCAATGGAGCTCAAAATAAAAGTTAAGAAAATTGAGGGTTTTGAGCACCAACTCTAGCAACAACTTCCTCATTGCGATTTAAGCATCATGCCATTGTCTACAAGGGGAGTTTCTTTTACTCACTTTTATTTTTATCATTGTGGAAAAATGTCAACTTTAAGTTTGGGGGAGAAAAACATTCATTTTCCATATTGATAATACTTACTTTATTACGATTGCTGTTTTTAGTTGTTTGTTCTACATGAAATTTTTTATTTTCTTTCATTTTAGTGTTTAGTTGTGGGTTGATTGAATGATTAGTAGTCAATGATATGAAATAGAAACATGATTTTAAATGCTACATTCTTTTAGAAACAATGAATCTTATGATTGTTTGCTTAGTAATCTAGGATAAGTTCGGCTTCACTTTGTGACCACTTTATATTTTAAGCACATAGTTATAATCATTTAGTTTTTATGCTTACTTGGAAGACTTTTATGCACCACAAGAATAATTAAGGTCTCAAAACATGCTAGAACTTATTTGAGCATCATTCAAGGTAAAATCCTAGGGTATACGTAATTGAGGATATGATTTTAGGCCATCTTTGGACTGATTGAGCCTTCCAAGCCAACCTATGTATAATTTTACCCTTATTCACCCCCATTGAGCCTAATTACTCATTTTTCCTTGCTAACCATATCATTATCGTGGCCCTTATTTTTGTTATCCTTCATAGTACCCATCATGCCATTAGTATAACACCACTTTTAAAGAGTTGTGTGAACTTTTAAAAATGAAGGAGTGGAATAAAGAATTTTTATGGGTTTAGTTATAAATGTTAGTTGTTCAAATATGAAAAGCTTAAGTTTTGGGGTATAGTAACTTATATGTAAAAAAAACAAAAAAAAAAGAATAAAAAAATCCAAAAACAAAACTGAGTTTGCTATACCCCTAGCTTAAAAGAAAAGAAAAGAAAAGAAATAGCAACAAAATAGGTAGGGAATCAAAGAAATATGTTTGGGAGAAATCGGGTGGAAAACAATGGTTTGGTTTATGTAATCTCTAGAGGAATGTATGTTTATGGTGTAAGTTAAGCCGAAATTGATCTATGTTATCCTACCTTCACCTAGCCATGCATTTCAAGCTAATTAAAGTCCTACTTGATCCTTCATTATGTGTGTGTCTACATTAGTGGAGAGTGATGCGAAAAATAAGTATATGGAATATTAATATGAAAAAAGAAAAAAAAAACAATAGAGACCATTTCATTGTCTTGTGTGCATAAACTAATCCGAGTGCATATGACAAATACTTTTAGCTATTCACACACACACCAAGTTGGTTACTTGTAGGTTTGAATAAATGTTGGATTGACACAATGAACGATTATGATGTTTAGAATTTCCTTGAAGATAGTAGTCATAAGAAATCTTTGAGACAAATTATTAATCATTTACTGACCCACTGTTTTGTATTTTGTTTTAGTTTGCCGTCATTTTTTTTATTATTGTGTGTGTGCTTTCTTACTTGAGGACGAGCAAGTATTTAAGTTTCGAGGTATTTGATAAGCGCATTTTATATATGATATTACACCCTTATTAATTTGATAATTGCTCATTTTGAATGTGAATTTATGGCTTTATATATATATTAATTTCATTTTGTAGGTTTCAAGTTAATTGAGCTATTTGGGATGAAAATTCAAAGAAAACAAGCAAAAGACCAAAATACTACAGTGCAATGAACAGTGTCAGATCAACAGTGCCGTTACAGTGACAGAAATAGTATTTGGCATCTAGGTACTGAAAAGTGGCGCCCAAGCGCTAAAACGGACTCCATTTGTAGAATGCGCGGTGCCTAGGCGCCACCACCTGTTTTTACCCCCCCTTTTCTTACCCTAATTTGAAACCTATAGATACTACCCTTTAGCCATTTTTCTCAAGAACCAAAGGGAGGCACGAAATTTGCAAAAGCGAACAAGGCTTGAGCTTAAATTTAAAGAGAAGAAATGATATCTCCAAGGTTTCTTAAGCATCATTGAAGACATTTGAAGGATTGAAACCTTGGAGACATCCCAAAATTCGGTTTTCTCTTTCTTTACATTGTATTTTCTCTTTTGTTTAAATTTTCAACTTTGAATAATGTTTGTATCTATGGATTTCTTGATAATATTAGTTATGGTTGGATTTTTTATATGATTAAACTTGATTCTAAGGATTGATGTAGTTTTATTTATATTATGTTTGGATGATTTAGTATATTTTCGTGTAATCCATTTATGTTTTTCTATGCTTAATGCTTCCAATTGATTGGAAAATGAATTAGTTGTTGTGGATTTATGGATTGATGCTTGGGAGAGCTTGACCCGTTAATTATATTTGGGAGAAATATAACCTTAGGTTGTTATTGAGTCGGGAGGCTAATAATACTTAGGTAATCACTATAGTCTCCTTAGGATTTGTATGTAGTGCACGCCAAGTGTTTGATAAAATACGTGACAGGCACAAACACTTCGGGCATGCCATTATGCCTTGGATTTCATTTGATGATTGGGAGAGGTAATGAAATTAATCATTGGGTAGTCAATTTAAGGGTTGCGTAATGCATATATGTAAACAAGTTAGATAGGGATGTCAACTTGAATATGTATGCATAGTATCTCATTCGGCACTCGAGAGAGGGAATGGGATTAGTCTTAAGCCCTTGATTAATGAATTGAACAAAATGCTAGATAGGAAGAACATAGGAGGAATAGAATGAAATCAATGCATCTAGGATCCCATTTTTATAGGATTCACTATATCGTAAGATTATCATTTTGTTGTTAGACTATATGTTCCAGGCCTTGATGAAACTCTATTGAACAATATGTGTTGATGTTATTTTGTAGTTAATGACTATCTTGTGTTATTTATTTATGCTTTTTATGTGCTTCATGCTTCTAGTTGCATTGGGAAATGGATTGGATGATTTGAACATTTAGGTTATGTACTTGGGAAAGTTTAATCTATATGTTGGTTGTAAAAAGTATAGCTTTGAGTTTGTTGAGTTGGGAGACTAATAAACTTAGGGTAGTCGCGTAAGGGTAGCTTAATACGTGTATGTATAACGGGTTAGATAGGGATATCAACTTAGTTGTATAAAAGGTCTTTTACATTTGTGGAACAAAAGTATGGTGGATCACTCACAAGCTCAGCGTGATACTCAAGTTAAAGGACCACGAATACTGCCTAAGTAGAGAGGACTTACCATTGACAGCTTCATAGGATGTCTATGGCGTCCTCATGAGTTTATTTAGTATCCAGTTCTGACAAAATACTTGTATGCATATACGAGCTCTAAACTCATAGTCAGCTAAATAAATCTTAGTGGCATTTTATTGTAGCCTCACGCTGAAGCAATATTGGCCTTTGTAAACCCAACAGGTAGATAACTCTTGTCAATTTTATCTCATGCAACTCTTACCATTAATTATAAATAGACATTATCCTCACGCTGTAGCAATATTGGATAAATGTATTCCAAATTAACTTGTTAATAATCAAATATATGTTACTGTTGTTACCCTCACACTGAAGCAATATTGGGTAATACGTTTATATATATTTGTCTTATCGCATATTTAACCAGCATATTCCAAGTCATACTGACCAAGTCCCTCACGTTGTGGCAATATTAGAAAAAGACTGTAGTGACTCATTCAACACCGTATTGACAAGATAAACCTTGTAAAACATTATCTCATAATGTAATGCACTTCAATCTAATTAAGAGAGATTTTTAAATACAGGGTCTCATCTCATAAGGAGGTGATTCTCAATCAGTCATTTATTTTTGTGAAAACACAACTAACTCTCGCCAGAAGGGTTATAATGTAGACTAATAATTTTTATTACTGCATCTCATAAATCTCCAAATACATTTTTAATTTTTAAACAATTTAAAAAGTCAATTTTGAGTGCACTGTGTCAGCACTGCAGCGTTGGAGGGAAGTGCCCCCAACGTCGCAGTGTCAGTCCTCTAGCGCTATGATGCTAGCCTACCAGCGTTGTGGTGTTCATCATCCAACGCTTTGGTGTTGAGGCATAGAAGGCTATAGTGTTGTGACGCTAAACTTGACACTGCGGCGTTCCAATAGCTCTTTTCATCGGTTTAGCATTTCAACACTTGAAATGTACCACTTGAGCCCCGCAAGCTTATCCAAAGACATACCTAACACTCAAAAAACCCAATTAGCACCATAAAACGCTCTGATACCATTGTTGGGTGAGGTTGAAAACTATATTATTATTGGGTGCGTGTATACATATTCGCATGTCCATTATACATATACGTATCATATATAATATATATACGCAATCTATGCATCTCATACGTAAACATGCGTAGCGGAAACTAAAAATGTAATTTTCTAAAATAATGAACACAATTAATTTTTCATTTCATTACATTAATAAAATTATATAAACTAGATATTAATCACATTAATAACAAGATTGTGAATAATTACCTGACAAGTCTTTGGAATGATATTAGCTAGAATACCGCTTGAAATGAACCCGTTGGTAATTTTAGGACTCAACGGGGTAAGCTTAAGTCGCTACAATAACAACTTTAATTTCTAGCAGTGGTTTAACACATAAATCCCGAGATCAACTCTTAATTTCTAATTTAACACTTAAACTGTATCCTAGGCTAAACTCTTTTACCTTAAGAAATTTGTCTCAAGAGAAAGAATTGTATTTCTCATCATGTTTAACACTTTAAACATCAAAACAATTCTTTAAAAATTTCAATGGTAGATTGGCTATTTCAATAAGAGAATGAATAGTTTCTAAAACCATAAAAGAACAACTTTTGCTCTTTGTTTTTCTTTCTCTGACTTGCTGACCACCATGAAAACCAACTTTTTAAAGAATTCTTATCCAATCCCGTGCTAAATGGCGGCCGCGTACTTAAAGAGTAAAACTGTCTTTGATTTTTTTTTTTTAAAAAATGATATTATATTCTATTTGTTTAATTGTGCTTAACAATTAAACAAGGATAAAATATATCTTTCTTGTATTTTATATATTAAATAATCAATTAAAGGTAAATGGCTAGCCACTTGTTTGCATGAAAACCAAATGATTTTTCAATATCATTCATACCCTTTAACTTTCATTCATTCCTTTAAAGTAACTTTTGTTTTAACTTAACTAATAGGTTAATATTTAATCATGATCAAGTTAAATATTTATTTAATAATTAAATGAATATATTTTGAATATTTAATAATTAAATAATTAATTTAGGAAAATTATCCTTAAGTCTTTATTTAATCCAAAGTGGGTCTCACTTAAGCATAAACTTGAGTAAACTCAACCGAAAGCTCACTATGCATCACGTGTTAATATTTAATTAGTGAAAATAATGTTAACTAATTAATGTACTTAACACTTAAATTTAGAAACATGCGCATCTCGAGGGTTCTTGAAACAAATATTCGATTTTGTTGAAATTTTACTAGATTGAACAATTCAATCTAGTACGCTACTTCAGTGCACAACTAGTACACTTCATATTGCAGGATTTTCTAGGTCTGCACTCGATTCATCAAATAGAACTGTTACATAAGTTCGTGACTAATGCCCCACACATACGTCACAGATATTACAAATTAGTGCATTAGATCATACAAGTTAAGGTCATAGCGCATACATATAATCCTTCCATCACTTATATCCTGGAATAGCGAGAATATAGATCAACACCATCAAATTTTCATATGCTCATCCATGAACTTATCTTTAGATTTGTATTTCGTAAAACAATATCAGCAAACTCCTTTGTAATATTATCTAACCCTATGAAAAACTCTTTTCCGGGGTTATATACTTGTGGCCACAATTGATGCGATAATTCTATATCATAAATTAAGTGCAAGTATACACTATCGTATGAAAGTAATAAAGAGACTAATTAGTCGGATGTCGAACCCACAGGGATAATTTCTTCTTATTAACCAATTACTAAAATTATGTCTTCCTAATAATTATTCAGAAAAATAAAAATTCAAGAATGAATGTAGAAAATATAAAAGTAAAAACACAATGCAATGAAAATTAGGTGATAGCAATGTAGAGAAAACCTAGGATTAATATTATCCCTCAATATGTTTCTAATGATTAATCCTCTAATATTTAACTCACTTAGTCTTTATTATTGATCAAGACACTAATGTATTCACAAGCCTCTTCCAAGGTCATGCAAGTATACCCTAATTTACCAAATACCTATATTCCTATGGTACTTGTAATAAATTAAGATTCATTAAGATTAGGTCTTATTGATCATACATGCCAATTAGGTATATTCCTATCCTAAATTGAAACTTGCATATGCAACATTGAATGTTACTCTACAATCATGCATCAAATTACCTAGGTCTAAATATTATGATTCCTCTTCCGAGTTTATCAAAATATTACCAATTCATTCACCATATATTGGCCAGATATATTGAAGCATTAAACACAAGTAATTTAAATAATAAAAGACTAAGTTTATTAAATACTAAAAGATATGGCAATTTAAGCGCACATATTGAGTTCAAATATTAACCCTAGAAAATAAGTTAGCTCATGGCTACAAGAGAACAGCAGTAAAAATAATTATAAATCATGATACAATTATTAGCAAACCGATATAGACGTCGAATTGCTCTTAATTGCGCTGCCTAGGAACTCTTGATGCCGAAGAACGTCTTGTATCTCTCTCTAAAGTTGCTTCAATTAAGCTCCTATTGCTCTCCAAGACTTGTGCTCTATATTCTTGGTGCTCTTGGGTCGTCTTGGATTCGTTCTTGAAGGTTGGGAACGAGTGGCTTTATATAGGGATTGATATGAGCTTGAAAATCTCAATTCTCGTCGGACTAGGACTCGTACTACCGCTGGCGCGCTATGAATCTGTCGCTGGGGCGACGCGTGAAAAAGCTATTACTGCTGGAGCGGTGGGATCTTGGCGCTGGGGCGTTGTACGCGACTTAAGCAGGTCGTTTTTCTTATTTCGATCACTATTTCAGCGCTGGGGCGAAAATCCTTGTGGCGCTGGGGCGATGGACACATACTTTGAAAACTTTGAACGCAAAAGGAGCGAAAACAGGGACTAAAATGCAAAGTTTTCAAATTATGAGTCCAGCGCCCCCGCGCCACAAGCATTGTCGCCCCAGCGCTAAAATAGTGATCGAAATAAGAAAAACGACCTGCTTAAGTCGCGTCTAGCGCCCCAGCGCCAAATAGTCACCGCGCCAGCGGTGAAGCCGTTTTCATGCAGCGCCCCAGTGCCACGATACCACCGCGCCAGCGGTAATAGCTTTTTCACGCGTCGCCCCAGCGACAACTTCATAGCGCGCCAGTGGTAGTACGAGTCCTAGTCCGACAAGAATTGAGATTTTCAAGCTCATATCAATCCCTATAAAAAGCCACTCGTTCCTAACCTTCAAGGACCAATCTAAGACGACCCAAGAGCACCAAGAATATAGAGTACGAGTCTTGGAGAGCAATAAGAGCTTAATTGAAGCAACTTTAGAGAGAGATACAAGACGTTCTTCGGCATCAAGAGTTCCTAGGCAGCACAATTAAGAGCAATTCGACGTCTATATCGGTTTGCTAATAATTGTATCATGATTTATAATTATTTTTACTGCTGTTCTCTTGTAGCCATGAGCTAAACTTGTTTTCTAGGGTTAATATTTGAACTCAATATGTGTGCTTAATTGCCATATCTTTCGAATATTTAATAAACTTAGTCATTTATTATTTAAATTACTTGTGTTTAATGCTTCAATATATCTGGCCAATATATGGTGAATGAGTTGGTAATATTATTGATAAACTCGGAAGAGGAATCATAATATTTAGACCTAGGTAATTTGATGCATGATTGTAGAGTAACATTCAATGTTGCATATGCAAGTTTTAATTTAGGATAGGAATATACCTAATTGGCATGTATGATCAATAAGACCTAATCTTAATGAATCTTAATTTATTACAAGTACCATAGGAATATAGGTATTTGGTAAATTAAGGTATACTTGCATGACCTTGGAAGAGGCTTGTGAATACATTAGTGTCTTGATCAATAATAAAGACTAAGGGAGTTAAATATTATAAGGTTAATCATTAGAAAGAATATTGAGGGATAGTATTAATCTTAGGTTTTCTCTACATTGCTATCTTCTTATTCTCTTTGCATTGTGTTTTTACTTTTATATTTTCTACATTCATTCTTAGGTTTTTATTTATCTGAATAATTATTAGGAAAATATAATTTTAGTAATTGGTTAAAAAGAAAACATTATCCCTGTGGGTTCGACATCCGACTTATTTAGTCTCTTTATTACTTGCATACGATAGTGCATACTTGCACTTAATTTATGATATAGAAATATCGCATCAATTAGGATCTTGAAACCAGCCACTCATACAAAGAAAAAAAAAACCAAATGCGATAATAACAAATGCTATAAATAAGAGAAAAAATAAATAAAAGCAAATTAGATGACAAGGCTAACAACAAAATAAAGGTTAGAGTAGTAATTAAAAGTTAGATTAGAATAATAAGAAGTTAGTTAAGCGAAGGGTAGGTGGTTAAATAAAACTAACGATAGTAAATAAAAAAATAAAAAAATAATTAAAGTAAAGCAAGGTAGGGGGTTTAGTCTTCTATAAAAACAAAACTAATTATCTTTGTTAATTTCACTCCCCAGCAATGGCACCAAAAACTTGTTACAACTCAAATATTATTTTACCCAAGTGTAGGTTGTCTTAATTGTAGTATTTAACTCGAGAGTCCGAGTGTCACATCTAGATGGAGTAATCACCAAGAGCAAACATTATTGTATGAATGTTAAAGAGTGATGTAGTGTTGTATCCAATGATGAAGGAATGTTGGTTGATTTTAAAGGAAAAGATTACCAAATATAATTAAGAAATTAATTAAAAGGATATTAAGGCATTAGAGATCCCACTTATTTGGATTGTAATAAAGATCTTTGATCCTTCTTACTTATTTTAGAAAGGCTTTTCAATTGATTGAAAACTTCATTTGTAAAAATAAGTTGTTGATATATAAAATGGAAAATGAGTTTGCGCATATTGTTCAGTGAGATACGAGTCTGGAGATAAGACATGGATGAGCACTAGGGGATTTGACGGTAATAATCTATATCCCTGCACATCCAGGATATCATGATGGAAGGACTATATGTATGCGTTGTAACCTCTGCTTGTATCGTTCAATGCGCTAATTTATAATATCTTTGACGTGTGTGTAAGGCATTGCTCACGGACTCATAGAATAGTTCCATTTGATAAATCGGGCGTAGGACCTAGGGAGTCCCACGATATGAAGTGTACTCATTGTGCACTGTGCCAGCGTGTCAGATTAAATTGTTTAATCCAGCACTACCATAGAAATACGTGCATCTGTATTTAAGTGTTAAATACAATAATTAGTTAATAATAATTATTTATTAATTGTATAATAACACGTGGCGTATTGTGGACCCCCGGTTGAGTTTACTCGAGTGTGAAATTTTGTGGGACCCACTAAGGGGTAGACTTGGTAACTATTTATGAGGGAACTATAAAATAGACAATGTTCCAACTCTTGGATCTACTGAGTATTATAACCAGCTAACACTTAAATGTGCTAACATTTAGCATTTATATCTCTTAGCGTGGCTAACTATGAGCCCTTATCTAAACTCCTTTAGATCTGATCCGAACTCTTTCAGATCGTATAATGTCTATAATGTTACATGTATAGTACCGTATTAATGGGTATTAGCAATTTAATGAGAATGTACACTTATATAAATACACAAGTATATGTACAATTAGAGATGACATATAAGCATCAATCCTAACAATGACTGATGGCTAACAACCACCGAGTGACAAGTGTGACCATAGTGAAGCAGCATTAGTTGGTCTATACATATTTTGCAATAGGCAACGCCTCTAGTGCATCCGATTGTACCAAACAGCCAAATGACATCAGCACACCCTCTATATTGGCTGACAAATGGCAGCCAATGGAATGGGTTAACCCATTATTATCAGTTCCAAACAGATAATAATGGCATTTAACAAAAAAACTCCCTTTATTTGTTATAAATTCAAATAATAATAAAGTTTATTTATATAATTAATAAATAGATCCTTTTTATTTATAAGTTTAATTTTATTAAAATTTGTTATTTGAAAAACTTGAAATTAGTCCTATTAAATGAATTATTTATTCTTATAATAATAAATTGTATGTATAATAAATATATTGTAGAAATACATGTATTTGTGAAAATTATATGATCATCATTTATATGATTCTATATATGATAATTTTAAACTGTATGATCCTATAAATATTAATTTTAATTAACTTTGAATTTATCAAATAAATTATATAGTTGAAAGAGTTGAAGCTAATCTGTGAATGTTATAATTTCAATTTGAATTCCGATTTCAATAACGTTAAATGTTATAATTTTAATTTTAATTTATAATTCAATTACAATAAAATATTTAATTCTAATTCCAATTATAATTTCAATTACGTTAAATGTTGTAATTGCAAGTCAAATTTCAATTTTAATTATGTTAAATAATATAATTATAATTTTAATATTAATTACGTTTAATGTTAAAATTCGAATTTCAATTTCAATTTTATTTATGTTAAATGTTACAATTGAACTAAAATTACAATTACAATTACGTTAAATATTATAAATCCAATTTAAATTTTGATTTAACTTATGTTATATATTATAATTGAAAATCTAATTACAATTTCAATTTCAATAATATTAAATGTTATAATTTTAAATCATAGTTCAATTGCAAATTGAAGTATGTTAAATAACATAATTTCAATTTCATTTTGAGTTACATTAAATATTATCTAATTTTAATTTAAAATACGATAAATGTTATAATTTTAAATCTCATTTTAATGTCAATTTTAATTTTGTTAAATGGTATAATATAAAGTTAAGGTTAATACATATTCGTATAATCCCTCCATCATATATATCTTGGAAGAGCGGGGACATATATCATCACCTTCCAGTCTCTATATGCTAAACTCTAGTACTTATCTTCAAAGTCGTATTCCAATAAATAGTATTCACAAACACTTTTGCAGTATTATTTCTTACATAGGAAACATTTTTCCCGGGTGTATTACTTATGGCCATAAGATGTTTTGGAACATAATCTTAGAGTATCTAGATATATTACTCACCCATATGAGATGATAGATCTCATATCTACATACACTAAACTCCATGAGTATCGGACCATACCTATCGACACGCAGCGCTCAAACTATGAAAGATCTCTAACATGTGTAGAACCTAAGTATGGTGGATCACTTACAAGTACACTATAGTGCTCGGGTCTAAGGATCACGAATACTACTCAACTCGAAAGGATCATCCATTGATGGCTTTATGGGATGTATATTGGAGATCCTAATTAAGCCTGCTCAGTACTCAGTCTTAACTGAATACCCACACGTCTATTCGAGCTTCTACTAAGTTCATGGTCTGTTAAGATTAACCATCGGGACTATTTAGATATAGATATACACCAATCTATATTAAATAAGGTTTCCACTGACAGACCAGCATCGGTAAAAGTAGACCAGAAGCATAATGTTTGAAAAATATCATTGCACAATTACATTTCTTAGCATGATTTGCAACCCTTTGCAATAGTATCATTACTAGTATACCCTTGGGTCTTTGTCCCATTTAAAACAAGGCTTTAACAATTTAGATTTTGCTGATTCTTATAACCTGCTAATTCTTTAGCAGTGCTAAGTCTTGACAATTATAACTCTCAGCATAGCTAACTCTTAACATTAGTCCAAACTCTTTCGAACCAGATCTGAACACTTTTAGATCGTACAGCGTCTGAGATGTTATAAGTATCTTACCATATTTTAAAATATAATTAACGATTGAATAAAATATAAATTGCATAATAAAATATTTATACAAAATAGGATGGCACATGAGCACAAATCTCAATAACTCCCACTTGCTTTAATGTCATTCGTAATGGTATCTAATACCTAATGACTCCATGTGTTTCGCAAACAGTTTAGGAGTTACGTCTTAGTTAGTGGGTTCGCTACATTATCTATAGAGTCTACTCTATGAAATACAACATCTACCCTAGCCAATACCAGTTAAACATGAGATAAGGCAAATATATGTGAAAGTATTACTTTAGATCACTAAAGTGTGCGGGTAATATCAGTAACATATATTTGATAATTGACAAGTTAATCTGGAATACACTTATCCTAGATTGCTAAAGTGTACTGATAAGGTGTATTTAGGATCAGTGGTAAGAGTTGCATGAGATACAATTGCCAAGAGTTGTCCATCTCTTGGATATACAAAGGCCAAGATTGCCAAAAGTGTACGGCTATAGTAAAATATGAATGGGCTCTAATTCTTACTATATAAATTTAAAATTTTAAACTATTATTTTCCCATTTGAGAAATTAATAGGATTATGCAAAACAATGGGAAAGCCTTTTTTAGATTAAAAGTTGTATAATTATTATACCCATGATTTAAAATATTATTTATTAGCAATTGAAATATTCCATTGACATCTTTTTTCTTTTTGTCTTGTAAATATTTAATGGCCTCAAGCAACCCACTGATTGTATTCTTGATGTTCACTAACTTAAAGGTGCAGAAAATTATACTGATTGACTTATGAATCTCAGAATAGTTATGGATTCTGAGAAGTTTGGGTATGTAATTGATCAGCGCCTGTCCTAATGCATTTCTGATGATGCTTCTCTAAAAAAAAAAGAAGACATATCAAAAATAGTTGGATTACGATTTTAAAGTCAAATCGTACATCCTTGGCTCAATGTCTACGAAGCTGCAAAGATAGTATGTCTACATGGACAGTGCTGCCAGTATAATGCTCCATCTGAAGGAGTTATTTAGTGATCGACCTCAAGTTGAAATATACAGGGTTGGGAAATCTCTCTTTCAAGCTAAACTAATAGAGGGCAATCCAATAAGTCCTCATGTCCTCAAGATTATATCTCATATTGAGAGGTTGAAAACCATGGATATCTCACTGAGCAATACAATGGAAAATAGTTTGATTCTCTAATCACTTCCAAGGTCATTTGCACAATTTATCATGAACTTCAGCATACAAGGATTGACCCTTACTTATGCTGATCTACATAACATGTTGAAAACATCTCAAGATGACATAAACAAAGGGGGCATGACCCTTTATGTTCAGGGTACTACATCTTGACCCTAAAGGCTTCTAAGAAGTTCAAAGGGAAGAATAAAAAAAAGATAAAACATACACCCAACATGGCTCCTCAAAAGGAACACATATCCAAGCCACAACATAAGAACAAAGCAAAAGGAAAATATTTCCATTGCAGCGAGGATGGGCATTGGAAGTGTAACTGCTCAAAATACCTTGCCACGATTAAGAAAACCCCATCAGATATACACTTACCTATTAGTGACATTTTTTTAGCATTTAATGCTAGTACTAGTTTGGTAGATATTGCTTGTCCTTCTCACATCTGCAATGTGTTACAGGGTCTGAGGGAAGTTAGACTATTACAGTATGGAGAAATAAAACTTTGTGTTGGAAATGGTGATTTCCTAGAGGTTAAGGCTATTAGACATTTTGATTTGCTTTTTCATTGTAATAAAATTGTTGTATTAAATAATTATTATTATGTGCAAAATATTATCTAACAAATTATTTTCATTCCTGTATTGGATAGTGAGGGATATCATATGTATGTTTGAAATCATTCCTTATGCATGTATAATTTGGATAATATTTTATTAGCTAAATGTCTGTTGAACTAAAAATTGATAGTTAAATCTAAAATATTAATTGATTCAAGTTTAATTTGATTAAACCCAGTGAGCCTAATTAATTATTTCTCTCAATTGGCCTACCCCATAATAGTTATGGAAATTGATAAATAATAATTATTTGTATTAATATTAATCATATAAATATATTGGTAAATAATAATCATTTAAGTAGATTATTTGTATTGTTATATATCAGATAAATATATGAATACATAATAATTATTTAATTAGATTATTTGAATTATTATTTATCAGATAAATATATGAATAATATAATTATCCATTGATTATTTAGATGAAATTTTACTTTTGTTTCTAGATGTTTAGAACATTCTTTTTTTATTTCTTTTAATAATAATTTGATTTTTATTTCAAAAAATAGTTTGAATATTTGCGTCGATAATTTAGAGAACGGTCTTTATATTCTAGGCTTATAAACTCAAATACTAATTAATATTGAAATGTTCAAACTGGAACAACCAAAACTAAAAAAACAACAGATTTCTCCTAATGACAAAATATTCCTTTGGCGCCTTAGATTAAGTTATATTAACTTAAACAGGATACAATGACTAGTAAAGAACAAACTCTTAAACAGTTTAAAGGTCGATACTTTACCAATTTGTGAATTTTGTCTAGAAGGTAAAATGACTAAAAGACTTTTTCTTCAAAAATGCAATTGGCCCAAGAACCTTTAAAACTAGTATTTTCGGATGTTTGCAGTCTTATTAATGTACAAGTCAAAGGAGGATGTGAATATTGTTGGGTGTTTATTATAGAGTCTGTGATTATATGAGTGTATACGTAATTTCAAAAATTACAATATGCGCAGCGAAAACATGTTACAAAATACACCCATTTTAACAAATTCAACATATATCATATATATGCACAAGTATAACAATTATACAAAATATATATGATGAACAATATTGTACTAAAAACATAATGTAAAATACTCACCTAATGAAGGTAGCTTTACAAATTCTTCAAGTTCTTCAATAATCCATGTGAAGAGCTCACCTTGAAGTATATGTTGAACAATTCTAGTCCATAACATTTGGTGGGATTAAGGAGCTAGAATGGTAGCTTAGTATTTAGAATTTTCAGCACTTGTATTCAAACTCTTTTGAATACAATTTTTGTTTCTTAAATGGAGATGGTAAATATTTTCTATAAAACTCTTGTATTAATTAAAAATCTTTAACATACAACTCTTGTATATTAATCTTAGAAACAATTTCTATATGATAATTATTTTGAACAACTCTTTGCAAAATAATTATCTTTTTCTCCATTTACATATCATTCATTTTTGGCCATCTATTAAAGAAGGAGATGAAGAGAAGTTTGTTTATTTTTTCAACACTTGAAAGAACAAAACTCAAAGAACTCTCTCTTACCTCTCTTCCTTGCCATTGCCAAATTCTTCTCCCAAAATTGAATGAATGAATTCAATTGTTTTGCCAAAATTCATTTTGTTTATTCAACACTTTGATTAAACAAAAATAAATAAAATGAAGTGCTCCACCAATTTTATTGTTGGTCTCCCATTTAGAATTAATTAAACCAAGTACTAGAATAATGGCCACCAAAATTAATCTTTACCTAACAATTATAATTACTTTAATTATAACTGGTAATTAAATGGCCAACATCTAGGCTCCTCATTGTATTAAAATACAATGTCATGATCTATATATATTATAATATTATCTAATAATATAATAATAATATATGATTTAATTATTTAAAACAATTTTAAATAATTACTTTTTACCTTACTAATTTTTACTACCATGGTTAAATGGTAAAAAGGTAAAATCAAATCATGGAACAAATTTTGTCATTTGTCAATATTCTATTAATTAATAATCCTTGTTAATTAATTAAGTGATGTACTTAACAATTAAGTCTTGACAAATGTACAATCCAAGGGATCCCTAAACAATCGTTCTCTTTTGCTGAAATTTATTGGATCGAACTATTCAATCTAATCCGCTACCCCAGTGCACAACGAGTATACTTCATATTGTGAGACTCTCTAGGTTCACACCTAATTTGTCATATAGAGCTCCTCCATACGTCCGTGAACAATGTCCCACACATACGTTACGAATATTACAAATTAGCATGTTAGACCATACAAGTTGAGGTTATTACATATTCGTATAATCCTTCCATCATTTATATCCTTGAAGAGCAGAGATATAGATCATCACCGTCAAATCTCTAGACATTTTTATGCATTACTCGTTGTATGTCTTATATAAAAGCCATTTAATTGACTGACATTCAGTTAACAAAATATTATCGTTATCATATAAACATAAAGAACTATTCTTAATGTATGTATGATAACTCTCTCTGTCTAACAGAGAGCGACATATTTTGCCTTATTATTCATGGCATAAAATAACAACAATACAACATAAGACTTTTACTAGAATGGAGAAGTGACTTAAAAGTCCTAACATCTACCATGTATAGGTAATCTCTATTTCCTACGTGTAGTTGTACTTCTCATTTTATCATTTTTTAGTATTCCTTAAATTATACAACATCTTGCAGTTGTGAGAAGGATGGGCGATATCTCATATCCCTATACTTCTATACATCATTTGTATATGAAATGTCATTTATCGGTAAACAGATGTCTAAGAGTTTTATCCTTTCTTAGTTAAGGTTCTATGAATAATAACTCTTATTATTAAAACCTTATTAATAATGGAAACACTTTCCATTGCATAACATTCTCTATATTTGTCATAGATATATAAAATAAAATTCAGATGAAGCATTATACTATTTGTACATCTCATGTGCATATGCTCCCACTGAAGATCATTAGATAAGTCAGGATATATAATTTGACTTTCAAATTATTCTTAATCCTTTTCTGATAATCTACCGTCTCTTCTCAAAAGACATTATCAGAAACCTCTTGTATTATCTATTGATCTTTTATATATCTATATGTTTCTTTTAATCTAGAACAATTCTTAGATTATAAGCAAGTCTTAATAATTTTCGCTACCTTATAGATTATGTGCTTAATCAAGTATATTAACGGGTTGCTCATAGTCTTCTTATCTCTATAAGTTACTTATCTTATCACTATAAGATAAAATTTTAGAGATGTTTAGCAGAATATTTCTAATCGTTAATAAATAACGCTTTAGATCATGGATATAACTTTTATACAATTTTTAATCTAAAGACGCCCTCCCACTGCTTTACATAATTCCTTAAATCTCTCAAAAGAAAAAACGACAGTTTAATCTTTTAAACTATACAACGAGAAGTAGACCCCATTGGCATTTTACTCCAGCCGCACACTTTAGCGATCTTGGCCTTTGTAAACCCAAAAGGTAGACAACTCTTGCCAATTGTAAACCCAAAAGGTAGACAACTCTTGCCAATTGTATCTCATACAACTCTTATTACTAATCCTAAATACACATTATCCGCACACTTTAGCGATCTAAGATAATTGTATTTCAGATTAACTTGTCAATCATCAAATATATGTTACCGATACTATCCGCACACTTTAGCGATCTAAGATAGTATTTTCGCATATATTTGCCTCATCTCATGTTTTAACCGGCATAGCCCGAATCACCCCGACCAATCCCTCACACTTTAGCGATCTTAGGAGTGACCGAAATGACCCGTCTAATACCGGATTGACAAGGCGGATCATTGTATAATATTATCTCATAATATAATACTTATTCAATCTGATTAAGAGAGATTTAATTTTTAATTATTATTTTATTGATAAATTAATAATAATAATAATAATAATAATAATAATAATAACTTTTCGCATCTCATACGAATCTAATTCATAATTAGAAAATTTATTTACGTAAGCACAACTAACCCCCATCAATAGGGCTCCCATTGTGTTTAACAACGTAAACAAATCATTTGTAATTTTAATACAATAATATAACACTTATAATTGTATTAAAAATATTTTATTTGCAAAAATTGCAAATACAAGTATTATGTTTGGAATGATCAACATTAAAAACTGAAAGTTCTAACGTTATACAATGTTCTTCAAAAAAAATTTTTTTTTTTTTTTTGCTGAGCGCCGCGGTGCTCAAGTCAGAACCTCAGCGCTGCAGCGCCCATATTTGGGCGCCGCGGCGCTGGACACAGTAACAGTGTCCCGACCCTTCGGACACTGTTTTTCGCCCCAAATGTTTACTATTTTCTCATGGGCATCATTTCCAAACATCATCATACTTCAATTCTAAATACTAACATGTTCAAGAATACAACAATATGTTCATCATCATGCTTAAAAACAAATATCACCATGTTCAAATTTAAACATCATCAAGTTGTTTAAATATACAACATCATCATGTTAACATATTCAACAACAAGAATAATCACATACTCAATTTAACATGCTCTGATACCATTTGTTGGGTGTTTATCATAGAGTGTGTGATTATACGAGTGTATACGTAATTTCAAAAATTACAATATGCGCAGCGGAAACATGTTACAAAATACACCAATTTTAACAAATTCAACATATATCATATATATGCACAAGTATAACAATTATACAAAATATATATGATGAACAATATTGTACTAAAAACATAATGTAAAATACTCACCTAATGAAGGTAGCCTTACAAATTCTTCAAGTTCTTCAATAATCCATGTGAAGAGCTCACCTTGAAGTATATGTTGAACAATTCTAGTCCATAACATTTGGTGGGATTAAGGAGCTAGAATGGTAGCTTAGTATTTAGAATTTTCAGCACTTGTATTCAAACTCTTTTGAATACAATTTTTGTTTCTTAAATGGAGATGGTAAATATTTTTATACAACTCTTGTATTAATTAAAAATCTTTAACATACAACTCTTGTATATTAATCTTAGAAACAATTTCTATATGATAATTATTTTAAACAACTCTTTGCAAAATAATTATCTTTTTCTCCATTTACATATCATTCATTTTTGGCCATCTATTAAAGAAGGAGATGAAGAGAAGTTTGTTTATTTTTTCAACACTTAAAAGAACAAAACTCAAAGAACTCTCTCTTACCTCTCTTCCTTGCCATTGCCAAATTCTTCTCCCAAAATTGAATGAATGAATTCAATTGTTTTGCCAAAATTCATTTTGTTTATTCAACACTTTGATTAAACAAAAATAAATAAAATGAAGTGCTCCACCAATTTTATTGTTGGTCTCCCATTTAGAATTAATTAAACCAAGTACTAGAATAATGGCCACCAAAATTAATCTTTACCTAACAATTATAATTACTTTAATTATAATGGGTAATTAAATGGCCAACATCTAGGCTCCTCATTGTATTAAAATACAATGCCATGATCTATATATTATAATATTATCTAATAATAGAATAATAATATATGATTTAATTATTTAAAACAATTTTAAATAATTACTTTTTACCTTACTAATTTTTACTACCATGGTTAAATGGTAAAAAGGTAAAATCAAATCATGGAACAAATTTTGTCATTTGTCAATATTCTATTAATTAATAATCCTTGTTAATTAATTAAGTGATGTACTTAACAATTAAGTCTTGACAAATGTACAATCCGAGGGATCCCTAAACAATCGTTCTCTTTTGCTAAAATTTATTGGATCGAACTATTCAATCCAATCCGCTACCCCAGTGCACAACGAGTATACTTCATATTGTGAGACTCTCTAGGTTCACACCTAATTTGTCATATAGAGCTCCTCCATACGTCCGTGAACAATATCCCACACACACGTTACTAATATTACAAATTAGCATGTTAGACCATACAAGTTGAGGTTATTACATATTCGTATAATCCTTCCATCATTTATATCCTTGAAGAGCAGAGATATAGATCATCACCGTCAAATCTCTATTTGCTCAACCACGAACTTATCTCCAGATTTATATTTCATAAAATAATATCCACAAACACTTTTGTGATATTGTTTATTCCTCCGGAATATCTTTTTCGAGGTTTATGCTTGCGGCCACAAGACTTTCTGAAATACAATATCAGAGCATTAGGATATACAACCCACTCATATGAGCTGATGGATCCCATATCTACGCACACCGAACTCCATGAGCATCGGACCATACCCAGCGACACCCAGTGGTCAGACCATGAAAGGTTTCTGACATGTGTGGAACCAAAGCATGGTGGATTACTCACAAGCCCACCGTGGCGCTCAGGTCAAAGGACCACAAATACTACTCAACTCGAAAGACCTTCTATTGACGGCTTTATGAGATGTCTATTGGATATCTTCGTGAGTCTGTTCAATATCCAGTCCTTACAAAATACCTGCATCTCTATACGAGCTTCCTACTAAGCTCATGGTTTGCTGAGAGTAACCATCTGGACCATCCAGATATAGACATACACTAATCTATATTAATGGGTTTCACCGATAGACTCGCATCGATGAAATTAGATCAGGAACATTATGTTTGAGAACATACTTGCATAATGACATTTCTTAGCACCATCTGCAACTTATTGCAGCTATATCATTACTAATATATTCTCAGGTCATTGTCCCATTTCAGACAAGGTTCTAACTCATTAGATTTTGCTAACTTAGTGTTTATAACTATTAGCGTTGCTAACTCTTAGCTCTGGTTTAAACTCTTTTAGACCAAATCCGAACTCCTTCAGATCATACAATGTCTAAAACGTTACAAGCATCTTACCATTTAATAAAAATAATATTAACGATTTTATTAGAAATAATAATTGTATAAATACAATCACTATATATTTATACATTATGGGATGGCACGCAAGCACAAATCCCAACAAATATTTCATCACTTTTATTGATGATTGTTTACTCACCACTATGTATATCCTATACATAAAAAATTGGAAACCTTTGAAAAGATCAAAAAATTCCAAGCCGAAGATAAGAAATAACTCAATAAACCTTTAAAAGCACTTCGATCTGATTGAGGAGGTGAATACTTCGATTTTGATTTTAAAGATTACCTAAAAGAGAATGGAATCATATCCTAACTCACTGCTATAGAGACATTACAACAAAATAGTATTATCAAAAAGAGAAATAGAAGATTACTAGAAATGATGAAATCCATGCATAGTTTCTTATAACCACCTACTTGTTTTTTTAGGATTATGTATTGTAAACAACAGTATTTATCCTTAACATAGTACCATGTAAGTCAATCCAAAAGACACTCTTAAAGTTGTGGAATGGTCGCAAACCTTATTTGCAACACTTTGGTATATAGGGTTGTGTAGCATACTTGCTAAAGAGAAAGACTAAAAAGTTGGACCACATTCATAAATATGTCATTTGTAAGCTACCCCAAAGAGACAAGAAATGGTTTGTTGCTCTTATAATTCTCAAGAAAACAAAGTATTTGTATTGATAAATGCCACTTTTCTTTAAGACAATTGTATAACAGATCACAAAGCCTCGAAGCAAAGTTATCATTAAAAAAATACTTTCAATAAGGTGAGACCTCAACAACTAAAAAATATTGTTGGATCACTAAGTCAACAAACTACGCTTGCTCATTAGAATACACCACCGTAACTTAGGCATAGTGGAAGGATTGTAAGACAAACCATTTACTATACTTTATTTAGAAAAGCACAAGTTGCAATCTCTGATGATAGTGTAGATGATTTATTGATGTATCAATAAGCCAATGTACTATGAGAAAACTTTCTCACTAGTGGTCATGCTAACAAACCAATATAGATGATCCATTGCTTGAAGCCATGAATCTTGAGGTGGAGTCAATGTACTATAACTCAGTCTAGGAGCTTATAAATTTACTTGAAGGATTTAAACCTATTAAGTGTAAATGGGTCTATAATGAAAAATATAAGCATATAGGAAAGTAGAGACTTTTAAAGTAAGGTTGATGGCAAAGAGTTATACCAAAAAGATGGATTTAACTATGGGGATACTTTCTAGCTAGTGGCCATGCTAAAATCAATTCCAAGTCTCTTGTCTATTTTCACTTGTTTAGATTACGATATTTTATAAATGAACATCAAGACTACTTTTCTTAATGGCTATCTTGATGAAACAATTTACCTGGTTCAACTAAAGGGGTTTATAATCAAGAGCAAAAAAATTACAAGTTGTAAAGGTCAATCTATTAACTTAAGCAAGCATCTAGATCTTAGAATATAAGATTTGATCGAGCTATCAAGTCATATAGCTTTAAGCAAAATATTAATGAATTGCTTGCGCATATAAGCGCATTAATGATGGCAAAGTGATTTTCTAGGTTTTTAACATCGATGACATTCTTCTCATTAGGAATGATAAATAACTATTATTGAAAGTTAAAAAAAATTGGCTAGCTAAGTAATTCTAAATGAATTGGTTAACTCCCCAAAACAAAATTGGGAGAAGAAAGTTATATTATTTGAATCTAACTTATAAACTTTTAACTCTATCTTAAATATCGTACATAGATAAGATCCTAGTAAGATATTCGATGCAGAATTTTAGAAAAGGTAATTTACTTTCTTGCCATAGAATTCACTTATCTAAGGCACAATACCCTAAGATACCTCAAGAAGAAGAGGATATAAGATAGAAACCGTATACCCCTACATTGGGTAGCCTAATGCATGCTATGCTGTGTATTAGGCCTGACATTTGTTATTCAGTAGGTATAGTCAGCCAATATCAATCCTGTTAGTGTTGCTATCTAAGTGCATGCATGTGAAAGTGTGTTTATTGAATCTAAATACAGTAGAATGAAAATTTAATTTCTTATTCAATAAACACATACCAAATTGAAGTCAATTATACTAACAAAATCCATAAAGTCACTCTTAAAGAACTTCAGTAAAGATTTCAATTCGAAGCTAACCCGAAATAACCCCATTGGCAATTTTAGACTTCAACACAGTAGGATTAAAATGCTAAAATAGTATTTTTAATTTCTAGTAATAACGTTTTGCTCAACACTTGAGCTCATTATCTCTGTAATGGCCGAATGTGTATCTAAAAACAAAGAAGCAACTTTTTCTTTCAAAAGAGAACTAATCTTTGTTTTTTGTAATAGCCAAATACGTACATAAAAATGCAACTCATTTGCATTTATTTTCGTAAAATGGTCGGATGTCACCATTACAAATGCAAACCATTTGCATTATATAGAGTTAACTTTTGTACTACTGCAAACCATTTGTCACTTTAATTTGGCCAAGTCTTGCCAAGTGTCCCATGCAATAGACAAGTGTCCATTATCTTGTCATTTTTCCACTATTAAGGCATGTGTATGCCATTTGTCGTCAATTTACTAGTTAACAATAATTGTTAACTTAAATAAATAAATAATAAACTTACACTTAAACTTTAACAAGTGTGTTTCTTGAGAGATCCTAGAACAAAATCTACTTTTTAAAATACTTTTTAATCGAACCATTCGATCCAACCCACTACCTAAGTGTTTAACGAGTAAAAACTTCATATTATGAGACTTCTTAATTTTACACCTGCTTTACAAAAAACTTCTGCAAGTCCGTGAATAATGCCTCACATACACATTACAGATATTACAGAAGGGCACGTTGAATTATAAAATTTGAGGTTAACTATATCCGTATAATCCTTCTGTCACTTATATCATGGAAGAGCAGAGATATAGATCATCACCGTCAAATCTTTATGTACGCGACCGTGAACTTATCTCCAATTTGTATTTTCGTAAACAATATCTACAAAGCTCCTTTGCAATATTGTTTAACGTTATAAAAAACTCTTTTCTAGTGTTTATGCTTGTGGCCAAAAAACTTCTTAAAATAAAATTCTCAAAGTATCAAGATATACAACTCTCACATATGAGTTGATCGATCCTATATCTATGCACGTCAAACTCAATGAACATTGAACCATGCACAACAATACCTAGAGGTCAATAAGCTTACCATGGCACTCAGATCAAAAGACCACAAATATTACTCAACTCAAGAAGACCCTCATTGACGGATTTATGAGATGTCTATTTACCTGTATAGCTATAAAAGCTTCCGCTAAGCTCACAGTCTACTAAGACTATTAGTCTAGATAGTCTAAATATAGATATACACTAATCCAGAAGGAATACTAATCAACATGTGTCAGCAACCATAGATCAGAAATGATACTTTTAAGAACATATTGTGCAATGACATTTCTTAGCACCATTTACAACTCCTTGTAACTATGCCATTACTATATTATTTTTGAGTCTTTGTCTCATTTTAGACAAAGTTCTAACTCTTAGAGTGTTAATCTCTTAGCACTAATCCAAACTCTTTTAAATCAGATTTAAACTCCTTTAGATCTACAATGTCTAGACATGTAACAAGTTTACTACCATATAATTAAGTGTTAAATATTATATTAAAATATTTATTGTATAAATAACAAATATTTATACAAATTAGAATGGCACTTAAGCACCCACTCAAACAAATCTAATCTAGGATATGATCACTGAATTACAGTAAAGCATATTCTCAAGTACCTATGGAGAACAAGAAATTATATGTTTGTATATTCTCGTAAAGATTTTATCTTAATCGGATATACTGATTTCAATTTCCAATCTGACTTAGATTCTTGTAAATCTATGTACAGATCATTGTTCACTCTTAATAATGGAGCCATTGTGTGGAGAAGCATAAAATAGTCATATATTATTAATTCTACCACGGAAGCCAAATACATAATGACTTGTGAAGCAGCTTAGAAGACGATATGGCTCTGCAAATTCTTATCAAATCTAGAAGTTGTTCCCTATATGGATCCACTCACATGTTATTATGATCATAATGGTATGGTGGCAAACTTCGAAGAGTCAAAAAGCCATAAAAGAGGCAAGCACATAAAATGTAAATACCATCCAATCAAGGAGATCGTTCACCGAGGAGATGTTATAGTGAATAAGACCAACTCATAAAATAACCATGCTAATCCTTTTACAAAGACTCTACCTGCTGCTTCTTTTGAGAGTCACTAAAAGGGTCTTGGGATAGATATATGTCTCACTTGCTTTAGGGCAAGAGAAAAATTGTTAGGAGTATGCTCTAAAAGCATGATTATTTGTATTTAGATACAATTGAAATTAATAATAAAGATTATTATATTTGACCTTAAACTTAGTATATAAATGTTATATATAAAAGCATTAAGTTTAAGCATAATAATTTAAACTAGTCCTTAGTCTGAATGAAGATGAAAACTTCATTTACTAGACTATAAGTATGGTCCATTTGTATATTGTATACATTAGTCTCATCTAGATCATTCAATGTATTGACATAGAAAATAGAGGCACTTATATAATGTTGATTATATAGAATTAGATCATAATAAAACTAATTCTTTGTTAATCTCTGTTAACAAAGAGAATTTATTTTATCACAATATAATTTTATATGGATCAATTTTAACTTTGAGTAATTAATGAACTCCTATTTATTAAGTTACATTTATTAATCTACAAGAAAAACACTATAAAATATGTTCAATCAATTTCTAAGTATTTTATATATGTAACAAATAAATGGTTGGGAATAATTTCTCATAGAAATAGAATCCACTCCTTCTAAAAAATATTTAAATAAGTTGTTCCCTTTATAATGGATTCTGGTCATGAACATAATAAATTTATAATTTTTACAAATTAAATATTCAAAAGATGATCAATGTAGATCAATAATAAAGATGTAACTAGAGAAGTTGACAGACACTCAACCTAATTCTAAATATGAACACTTATGAAGGATTGATATTTATAAAATGATTATTTAATAGACAAAGATAATTTCTTGTTTTATAATTTATCTAAAAAAATTAAAAGTTCAACTTTATAATTTTAGTGGAGTATTATAAAGTTAATAAATAAAATCATATTGATGAAAGAGTTTTTATCAAATGATTTATATTTTTTGGAGCTTAATTTTGTAGGTCTTTCAGGCGGCTTAGTAAAACATAGAAATATAGACTACAGATTAATTGTTGGATCTAAAATAGTAATTGGCCAAGTTGAGTTTGAATACACCCAATAGGCCCAATTAATTATTTCTCTCAATTTACCTAATCAATAATAATTATGAAGATGGATAAATAATAATTTTTTAATTAAATTATTGGTATTATTATTTATTAGATAATATATAGATAAATAATAATTTTTTAATTATATTATTTTTATTATTATTTATCAGATAAATATATGGATAATATAATTATCCATTGATTATATTTAGATTTGGATAATATGATTATCTAAATTAAATAAAATAATTTATCAGATAATTTGGGGATGAGCATGAATATTATTTGCTATATTATCTAATTAATAAAAATAATATTACATATTATATTTCATCCTTATTCTATTATATTAGATGTGTAAATAGAGTGACATGACACAAATTCATAAGCAAGTACCAATGCCTCCATATTCCCCTTAGGCTAATATTTTTGATTGAAAATAAGTGTGAATTTGCACTCTCATGTGTTGACATCTTAAGTACGAATTCGAGTGAATACAAATTAGATCCTTTCTAATTAATTAACTTATCCACATGAGTTGTTCATTTATGGGAGATGCAGTGTGGAAGGTCTGCTGGTCTTAATAAAAAATATCTTTTGAAAATTTGCGTGCTAGGTATAGTTTCTAAACTATGTATAGTTGTTAAATTAATATAGCTAGACGATCTATTAAAAAGAGCTTTATATAAATAAAAATTTTAATCCACCTACTTTTCTCCATGGAATTTTTATGAAAATAGTTTTCCAAAAACCAACACATTATACATAGAGAGTTAGTGCACAACATATTACATAGATTTGCTAGAAGACTTTATAATTCAATCTGTTTACAAAGGGTTAAATTTCCTATATAACTAGTTGATGTTCACACTTAATAATATTCAATTAAATAAATATTACTTGAAAACATGCTTTGCATGATAGAAACTTTCTATCACAATGAATGGTTTATAAAAAAATCTATTCTATCACCTAAAATTCATTCATATGTGTATGATAAAATGCAACTATCATATAATTGTGATAGAATATGTCTAGAAACTTTGTGATAGAAATTTAATACTAAAAAAATCTCACGTGATAGATGATGTAGCAATGCTAGGTGGCAAGAGAAGTTGAGTTATTATATATGGTGGCTTCTGACATGGGACTTGCCACATGAAATGTGAAAGTATGGATGACATGTGATGTGGTAGGCCATGGTAGATGATGTAGCAAAATTACTATAATAATTTTATGATAGAAACCAAAATTAAAATATGATATTTGTTAATTAATAATCTGTCGCTTTGAATGACTATAATTAAATATTATTTTTTTCGTACGGTATGGATAGTATATAATTTATAATTTTTATTTAGTAACCTATAATTAAATCATACAATTTGCATTGTTAAAATACTAAACTAATGCATTAATAATAGTAATGAACTACAAATAATTGTACCCAATCAACATTGTTTCCAACCATCAAAATGGCAAAATATCAGTAGTTCATAACAGCCATACTTTAAACAAAGTTCAGTAAAGAGAAAATGCTCGGCCTAACCATTATTGTGATTACTTGATCTTCTCTTCAAACTCTTGAAGTGGTCCTAGAAAAAGATAATAGTATAAATATATTAATGAAACAAATAATTATAAAAAATAATTATTGTATTTATGCTAGAAAATACATAAACTTGGCAGAAATGAAGGTTGTCCATTCTATGCAGACATCATCGATGTCCTTTATGTAATTTTCTTTTCTATAAAACTGTTACAAGAATAAAATTATAATTATAGAAGAGTTTAAATTGTAAGCATTCAATCCTAGGTAAATAAATAACTTACCCCCAAAAAATATAATTTATGAAAATGAATAACTTACATTATTCTTTAACAGAATTTTATCATTTATTACCGGACGTGATTCTTTTCATTCCTCTCTAGCAAATATTGGTGAATAACTGGACAAACTGAGTAAATTACCCCTCATTCCTTGACTATTCTATTCTATTTATGGTACATCTTCCTATTCAATTAAGGAAAAAATGGTAGCTTACATCTCACTATTCTTTAGTGGAAAGAACCTAATTATTGCCCTTGGCCTTCTCTAAAGCCCTGTTTCATGAACTAATCTGTATCGTACTCCCTTTGACCGGCTTTTATAATCTACACTTTCTAGCTTAACTAGATAGCCCACTTCCTCATTAAGGATTCTAAAGAAAAATAAATCTGGTCAAACACAAGCTTCTCTTAAAAACTAAGCCATGACATAATAACCACACTCGATATTGCCTTCTTGAATGGACGTTTGCACAATAATATCTTAAATAAACCATAAAACATATTAACAATTTGTAATATATGTTATCTTCACTGAAACCTACTTTAGAATAGGTTTCTTGGTCTTGTTTCCTTATTGGGTTAAATTTATCATTATTCCACTACGTGGAAAAAATTATTATTGTCAATATTTAATAAATTGGATAAAAAATAATCTAATAATAAGAAAATGTCCACTTACTTGTTTACAATCAATTTCTAGACCTAATGCGAACACTATCCTGAGGAGTCCATATAATACATTGATGTTTTGGACAAGTCAATTGCAATGATGACACAATGAAAGCTAATTTAAAAAATAAGTTAGTAAAATAAATAATGATGAATATAAGTTAAATTATAGCATGAAATAATATATTTTACTTAGGATTGTAGGGTATTAGAATCAATTGACCATGTTCTGAAGATGTCAAATGGTCAGCAATATGTCGAGTTCAATTATTTTGCACTGTCCTTGCATCATGCCTTTTAGCCAGAGACACTGATGCTGGATCAATGTAGGCAAATTTGATGATTAAGTCAAATTTCTTCAATTTTTCAAACATATACATGTTCCATATAAAGAAATAATAAGAAACAGGTTGTTCATAACATATATTAACAAAATAAATCATTATAAAACTTTAAGGCTAAAATTGTTCTTACAATATATATATAGAGAAATAGTAGAATAACCTAATTCCTCTAGTGTCATGAATCTGACACAATCATCTCTCATGATCGAAGTACTTGAATTAAATCCAAATATTTCCTCCTTAAAAATAACTTTTGTAGCTTTAGTGGCAAGAGTCTAATTTACCAACTTAGCAAAAGTTTTAAGCTCGGGACATCTTTTAAATGCCAAGGCCCTTGCTCCTCTAATATTCCTCCTAATTTTTTCTGCAGATTTTGGAGTTGCATACACATCCTAAAACAGTATGAAAAACATAAAGTTAGAGTGAGTATAGTTATTTTAACTAATTGTATAATATGTAATATCAATTTTTTCTTTAACTTCGGTTGATGAGTAGCTTTCTTCTTTGCTTTTTAAATGAGATAGGCATCTTTAATAAGAGCATCTTAATTAGTTTTGTATTCATTAGCAATTTGATAAAGTACGTAAAACAATAATATAAATTATAATTTACATTATAATTTTTAAAATCTATTTCTATAAATTAAACTTATAATCAAATAAATAACCTTCTCTTTATAAGCAGCATGACTCTTCTTTCTCGGAGATCTATGAGGCTAAATGAATGCAACTTCATGACCAACCTCAGGTTGGTCATTATCATAGGGCAATAACAAATTCATGGTATGTGTAAATAAATACATAATTTATTTATGTGTAAATAAATAATTTAAAACCAACATCAACTTATTTATAAGTTGTTTTAAAATGTAATTCATTTATAAATTATTATAAAATCTATCTAAGGTAAACTTCTTCGTCATATCATAAGCTTACACTAGATATTTTCCTTATTACAAATTCTCACACTCACATATCAAAGGAATAGTATTATTAGTACCGCACTATTGTTTCCCAAGTGCAAACTACTCTAGTGCTTATTTGGGAACACTAATAAAATTTACATTTAGTTTTCTGGCTAATATAGTGCACCTTATTTTTAATTGAACATATAAGTATGAGTATGACTTTTCAAATAGTTTTCAGCTACTTTACATCAATGCAAAAATTATTGGGAAAATGTATTTAAATAATTATATATATACCAAAAAAAAAATGTTAACACAAACTAAACCAACTTAACATAAACCACAATCACTTCTTATATTCTGTATAGCTATAAAGATACAATAAATAAATAAATAAATAAAGCATAGTGAGATAAGTACCCATTTAACAGTAGCATAACTACGCATTTTAACAATCAAGAACTCATAACATCAATCAATTGCAAATAATAAAGTAAAAGCAACAAGTGTACTAAGCATAAATAGCAAACATTTTTTTTAATAATAATGTATAATTGGATTAATTCAAGTAGAAGGATGATTCCTTAATTACAAAATGTTCAATCTGAGGTGGCACTTTGCCAAACCAAATAATCTCAGTATCTATGTTCAATATAAAGTGTGCCAGTTCATGGGCAACAATATTAGTGGAGCGATGAGAATAACTAAAGGAACAAAAAGTAAACGATGATGAAATAAAAGGGATGTCCTTAAGAACCAAGCCAAGTTCCAAGGCCGAGTGGTTTTGTTATTGATGTCTCGAATAATACCAACAGAGTCAGACGCAACCTAAATAGATGAGATACCTAGCATTTTGGCCAGGTGAAGACCTTGTAACAATGCCATTGCTTCAAGAATATCCACTGAAAACTTAGTATCAACAAAAATAGAGGAAGAGGCTAAAACAGTCATTTCATGATCACAAAAAATCATGCCTAACTCAACCTTGAACTGCCTTGGTGATAGCCCAGCATCAGAATTTAGTTTTATTAAACTAAGCCTTGGGGCCTTCCATAATGCACATTATGAATCGTGTATTTCATTAGTAACTACAAGAGTAGCTAAAAAATTGCTTTAATAACACATAGCCCAATTGAGTGCTTCAAAAATTGGCATAATGTTTTGCTCTGTAACATATTGGTTTCTGAGAAACCATAGTCTCCAAAAAATAATAAGTAAAACCTCAAGATCCATAGTTGATAGACTTGCCTTACATTCAACAAGAAAGTCCAGAATATGTGTATTATGATGGATATTGATACCGTGCAAGAAATAGTAGGTTTGGCATACTTTCTTCAAAGCATCACATAGCCACAATGCGTGGATGAAATTTTCAGGTCCTTTATCGCATCACCTATAAGAGATATCTATAGGAACATATTGTCTCTTAAGATTAACAAATGTAGGGATCCAACCATGTATAAATCTCTAAATAAAATATTTGATCTTAGGTGGGAGCTATATACTCCACAGATATTGCCACCATGAGCAGGAGACAACATTGTCATTGCTAGATAAAGCCTAATTAAAAATATGAGATAAAAGTCATATAGAATTAAGTCACATTCTTCAATGGAAAATGAGCACAAATTAGGCCAAGTTTCTATAATCATGATGGGAGAATGAGATTAGTTACCAAGGAATGCTTCAAAAGTCTATAAAGGAAAGAAGGCTTGAAGGAAAGGAGGTGCGAAAGCCATTGATCATGATAGGTAGGGACAGATGAACCATCACCAATATGTTAATGTAGCCCCTTAATAAGAACATATCTCCCTGAAATAATACTTTTCCAGACCAAAGAGTCAGATTGTCTAAGAGGAGCCTACAAAACTAAAGATTTAGGAAAATAAATATTTTTGAGAGTTCTCACCACTAGAGAGTTTGGATTAATAATTAGTAACCAACCTTGTTTAGCAAGAATAGCTTGATTTAAGGTATTCCATTCCTTAAACCCAATACCACCATCTTTCTTCTGACGACACAATATTTCCCAAGAATACCAATGGATTTTTTTCTTATTCTCATCACCACTCCAAAAGAATCTAGCACAAAGTCTTTGAATTTTTTTGTGAGGCTCTTTGAGATCCTGAACAAGTTTATTACATAAGTCAAAATTGCCTGAATCACCACTTTAAGAAGAACCTTCTGGCCACTAGTTGAAAAAAGCTGCCTCTTCCACCCCATCAATTTATTCCACGCTTTTTCTTTAATAACAACAAAACGATTCTATTTGTTTTTGTTAGAAACACACGAAAAAACCAAAATATTTGCTATGGTAAGGAACATAAGCCACTCAAAGACAATGACTCAGTTAAGAAGCGGTCTCCACTGAAATAGATTTTCCAAATAGATGGATGATTTCTAGATGTTAATTTGTTGTCTAAAAGTAAGCTTATAAGAACTCAATATCTCATTGACCATACTGTAATCCTCCATAGATGCCCTAGTACATAACAAAATGTCATCAATCAAGAACAAATTAGTAATTATTAGACTTTGACTTCCCAACCTTAGGCCCCTCAAGTTACCATGCTATTCAACAGAATTGAGAAGAGCAAAAAGACCTTCAGTACAAAACAAAAACAGGTACGGGGAAAGAATATCACCCTGACGAAGGCCTCTAGAAGGGGAAATGTCACCTCAAGGGACTTTATTGATAACCAATAAGTATGATACAAAAGAGATACACTGATAAATCTTCTGGCACCACCTATCAGAAAAACCCAATCTACACATCACAACCAGCAAAAAGGGTCAATCAACTTGGTCATAGGCCTTAAACATATCTAATTTCAAGGCCATGCAGTTCCCAGTAGAGAATTTATTTTGTTTGAGAGCATGGAGTATTCAAAACCAATTATTGCATTGTCTATGATTAGAAGCCTTGGGATGAATGCACTTTGTGGGTTAAAAATCACCTCATCCATGACATAACATTGCCTGTTAGCCATCACCTTTGCAATAATCTTGTAAAGAACATTACAAAGGCCAATCAACGAAAATATGAACATAATTTAGGCTTGTCGACTTTGACGATCAAAGTGATAAGGGTTTCATTAACTCTTCCAAGATCCTCTCCATTATTAAGAAAGCCCAAGCACACTTTACAGATATCTGGACCAATAATAGACCAAAATGTTTTATAGAATAAGACAGGCGTACCATATTTTCTAGGAGCTTTTGTGGGGGACATCTGAAAAATCACTTTGTGGATCACATCAGCTTAAAATGGGGAATCCAACCGTAGACAATATTGTTCAGATAATCACGGCTCCACGCAAGATACAACTAAATCAATTTCCAACTCAGATGGATTAGATAAGGTGAAGATGTTAGAAACGAACTCTACAAAGGTCTTTGCTATTTGTTCCTTATTATTATACCACATACCGTTTCTGTCTAGAATCCCATTAATAGGGTTTTTCTTTGTACAACCAGATGCCTTAAAATGAAAGAAACATGAATTTTTATCCCCTACCTGCAACCACTATCTTCTCGAAAAATATTTCTAATAGATCTGCTCTTTATACAATAGGGCATCCAAGGATTTCTGAACCTTGATGATATCTTGCCAGGTCTGTGCATCCACTATCTGATTTAAGGCCCCCAGACAAAGCTTCTTTTCCTTTATCTTAAATTTCAATTTCAAAAATGAGTCAAGTTCTATTTCTAGAACCAAAACCCAATATGCTATAGGATTCTACATATTGAATCAATGGAAGTCATATTTTGGGACCATTCCTCTAAAATAAGATGTCTATATTCTTCTTCATTAGCCCAATCTTCCTCAAAGTAAAATTTAATATGAGGCTACTGAGATAAGTTTCTACCACCCAGCATTCTAGATTCTCCAAAAAACTAACTAAATTAGCTAATGATCAGAGCCCAAAAATTCAAATGTCGCACAGAGGCATAAAAAAAAGAATATGCCATAAAAAGGAGCAAAATATTCGGTCAAGTCTTTTCTGAATAAAATTACCTGGGTTATGCCCATTATACTAGGTGAAATGGGGCCCTTGAACTATATTTTAATAGATCATAATCATCAATAATGTTTTTGAAATTTTGCATAAAGTAAGGAGCTCGAGGGATACCACAATCTTTCTTAGAACTTTTTAAAATCTCATTAAAATCCCTTCCATACACCCCAAGGAAAAGAAGAAAAGGAACACAGACGCCTTAAAAATGTTTAGGAGTGGACACGCATAAAGAGCAAACATTAGGTTGTAAGAATACCAAATTGCAATAAATGTATCAAAGAAAACATATTGCATAACATATGTGATAGCATTTTCAAAACTAGGAAATGACCTAAAATTAGCAACTAGAGATCCAATAGTATCTTGTCCAAACAACAACTTAATGAAACTTAACAAAAACTCCAAAATTTTCATATTAATCAAGGGCTCCAAAAGTTTCATTTCAACCACTAAAAAATAACAAGCCAACTTCTCTTAACTAGGTTATTATAAGAGTTCAAGGAAAAATATGAAAAAATTTATGTGGAAGATCAACTACAGTTGGTTGTATTTTTGCTATCATCTAGCTCACAAATCAAAGGAATTAAAAATTCAACATTCCAATTAGAAACTAATAATGATGATTGAGTGTATTACAATCATAAAAAAGGTCCATGTGAAAGTTGAAAATGTGGACTAATATTATGGTATACAAATAAGTAATAGGCACATAAAACTGTAGAATCACAATAAACAATAGCTCAAAGTTATCTTAAGTTGAATAGTAAGGAAATGATGTAGCATTAGGGTTCATTTTCTTTTCAATCAAAAAGCAAGAGGCATTAAACTTAAAGCCTTAAACATTAACTGAAGGCAAAGGAAAAAAAGAATTTATACCTTGTATGAGCATGACTGAGAATATGATTAGACCATAAAGATGATGCAATTGGTAAAATTTCCCAACTTGGCAACAATTAGAAGTTCATGGGGAGTTAGTGGACTTATGGTTTTGGTTACCTTCAGCCAATAAAATTATAGTTGCTGGTAAAATCATTCTCATGGTCCATAGACATGTAGTTGTTTCATTCATCCTTTTAAATCAAAGATTCAGTTAAGAGTAAGGGTGAGCACAATTCGGTTCAATCAAGTTTTTGCTAAAATCGAACGAAACTAGTTATATTCGACTTTTTCTAAATTTGGAACTGAAAACTCTATTTAGAGTAGAAAAAAGTGAACCGAATTGGCTGATTTTTTTTAGTTCAATTTGGTTCAGTTTTTACTATTTAGCTTATTTAAAATTTTTTTTTGGGTCTAATTTGTGAATCAAATTGGTCTTGGTGGACTAAATTGTCACCATTGGACCAACTAAGCTAATGACACTTGATAGTTTAAAGTGCATTCTATTTTATTTTATTATATTTAACTTTAATATAATAAGTATTAACTAATGAAAAAAAAATATCTTTTTGATAAAGTTTAAGAGTGCTGAACCTGGGACCTTAAAGAACAAGAACCCCCACTTTACCAACTCAATTAAGGCCTTTTTTGGCAATGAAAACACATTCAATTTTTATATTTATATTTAGATAGTAATATAGTTTTAAAAAAGGGAGAATGACTGCTGGACCCCTTTAATTTACTTTAATTGCCTTAAACACCTTTTTAGTTTTTAAATTACTTGAAAGACCCATTTTTAGTACTTGAAAGACCTTGTCAAGAGATATTTTATGCCTTAAACACCCTCTAAAAAGAGATCTTTCAAGTAGTTTTAAGACTAGAGGATATTTAAGGTAATTAAGGTAAATTAAAGGGGTTGAGCAGTCTTTTTTCAAAAAAAAAAAAAAAAAAAACAATTGGAGGACATTGAAGCATGTAGATCTCGAGACTTCAAAAATGAAAAAACAATAACATCACTTTTCCAATTGAGCTGAAGCCTTTTTTTTATTAATACAAATATTAGATTTTTTTATACTTATAATTTTAAATATTAACAATTAAAAAAGCCTTTTTTTATTAATAAAAATATTTAATTTTTCTATACTTATAATTTTAGATATTAACAATTAAAAAATAGCTAGTGGGCATTGAACCTCACCTCATTAAACAATAACTCTTACTTTACCAATTGGGCTAGAGCCTTTTTTATCAATAAAAGTATATTTGATTTTATTATATATACAGTTATGTTATTAATATAATTAAAAAAGAAACTGCCAACGGAAGGATTCGAAACAAAGACATCATAACTAAGTTATGAGCCCACACTAACATCTAGATTGAAGCAACTTTGGTAAATATATAATAAGCACATTTAAGTTTTATATTCATATTTTAAAATATAAATAAATGAAAAATTAATTTTTGTGGTTTGTTTTCGATTTATAATAAAACCGAACTGAAACTACCTAGTTTTTTCAATTTTTCAATTTTACATAACAGTTTATTTATTTATAAAAAAAAATAATCAAACCAATTAATTTAATTCAATCCGATTTAATTTTTCTATTTTTGGTTTATTTTTCCTACTCCTAGTTAAGAGAACAGAAATAACAACAAAAGTGAAAAATAGTATTAACCTTTCTTTAACTCTAACCATTATGCAAAAGACAAGAGACCATTGTTAGAAACATGTAAAGACCTTATAAAGATCCCAAAGGTAAAAGGAACAATATATAACACCAACAAAAAATCTCAGTAGGACAATAAGATGAACCAAATTGAATAATTTGACTACATGCTTTTTAGCTCTAATTGACTTACCTTACTTCCTTTTTTTTTTAATTACTTTATAATTAATTTTCTCTTCATTTACTCAAGTCTAAAAACCTCATTCAACACTATTTAAATAGGTAAAAATAAATAAATAAATGAAGTAAAAAAAAAAAGACAAGGAAATGAGACCACAAATATAATAAACATTGCAACATGTAAACAAACAATTAACATATATAAAACTATATATGTCCATCTTCACATCCACATAAAATATTCAAATAACACCAAAATAATAAATCTATCCACAAGTTGCACGTATAAAGCAATATAATAGCACAAAAACTCGGGGTTCTTCGAATTAACAGAGGTTCCTCTCCCCAACTACATCTGATATTCCAACATCAAGCATGGAAATAATTTATTAACCTTAGGGACCACAAAAATAATTTTAATAAAAACACCATCAAAGTAATAAAGGGACCACAAATATAATAGAAGTAATATGAAACTCAAAAGGTAATTCATGTATATACCTAACTGTTTGAAAAATTAGTTCACCCATTAGAAGACAAATTTAACTATTATTGGTCAAATTCCACAAAACACTCGAACAAATTAAAATTTTCAAGAAAGTATTTTTAATCAATAAATAAATTGAAGATTAAAACTTACCAAAACACTCGAACTCAGCAAGTCACAGTTCTTACATGATCAAAATAAAATTGACAACTCAACACAAAACAAATTTATAAAGTAATTAAAATAAGGTTTGAGACTCAACACAGAATGATTTCAAAAGTAAAACCTAAACAGGCAAAAGTCAAGGTGTACTAGAACAATGACCGATGACCGACAAACACATCATATTCCTTTTTTTTCTTTTCAATTTCCTCGCATAAAACGACATCATTTAGCATTTACAATTCCACGCAAAATGGTGCCATTTCACTCATGTGTCCCATACTTAAAAATGGCAGGTTAGATTTTTTTTTTTAATTATACGTGAAATGGCATTGTTTAAAGTCTAAAATATTTTTTAAAAACCAAAAACAAAAAAATGGTGCTATCCCCCTCTCTCCGTCAATATATAATAGCAAAACGGTACCATTTCACTCCAAATTATTGAAACGATGCTATTTTAGCTGCGCCCAATAAAAAAGTTATGTGAAATAAAATATCACGTAATAATATTTTACCCGAATGTCCTCGTTTTTAACATTAATAAGATACAGTGTTTCAATTTTTCTGTCACAATTTTTATTTATTTATTCTATCACTAAATTTTGACACACTATATCATAAAGTAATGTTAGTTTTTTTTTTGATTGATAGAATGTGTTACAATATTTTTATATATTTTGTCAAGATTAATTTTTAAAAAAATTAATATCATCTATCATAAATATGTGATAAATTTTAGATCTGATTAAAAAAATTCTGTCACAAAACATATATTTTTGTTAGTAGTGAAACACTTTCGAACTATATTTTTTCAATCAATATTCAAAAGCTAATTTCTCTAAACGTGTGATATATATACGAAACATTTATATATCTTTTTTAACCATGAGAACTATGCTCTACATGAATTTTGTCAGTGTAGTGTATGATATTTATTGGATAATGACTAGTTTCTGGAAAAGTGCGTAGTTCTTCAAAAATTTTTTTTTTTTAATTTTCTCTTCCTTTTTGCTGGGAGAACTATATTCACTTTAATCAAACATCCAAAAGTAAATCTGGCTCTAAACTACAATTTCCGATCTAATATTTTCTTAAACAAAAAACTTCGGAAAAAATTTTATATTACCCCTTAAAAGTTGACAAAGTTTAGTGGAAATATTTTTGCAACATGTCATATCACTATAATAGAAAAAGCCTTTTGCGACAACTCTTTTGCGACGGTATTGCAATGATAAAAAACTGTCGCATACGCGACCATCGTAAAATTTTACGATGGCTAATTAATTGTTACAAAAAGTTCATGACGCATGACTCTTTTATGACGATTAATTAACCGTCGCAAAAAGATCTCTCTATTTTTTGTTGCTACTATATGTAAGAAACTATTGGAGAGTCTTACAATTACAAAAGAAGTTTAAACAAATATATTACAATAACAAAAACTTTTATCATATTTTTTTAATTTAATATTTTTAAATAAATATATTACAATATCATTCAAAACATATTAATAACATCCAACATATATTAATAACACTAAAATATAACCATCCAAAATGTATTAATAAGATCCAAAATATGTTAATAACAATTTTGAACTTTTTAACATCTATCTAATTTTTGTATGATGATGATGCGCACTAGAAGCTTCTTGAACATACAAATAAAATATTCGTATTTTAGTTGTGATTTTACAAGTGAAAATTGAATATTAAATTAAACATTAATATTTTATCATTAATAGACAGCTGAAACCCATGACTATAAAAAAATCGTTGCATTATTGCACGCATCTCATCACATTGATTTTGCAGAATTGTATATTTTCCTTAAAGATCATTATAATGGAATTTTAAATAATCTAACTCTGCTTTTACCTATTAATTATTTTGGCTTGAACTTTGTTGTGCAATATCTGATGGTGATGGACCATGCCTATAAGTTTTACTATATCCATGACTATCGCGTCCCATCACATCAATAAATATTTGGTCTCTCGTTGCTTCTGTTTGTTCATCATTAGGCAACTGAGACAAACGTTCATTTAATGAACCCTAAAAATATTGAAACTTAGTTAGAATATAGAAGTTTAACAATATTTTAAGTATATGACTATTGTAAATTTATATCACTTATAATTATTTCTGCATTGTCTGAATCAGCTATACTACCTTCAGATTTGGATCGAGTCTTAATAAATACACTCATACAATCTGTATTTTTTCCTTTTTTTCTTCATCTAAAATATTGTAAACACATACATACATACAACAATTAACATTACATTCAATACAACAATAAATATCAACATTACATTCACTAACAAACCAATTCAAAAAAACCAATAAACCCAAATTCAAGCAATGATTAATTTAACAAAACTTATCACCCAAACAATTATTAAACATATAAAAATATAACTAACATGTTCTCTCTTATTGGCAAATAAAGTTCGACCTGTTTTAGGAAGTGAAGACACTTGTATACGATTTATTTTATTCTTCTTAGTGGCCTACAATATGAAATAATTATGCAAAACATTATTTTATACTAATTATAACTTACAACATTAACTTAAGTTTAGTTAAGTTATACCTTAGCTTCCTCACTGCCCCAATAAGCTACAAGTGTCTTCCATTACTCTTCAATAACTCTGGAAGGAATGGATGTAAAACATTCAACATTTGTCTTGTCATCATAATACTTGCTCTTTAATCGATATTTCTAATCTTTTCAAAGTCTTCTCATATTTCTTAAACAGCGGCGTCTATAAGCATCTGGAGTATCTGTATTTGCCTACAATATAATATGAACCTAATTATATTATAAAACATGAGCCTAAACTAATTATATGTTATTGTAGTATTTTCTTACCTTCACCTCTCTCCAAATATTTTCTAAAAGATCATCTGGCATGTCAATCCACTCAACATATGCCAAAGGCGCTTTCAGTCCATTTTGTGATATGGTCCCAAGTTAGGATTTGAACTGATCAGAATTTGGACCAATTACCTGCCACACTGAATTAAACTCTAGATGCATAATATTTCTTGTGCCCCAATCATTAATACCTAGAGCTGGGCCACGATGTGTTGATTCACTTGGTCCTAAAAAAAATCATATTAATGTGATTTTTCAAATAATGGAAGTTAAAATTAATTATTATACCTTCTTCATCATCTTGTGCAAAAGAACGAGAAGACATAGATGTTTGTCACTGTGACTCTGCCTACTGTAGAAGTAAGACATCCATAGATGGGTCTTTTCTTTTTTTAGGTGCCATAACTAGTTGCAATTAGATATCAAAATGTATTATTAGAAAATATTTATAAAAAATTAATATATCAATGAAGTTTATTATTAAAAAAATAAGAAGAATGTAATTACTAAAAAATATAAGAAAAATATTCATTATCAAAAACATATAATAACACCTAGACGGGGGGGGACGTAATTAGTCTTACCCCTAAAATGCAATCTATTACAACTTACTCAAAATAAATCTGTATAGAAAGATCATTCAACATTTTCCATGACATCATTTTCATCGTTATCATCATTATCATCATCATCAATAACATTTGCATCTACTATTGTCTCATCAACTCCTTGCCTAACCCAACCAATATCCTCATCTCGTACATACAAGCTTTCATCTAATTGTTGTTCAGCATATAGTTCAACTTGAGGTACTATTGATGGCCTATAAGAAGAATCTTTTGTGTACATGTCAAATAAATCTCTAACTGTCATTTTAAGAACAACATGACAATCTACATTTAAAGGATCTTTCACATAACAAGCTTGCCATGCTAAAATAAAAGGTTCATCACATATTTGATTATTTTCGTATAATAAATGATTGGAATTCACCAAAGTGAATTTAAACTCATCATGCATCCTTCTAATTTCATTATCTACCCAATCACCCTAGAAAAGAACAAACTTCATGTCATTAGTATAACGTATTTCAAGTATATCTATCCCTTGCACTCGTATAGCTCAGAGTATTAGCTTTTAACACAACACCAAAGTTTTGAGTGGTTCTACTTCTATCATTGTCTTTTGTTTGAAATCGAAAGCCATTCACAATGTAGCCTTTGAATCTATGAGCAAACTAGTCAGGACCATTGGTTAGAATTTTTATTTCTTTAGACAATATTATATTTGATGTTCATTGCAAGGCTTGAATCTGTATAAACTTATAATTATTAGAAATGACAACAATTGAAGCTTGCATTATTTATGATTTAAGAAATAATTTATGAATCAAAAGTTTTAGAGAACTTACATGATTCATAAACCATTTGTGAAATGATTCATTATGAACTTTTTGAATATAATGTTTTGCACTACAAGGCATTTCTCTTGCTAGTTCAGTAATATGTTGCCTAAACAAAAATTAGATAAGTTACTTTTAGAAAAATAATGAATTAGGGATAAAATCATTTTAATAGAAATAAACAACTTACTCTAGAAAGGAATTGACGACGTCGGTGTTCACTAGCACATACTTATGTGCTTGAACCCATGAAACATTGTCAAGACGAACCTTAACTCCTTTCCCAAAGGACGCCCAAACTTATTACCACAATCATTATAACGAATTGGTCGAGTACTTTTAGTTTCCACTTCATTAAGGTATCTTGAACAAAAATTCATACATTCATCCATTAAATACCCTTTAGCAATTGAAACTTTAGGATCTGCTCGATTGCGCACATAAATTTTTAGAGTTAATAGATACATACAGTGAAAAACTATTATATATAATTAACATATGTTTTAATTGTTTAAAAAAAAGATTTAAAAAATATAATAACATTGCCAGCCATACCTTTCAATAGGATACATCCATCGAAATTGTACAGGACCAACAAGTAGCGCCTCTTCAGCTAAATGAATTGGTAAATGCTCCATGATATCAAAAAATAACATTGGTAAAATCTTCTGAAGATGACAAAGTGTAAGTGCAATTTTATCTTAAATATAGAATAGATCATTTGGCATATTCACTTTTGAGAATAATTGCTTAAAAAAGTTACTCAATTCAATCAACACTTCTACAACATTCTTAGGCAATGCTCTACGAGCTACCACAGGAAGTAATTGTTGCATTAATATATGATTATCATGACTTTTAAGGCCCCAAATACGATGCTCCTTGATATTCACACGTCGAGAAATATTCGATGCAAGCCATCTGGAACCTTCACTTCCTTAAAGACTTAAAAAAAACATCTTTATGTTCTTTGTTCATAGAAAAACAAGCAGGAGGTAGCTGTAATTTGTTAGAACCTCTTAATTTAGGATGTAATGGCTTTCTGATGCCAATGTGTTGAAAATCACGTCGTGCTTTCAAATTATCTTTAAACGTTTTAGCAACACCTAATAAAGTCCAAAGAATATTATCACAAATATGTTTCTCAATATGCATTACATCAAAATTGTAGTGAATTAAGTTGAACTCCCAATATGGCAATTAAAAAAAATGCTTTTTTTCTTCCCAGTAGTCTTATCATTTTTCTTCCCAGTCTCATTCATTTTTCTTTTTTGAAGATCTTCTAGCTATACTCAGTAAGTATGTCATTCAAGTGTCTCTTTATCTCAGTCCTTGGCAATCGACTAGGTGCTTGTCCCCATTCCCTTATGTTATCAAATTATACTTTATCTTTTCAGAACTTTTGTGATATAGGTAAATATCATCGATGACCCATGTAATAGTATTTTCTACCATTTAACAACCAACGAGATCTAGTGTTTTGATTGCAAACAGGACAAGCTTTTTCACCTCTTGTATTCCATCTTGACAAGTTACCATATGCTGGAAAGTCATTAATAGTCCATAACAATGCTGCGTGGAGTTTGAACATTTGATTACATAATGCATCATAAATGAGTACCCCTTTAAACCATAATTCCTTTAACTCCTTAATCAGCGATTGCAAATAAACATCAATTTTATTACCAGGTCCTTTAGGTTCATCAATAAGTACAGATGAAATGAAGAATGGTTGTTTCATGCATAACTATGGTGGCAATTATAAGGCATTAGAACAACTGGCCATGTATATGATATAAACATTGTCCTAAATGGGTTAACACCGTCAGCTGCCAATCCAAGTCTAACATTTCTACTGTCAGAAGCAAATTAATGATTTTTTTCATCAAAAGTTTTCCATGTAGGACTATCAGCAAGATGCCTTAACACACCATTATCAGTGCGCGAATCAGTATGCCATCTCATAAGGGAAGCAGTTTTTGAAGACATAAACCACCTTTGTAATCTCGGCACTAGTGGAAAATACCACACTTGTTTGGCCGGTATTTTTTTGTTCTTATTTTGATGTCCACTAGAATCACCATCCAATTGCTTATATCTTGAAGAATGATATATATGACATATATTGATCTTTTCATACTCATTGTTAAACAACAAACAATTACTAGGACATGCATCCCATGTCTTATATGTAAAACCTAAGTTGGTAGTTATCTTTTGAGCTTCATAATACGACTCTGACAACTTTACTTCTTTAGGAAATGCTTTTTTTAACAATCCTAAAAGTATTGTAAATGATTTGTTTGTCCATCCATACAACACTTTTATATACAGAAGTCGAACAATGAATGACAATGAAGAAAACTTTTCACATCCTGGATATAAGGGAGATTTTGCATCTTGAAGCAATTTAAAAAAATTTCTAGTCTCATCATTGGGAGCCTTAGCATGCTCATTGTCTAATGGATTATGATCAGGTAAACCGAAGTCTAAATTCGGAGTACCCATGGTATCATGTATCATTCTAACCATGTCATCATCAGTACCCCAATCATTAATGACGTCGATTTCCTGGTTATAGTCAAAAGATGTGGAATGTTCACTATGTGCAGTCCAATTTTTATACTTTAACAAAAAACCATTTACTATAACATGTTCTCTAACTACTTCTCTCACAAAAAGATAACGATTGCAACATTTTTTGTATGGACATTAGTATCACCAGTAATGTTAATATATGCAAAATCTAAAAATCTTTCAACGCCGTCAATATATGACTTCGATATTCTATCTGGCAAATCAATCCAACTCTTGTCCATATCCACTCCCTTGAGTGTCAAATAAAATTAAGTTAATTATGTTCAACTTCTTAATTTAAATAAGGACAATCAAAACTACTATATAGAATTATGTACAAAATATTGACATTCACAAAATACACATTAATCTAGTATGTACCTAGAGAACAGTAGGAGTCGTCACTGGAATATCTACTGAGTGAGACAAAACTTGAACTACTATTACTATATAGAATTATGTATTTCCAAATTATGATAATAAAAAAATATATAATAAAACATGCTTTTCTCATTATTATCTTCTAAATATGGTGAGAGTCGTATGACATACAGCTCTCACCATCATAAGAAGATAACAATAAGAAAAGCATGTTTTATTATATATTTTTTGAACGGGTCTAAGGTTACATATATGCAAAAATTAAATGCATATTATTTTTAAAGTGCTTATAAACTTACAATAGAATTCTGTTGTATAAGATAGTTTTGAGGGTTTAAAATTAAGGATGCACCACAAGCAAAATTGAATCTTAAGTTGGAGAAAGATGTCATCAGTACTGAAAACAATATACACACACTGTTAATATTGATACAAATCAATCTAAACACTGTTAACAATTTATACTATATTCACAACCCTTCTATTTTTATGGACCACAAAATAAAACATTCAATTTTTCATATATCAGATGCATTCAAATAGAAAAACAAGTGAAATACAAAGAAATTAATAAATCTAGTTCCAGCGTGTATACTTCACCATACTAATCATAACTAAATATTTATGATTTAATAGTAATTTCTAACAATCAAGCAACTCTTAACTCTTTACTATACCAAGAAACTTAACAACAATCTTACTATCCCATACCTTTTCTTTTTCTTTCATAAGATGATAGTGTAATGTACTAGAACATAAGATGATAGGGTAATATAACTCATTTACGAAGAATAATTAAAACTTATGAACAGCTATCAGTCATAAACAGAAAAAGAGTTGACTAGAGAAAAACTTGTGGGCTATGGCAAGATACCAGGTAAAACTTTGAAATGGGATAGTAATGTGATGAAGAAATAGATGTAGTCAGCAATATGGATATGTCCAGTACTAAAAGCTGAATGCAGAACCTGCAATATACAATAAGAAAAAAATATATAAACTAATAAAAAACCAGCTATAGTTTTTCATGATGAACAATAGACAACAAGGTTAGGCCTCATTCAAGCTCATTCAATAACTAAAATAAAAATTGTAGTTATATAATAGACAATAAGGTTAATCTATTTTTAAAAGAACTTCTGTAAGAGTTCTAAAAGACAAGAATAGACGAAAATTCTGGCTGCAACATGCTGAAGTCTTTTGTCAGCCTTATGATATGTTTCTGATCCCTCTCATCCTCTCTGCCTGAAGCTTACATGCATTCATACACATATATTAAGATCTGCAGTTAGGTTTGTGTTTTAAATTTACATTTCTTACTTACAAGTAAGATTATTTCAATCACAGTTTTCAATCAATAGTTCAATAGTAGTACAGCTAGTAGAAGAAAGTAATAATTCTACTAATGAGAACAAAATATACCTACTAGGTCAGTTCAGCTCATCAATGAAATAGCAGATTTAATAACCCATTATTACCCTTGAGGCTAACAAGTAATCGAATTCATAAAGCATGGCTATTCCTTTTTCTGATCCCATTTTGTATCAATTACATATTGTATCAATATTTGATTAACAAGTTAAAAATAAATACTCAATTGGAAATATGGTAAGACCCTCCAAAAATCATCTTATATCAGAAGTTAAAATAAAACTGACTGAGTATTTAACATTGGAAACACTGTAAAGTTAGAGACACATGTGTGTGTGTGTGTGGGTGTTTGTGGCTGTATGGGTGGGTGTGGGTGTGGGTGTTACTTGATAATTTCTTATCTTGTTTATGTCTAAAGAGAACTATAAAAAGAAAGCAAAGAGAGAGAAGGTTTGGTCGGATTTTAATAATTATTTAGTAGTTTATCATTATCCCCTTGATTAAAAATCTTTTCTTTAAAATGTAGAATCAAAAACTTATTCTGCAAGTCTCATTGAGATTGAAACTTCACTAGTTAATTATGCAATTTGTTGTTAGGTTAATTTGTATTGCATTCAAACTAGAACCTTATCTAGTTTTAACTTATTTTGCAAATCACTCTAGAAAGGATAATGCTAATTGTTATACTTCATCACAAAAAAAAAGTGAAAAAGAGAAAGGGAACTACGTATGCATTTGATCCGTTTATTGTATTTCTGTCAAAGTAAAACTAGAATTGAATCTTAGCTTTAACTTATTCGTCACGCCATTTCCAGATATTTACATTGTTACATGTGTGATTGCTAATGCTATCCATCTAGCCACTGCCATAAACCTCTAAAAGAATCTGAATTTGCTTTGCCATTATTAAACCAAAACTATAATCTTCCCATTAACTTGCACTATAGATTAGCTCTATGTTTTCATCTCTATTAAAGCTATAAATTAATTTCTTAGCCAACAACCATAAGTTAGGCTAACTGGCAATTTTTGAGATGTTAAATAAAAATTTCTATTTTATTATCAACCATAAGTTACTCATAGGTGCATTGTCAACTGACAAAAATCTGGTTTTCTTCCTTTATATATAGTCATATTTACAGCATACATTACAACCAAAAGCAACATCTCCTTACAAGAACTTGCTACTTATCTTTTTTGCAAAATATCCCACATCATCATCATACAAAAAGAGATCATTCAAATAACCTCAGATCATGAAAATTCTTCTAAAGATGGAAATCAAGAATCAAAACGTAGAAAAACAACAACCAAAACTCGTACATGAGGAGATATAAGAGCAACCATCCATATAATTGTTCTATAATCTAATATTGAACAAAAATCGTGTACACAAGAGAATAGAAATTAAAGAAATTGAGGAAACCCTAACTAACTAAAGTTTTCAAAGCTATATTAAAAGATTGAAGAAATTGACAAAACAAAATTGAAGCCTACCTTTGAAGATTGATCGAGATTTGAACTTTTACAATAACTTCATAACTGATGAGTTAAGCGAGATTGAAATTCAAAGCCTACCTTCAAAATTTGATTAGAAAAATAGTGAAAGAAATATTCATGAAAGGGGAAAAAAAGTTGTTGATAAATTGATACCTGAAATGATGAGAAAGAGAATTTGAAGCTACGATTTACCAAATAAAAAGAAGAGAAAAGCAGAAGAAGGATGAATAGAAGAGCAAGAGATAATAAAGAGAAAAGAGGAAAATGCAATCTTTATTCATTGTTTTTAACCAAACGATGTCGTTTCTTTTAAGTATTTTGCGACGGCTAAAATAGTCATTGCAAATGGGGTCGTAAAAAACCCATTTTCTTGTAGTGTATGCCCCTTACATTTTGAAAAATACTTAATATCCTCCCGAGTAGAAATGAATCCAGAAAGTTGATTAAGTGAAAGCTTGAGTGACATATAAACGAGCTTCGGAAGTGTTGACGCTGTTCTAAAAAAGTACTTAATGGACTTTTTTGTCTAAAGATTTTGAACCCAATTATGTATTGTAAGCTGATTTAGGAACTTGTATCTAATAGAAAATTGTGTTGTATTAGAAATCATTTCCTTTTAAATTTAGGTTTTGTATAAAATTTTGCAGCCTATAAATAGGTTGATTTCTTATTGTAGTCATCATCAATGGTTCAATATACATAATATTAGGGATAGTGCCCTAAAAGTATGTATTTGTACTATTTTTATTAAATTAATAAAGTTACAATTTTATATTTGAAAAGTATTTATAATTTTATAACATCAATATAAGAAAATCCCTTGTTTATTTATGTAACCATAACTTGAGTATATAATTGTTATATACAAGAGGATTAAAGTTATGGATAATAAACAGAAAAGTTCGTAATAAATTAATTAAAATTTAGGATCTTCAACTACATATTACTAGTGCGGTCCACAAATATTTAAAATGTAGTGATTTTATCCGGATTACTAATGCAGTGACATTATGGTGGAGGCACTATATATAATATGATTATATAGGACTGGACCAGACGTAGTTTAAATTCTTATGTAAAATACCGTTGTTAATTAAGAATTCAAATAACATCAACTAATAATCATATGTAGATTAACCATAATTCTAAGTAATCATAAACTCTTGTTTGTGTCATTATGTCATTTGAAATACTCGTTACGGTTTATCTAAAGAACAGACTAAAAATATGTATTTTGGTGGTATAGTGAGATAAACAGTTGAGAATATGATTTACAGATATAAAATCCATTCATTCCTAACGAAAGTTAGAAAAAAGGTTCTCTTAAAGATTGATTTTAGAACTAAATGGTTAGAGCACTAAATTTGTAATAATGTTACAAATTAACTATTCACTGGTGAATTAATGCTGCTTAAGGATAAAAAAGTAATTAGAGAGGTAAAAGAGTAATTGACCTAGCTCTAATTATGAACCATCTATGGAGGGTTGAATTACATGTAATGATGAAATCAATGGACTGCTCTAAGTTCTTTGAGTAAATTATATCTATAATTTCAAGAGTGCAATTCCAAGTTTTTATTAGAATAACACTGGAATTAATAAATTGAATTAATTAATTAAATAATTTAATTAATTATTCAAATTTTATTGGACCTTGAAATTATAGGTCCATAGATACCCAATACCACATCTTTCGTTATTACAGTGAATAATTTAAAAGGATTGTGTTATTACACAAATTATTTGTGTCCAAAAAATAGTTTTCAAATACGTATATTTTATATTTGGATAAAATTAATTAATTAATATAGATAGTATCTTATCTAAATATGATTAAATATTTAATTTAAGAAATTAAATAAATAAAATCTTAAGGATAATATTTGAAATTATCAAAAAGATTTTATTTTAATGAAGTGTTTTCCTTTTTATAAAAGACTAAAAGTCTATTAATTTTGGAAGTCTAATAATGCTCAATTTTTGGGTATTATAGGTTAACCACAAAGGGTAAAACTCTTTGTGGTCTACATCAATTAGGTCTCTTTTTAATAGATAATAATTTATTTGATAATATAATTAAATTATTATTTTAAAAGATAGGATTAATTTAAAGAGGAGACTCACATAAAAATACATAAACACACAAAATACGTATATTTTTGTGGTTAGAGAAGAAAAAATAGGAAGCTCACTCTTCCTCTTACTGTAGAATAAGAGGCTCTAGCATAGATTCAGATATATTTTTGCTCATATTAATTTTTATTTATTTTAACATTAAATTCATATATTCATAAGATCTTAAGATAAAAAATGTTTTTATTTGATGAAGACAAAGATTAAAGAATTTTTATTTTCTATTTTGTTGCGTTACAAATGTCATAGCAAACCAACACTTAGTATCAGAGCAATGGTTTCTTGAATATATATTTTTGGTGTTATGACGATCTATTGACATATAGACATGCAATAGAAGATTTTGATAAAGAAAAATGGCAAAAAGTCATGGACCAAGAAATAAAGTCTATGTACTCCAATTCAGTCTGGAAACTTGTAGATCTGCCTAAAGATGTTAGGCTTATTGGGTGCAAATGGATCTTCAAGAAGAAAAGTGGCGTGGATAAGAAAGTATAAACTTTCAAAGCAAGACTAATGGAAAAAGGTCATACTCAGAAAGTGGAAGTCGACTATAAGTAGACTTTTTCACCAATAGCCATGCTCAAATCCATTTGCATTCTCTTGTCCATTGCTACATGTATCAATTATGAGATATGATAAATGGATGTCAAGTGTAATATCCGATCCCTATTAGTAGTATAGGTGTCTAGATTTTAGTAAAAAACGAAAAAGACATCGTAGGGATACCTAATTCCAACCCTATTAGTAATATTTTGTATGGTGTGCATGAGAGGTATTATACCTAAATTGGTAATTTCACACTCGGTCAGAGCGTCGGACAGTCATGGAATCTTTTTGGAATTTTTCTCTATTGGCTTGGAAAAGAAAATTTCAATTTAATACATGAATTTTCGTTTAAGGATTATGTATGGAACAAACCTTTGTTAAGAAACGCAATCCATATGTTAAAGAATAAACCAATTAGAGATATGTTCATGGATTGCCAAGTTGGAGATCTAGTTAGTTCTTTTGACTATTCTAATTAAATAGTTAAAAATGAACAAATTAAAACATTCAATTTTGAACCAATGGAAATTTAGAAATTTAGAGTTAGTTGAGGGGCAAAGTGGACTTTTGGTAGAACACTATATAAGGAGGAAGTGTGTAGAATTTTGGCTAAGTTAAAAACATAACATGTTTAGAGCAAAAAGAGAGGATTTTAGCCAAGGTGAAGGGGAGGTTGCTACAGTAAAACCCAAGGCTTCTTTATGAGTTTTCATGGTTAATCAAGCCAAAATAAAGCCAAATACAAGTTCCTAAGATCAATTGAAGCTTTCATTAATGAAAACCTAATAACAAAAGGTAAGAAAAACCTTATCTAGTGACGGTGGTTTATGATTTTTCAAGATCACTTCAATTTATGTTTTGGTGTGAATTACTGATGTAGGTTGAGTTGAATTCAAGTGTAGAGTTTAAAGAACTCATCAAAGTAAAGGAATTGGTAAGGTAAGAATTAGGGTTTGGTGTAATTGTATTGTAGAAACTTCAATTGGATGTTATTAGGGCATTAAAATTAAATTGGCTTGATTTGAATATCATTGGAACAAGAAATTGAGAAAAGAATTGTATTAGGTGAAGATGAAAATTTCGGCCAATTAGGGATTTTTAGGGTTGAGTTGTATTTTGGTTAAATTGTTGTATATGAATGATTCCTTATGTCAATGGGATGTATATGGTTGTAGAAAATAAAAAATGAAGAAAATGGGACCTAATTGTCCATTTTGGTAAGGTGAAAGGTAATTATGTCTAACTTAATTTATAGGGTGTTAAGAAATTTTCAGAGCGTCGGATAGTGAATTAGAAAAGATTGAATGACTTCGTAAATGAAAATCGAAAAGTGGTATCAATCCGGGCTTTGTAAGCCGATTAGGGCGCTTATTAGTTAAGTGAAATTTTAGCGATTGTAAAGGTTCTAAATGTCATTTATGGCGTGTAGGTGAAGAAAATTAAAACTGGTAAATGAAGTAAAATTCCAGAGAAGAGTCGAGCTCGGAGCGGTTGGTGAGTGAAAATCTGTCATGGTTTATCTTTCGTTTAATATGTTTTTGCATATTGAAATTATATGTTTTATGTGCTTTTATTGAATAAACATGATTTACGATTTTGATATATATCCATAGTTATGCATTTACATATTCGGTTTAAAAAATAGTTTTAAAACTACCAAATTAGTTTCAAAGGCCATTGGTACCCTCAGATTTATAGTTGTGGTGATGGTTTAAGACCCGGTCGGTATATCACGTACGCATGGGCAAGTATTGGGAGGTGTGTCAATAACTCTAAAAAGTTAGGTTGTCGAGTCATGTGAGTCGCTTTATGTGTACAAGGTATTGTCTCACTATATGTAGGTAATGTAGGATTTACTACATAGCCAGTGAGATGTCTTGGGATGTTACGGTGGGTGTTGCTAGTTGAGACGCCCTGTGACCTACTCACGTTGTGCAGTGTGAGTTGAGTCGCTGCGTGAGGATAGAGCTTTAGGGTTACCATTGGTACAGTTTAGAAAGAAAATGGCCACGCGAGGGCTTTAATAGTTTTCGAGCTACCGAACGCACATTATGCATTTATATATGTACATGGTAGTTATTATGTCTTTCAGATTTGGGTATTATTTTCTGAATATGTAAATGAAATCCGCTCGGCAAGATTTCATCAGCATATGACATTAGAAACCATTTTATAATTTTATAAAAATATTTAGAAGCATATTTTATGCACGTCTTTTAGAATTTGATATCTATGTAGAATTTTATTTTATGAAAATCCTAAATGCACTCACTAAGCTCTTTTAGCTCACTCATTTTGTGTTTTATGTTTTCTAACCCCCTCCAGGTGCAAGCCTTGGTGCACAAGTTGCTGATTTTCCCACGATTGATTAGTGGCCCAGTCTGACGATCATTTTGTAAATGTAAATGTGCTAAGTAGCACCCTTTTGCTTTCTGTATAGTAGTTATAGACTTGTGTCTTTTGTAAATATGTTTTGGACAAATAAGAAGAGGTTTCAATATTATGATGATCGTTTCACTTTTTATTAGTATGCTAGTTTTGTGATCAAAATGAAATTGTTGAGTTAAGTTTGGATTTGGTTTTGAAAAGGATCAGAAGTCCTATTTGGAAATATTGAGAAGCTGTTGAAATAGAATTGAAATTGTCTTTGCAGGTTTTGTATTGGATTTTTAGAAAAACAGGGGAAACTCTGTCCGTTTTTTCTAAAAAAACTTTAATAAGTTATGTTCACGTATATTCCAAGATTTTCTCAGTAATAGCAAGAATTAAAAAGGGGTTTGCCTCACAAATTTCTCAACTTACACAGGTAGATTCTAAGGAACTTTCATTGAGGTGCCCAGCAGGGTCGCTGGGATCTACAGTAGAGGGTCTTGGGGCGGGTCTTATCATAAAGACAGCTATTTTGAATGGTTATCTTAAAGAGAGCATATACATAGTGCAACCAGAGGGGTTCGTGGCAGAAGGTCAGTAGCAAAAAGTCTGCAAATTGCTCAAGTCCATTTATAGACTTAAGCAAACTTCAAGGTCTTGGAGCTTAATATTTGAAAAGATAATTAAATCTTATGGTTTTGAGTAAAATGTTGATGAACCTTGTGTATACAAGTACATCACGATCAAAAAGGTAGTTTTCCTAGTACTTTATATGGATGACATTCTACTCATTGGGAATGATGTAGACATATTATCCAACATAAAGAAATGGCTGGCTGAGCACTTCCAAATGAAGGATTTGGGAGAGGCAAGTTATGTCCTTGAGATCCAAATTATTCGGGATTGCAAGAATAGACTATTGGCACTGTCTTAAGCATTGTATATTGATAAAGTGCTGATGCGATTTTCGATGCAAAATTTCAAGAAGGATCAATTACCGACTTGACATAAAATTATTCCTTTTAAAGAGCAGTGTCCTAAGACACCTTAGGAAGAAGAAGATATTAAACGGGTTCTTTATGCCTCAATAATTGGTAGTCTCATGTACGCTATGTTGTGCACGAGGCTTGACATTTGTTATTCAGTGGGAATAGTTAATTATTATCAATCCAACCCTAGATTAGCTCATTGAATTACAGTAAAGTACATTCTCAAGTATCTTTGGAGAACGAAAAACTATATGCTTATGTATTCAGGTGGAGAAGTAGTTAAAGAAGCAGTATGGCTTAAGAAGTTTTTCACTAATTTGGAAGTTATTCCAAACATGGATAAACCATTAATCCTTTACTGTGACAACAGTGGGGCAGTGGCAAATTCAAAGGAACCTAGGAGTCATAAGAGAGTAAAGCATATAGAGAGAAAGTATCATTTGATCAAGGAAATCATGCATAAAAGTGATATGACAGTCATGAATATATCATTTGAAAACAATCTTGTAGACCAGTTCACCAAGACATTACCGACTAGGTCGTTTGAGAGTCATATGGAGGGCATGGGTTTAAAAGACATGTCTAACATGCTTTAGGGCAAGTAGGAGACTGTTAGGGATAGTGCTCTAAAAGCATGTACTTGTACTGTTTTTATGACATTAATAAAGTTGCCATTTTATATTTGAAAAATGTTTGCAATTTTATGACATAATTATCAGAAAATCCCTAGTTTATTTATGTAACCATAACTTTAGTATATAATTGTTATATACAAGAGTATTAAAGTAATCAATAGTACTTGATTGTTTTACACTTCTCCAGAATACATAAGCATATAGTTTATGTATTGAGAATGTACTTTACCGTAAGCATATAGTTTCTCATTCTCCAAAGATAGTACTTTATGCTTATGTAGGCTGAATACATAGCAGCTTGCGAAGCAGTTAAAGAAACAGTATGGCTTAAGAAGTTTTTCACTAATTTGGAAGTTATTCCAAACATGGATAAACCATTGATCCTTTACTGTGACAACAGTGGGGCAGTGGCAAATTCAAAGGAACCTAGGAGTCATAAGAGAGTAAAGCATATAGAGAGAAAGTATCATTTGATCAAGGAAATCATGCATAAAGGTGATGTGACAGTCATGAATATATCATTTGAAAACAATCTTGTAGACTAGTTCACCAAGACATTACAAACTAGGTTGTTTGAGAGTCATATGGAGGGCATGGGTTTAAAAGACATGTCTAACATGCTTTAGGGCAAGTAGGAGACTGTTAGGGATAGTGCTCTAAAAGCATGTACTTGTACTATTTTTATGACATTAATAAAGTTGCCATTTTATATTTGAAAAGTGTTTGCAATTTTATGACATAATTATCAGAAAATTCCTAGTTTATTTATGTAACCATAACTTTAGTATATAATTGTTATATACAAGAGTATTAAAGTTATGGATAATAAACAAAAAGTCTGTAATAAATTAATTAAAGTTTGAGATCTTTAATTAAATATTACTAGTGCGGTCCACACACATTTAAAATGTAGTAATTTTATCCGAATCACTAATGTAGCGACATTATGGTGGACGAACTATATATAATATGATTATATAGGACTGGACCAGACGTAGTTTGAATTCTTATGTAAAATACTGTTGTTAATTAAGAATTTAAATAACGTCAACTGATGATCATATGCAGATTAAGCTTAATCATGAGTGATTATAAACTTCTGTTTGTGTTATTTTGTCATTTGAAATACTTGTTACAGTTTATATCAGGAATATGCTAAAAACCTATATTTTAATGGTATAGTGAGATAAACAGTTCGGAATATGATTTATAGATATGAAATCCATTCATTCCTAACGAAATTTAGAAAGAAAGTTCTTTTAAGGGTTAATTCTAGAATTGAATGGTTAGATCGCTCAATTTGTAATAATGTTACAAATTAACTATTCACTGGTGAATTAATGCTGTTTAAGGATAAAGCAATAATTAGAAAGATAAAACAGTAATTGACCTAACTCTAATTATGAACCATTTATGGAGGGTTGAATTGCATGTAGTGATTCAATCAATGGACTGCTCTAAGTTTTCTGAGTAAATTATATCTACAATTTCAAGAGTGCAATTCCAAGTTTTTAGTAGAATAATACTGGAATTAATAAATTGAATTAATTAATTAAAGAGTTTATTTAATTATTCAAAATTTATTAGAGTTTGAAATTGTAGGTCTATAGGTCCTCAATACCACCTCTTTCGTTATTACAATGAATAATTTAAAAAGGATTGTGTTATTACACAAATTGTTTGTCCAGACAATAGTTTTCAAATAGGTATATTTTATATTTGGATAAAATTAATTAATTAATATAGATAATATCTTATCCAAATATAATTAAATATTTAATTTAAGAAATTAAATAAATAAAATCTTATGGATAATTTTTGAAATTATCAAAAAGATTTTATTTTAATTACGAGTTTTTCTTTTTATAAAAGACTAAAAGTCCATTAATTTTGGAAGTCTAATAATGCTCAATTGTTGGGTATTATAATTAGGTCTCTTTATAATAGATAATAATTTATTTGATAACTGTTATAATAAGACTCATATAAAAATACGTAAAACACATAGAATATGTATATTTATTTTGTTTAGAGAAGAAAAAAATAGGAAGCTCACTCTTCCTCTCAATGTAGAACAAGAGACTTAGTTTGGAATCTTTTGGCAAAAGAAAACTTAGCGTGGATTTAGGTGATGCGATATTTCTATATCTTATAATTAAGCACAAATATACGCTAATTATAAGATGCTAAAACTGAAATTGGTAAGCCATGATATAGCTCTGAAAGGTATCCTAAAAAAAACAAAAACAAAAAGAATTGAAAAGCAACTGTGCAAAAAAAAAACACTTATATGAAAAATAAAATAAAAAAAATTCTGAATTAAAAATAAGAAAGATTGGTATTAATATTGGCAAAAATAAAATATTATCCCCAGCAACAGCGCCAAAAATTTCATGCGATATTTCTATATCTTATAATTAAGCACAAGTATACGCTATCGTAACAAGTAATAAAGGAACTTATAAAGTCGGATGTCGAACCCATAGGGATAATTTTTATTTTCTACCAAGTACTAAAATTATATATTTCTTATAATTATTCAGAAAAATCAAATCTTAATTTTGTAATAAATTTGAATAAAATAAAAGTGCAGAAAATAAATGATACAACTTAAATAAAATAAGAAAATAGCAATATAGAGAAAGCATGGGGTTAATTACTATCCTTCAATATGGTTTCTAAAGATTAATCCTTTTAATATTTATATCCTCAATTCTTATTATTGGTCAAGACACTAATATATTCACAAGCCTCTTCCAAGGTCATGCAAGTATATCATAATTTATCAAATACCTATATTCCTATGGTACTTGTAATAAATAAAGATTCATTAAGAATAAATCTTATTGACCATACATGCCAATTAGGTATATTCCTATCCTAATTCGAAACTTGCATATGCAACATTGAATGTTACTCTACAATCATGCATCAAATTATCTAGGTTTAAACACAATGATGCCTCTTCCGAGTTTATCAAAGTATTACTAAAGCAATCACAATATTGATCAAATATAATGAAGCATTAAGAACAAATAATTTGAATAATGAAGAATTGAGTTCAAATCAATATTAAAAAGATCCAACAATTAAGCTCACATATTGAGTTCAAGTAATAATCCTAAAATATAAATTTAGCTCATAATAACAAGAGAATTATGGCTGAAAAATAAAATAAACACGATACAATCAAAAGCAAACCAATATAGACATCAATTCGCAGTTGGTTGATACGCCAAAGATTCGCCAATAATCTCTTGCTTCTTTGAATTGCCCTTACTTCTCTCTCTAAAAATTGCTCTTCTTCAATGTGTTGTGGCTCTAAGAGCCCTAAGTTGTGTGTCCTTTAGGTCTGAAACGAGTGGCCTTTATATAGGGATTGATTGGAGTCTTGAAGTTGTATTTCTTTTAGGATTAGAAAAAATCGCACTGTTCACCGCTGCCGCGATTACTGTTCATCGCTGGGGCAACAATACTTAACACGGAGACACTGTTCACCGGGATACTGTTCATGAGTACTGTAGCTTATGGTTTTCCTTGTTTTTCTTAGATTTTCATCCCCAATTGCTCCATTGACTCCAAACCTACAAAATAACAATTAAACATATAAAATATCTAATATTCTTATTAAAATGAACAATTAATTAAGTTAAGGGAGTGAGAATAATAGATATAATTTACGCTTATCAAACTTCCCCAAACTTAACCATTTGCTAGTCCCCGAGCAATGAAAAGTAAAATCAAAGAGAGAATTTAAAGAGATTATACTTGACTCAAAATGAAATAAAAATTTAAAAATAAAATAAAAATAACATGCCAGGTTAGTAAAATAATCAAAATGATTGTCTCAAAAGCTGTTTAAATAGCACAAATCCTTAAGGTAGATAAAAAAAACTATTAACAATTCTAATTATCTTCATTTAGTCCCTCATTCTTCCTCAAAGATAATCACCATGTGTATGTGTGTACAAGCAGCAAGCAATAGTTAAAACCATACTTTGATTTACTTTATACTTTAGTTTGTATAGAAAAGATGATGTCTCGGTATTTGATTTGTATAATGACACTTCTATAGGCTTGTCTTTACTACCACTCTCCACTAATGTAGAAAATCATATGTCTAAGGATCTATTTAGGACTTTACTTAGCTTGTAACATAAGGTTAAGGTCAAAGTAGGATAAAATGATAAATATATGAAGTTCAAGTCACACTATGAACACTTAGACTTTATCTAGAAACCTCTTAATCTTCTTTTTCTTGTATTATTTTTTCTCCTAAACTTATTGTGTTTTCCATTTTTATTTTCAACCTTTAATTTTCAAAGAATTTCTTTTTTTTTCCCTTAAGTTGAGGGTATTTTTCTTTCTCTTTTTTTCTTTGAATTTTTTTTTTCTTTTTTTGAATACCCCCAAACTTAGATTGACAAATATCACACAAACTTATTTTTCTCATATCACCACAACTTTTTCCTTTCAAGAGTATTTCTAAGCAAATGCAAGTTTTATAGTGGTACGGGTAAATTTCTAGATAAATAAACTTTAAGTCTTGGGCATATAATGTGGTTAACCAAAGAATGGGTAATTAGGCTCAAAAAAGAGTATTAGGGATAAATATACAATAAAAGGTAAGCTAGAAAGGCTCAATCGATCCAAAGATGGCCTAACGTCATTTCCCTATTCATGTGTTTTCTAGGATTTCACCTCAAGTAGTAATTAAAGACAAGTTCTAGAGTGTCGATCTTCGAGACTGTGGTGTACTCCCTAAAGCATAAGTATCTTTATGTAATAGTTATAACTATTTATACTTATAAAGTGCTAAGAAAATGGTGATTATAAATAAGGTTGAACTTGTTCTTAAACTTAAATAACCAAAATTGTCTCAAGTATCTATCATTCCTATGGATTTGTAAAAAAAATAAATTCAACCATGTATTTTTTTTCTTATCATAGACTAATAATCATCTTAACAACCTAACAACAAAAAGTAAAAAAAAAAAAATTATCCTACAAGACAACCAATCAAATCATGCAGCAAACATAAACACAAGAAAGTATTTTCCACCCCCAAACTTAAATTAGACATTGTCCCCAATGTCAAAAAATAAACGTAAGAGTAATGAGAAACTCTCCAACAACGGCGCCAAAAACTTGATGCGAATGTAGTGTCTTTTGCTTTAGATGCTTGCAAATGCTCGTGCTGCTTTCCTTAAGTGTTTGACTTGCTGTTTTATTCTTAAAAAAAATAAACTATTATAACTGAAACTGAAAATAAGCAAATAAAAATAAAATTTACATGGGTTACCTCCCAAGAAGCGCATGATTTAATGTCATCGGCTTGATATCTTCGGTTTTGACTTATAGAGGATCAAACCGTATGTCAGCGATATCGCGCCTATGGAACTTCAATTTATGTCTAAGACCATTGCTATTCCTTTTCTTTAACTTCTATAGCTCCATGAAAATTCTTTGTAGAAACGGTCCCACCCTCTTTGATTTGAGCCTTACTAGAAAGATTTTAATATTATATTACCGGAATATTGCACCCCATTGGCCGGTATTAATCTACCTCTCCATTATCTTGCCATTCCCCTTCTTCTTTTTTAACTTGCACAATTTTGTATGAGTTTGTAGTTGAAGGGCTTCCATTAATTTTACTTTAGAAGGTGATGGTGGATCTTCAGGAATTACCATGTCAACCTTGAAACATTGAGATATATTATTGAAAAATTGCCGATGCTCAAGGTTCTTCTCTTAAAGTCTTTATGGGAAAGGTGGTTGTGGAATATATGGATTGTCTTTACTTTAAAATGCCACTAATTCCTTTTCTTCTGTAATTGACTCATCTTCTTTTGTCTTTGTTGCTCTATCCCTTTTCTTCTATAATTGACTCTTTTTCTTTTGTCTTTGTTGCTCTATCATGACTTTCTTTACTGTGAGACGTTTCAGCAGCTGTTGGTAGTTCTTGTTTAGCCTTTAAGATGATTGTTTGGCATTGCTCTTTATTTCCTCTTGGATTCTCCTCTATGTTATTGGTCAATGGGCCTTGTGGATGATTGTTTACTGATGTGGCTAATTGACTCACTTGCATCTCTAACATCCTTAAAGAGGCTGCTTGACTTTGAAGGAGGGAATCTACCTGCTTCATGTATTGCATAAACATCTTCTCTAGGCCTAGTTTCTCTTCAATCTGCTGTTGAGGTTGTGTTGGCATACTTTGAGGGTCTACCCAATCTGAAATGTAAAAGTTGGTGTATGAATTGTGCTGTTGTACTTGATAGTTCTCTATGTAGTGCATTGGCCATTTGGATGGTTCTCACCACAAAAATCACAAGTGATGAGTTGTCTCTTAATAGCATTAGCTCGAATGACATCTAAAGTTTTGGTCAACAGGTTGATTTGTGCAGCTAATAAGATAAGTGTCCCTTCATTATATGTGTTTGTAATTCTTCTTGGGGTTGTTCTCTCTACTGGCCATTGATAACTATTGGATGCCATCTCCTCTAGTAGGTCATATGCTTCGTCAGTTGACTTGTTCATTAGTGCTCCACCTGCTGCGACATCTATTATAATTCTCAATTGCCTCATTAAGACATTATAAAATGTCTGCACAAGTAACCACTTTGGAATTCCATGATGTGGACATCTCCTCAGCATATCTTTATACTGCTCCCAGGCTTCATAAAGTGTTTCTAAGTCATATTGCATGAAAGAAGTGATGTCATTCTCATCTTTGCTGTCTTGGTCGGTAGAAAGAATTTAGATAGAAATTTATGGGCCAAGTCATCCCATGTTGTAATTGATCCTGATGGTAATGACATTAACCAACCCTTCGCCTTGTCTCGAAGGGAAAAAGGAAATAGCCGTAATCGTACTGCATCATCTGAGACTCCATCGTATTTGAACAAATCATAAATCTCTAGAAAATTTATGATATGTTCATTTAGATCATCGTATGGATGTCCACTAAACTGAACTGAGTCTTTCAACATTCGAATTATTTTCGGCTGAATTTTAAAGTAATTAGCATTTATTATTGGTCGACATAAGCTAGATTGAATGCTGCTAATCATAGGGATTGAATAATCTCTAAAAGATCTATGTTCTCCCACTTGATGCTAAAACTGAAATTGGTAAGCCATGATATAGCTCTGAAAGGTATCCTAAAAAAAACAAAAACAAAAAGAATTGAAAAGCAACTGTACAAAAAAAAAACACTTATATGAAAAATAAAATAAAAAAAATTCTGAATTAAAAATAAGAAAGATTGGTATTAATATTGGCAAAAATAAAATATTATCCCCAGCAACAGCGCCAAAAATTTGATGCGATATTTCTATATCTTATAATTAAGCGCAAGTATACGCTATCGTAACAAGTAATAAAGGAACTTATAAAGTCGAATGTCGAACCCACAGGGATAATTTTTATTTTCTACCAAGTACTAAAATTATATATTTCTTATAATTATTCAGAAAAATCAAATCTTAATTTTGTAATAAATTTGAATAAAATAAAAGTGCAGAAAATAAATGATACAACTTAAATAAAATAAGAAAATAGCAATATAGAGAAAGCCTAGGGTTAATTACTATCCTTTAATATGGTTTCTAAAGATTAATCCTTTTAATATTTATATCTCTCAATTCTTATTATTGGTCAAGACACTAATATATTCACAAGCCTCTTCCAAAGTCATGCAAGTATATCCTAATTTACCAAATACCTATATTCCTATGGTACTTGTAATAAATAAAGATTCATTAAGAATAAATCTTATTGACCATACATGCCAATTAGGTATATTCTTATCCTAATTCGAAACTTGCATATGCAACATTGAATGTTACTCTACAATCATGCATCAAATTATCTAAGTTTAAACACAATGATGCCTCTTCCGAGTTTATCAAAGTATTACTAAAGCAATCACAATATTGATCAAATATAATGAAGCATTAAGAACAAATAATTTGAATAATGAAGAATTGAGTTCAAATTAATATTAAAAAGATCCAACAATTAAGCTCACATATTGAGTTCAAATAATAATCCTAAAATATAAATTTAGCTCATAATAATAAGAGAATTATGGCTGAAAAATAAAATAAACACGATACAATCAAAAGCAAACCAATATAGACATCAATTCGCAGTTGGTTGATACGCCAAAGATTCGCCAATAATCTCTTGCTTCCTTGAATTGCCCTTGCTTCTCTCTCTAAAAATTGCTCTTCTTCAATGTGTTGTGGCTCTAAGAGCCCTAAGTTGTGTGTCCTTTAGGTCTGAAACGAGTGGCCTTTATATAGGGATTGATTGGAGTCTTGGAGTTGTATTTCTTTTAGGATTAGGAAAAATCGCACTGTTCACCGCTGCCGCGATTACTGTTCATCGCTAGGGCTACAATACTTAACACGGGAGACACTGTTCACTGGGATTCTGTTCATGAGTATTGTAGCTTATGTTTTTCCTTGTTTTTCTCAGATTTTCATCCCCAATTGCTCCATTGACTTCAAACCTACAAAATAACAATTAAACATATAAAAAACCTAATATTCTTATTAAAATGAACAATTAATCAAGTTAAGAGAGCGAAAATAATAGATATAATTTACACTTATTAAACTTAATAGGTATATTTTTTTCCTATTAAGTTTTATTTATTTTAACATCAAAATCATATATTTGTAAGATCCTAAGATTAAAAGCATTTTTATCTGATGAAGATAAAGATTAAAGATTTTTTATTTTTTATTTTGCTGCATTATTAATATTAGAAAAAGCAACTCATAATGCCCAAGCTCTTAAGCTTTTTGTCCTTTTTATTTCATTTTTATCATTCAACCCAAGACTTTATGTCCTTGCTTGTTGAAAGCCCCACAGTCTTACTGTTAAAGCTTCGCTCGTCCTTTTTTGAGAATAACCTAAGCTTTGCGATACGCTCATTATACCACAATCCAAGTTTAGTGATAAACCTTGCTCACTGACAATCCAGGTGCAAATTGCACTTACTGATAGCCAAGTTCGGCCCACCTCACTTGGTAAATCCTTTGTTCTCGATTTCTCTTAAATTTAGGGTAAGCATCTGTTTAGCAGAACACTAAGCATATACAAATCCTAAAATTCTTTTAATTTTTATATCGAGAATATCTTTTTTGCATGCTCGATGGGACTATATTCTTGTATAACGGTAAGAACTAGACAAATGACAAAGAATAGAATTAGAAAGAATGATGCTAAATCATCAACAGCAACATCCCCACCACAAGTTTGAGATCCCAGCAATTTAGCACATGAAGGGGCAACTTTAGCCCATGCCGCAGAGGACTTGCTAAATCAACATATGGAGGAGATTCACTGCAATACTCTTCTATACCCTAAATGTACAAAGGTTAGTCACCTAGATCATGTAGGAGAATCAACAATTTGGCGCAACGCTCACAAATTAGATGGTCACAGTTTTTTGATCACTGATTGAGGATAACCAGAAGATAAGCTTATAGTATTCTAAAAAACCTCAAGTTGATGAGGTAGAACCAAGCAGAGTTGACATCTCTTCTACAGGGTCGCTCTAATCCTAAATTTCAAGAGCCTCGACATTACTAGATCGACCTACCATATAGCTCGGTCAATATCCTTAGGCAACCTAAGAGGGTTAAGTCTAAAAACTCATATGTCTACTACAACTACCGGGGCAGATTTTCAGTTATGATCAGACTAGTAACATGATCAATATAGGGAGTGTACACTAGGCAGTCTAAATAGATAGGAGCATTCTAGAAGTGGCATTACATAATATAGGGTTGACCTCAGGCCTATGGCACGCCCTTCTTGCTAGAAGCTATACCTTCATAGCATTGACAAACTTTTTCCTTTTCCAAAAGGGTATAAATCCCCGAATTCTTTTTTGTTTTTGGGCGAGCAAATATCACCACGTTTGAGCATATTTCCAAATTTACGGTTCAATATGGTAAGGCCAGCTCATTACCTTTCTACAAGTTGAGGTTATTCGGAAACTCCTTGACTAAAATGGTTTTCACTTGGTATACCAACTTAATGTCAAAATCGATCACCAATTGGAAGCAAATAGAAAATAAGTTCCATGCCGAATTCTACATATCGCTCTTAGAGGTCACTTTGGCTGACCTGGCCAGGGTCACTCAAATGTCAGGCGAATTGGTCTCGAAATGTATTGGTTGATTTAGGAAACTTTGGACGCATTGTTAGATGCGGATATCAAAGGCTAATTCAATCCCAATGATAGTCAAAAGTATGTCCTTCATTATGAGAGAATGCTTTGATGGACATCGCTTCAGAGATTTATATAAGTTGGCCACCCGGATGGCTAACTATGAACGACTTTAAGAGAGAAAGATCAGAAGTGGGCATATTACAAGAATTAGCTGGAGGTTGCTATAGTCTAGGCTAATTTACAAAGAGAATAAGACACGTTGAACTTTGATGAGGAAGTATATCTGGCTGAGGTAATGAATGGGGGGCCGTACGAGTGCCCAATATTGAAGAAGGTAACCCCTATAAAGAAAAAAAAGAAGTTCAAAAAAAACACCTAGATTGCCAAAGAGCATTTATTCAATCTATGAGAAGCCGATCAGATCATTGATTGGTTCTTGAAGGACAAAACATAAAGTTGTTCGAAGGTTACATCATCCATTTGATCAAGCAACGTGCATAGAAGGACTGTTGTAAGTGACACAACTTTTGACGACATAATACAAACAACTGCATTGTGTTCAGAAATAAAATTTTAGCAGTTGAACAATGAAGGCCACATTTTTTTGGCTCCAAGGGAAAGACTCCTCTTATAGAGACAGGCCTATTCCCAGCAGTAGAAGTAAATGTTGTTATACCCTTTACAAAGAGGAAGTTAGTAGAGGAAGGGTCGTTAACAGGGGTTTGGACCTCAGATAAGCCGAGAATAAAGATCCAAGTGAGTGACCCGGCTCTAGAGATAACTCAAAAAGAAAGGTGGTCACAATAGAGCCAACTCTAGGCGAAAAACCAACTACTAAGAAGGCGCTCCTGGTCTGCTCTTAGTGCCAGACCACTTTCCAAAAATTCCAAGGCGATTCGAAAGAAAGGCCAATTCTTTACCGGCCCATGCGAACTTTTAAACCTCAGGCTAACATGGTCGACTAATAAAAAGTTAATAAACCAAGATTAAGTATGTTTAATCACCTAGGAATGTGTTCTTATCCATAACTCGAGCAGACTAAGACTTAGAATAGGAGAATATAAAGGCGCAAACAACTAAGGTTTCTCAAACGTACTGTACAGAATCAGGGCGATGACTTAGAAACTAAAGAAATCATGGCCAAAATTAACTGCCTCAACAAAAAGCCCTATGGAAGTACAACACCAGAGGTTTCGTAGCCATATAGGCCAACTAGCAGAGGTTATAAATCCCAAAGAAAAATTTGGGTACCATTGAATAGAAAGGCTGACGAAAAATCACCAAAGATTCAGGGTGATCAAGATACCTAGGGTGACCCAGATGACCAGTTTGACCCTGAAACTTAGAGTGATCAGCCTAACCAAGAGAAATGAGGGAGAATGCCTTAAATTAGGCCATATACATGGTGGTCATGTTACTTGAGTTGTTTCAGTCAAAACCAGGGTAGTTAAAAACTCTAGATGATAATGTGGCAACATTTTCCACATCATAGAGGATGAACTAGATAAACCAACGTCACTAACTATAACTCATCGAGCAGAATATATGACCCAATACATTCAGCCACTTTACGTTAGGTTCGACCTTAATAGGGTCCCTTATAAAACTATTCTCATTGATAATTGGTCAAGAGTTAATATCATGCCTTTAAGGATGTTGAGGAAGTTGGAGATCAACAAAAGTGACCTAGAGTGCTCAGAGGTCATCATGACCGACTTTATAGGAAGAGAAACCCCAGCCGATGGATTTGTCACCCTTAGAGTCAAAATTGGCCATGTTGAGAAAGAGGAACCTTTCTATGTAGTCAATGTACTAAACGACTATAAAGTCTTACCTAGATGAGATTGTACTCACTTTAATAGAAGCCTGCCATCCATCATGCATAAGAGGATCTTCAGATGGTAACCAGACAGCTCGGTTAAAATAATTCATGCCAACCCAAAGCCATTTGAAAATGATGAATATATGGCGTTTGCCTAATTGTATATCCCTACTTTCACAACCACAATCCTAAGAAGGAATAGCATTGGCCGATATACCAAGGATACGGCTACAAAAATGGTGGTTGACGTCCGACAAGTCATTAAGGGGGAACTTGCTCACCCTACTACGGTCAAGACAGGTTAACCTTTAGTTTAATTGTTTGATGAATAGAGAAAAGATGCATACATCATCATCAACTGAGTATATTTATGAAGATGAGAAGTAAGCCCATAAATCGGCCACGAATGAAAACAAGCCCCAACAAAGTTGGATGATTACAACCCTAGTTTAAGATCAAAGAGATAAATTTGTGGGTTGCAGGAGAAAACAAGCCAATTTTCATCAGCAAATGATTAGATTTAGCTTACGAGTCTATACTGCTGGCAATTCTCAAAGAATTTAGTGACTTTTTTGCATGGGACTACACAGAAATATGAGGCCTCAACAGAGACTTGGTCGAGCACTGCCTGCTTATTAAGGATGGATTTCAGCATTATAGGTAAAATATAAGGAGGATGTTAAGGGACGGTGAAGAGAATATTGCCCAAGAAATCAAAAGACTACTCTGGGAAGGTTTTATTAAGCTGATAAACTACGTGGAATGATTGTCCAATGTAGTCCGAGTAATCAAGAAAAATAAAAAATTAAGGCTTTGCATAGATCTTTGTAATCTCAACATAGTAACCCCGAAGGATGAATACCCAATGCCCATAACCACTGTGCTGGTTGACTCGGCTGTATGTCATCAAGTTCTCAGTTTTCTTGAGGGGTATACTAAATATTCACTAAGAAGGCTGATGTCAATAAGGCAGCATTCTGATGCCCTGGAGCAATTGGAATATATAAATAGGTTGTCATGCCATTTAACTTAAAGAATGTCGCGGTGGCCTATCAATATGCCATGAACACCATATTCCATGATATGATTGGTCAATTATTAGAGGTGTACATTGATGATGTGGTGATCAAATCAAATTTAGAGGATCAACACTTAGCCAATCTATAGACAACCTTTCAGAGGATGAGACTACATCAGTTGAAGATAATCTCATTAAAGTGCGCATTTGGAGTATCAAGTCACTTTATTAGTTTCTTGATACACCAATAGAGGTGGAGATATACCAAAATAAGATTGGGGCGATTGTAGATGCACATGCACTAAGAACCAAGAAAGAATTTTAGCAATTGATTGGAAAAATAAATTTTTTAAGGTGATTTATTTTGAACTCTGTTGGTTGACTCCATGCATGGTCGCCCTTACTTCAGCAAAAAAATGGAGAAGACTTCAAGTAGACGACCCACCACTAATAAGTCTTTGAAAAGATCAAGAGGTATTTGTTTGCGGAATTATACATATGCGAATTATAACTGTAAATGCATGGGTAGTGACCAAGTAATAAAGTGATGAGTGAGTATCATTTCTATGAGGATTATGTCATAAATTGATGCTTAGTACTATGATGTTGATAACCTTAAATTTATCTAGGCAAATTGATTTAATTGCAATAACTAAGGAAAATTAAAATAACTCAAACTTAGGGATTAGCAAAGCAAGAAAATGATAATCTTGCGAAATTGTGAATTTATAAAAATAGGTTCCTAAAGTATTGATTTCATTTTATTCTTCTTGTATGCCTTCTATTTAGCAATTTTATTCAATTCACTAATCTCATTACCTCTCCCGAGCATCAAATGAGATACTATGCATACAAATTCAAGTTGATATCCCTATCTAACTTGCTACTGATGAACACTTAAAAATGCATATTTGTTAAGAGTTTCAATCATCATTTCACATTTAGAATACTACTAATTTAATCATTTTTGTAGTTTTAAGTCAGAATAAATGTTGTCCTCAATTTGTGATTAATGGATATTTTTGCGCAGGTTTGGTAAAATGAACATAATGCTTAATCTAAAATTTGAAATGAAGAAATTCTTAAACTTAGAAAAGCATGAATTAATCCTACACAAAGTTGATTAACAAACCAAAAGCCCAAATCCAACATATCTGGATCGAAATTAGTACACAACAGAACTGAACTGCAAGCAACACTTAGCCTAATCCACCTTTGGTATTTGGACCGTATTTCACAAAATACGTATCTAATTAGTATGATTATAAAAGATATGGAAATATAATTCAATTATATGCAACTTTTTAGTTGAGTAAAATGTACAATTCAGTTAGCTTCATAGTAAAAAAGGCATTGCAAATTAGGTGGAAGGTTTGCTAGCCAACAATTTTGCAAACTTAGTTATATGTGAATAGTGCCCATACATTTGCCTATTTAAAGACACCGTTGGCTGAGGGCATGGAGCTATCTTTTATCATTTTGTAATCTTTAGTTCACTTTTTATGTTATTCTATTTTCTCATGTTATGTTGTTCTAAACTCTTAGCTAAAGCTAAGAGGGAAACACTTAATAAAATTGCAGTCTTGTTTCTTTAATCCTATTTTTGTGCTTCAATGTTTATGGTTATTTTCAAATGTTTTGATTTATCATTTATGAAAATTGTTTTAGTTTTATTGAAGCCTTGATTCATTATAAACTAAAGGCACAATGAATGCTTGAAAATATCTTTTATATATCAACAACTTATTTTTACAAATGATTTTTTTTAAACACTTGGAAAGCCTTTCTCAAAAGAGTAAGAAGGATCAAAGGAACCATACTACAACTCAAGTAAGTTTGTAAAGAAGGATCAAAGGAACCATACTACAACTCAAGTAAGTTGTAACTCTAATGACTTGGTGGTCTTTTAATTGATTTAACAATTTATATTGGGTAATCCCTTCTTTTAAAATAAACTAATATTTCTCCATCTTTGGGTATAATACATTATTATTCTTGAACATTTATAAACAACCTTTTCTCTTGGTGATCACTCCCTACGGATACGACACTCAGACTCATGAGTTAAATATTATAATTAAGATACCCTACACTTAGGTAAAACAATATTTAAGTTCTAGCAAGGTTTTGGCATCGTTACCCAAAAGTGAAATTAACTAACAATAATTAGTTTTTATTTTCATGGAAGGCTAAGCCTCTTACCTTGCTTTACTTTATTTATTTATTTATTTTTATTTTACTATGGTAGGTTTTACTTGATGATTGGCTTTTTCTATCTAATAAACTATGGTTAGCTTTTTTATCTTATTTACTTTTATATTTTTTTCCTTTTTCTTATTTATAACATTTGTTATTATTTCTTTTTTTTTTCTTTGTATCAATGGTTGGTTTCGGGATACTACATCTCATCATTTGGTGAAAGGTAATTTCAAAACTTTCTTTGATAGTTTATTTGATTCTCCTTCGTCTTCTCATTCTTCATCAAACACATCACACATTATGGCCGATAATAAAAGTGTTCACGAAGATCATAATAATGCACTCATCCAAACAATGCATGAATACCCACAACCTCCTCATAACTTTACACCCTCATGCTTTATTTTTCCCTTGAATGCTAATAACATCATATTTAAGCCTAGAATGATTGCCTTGATTCTAAATTTTTATGGATTAGAATTGAAATGCCCATTTTTGCATTTGAAAGAATTTGAAAACGTTTATAGCATATTTAATGACCAAGGTGTTTGGATCTGTGCTTACGTGTTATCCCATTGATGTATGAATATTTTATTTTATAATATTTATATAGTAAATTTTATTAAATCGCTAATTTAATTGATTAAATGGTACAGTATTTGTTACACTACAAACATTGTAAGATCTGAAGGAGTTCAGATTAGCCTAAAGGAGTTTAGACCAGCGCTAAAGGTTAGTAATGCTGAGAATTATAATTGCTTACAGTTAGGACCTTATTTAATGGGACATAGACCCAAGATTACACCAGTAATAACATAGTTGCAAAGAGTTGCAATAAGTGCTAAGAAATGTTATATTCAAGTCTGTCGGTGAAACCCTTTCTAAAAGACCAATGTATACTAAACCTAGATAGTCTAGATGGTTGTTTTTAACTGACTATGGGCATATTAAAAGTTTGTATAGTATACAGGTATTCAGTATGGATTGAATACTAAACAGGCTCATCGAGGACCCTAATAGACATCCCATGAAACTATCAGTGGTAGGTCCTCTCGAGTTAAGTAGTGTACGTGGTCTTTTGACCTGGGCGCCACTGTGGACTTGTGAGTGATCCACCATGATTTGGTTCCACATATGTAAGAGATCTTTCATGGTTTGACCGCTATGTATCGTTGGGTATAGTTCGATGCGTATAGAGTTCGGTGTACATAGATATGGAATCTGTCAGCTCAAATGGGTGAGTTGCATATTCGGATGCTCCGAGACTGTATCTCAGAAAGACTTATGGCTATAAGCAACAAACCCAGGAAAAGAGTTTCCAACAGGATTAAACAATATCGCAAAGGTGTTCACGTTTATTGTTTATCGAGATACATGTCTTGACATGAGTTCACGAATGAGCATGTGGGGATTTGATGTTGATGATCTATATCTCGGCTCTTCTAGGATATAAATAGCGCTAGGATTATATATATGCGCAATGACCTCAACTTATATGGTCTACTGCACTGATTTGTAATATCTATGACTTATGCGTAGGGCATCGATCTCAGACTCACGAAATAGTTCCATTTGACAAATCAAACGTAGACCTAGCGAGTCTCGCAATGTGAAGTGTACTTGTTGTACAATAGGGTAGCGCATGGGATTAAATAGTTCAATCTAGTAAATTCCAGCAAATCGGACATCTGCTTCAGTTTCCCTCGGGCCATACACGTGTCAAGACTTAAGAGTTAAATACCTCAATTAGTTAACAATAGTTATTGACCAATGGGATATTGACACATGGCGCATTGTAAGCCTATCATTGTTTGACTTAAAAATTACCAAAATGACCTTACTTATTGGACAAGAAAGATCATTATTTTATTCATTAAAATATTTATTTAATAAAATAATTATAATAGTAATATATGATATTATTATTTTATTAAAGTCAAACAAGTATTATTTATAACAATAATACACATGTGTTGTTATATTTAATCTGATTAAATAAAACAAATAAAAACATGAATGCATGGCTTGTAAGATGTAAGCCCAAAAGGTGTTGAACAAGAAAGAAAATTGTTTCCTCTTCTTCTTAACATATCCAGCCAACACAATGTTAGGCTTTGTTTGTTTAATGTAAACTTATCAAGGACAAGAGCAAATTATCAAATGAATTGTGGGACTATTATGTGTAACTCAAGCAAGAGGGAATTTTTTCCTCATTTGTTCACAAATCTGGCCATATACATCCATGAACTTGTTTCATTTGTTTTATTATGAATAAAGAATTGAAACAAATCAAAATGGCTTAAGTGGTGTATGTCATGCATGGTAGGCTATGCTTTGTCTACTAAGAGGGAAAATGGAGCAACAAATATAATGAGCAAAAGTTGCTCATTTGTGAAATAAAGCAAGACACGACAAGAAAGACAAAGAGAGAAAAGCTCTCAAAATTCCAAAAGGTAGATAAGTTCAAGTGTTGAACCACTTCTACTCTCCCCTTTCTTTTTAAGTCCAAAAAGTACTTAAGTGTTAGACAACATTGTTTAAGAGTTAAATATAGGATTCAAGTGTTGAATCCCATACTAGAATGGCTGTCATTCTAGGCTCCCCAAGCCCAATGTGTTAGAGAACAAGAATTGTGAACGAGAATACTTCATTGCGATTCTCCGGTTTGAAGAAAATCTAAAGGCTTGCCAAGGTAATACATTCTCAATTCAATGTAATTCACATTTATGAGATACATGTAAAATTTATTGTATTTATTATTAGAAAGTTAGATTTTTGGTAGTTCCACTGCATTATATTATGTATGAGATACATTAGAAATGCATGTATTAAATGATAGATGCAATGCCCACATGAATACACCCTTGGTTTAATTAACTCTCATAAATGGTATCAAAGCAAATTGAGTTGATAATGGGTGTTTTTTAGTGTAAAATTGTTGTTAGTGATGTTTTAGTGCTCAAATGGTGCATTTCAAGCTATTAAAATGGGTATACCAAAGGTACAGGCACCAAAACACCGCAGCACTTAGGCCTCCAAGCCCTAGCGCCGCAGTGCCAGGCACAAGGCGCTGCGACACTAGAGGTGTGACCTTCATAGCCGCAGCACTGGGTCATGGGCACTGTGGTGCTCATACTCTATTTTGGGCATTGGGCTATACCCCTCGGTATTGCTAATTTTATGAACCTAGCACCGCAGCGCCGACAACACTAACTCTAATAATATTTTAAATTGTTTAAAATATTTTGTTTATCATGTGGGGGTTTATGAGATACAATGATAAGAGTTATCAGTTTGTATTAAAAACTAGGATCATTTTTCTGTGTTGATAATCACAATGGGAGTCCTACTAGTGGGGGCTAGTTGGGATTATACAAAAATTGATGTCTAATTGATAATTACCTCCTCATAAGGTGGGGATTAAATCTTTGAGTTAAAAATCTATCTTAATCAGATTGAATACTGTAACATTATGAGATAATATTTTATAATGATCCGCTTTGTCAATACGGTGTTAGACAAGTCATGTCGGTCTTGTCCCAAGATTGCTACAGTGTGAGGGATTTGGTTGGTATGATTTAGACTATGTCGGTTAAACATGAGATGAGGTAAATATATGTGAAAGTATTACCTTAGATCGCTACAGTGTACGGGTAGTACCAGTAGTATATATTTAATATTTAACAAGTTAATCTGAAATGCACTTACCAAGATCGCTGTAGTGTGAGGATAAGGCGTATTTAGGATCATGAGTAAGAGTTGCATAAGATGCAATTGACAAGAGTTTTCTACCCGTTAGGTTTACAGAGGCTAAGATCACTACAGTGTGCGGCCCAAGTCAAATGCCAATGGGGTTTACTTCTCACTGTATAGTTTAAATAAGTTTAAACTGTTGTTATGTCGTTTCAAGATATTAAAGGGACTATGTAAAGCAGTGGGAGGACGTTTTAAATTAAAAATGTATAAATATTCTTATACCCATGATTTAAAACGTTTTATTAGCGATTTAATAATTTTTTCATATTCTGCTGACATCTCCTATTTCTTAGTTTTGTCTTATAAAGCAGTAATTGATAAGGGCAAATTTATTATATATTTTCTCATATTTTTATTATTGATATTTTAGGATTTTATGAGAATAGATGGCTATTTATGTGCTTTATTGTTAATTGTAGGGACTTGAACGAAATGCAAAGTTTCCAAAATTTGAGTCCAGCGCCCCCGCGCCATAAGAATATCGCCCCAGCGTCATAAGAATATCGCCCCAGCGTTGGAATAGTGATCGAAATTAGAAAAATGACCTGTTTAAGTCGCGTCTGGCGCTCCAGCGCCGAAAAGTCACCGCGCCAGCGATGTTCAAGCGCCCAGCGCTATCAACATACCACTCCAGCGATGAAGCCGTTTTCATGCAGCACCCCAGCGCTAAGATCCCACTGCTCTAGCGGTGATAGCTTTTTCACGCGTCGCCCCAGCGACCACTGCATAGCGCGCCAGCGGTAATGCGAGTCCTAGTCCGACGAGAATTGAGATTTTCAAACTCATATCAATTCCTATAAAAAGCCACTCGTTTCCAGCCTTCAAAAAAGAATCCAAGACGACCCAAGAGCACCAAGAATACAGAGCACGAGTCTTGGAGAGCAATAGGAGCTTAATTGAAGCAACTTTAGAAAAGAGATACAAGACGTTCTTCGGCATCAAGAGTTCTTAGGCAGCACAATTAAGAGCAATTCGACATCTATATCGGTTTGCTAATAATTGTATTATGATTTATAATTATTTTTACTGTTATTCTCTTGTAGCCATGAGCTAAACTTGTTTTCTAGGGTTAATACTTGAACTCAATATGTGTGCTTAATTTCCATATCTTTCGAATATTTAATAAACTTAGTTCTTTGATATTCAAATTACTTGATCTTAATGCTTCAATATATCTGGCCAATATATGGTGAATGAGTTGGTAACATTATTGATAAACTCGGAAGAGGAATCATAATATTTAGACCTAGGTAATTTGATGCATGATTGTAGAGTAACATTCAATGTTGCATATGCAAGTTTCAATTTAGGATAGGAATATACCTAATTGGCATGTATGATTAATAAAACCTAATCTTAATGAATCTTAATTTATTACAAGTACTATAGGAATATAGGTATTTGGTAAATTAAGGTATACTTGCATGACCTTGGAAGAGGCTTGTGAATACATTAGTGTCTTAATCAATAATAAAGACTAAGGGAGTTAAATATTAGAAGATTAATCATTAGAAATCATATTGAGGGATAGTATTAATCCTAGGTTTTCTCTACGTTGCTATCTCCCTATTCTCTTTGCATTGTGTTTTTATTTTTATATTTGCTACATTCATTCTTAGATTTTTATTTTTCTGAATAATTATTAAGAAGACATAATTTTAGTAATTGGTTTAAAAGAAGAATTTATCCCTGTGGGTTCGACATCCAACTAATTAGTCCCTTTATTATTTGCATACGATAGTGTATACTTGCACTTAATTCTATGATATAGAAATATCGCATCAGTAATCACCTCAAGTAATCTCTTAGCATGCATACTAGATGCACACCAGCTCAAAGTGCTAATAACTTTTTTGATTGGTACATGAATCTCAAAATCGTTCTGGAGTAAAACAATTTAGGATATATTATTAACTAGAAAATGCCCAAATGTGTTTCTGAGGATGCCACCGAGTAGGAAAATGTGGCATACCAAAAAGGGAAGGATGATGATTTAAAAGTTAAATCCTACATCCTTACCTCTATGTCCACTAAGCTGTTGAGTATGTCTGCATAGACAGTGCTAGCAGCATCATGCTCCACTTGAAGGAGCTCTTTGGTGACCGACAACAAGTTAAAATTTATACGGTTGCCAAATCTCTCTTTCAAGCCAGACTGTCTGAAGGGAGCCCAGTGAGTTCTTATGTCCTTAAGATGATAGGATTAATCGAGAGGCTTGAGAGCATGCAAATTTTATGAACAATAATTTGGGGAACAACTTAATTCTCCTGTTGCTGCTCGAGTCATTTGTACAGTTCATCATAAACTTCAATATGCAAGGTATGACCCCTACTTACGCTGATCTCTATAATATACTTAAGACAGCGCAGGAGGACATGAGTAAAGAGGGCACAGCCTTCTATGTCCAGGGTGCTTCATCTTCCACCCGAAGGCTTCTGCGAAGTTCAAAAAGAAGATGAAAAAGAATATGAAGCAAACACCCACGGTGATAGATATCCAAACCACAAAAGAAGCCAAAAGCAAAAGAAAAGTGTTTCCACTACAACGAGGATGGGCACTGGAAAAGAAACTGCCCCAAAATACCTTGCCATTGTGAAGAAGACGCCCACAGGCATATGCTTACCCATTCTTGACATTTCTTTAGCATTTGAGGCTAGTGCAGGCTGGGTATTAGATACTGCATCTCCTTCTCACATCTGTAATGTGTTGTAGGGTCTGAAGAACATTAGATGGTTGCAGCTGGGTGAGTGTATGTTGGGCTAGTGGATGTGTTCACAGTTGATGTGTTCATAACAAAAGTCTCTCCAAAAATATTGTTGGTTCAGAGTTTAGATTGTATTTGCTTAAGTTGGGCTAGTAGATGTTGCCTAGTCCATTTAGCATAAATTGCAATGGGCTTTATTGTTTATTTATTAAGACTTCTTTTTAATAATTTATCTGATGTTGTGTTGAATTTAAATTTTTCTTTAGTGTTATTTTTTTTTTGTGGAGAAATAAAAAAAAATGGATCATTAAAGTAAGAGACTTTATATCTTCCAAGCTCATAAAACTACTTTAAATACCAAATAAGCAACTCTTATTTTTACCTTTATGTTAAGGGTCTGTCTGTTTTTTGATTCAATGCTGAATATGGCTCAATTTTATTTATTCAACTATTAAGTTTACATATTTCTATTGGATCGATTAAATTAGGGTGTATGCATGTGTAATTGTGTTCATTGTATAAAATACGTATCTCATACATATTTATACGCAGCAGAAAAATTAAAACATATAATAAACACAATTAATATTTTAATCAAATGAATATATATTAAGGGTTAAGAATTCACCGATTATAACTTTTCTCAAAAGTTATTTAGGAGTCTGCCTGGAGTGCAACTTATTGGCAGTTCTAATCACCAACTAAGTAAGCTTTATAAGGTAGAACATCAACTTCAAATCCAGCATTGGGTTTAACACTTAAACCCTAAACTATATGTTTACCATTGATCAATTCTTGATTAATAAAATAATATCTTAAATTACTTTTAATGGCTAGGCTTTTAGAGAATAATATTACTAGTGATTTCAACTCTTGAAATCAAAGATCAAAGAAATATTTTCTTTTCAATTTTTTCTTCTCACTTGGCCGGTCATTTCATGCAATTTTTGTCAAAGCAACAAAACCAATTTCATTGTTTTTTAAGCATCACACGTTTCACACACAACACATATCTATATATGTCTTAAATATATAATATAATAATCATAAATATATATATATACTTGGCCATAAAATATATATATTATTATTATATTATATATATACTTGGGCACCAAGTATATATATTAATATTATATTTATGAATATAATATATTATTATATTATATAATAATTTTTTTTTGATTATTTAACTTTTAAATAATCAATGGGTAAACTCAATCAAAGGCCCACATATGCCTTGTGTTAATGTACAATTAGTAAATAATAATTTTTAACTAATTAATGTATTTAAAACTTAAATACAAACACGTGCACATTCTGTGGTCATGCTAGATATTATTGGACTAAATAATTCAATCTAGTACCCTATCCTAGTGTATAACGAGTACACTTCATATTGTGAGACTCCCTAAATCCACACCCAATTCATCAAATGAAATTATTCCATAAGTCCGTGAATAATACCCTACGCACACGTCACAGATATTACAAATCAAAGCGTTGGACCACACAAGTTGAGGTCACAGTGTAGACATATAGTCTTTCCATTATCTATATCTTAGATGTGCGGTGATATAGATTAGCACTGTAAAATTCCCATAAGCTCATCCATAAACTTATTTGCAGACTTGTATCTCACTGAACAATATATGCAAACTCTTTACTATATTGTTCGACCTTGTGGAAGCTCCTTTTCCAGGTTTATTGCTTATGGCCATAAGACTTTCTGAGATACAATCTCGAAGTATCTGGATACATAACTCTCTTATGTGAGGTGCCGGATCCCATATCTACGCACAGCAAACTCCATAAGCATCAAACAATCCCACCATGACGCTCAGGTCAGAGGACCATGTATACTACTTAACTCAAGAGAACCTTCTATTGACGGCTACATAAAATGTCTATTAGGGCCCTCGTGAGTCTATTTCGTACTTAGGCCTTACTGAGTACATGTATGCCTATACAAGTTTGAAGCTCATGGTCAGTTAGGAATAACCATTTGTACCCTATAGATATAGATATCCATTGATCTTATATGAAAAGGCATTTACTGATAGACTTGCATTGGTGAAAATAGATCATGAATATAATGTTTGGAAATATACTTGTATAATTATATTTCCTAGCACTCGATTGCAACTCTTGCCACTACGTCATTACTAGTATATCCTTAGGTCTTTGTCCCGTTACAAACAAGGGTCTAATGTAAGATTTAATATCCTAACACAAGCGTACGTTATCTTATCAAATAATATAGGATTTTAAGTCCAGATATCGATCCCACAAGGACTATGTGATCTAAGTCTATAAATCAAGTACTAAAATTGTACCTACTTAACTCTTATTTAGAAAATCACAATCTAAAATTTAATTAACTAATCTACATCTATAAATTACACTAAACAAAAGCAAAAGATAGAATTCTCAAATAAAGATAATCTAGGGTTTTGACTTGTCCCATAATATTTTATTGGAATTATTAACCACTTAGTTTATCCCTTAATACCAATTGATTGGCTTAGACACTAATCTCATCACAAGTCTCTATCAATGGTCAAGTGACTATATTACATATTCTAGCAATCACCTATATGTCTATGGTAATCAAATCATAATGTAATTCATTAAGATCAAGTCTAAATTATACCATACATGCCACCTAGGTATATGTCTATCCTAGATGGAACTCTTAGTTGTTACCCTATGATCATACATCAAACTACCCTAGGCTAAACACATGAATCCCTCCATCGAGTTCATAATGGTTCCATAATTATTCAAAATATTGATCAGGTATAATGAAAGCATTAAACTCAAATAGCATGAATCAATTATAATAATTAAGTTCATAAACTAAGAATCAATGAAATTCAACTACATACTAAGTTCACATAGTTAAACCCTAGATGAACAATTCAGCCCATTACAAAATCAAAAGTATCTAACAAATTCATAAAGATCAACAACAATAAGAATATAATGATAAAGAAAGAGAAGAAAAACTAGTCAAAGTGACTCCTTGATGTGCTTCTTGCTCAATCTTGACTTGAAGCTTAAATATTGATCTTGGTTCTTCAATCTTTAGCTTTAATTTTTGATTTTGTATTGTAAATTCTTTCACTAAGTTTTTGCCTCTTTTCTTTTTTTTCTCTCTTCATCTCTTTCCTTTAATTAGGGTTTTTTGGCCTTCTATTATAGGTTTATGTCATCAAATTAAGGTTAAACATCAAATCCAAGTCAAATTATGATTACTGTTCACGAACACTGTAGCAAAACTATTCATACGACTGTTCACTGCCACTGTTCGAGAGCCGCAGAGATGAATCCTGGGCGTGTGGCGCTGAGATACTGTAGCAAAATCACTGTTACTCGTTACTGTAGTAATTTGATATTTTTGACTTATTTTTATTAGAGTTTTGACCTTATTTACTCCATTGACTCAAAACCTATAAAAATAATAATAAAATACAACAAAAGCCAAATATTCTTTATTTCTACGAACAAATATTAAGGTTAGAAGATAGAAATATTAGACTTAATTATCCCCTATCAGACTCCAACTCCTTACAGTTCACTGATCCTTATAACCTACTAACTTTTAGCATTGATAATTCTCAGTATTGTTAAATTTTAGCCTTAATCTAAACTTTTTTAGACTAGATCTGAACTTCTTCAAATCATACAATATCTGTAGCTTTATAAGTATAGTACCATATAGTTAAAAGTAATTAGCGATTTAATAAAATATACATCGAATAAATATCAAATATTCATACAAATAGGGATAGCACGTAAGCATAACCTTAACAATCTCTCACTTGCTTTAGTGCCATTCATAGTGATATCTAATATTCATAGAATTTACGTGTTTATCAAACACCTTTGGAGTTAAGGCCTTAGTAAATAGGTCTGCTATATTATTTACAAAATCTATTCACAAATAATTACATCTTCTCTAACCAAGATCTCTTTAATTATGTAGTTCTTCCACTTTACATGCTTAGACTTCTGGTGTGCTCTTGGCTCTTTAACTTGTACTATGACCCCATTATTGTCACTGAATAATGAGATAGAATCCTACAAACTTGAAATTATTCCAAGCTCGGCGACAAACTTGCAAATCCATACTACTTCTTTCATTGCTTCTGAGGCGGCTATATACTCTACCTCTACGATGGAATCGACTATGGACCTTTACTTGGTGCTCTTCTAACTCACTATGGCACCGTTAAGAGTAAACATATACCAAAATGTATACTTTCTATCATCTAGGTTAGACTAAAAGTCTGAATTTGTGTATCCTTTCACTTGTAAATCATCACTTTATAAATGAGAAACTTATTCTTTGTACCCTTAAGGTATTTCAAGATATGTTTGACTCTCATCTAATGGCTGTCACCTGGATCAGACTATTACTGGCTTTTAACACTTACTGCCATACTGATATCTGGTCTCATGCACATCATAGCATACATCAAGCTTCCAACAACTGATGCATATGGTATGTTAGACATTCTAACTCTTTCATCTTTCGTTTGAGCAGACATTCTCCTCGAAAGATGAACATCATGTCTAAAAGGTGCATTAACTATCTTACAATTAGTAAAGTTGTACCTTGAATCCATACTGCTTTTTTTGCTATTTTTGAGGCAGCTATGTACTCCACCTCTGTGGTGGAATCAGCTATGGACCCTTACTTGGTGCTCTTCCAATTCACTATGGCACTATTGAAAGTAAACATATACCTAGATTAGACTTTCTATTATCTAGGTCAGACTAAAAGTCTAAATTTTTGTATCCTCTTACCTCTAAGTCAACATCTCCATAAATGAGAAACTTATCCTTTGTACCCTTAAGGTATTTCAAAATATGTTTTACTGCCATCCAATAGTTGTCACCTAGATTAGACTAATACTGGCTTGTAACACTTACAGACATACTACTATTACGTCTCATGTACATCGTAGCATACATCAAGCTTCCAATAGCTAATGCATAGTATGTTAGACATTTTAACTCTTTCATCTTTCATCTAAGGAGACATTCTTCTTAAAAGATGAACACAATGTCTAAAATGTGCATTAGCTGTCTTACAGTTGGTAAAGTTCTACCTTTTCAAGACACTTTTGATGTACGATGATTATGAGAGTCCTATCAGCTTCTTAACTTTATCTCTATAAAGCTTTATACCCAGTATATAGGAAGCCTCTCCTAAATTCTTCATGGAGAAATTTTTATTTAAATAACTCTTGACCGACTGTAACATACAAATATCATTCACAATGATCAGTATGTCATCAACATAGAGCACTATGAAGACCATCATGGTCCCACTGACCTTTTTATACACACAAGCTTCATCTTCATTTTTGCTAAAATTAGACTCTTTGATTACCTCATCAAAATGATGATTCTAGCTCCGGAATATTAACTTAAGTCCATAAATGGACTTCTTCAGCTTGCAAATTAGACCAAAAGCTTAGCTAGACATAAAACCTTTAGGTTGTTCCATCAATATCTGTTTCTCAAGGTATCCATTCAGAAACGCTGTCTTCACATCCATCTGCCAAATCTCAAAGTCATAATATGCTCCAAAAGACAACAAAATCCTAATTGACTTTAGCATCACCATTGGAGCAAATGTCTCCTCATATTCGATGCCAAATCGCTTAGAATAGCCTTTTGCTACCAGTCAGGTCTTGAAGGTCTCTACCTTCCCATCTGGCCCTCACTTCCTCTTATAAACTCATTTATAACCAATGGAAACTATTCCTTCAGAAAGCTCAACCAAGTCTCAGACTTAATTCTGATGCATATAGTCAATTTCAAATTTCATGGCTTCTGTCCATTTTTTTAAATCATTGTCTAACATCGCCTCTCTATAAGTTAAATGATCATTTTCTTCTATTAAAAAAACTTTAAGTGCACCTTCAGGCATCTGACTAATTTAATAGGTGACTTAGACATCCTTTCGTACCTATGTGGAAGGTGCATCAAAGGTATACTACTAGTTTGAACTTGAGTTTCCACCCGTGGTTCATCTGATTCATGATTAACTTCATCAAGTTCAATCTTTCTACAATTCCCGCGATCCATAGGAAACTGTTTCTTTAGAAAAGTGACATTATGATAACAAACACATTTTGTTCATTGAGATCATAGAACAGATATCTTATAGAATTCTTAGGATATCCAATGAACCTATACTTATACCTCGTAGTACAAGTTTATCCTGTTGTACAACTCTTACGTAAGCAGGATAGCCCCAAATCTTTAGATACTTAAGATTTACTTTTTAACCCTTCATCATCTCATGTGGAGTGGTAGGAACAGTTTTGGATGGTACTTCGTTCAATATGTGAGCAGCCATGTTAAAAGCATAACCCCACAGGTATTTTGGAAGATCAATAATGCTCATCATCAATTGGACCATATCCAATAAAGTCTGATTCTTTCTCTTCGAAACACCATTCTGCTGTAGAGTATCTGTAAGACTATACTAAGCCAGAATCTCATTCTCCTTCAAATAATCTAAAATATAATACCCATTTATTAACTGATACTCAGCTAATAAAATATCACTTACATCATATAAATATAAGGAACTATTTTTAATGTTTATATGATATCCTTAATTGTCAAGTACAGAAGGGATACAACCTATCTAATGATGTTAGGCACATAATAACAACTATATAATACAACTGTTCTATTACGTGGGAGAAGTAGTTCAAAATGTCGAACAACTTAGAACTCTAGGAAATCCCCATTTTCTACTATAACATCACTTCTCTAGGCTGTAACATTCTAGTCTATCTTAATCCCTACAACATATTGCAGATGTGAAAAGAACAGGCTGTTGGTGGATCTAATATACGTATGGTTGTATGCATGTGCAATTGTGTCTATTGCCTAATATACGTATCCTATACATATAATACACGACGAAAGCGTAAAATTAAATAATAAATACAATAAATAAATATATTAATCACATTAATATATTAAAGAGGTTGCGAACTCATCTTAACGTGTAACATTATACAGTATTTCCCTAGAGTCCGCATGGAGACCAACTTGTGTGCAGTTCTAGTTACCAACTTGGTGTGCTTGGTGAGTTAGAACAGCAGCCCTATACGCAGCACTGGGTTTAACTCTTAAACTCTAAAATAGTCGAGTGTGTTTTCATCCTTTTCTCCAAAAGGATAAGAAATAGAGAGTTTGAAGCAATCCACCATTATTTCAATTGGAAGCATAAAAGAAAAATGAAACAATTTTTTTTTTCCTTTTTTTTTTCTTCTTCCTTCCCACGGAACCATTTCTTTTTCTTTTTCTTCTTCTTCTCCTCTCCATTTCCATTTCATCTCTCGGTTATAAACACACACACTTTACATTCATAAATCTCACTTTATATATATTTAATATATTATAAAATAATAATATAATATTAATATAATATATTATATAATATAAAATAATAATATAAAATTATACTAATGGGTGGCAATTATTTGACCCCAAAATATAATATTATTATATATAAAATATCATATAATATAATATAATAATATAATATATAATATAATAAGAGAGATATTTTGATTATTTAATAATTAAATAATTAAAGTGTGGTATGACCATTTTGCCCCTCATAAATAGTTACCAAATCTACCCTAGTGGGTCCCACTAAACCCGCACTTGGGTAAACTCAACCGAGGGTCTACAATGCACCATGTGACATTATACAATCAGTAAATAACAATTATTGACTAATTATTGCATATAACACTTAAATACAGACACTTACGCATTCCTGTGGTATTGCTAAATATTGCTAGATTAAACACTTTAATTCGGAATGCCGTGTCAGTACTCAACGAGTACACTCCATATCGCAGGACTCCCTAGGTCCTACGCCTGATTCGTCAAATGAAACTATTCTATGAGTCCATGAGCAATGCCCCACACACATGTCATGGATATACAAATCAGCACGTTGAACCATGCAAGCTGAGGTTACAACGCATACGTATATTCCTTCCGTCATAATATCCTGGATATATGAGATATAGATTATCACTGTCAAATCCACTAGTGCTTATCCATGTCTTATCTCTAGACTCGTATCTCACTAAACAATATGTGCAAACTCTTTTGCCATATTGTTCTACCTTGGCGGAACGCTTTCCTGGGATAATTTCTTGTGGCCACAAGACTTTTCGAGATACAGTCTCGAAGCATCTGGATACCGAACTCCCTATATGAGCTGACATATCTCATATTTGTACACATCAGACTCCATAAGCATCGGACCATACCCAGTGACACCCAATGGTCACACCATGAAAGGTCTATGATATGCGTGGAACCAAAGTATGGCGGATCACTTACAAGTCCACCGTGGCACTCAAGTCAAAGGACCACGTATACTACTCAACTCGAGAGGACCCTCCGTTGACAGCTTATATAGGATGTCTATCGGAGGCCCTCGTGAGTCTGTCCCATATCCAGTCCTAACTGGATACTCATATGTCAAAACGAGCTCCAAGCTCACAGTAGGCTAGGAACGACCATCTATAACCTATAGGTACAACATATGCTTATCTATATATACAATGGTATCCATCGACAGACCCGTATCGGTAAAAATAGATCAGAGACAATTATTCAAGAACATACTTGTGCAACTTGCATTTCTTGGCACCCGATTGCAACTCTTGCAACTATTCAGTTATTAGTATATTCCCAGGTCTATGTCCCATTACAGACAAGGCTCCAACTCTTGGATCTGCTGAGTATTATAACTAACAACACTTAACTATGCTAACATTTAGCATTTATATCTCTCAGCGTGGCTAACGATAAGCCCTTATCTAAACTCCTTTAGATCTAATCTGAACCCTTTCAGATCTACAATGTCTATAATGTTACATACATAATACCATATAAATGGGTATTAGCGATTTAATAGGATTGTACACTTGTATTAATACACAAGTATATGTACATTCAGGGATGGAACTTAAGCACCGACCCTTACAATCTCCCACTTACTCTAGTGCCATTCTTGATGGCATCTTATACACATAGACTCCACGTGTTTCATAAACACTTTTAGAGTTATGGCCTTTAGATCGTGGGTCTGCTAAATTATTTATGGAACACTTCTGCAAATAATCACATCTCCACATGCCAAGATCTCTCTAGTCATATGAGACTCCTCTCAATATAATTAGAGTACTGGTGTCCTCTTAGCACCTCGGCTTGTACTACGGCCTAGTTTTATCGCAAATTATAGAATATAATCCATCTGTCTTGGAACTTTTTCAAGGTCAGGGATAAACCTACGAATCCTCACTGCGGCTTCCACTGTGTCAATCTAAATTAGTAGTGAATCCCAGTTTGGTGCTATACCAACTTTTTTAGTACTAATGAGAATGAGCACATTTTCAGATGTAGACTCTCTATCATCTTAGTTAAATTAGAAGTCTAACCTCGTGTATCTTCTCATTTGTAATTTATTTTCTCCATATTTTAGAAACTTATCCTTTGTACCCACAAGGTACCTCAGGATATGTTTTATTACCATTAAATGGAAGTCACCTGAGTCAAACTGAACTCGGCTCGTAACTCTTACAGCCAAACTAATGTCAGGTCTCAAACACATATAGCATCATCAATCTCTGAAGAGCTAATGTATCTGGTATATTAGACACTCTAACTCTCTCATCTTCCATCTAAAGAGACACTCTCCTTGAAAGATGAACACCAGGTCCGAAAGATACGTTAACTATCTCATAGTTAATCAACCGTATCTTTCAAGACACTATTGATGTGAAATGATTTGGGAGAGTCCTATCAACTTTCTAGCTCTATCTCTATAAAGCTTTATACCTAGTATAAAGGAAGCCTCTCCTAAATTCTTTATGAAGAAATTCTTACGAGTCTCTTTTGACCTATTATTATATATTGTCATCATTCCAATGACCAGTATGTAATTAACAAAGAGCATCAAGAAGACTATCATACTCCCACTGACCTTTTATGCACACTAGACCAGAAGTTTGGCTAGACGTAAAATCTTCAAGCTATTCCATGAATATCTCTTACTCGAGGTATTCATTCTCGAACACCTTCCTTACATCCATATGTCAAACTTCAAAGTGATAATATGTTGCAAGGGCCAATAAAATACTAATTGACTTTAGCAACAATATTAGTCCAAATGTTTCCTCTTAATGATCCTAGATCACTGAGGATTACCTTTCTAGAACTAAATTAGGCCTAAAAGGTCTCTGTCTTCCTTCCAGCTCCCACTACCTTTCTGTAAACTCTTTTCAACCAATGAGAACAATTCCCACGGGTAGCTTTACCAAGTTCCAGACTTGATTTTGATGAATATAGTCAATTTTGTTCTTATAGCTTCTTGTCGCTTCCTGAATCGATGTCTAACATCGACTACATATAGGTCAAGGATGATTTTCTTCTACCAAGAAAACTCCAAGTTCACCTTTAAGTATCAACCATACCTAAAAGGTGACCTAGACATCCTTTCCGACCCATTAGGAAATGTGCTAAAAGGTCACTACTTAATTGAGCATGAGTTCCCATCCTTGGTTCATTGGTTATTAGATTGACTTCACCAAGTTCAAGCTTTCTATGATTCTCATAACCTATGAGAAACTCTTTCTCAAGAATAGTGGTATACTGAGAAACGAATACACTTCGCTTCTCTGAATCATAGAACTAGTATCCTATTGTATTATATGATACACAATGAACCTACATATGTACCTCTTGGGTGTTGTATATCCTGCTAAGTAATTCTTACAAAACAAGATACCCTGCCACGTAACTCTTACGTAAGCAGGACAATCCCAAGTCTTAACTTACTTAAGATACGGCTTTCTTCCTTTCTATATCACATACGCAGTAGAAGGAACATCTTCTAATGGAACTCTACTTAATAAGCAGATATAATTAGAGCAGATACTCATAGATATAGATCGGTAACACTCATTATCAATCGGACCATATCTAATAAAGTTCGATTCCTCCTTACCAAAACATCATTATGTTATGGATTACCCGAAGGAATATAGTGAGTGAGAATCTCATTCTCCTTAAACAAACAGAAACTTACTGTTGATGTACTCACTACCTCAATCTAATAAAAGGGATGTAATGTACATTATGGTATATTTTGTCATCTCCGTGAATACATTATTCATAAACTGGTTAAGTCTTTAAGGTTAGATTAAGAATTCAACCATCCTTAACCAGACAGATAAGTGTCTCACGCTTATATGACCTAACTTACATGCCACAGCTCCGTATCATTTAAGGATTCCGATCTACAAATATTTCTAATTGTATATAATGTGAATTTATTAACTAACATTCAGCTAATGAAACATTATACTTATTATGCAATACAACTATTGTATTGCATACTAGAAGTAAGTCAAGCTGCCCAACAACTTGGACTTGCAAAAAATCACCATTTCTTTCTCTTAACTTTACTTCTACAAGCTGTTGCATTCTAGTCTCTCTTAATCCCCGCAACATATTGCAGATATGAAATGGACATGCGATATCTCAGACCCAGCTTGAACTAGCATCATATGCCCTAGAAATGTTTATATGTGTCATACACAAACCTGTGAAAGTCTTCTTGACAATTATAAGGCTTCTAGGGTTGAGGGATATCTAATACCCAACCTTACTGTAGTGGAAACATTTTCCATCTACGCGCTCTCTTGTTGATCTTTGAAAAAATGTTGCCTCTAAGGATTGATGCTGGGTATCTACCTCATCTTCTTCTCCTGAAACATCTGATCTCATTATATATACTTTGAGTAAAAGGTTAAGTACCCACAACAAAGAGGGTCACACTCTCTCTATTCAATCATCTAGAGAGGTGTTATCAGAAATACCTTACGGAAAACTCTGATCAACAATAAATCCAAATTTATTGAATTCAAAACACTTCTGAGATTCATCTGTCGATCAGAGTAATTCCTAGTACCCTAGAGTTAGACTGCATCAACTATGTATACCAACTGGTTCGTAGTGACCATTATTCTTGACAGGCCAAACTAACGGGAGATGTAAATGAAATGGCCATTAAATCGCTAATGGAACGTTTTAAATTATGGGTATACTAATTATACAATTTTTAATTTAAAACGCCCTCCCACTGCTTTACATAATCCCGGTAATCTCACAAATGGGAAAATGATAGTTTAAACTCTTTTAAACTATACAGCGGGAAGTAGATTCTATTGAAATTTACTCGGGCCTCACGCTGTAGCAATATTGGCCTTTGTATACCCAACCGGTATACAACACTTGTTAATTGCATCTCATGCAACTCTTACCATTTGATCCTAAATACAACTTATCCTTACGCTGTAGTAATATTGGATAAGTGTATTCCAGATTAACTTGTCAATAATCAAATATATGCTACCGATACTACCCTCACGTTGTAGCAATATTAGGCAATACTTTAGCATATATTTGCCTCATCTCATGTTTAACCGGTATAGTCCAAGCCCAATCGATCAAGTCCCTCATGCTGTAACAATATTGGGAAAAGGCTTACATGACTCGTCTAACACCATATTGACAAGACGGATCATAATAAAATATTATCTCATAATATAATATTCTTCAATCTGATTAAGAGAGATTTTTATATCTATAGTCTCCATTTTCGTAGAAATGGTGATTCTCAATTAATTAATTTTTCTATGCAAGCACAACTAACCCCCACCAGTAGGGCTCCCATTGTGGTTGCCAGCACAGAAAAATTAATCATGATATATAATGCAGACCAATAACCCTTTATCACTGCATCTCATAAACCTTGATTTACAATATAGACTGATAATTTTTATCACTACATCTCATAAATCCACACATGCAAAATTAATTTTGAAATACTATTCAAAAATACTAGCTGCGAACAGTAGAAATACTGTTTATGTGCTACTGTTCAAGTGAACAGTAGGCCGTCGTAGCACTGAATTGCATCGCTGCAACGCTGGGAGGTCGAACCCCCAGCGCCGCGGTGCCAACCCCCTGGCGCTGTAGCGCCCAGTACTTCCCTTTTGGTATATCCGTTTCAACACTTCAAACGCGTTATTTACACTGGACCTTTTGCATCCATTCACTCAAACAATACCCATATATGTCCTAAATGGCTTTGATACCATTTGTTGGCGGATCTAATATACGTATAGGTGTATGCATGTGCAATTGTGCCTATTGCCTAATATGCGTATCCTATACATATAATACACGGCAGAAGCGTGAAATTAAACAATAAACACAATAATAAATATATTAATCACATTAATATATTAAAGAGGTTGAGAACTCACTTTAACGTGTAACATTATACACGTATTTTCCTGTAGTCTGCATGGAGACCAACTCGTGTGCAGTTCTAGTCTTCAACTTGGTGGGCTTGGTGAGCTAGAACAGCAGCTCTACACGCAGCACTGTGTTTAACTCTTAAACGAAAAAATGGTCGGGTGTGTTTTCATCATTTTCTCCAAAAGAATAAGAAATTGAGAGTTTGAAGTAATCCACCATTACTTCAATTAGAAGCATAAAAGAAAAATGAAACAATTTCATTTTTCCTTCTTCCTTCCCGCGGAACCATTTCTTTTTCTTCTTCTTCTTCTCTCCATTTCCACTTCATCTCTCGGTTATAAACACACTTTACATTCACAAATCTCACTTTATATATATATATATATAATATATTATAAAATAATAGTTTAATATTAATATAATATATTATATAATATAAAATTATACTAATGGGTGCCAACTATTTGGCACCCAAAATATAATATTATTATATAAAAAATATCATATAATAAAAAATTATATAATATAATAAAATAAAATTATATAATATAAAAATATATTATATAATATAATAAGAGAGATATTTTGATTATTTAAAAATTAAATAATCAAAGTGTGATATGACCATTTTGCACCTCATGAATAGTTACCAAGTCTACCCCTAATGGGTTCCACCAATCCCTCACTTGGGTAAACTCAACCGAGAGTCCATAATGTGCTACGTGTCATTATACAATTAGTAAATAATAATTATTGACTAATTGTTGTATTTGACACTTAAATACAAACACGCACGCATTCATGTGGTATTGCTGAATATTGCTAGATTAAACACTTTAATCCGGCACGCTGTCCCAGTGCACAACAAGTACACTCCATATCGTGGGACTCCCTAGGTCCTACGCCTGATTCGTCAAATGAAACTATTCCATGAGTTCATGAGCAATGCCCCACGCACACATCACGGATCACTTACATGCGTGGGGCATGAGCCATACCTAGCGACACCTTAGGTCCTACGCCTGATTCGTCAAATAGAACTATTCCATGGGACTCCCTAGGTCCTACGCCTAATTCGTCAAATGAAACTATTCCATGAGTTCATGAGCAATGCCCCACGCACACATCACGAATCACTTACATGTGTGGGGCATTAGCCATACCTAGCGACACCCTAAGTCCTACGCCTGATTCATCAAATAGAACTATTCCATGAGTTCAAGAGCGATACCCAGCGATACCCAACGGTCACACCATGAAAGGTCTCTGATATGCGTGAAACCAAAGTATGGTAGATCACTTACAAGTCCACCGTGGCACTCAGGTCAAAGGACCACGTATACTACTCAACTCGAGAGGACCCTCCGTTGACGGCTTATATAGGATGTCTATCGGAGGCCCTCGTGAGTCTGTCCCATATCCAGTCCTAATTGGATACCCATATGTAAATACGAGCTCCAAGCTCACAGCAGGCTAGGAACGACCATCTATAACCTATAGGTACAACATATGCTTATCTATATATAAAAAGGTATCCACCAACAGACCCGTATCGGCAGAAATAAATCAGGGACAATTATTCAAGAACATACTTGTGCAACTTGCATTTCTTGGTACCCGATTGCAACTCTTGCAACTATGCAGTTACTAGTATATTCCCAGGTCTATGTCCCATTACAGACAAGGCTCCAACTCTTGGATCTGCTGAGTATTATAACCAGCTAACACTTAATTGTGCTAACATTTAGCATTTATATCTCTCAGCGTAGCTAACTATAAGCCCTTATCTAAGCTCTTTTAGATCTGATCCGAACTCCTTCAGATCTACAATGTCTGTAATGTTACATGCATAATACCATATAAATGGGTATTAGCGATTTATTGGGAATGTACACTTGTATTAATACACAAGTATATGTACATTCAGGGATGACACGTAAGCACCGACCCTAACATAGGCGGTATCTAATACCCAACCAAAACTGGCATCAAATGCAATAGAAATATCTATGATCATCAAACACGTACTGGGGGAGTCTTCTTTGGAATGGAAATATATCTAGGGCAACTGTTCTTCCAATGCCCAACCTCATGATAGTGGAAATAATTTTCATCTATTTTGCTCTTTTGTTGAGGTTTTGATATTTGTTGCCTCTAAATACTTATCTTGATATCTGCCTAACCTTGTTGTTCCATTTGATCTTCCCAGAAACCCTTGGTATAGAAGATGAAGTGCCTTGAACGAAGAAGGTCACACCCCCTTTGTTCATGTCCTCTAGGGTGGCACTATCAGAAATGCCTTCCGGCAATCTTTGATCAACAATATATCCAAGATTTTCTGAATCCAAAACATTTCTAAGATTCATTTGCCAGTTAGAGTAATTCTTGGCACCCTTAAGTTAGTCTGCTTTAACTATGCACACCAAAGGGTTGGTAGCAGCCATCAAAACTTTCATAGGCCAAAATAAAATATAAGATGTTAGCGGAATTATTAAATCACTAATTAAACATTTTAGATCATGGGTATAACAATTACACAATTTTTTAATCTAAAACGCCCTTCTATTACTTTACATAATCTCGATAATATCTTGAACAGAAAAATGATAGATTAAACTCTTTAAACTATACAGTAGGAAGTAGACCTTATTAGTAGTTTATTCCATCCTCGCACTGTAGCAATATTGGCCTTTGTAAATCCAACAAGTAGACAACACTTGTCAATTGCACCTCATGCAACTTTTACCACTTGATCCTAAATATATCTTATCCTTACATTGTAGCAATATTAAACAATATATTTGCATATATTTACCTCATCTCATGTTATATTAGACAATACATTCGCATATATTTACCTCGTCTCATATTTATCCGGCATAGTCCAAGCCCTACCGACCAAATCCCTCACGCTGTAATAATATTAGAAAAAGGCCAACGTGACTCGTCTAATACTGTATTAACAAGACGGATCATAATAAAACATTATCTCATAATTTAATATTATTCAATCTGATTAAGAAATATTTTTCTTTATTCTAGGTCTCTATCTCATGAGGAAGTTATTCTTAATTAATCAATTTTTTATGCAAGCACAACTAACCCCACTAGTAAGGCTCCCATTGTGGTTACCAACATAGAAAAATTGATCCTAGTTTATAATGCAGACTGATAACTCTTATCACTGCATCTCATAAACCCGGTCTATAATGTAGACTGATAACTCTTATCACTACATCTCAAAAACTAACATATGCATAATTTTATTTTGAAATAGTATTCAAAAATACTGTTTGAGTGAATAGTGTTAGCGTCACAGCGCTGGAAGGCAGAACCCTAATGCTGCGATGCCAAGCCACGAGCGCTGAGGCATTGGAGCTTAGAGAGCCTCAATGCTGCAGCGCTAGAATTCAAGGCTACAGCATCCAATGCCATGCTAGCCTTGGTATACCCATTTTAACACTTGAAATGCATCATTTGACGTTGGGACTTTATCAAAAACACTTCCACAATAATATTTACACCCAAATCAAGACAAAATGGGCTCTGATACAATTTCTATTAGATCGATTAAACTAGGGTGTATGCATTTGTAATTGTGTTCATTGTACAAAATACGTATCTCATACATATTTATGCGCATCAGAATAATTAAAACATACAATAAATTTATATATTAATCAGATTAATATATATTAAGGGTTTAGATTTCACCAATTGTAACTTTTCTCAAAAGTTACTTAGGAGTCCACCCAAAATGCAACTTGTTGTATTTACCACTGATTGTAACTTATAGTCACCAATTAAGTAGGCTTGATAAGTTAGAACAACAGCTTAAATTCAGCACTAGGTTTAACACTTAAGCCCTAAGCTATATATTTACCGCTGGTCAAGTTTTGATCAATAAAACAATAGCTTAAATTTCTTTTAATGGCAAGGCCTTTTAGAGAATACAATTACTAGTGATTTCAACTCTTGAAATCAAAGACCAAAGAAACATTTTCTTTTCAATTTCTTCTTTTCACTTAGTTGACCCTTTCATGCAATTTTTGCCAAAATAACAAAACCAATTTCATTGCTTTTCTAAGCATCACACACAACACATATCAATATATGTATTAAATATATAATATAATAATCATATATATATACTTGGCCACAAAGTATATATATATTATTATACTATTATTATTATTATTATTATATATATATACTTGGGCACCAAAGTATATATATTAATATTATATCCATTAATATAATATATTTTTATATTATATAATAAAAAAAATTTGATTATTTAACTTTTAAATAATTAATATGTAAAATTATCAATTTGTCCCTTATATATAGTTACCAAGTACACTCTCTAATGGGTTCCACTATACCCTACACTCGAGTAAAGTTAACCAAGGACCTACAATGTACCATGTGTCAATATATAATTAGTAAACAACAATGTTAACTAATTAATGTATTTAATATTTAAATACAGATAGGCGCTCATCCCGTGGTCATGTTGGATATTATTGGAATGAACAATTTAATCTGATACGTTGTCCCAATGCATAACGAGTACACTCCATATTACGGGACTCCCTAGGTCCACACTCAATTCGTCAAATAGAACTATTACAAGAGTCTGTGAACAATGCCCTATGCACAGTCACGGATATTACAAATCAGCACGTTGGACCACACAAGCTGAGGTCATAGTGTATACATATAGGCATTCTGCTATCTATATCTTGGATGTGCAGGGACATAGATTAGCACCGTAAAATCCCCATAAGCTCATCCATGAATTTATCTCTAGATTTGTATCTCACTGAACAATATATGGAAACTCTTTACTATATTGTTCGACCTTGTGGAAACTCATTTTTCAGGTTTATTGCTTATAGTCATAAGACTTTCTGAGATACAATCTCGAAGTATCTAGATATACAAATCTCCTATGAAAGATGACGGATCTCATATCTACACACACCGAACTCCATAAGCATCGAACCATACCCAATGACACCCAACGGTTAGACCATGAAAGGTCTCTGACATACGTGGAACCAAAGTATGATGGATGACTTATAATCCTACTATGGCGATTAAGTCAGAGAACCACGTATACTACTTAACTTAAGAGGACCTTCCATTGACGGCTACATAGGATGTCTATTGGGGTCCTCGTGAGTCTATTTGGCACTCAATCCTTACGGAATACATGTATGTCGATACAAGCTCTGAGCTCATAGTCAGCTAGGAACAACCATCTGTACTCTATAGATATAGACATACACTAATCTTATATGAAAAAAGGTATTCAGCGACAGACCTACATCAGTGAAAATATATTACGAACATAATGTTTGAGAATATACTTACATAATGACATTTTTTAGTAACCGATTGTAACTTTTGCAACTGTATCATTACTAGTATACTCTTAAGTCTTTGTTCCATTACAGATAAGGCTCTAACTGCTTGGAGTTCACTAATCCTTATAATATGCTAACACTTGGCAGTTATAATTCTTAGTATTGTTAAATTTTAACTCTGATCTAAACTCTTTTAGATTATACAATATTTGTAGCGTTATAAGTATAGTACCATATAATTAAACATAATTATCAATTTAATAAAATTTACATCGTATAAATATAAAATATTCACACTCATAAAGATGGCACGTAAGCACAACCTTAATAGTTTATAATTTAATAAGAATTTTAAGTTAATTTTAACTTAATTAAAAAAAAGTGAAATGTTTTGACTTTTTGGTTTAATATAAAAGTATAAATCATTTAAAAAATTCATATCTTATAAAATAATTGCAATGAAATATTTAAATTTGCATTATCTTACTATTAATTTGTATAAAAAAATATTATTTTATTCATACATTTTTAGTTTTTGTTATTAATTTAATATTGAAATTTTATAAAGGTACACGTGTAAAACATTAGTTTCCAAATATTTTTTAATTGAAAAAACAAGCTACTTAATGCTTGTATTTAGATACTGAGCAAAAAAATAAGTAAATAAATAAACAAGTTATTCAAATTCAGTTATTCGATTATTTGAAATATTCAGATATATTCAACTCTATTTAGTATTTAGCCAAAAAAATAATAATAATAAACGCTACCCAAGTCGTTAGATAAGACTAAAAGGATGTGTTCATGTGTAAGTGCTTTTAAAAGGAGAACGTGGAATTTCATCAACATTTTAATTTTAGACCTGTTTTCCTCTGAATTTCGGAGAAGAAAGGTCATTATCCTAAAATTAAGAAATCATATCCTAAATCATGGACTTAATGAGGAGAGTTAATATCTTCTTAAAATATGAAATTGATGGGGGGAATTATTATGAAATTTATGGAGGAGTAATTACATTATTAAAGGACTACCAACAGCAACTATAAAAAGGAGCATTTAACAATAAAGAAAACCATTCCCAATGAATTCAAAGTAGCCATTTTCTCTCCAATACAACTTTAAAATAATTTTTATTATTCTCTTGTAATACTCTTGTAACCATATTATTGTAAACATTTTATCAAAAATTATGAGTGAGCTCATAAATCTTGATCAAATGGATATAAGATTAAATTGGACTAAACTACTATACATCGATATTTTATTATCAACTTATCTTCATTTTATTAATCTCAATTAATAATTTTTTAACAAAATATAAATTTAACTAATTAACTTAAAAATCATTTAAATTTTTAAGTTAGTAGTTTGGCGCCACCTATAAAAAATGTAACAAAACATCATAAAAATTAACTATGAAGATTAATAAACATCGTAAAGACTAACTATAGAGATTAATGATCTAAAGGTAAATTTTTTATTTTAATTAAATTTTAATAGTAATGTTTAATTTACAATGATATGTCTTAATTTTATTCTTTTGAATAATGAAAAATCAATCAATCTTAATTAAAAAATTGTGATGTTAATTTTGAATTTTTTTAATTTTAGGGCAAAATAATCTTTGCCACTAAAAAAAAGAATGAGCTATCAACGTTCTCAACAAAAAAAAAAGGAGCGAAACCAGATAATCTCCTTAGGCGAAGAAGAAAATAGGTCATTTGTCAACATGGGTGAGAAGAGTAAAATTACCAAAATATCTCCTCGGGGCTTGGGAGAAAACAAAAGAAAAACTAATAGAAGCTGGGCGCTGGTCCCTCCTCGAAAAAAAAAATAATAATTAAAAATTTTTTAAAAACAAAAGAAAAGAGAGGAGGTTGTCCTGAAAAAATAAAAGAAAAGAAAAAGCACGAGAGAAAGAAGAAATAATGAGATATTGTAGTGGGTTCTCAAGTTGAGAAGAGGAAAAAAAAAAAGGCAAAACTTAAAAAAAAAAGGCTCTTTAAACAAGGCTTATTGGTTAGAGAAATGGGGGGAAGCATCGCTGTGTCTCGAGTGAAGAAATTTTAAAAAATTGTTTTAGACAAAAAGAGATTCAGGCAAAGGAACTATCTCCTTAGCGTGAAAAAATAGTTGATTAAAAGGGATTGTCAGGCAGAGGAACTATAAAGAAAGACAAAAAAATTAAAAACAGATGCCAAAACAAGTCAATGCTCTACCGAATATTTCATTAAGGCTTTCTATATTATTAAAAACTTTATAGTTGACTCATACTTTCAAACACTTTATTATACAAGCCCTTTACAAAATACTTAAGCATCCCGAGGTCAAGTACTTGATTATTGAGAGATCTCACCAACAATTTTAAGTACTTAAACTCTATTCAAGGTCGACCATTTAGATTTTTAAAGACTCTAATTATTTAAGTTTTCATCAATAATTTATAAGAATAATTTAAAAAAAATTTATATTTATTTTAATTTAACAACAATATAATATAAGAGAAATATCTCAATTGAAAATTTTTATAAATATATTTTATTAATACCGATATATTTTTCATATTATATCTTCTATCGATAGACTACTCGTGTAGGTGAATTGATAAATTGTAGAAAATATAAATTATGTATTCTTTAATTTTTTTTTTTAGAAAAATTTAGCTTAAAAGAAGCATTTATGAATAATACATAAAAGTGATTCTAAAAACTCTTTTTTATAATACAAGAATCTCTTTGTTATCTAAACTCTTAATTCTAATAAGATTAGGATAAAATAATATCTTTATATTATTTTAATTAAAATAATTAAAATGATCAATATAATATCTAATATTATCTTTAATTAAATAATTTACATAATTCATAATTATCTAATTATTTAATTTAATTAAATAATCTAATTAATTATATAACTATTATAGATTGAGTCAGTAATTAATTGAGTCCAACAAGTTTAATTAAATTAAATATGGGCGATTAATTGATCCTAATAAGTTTAATCAAATTAAATTTTGGCTAATTAATATTTTAGATTTAACAATTAATTCAATAGTCCAGTTCAGTGTTTATAGAGCTAGCATAAGGACCTAATAGACCTATAAAATTAAGCTCTAATAAATTAAATTATTTAATTAAACTCTTTAATCAACATAATTTTATTTATTAACTTTATATTATTCCACTAAAATATAAAATTGAATTCTTAATTTTATAGATAAATTATAAAACAGAAAAGTGTCTTTTTCTAGTTAATAATCATTTCATATAGATCAATCTTCCACAAGTGTTCATAATTAGAGTTAGGTTGAGTGTCCGTTATCCTCTCTAATTACATCTTTATCCTTGATCTACATTGATCATCTTTTGAATATTTAATTTGTGAAATTCACAAATTTATTATTTTTTTTAACTTTTAGAAAACATTGAGCGCTTATAATATTCAAGATTAAAATCAATTATCAATATAACAACTTATCTAATTTCCTTTCAGAATGAGTGGATTCCATATCCGTGAGATATGTTCCTAATCATCCATTTTGTTACATTTATAAAATATTTAGTAATTGACTGAAAATCTTTTACAATCTTTCCCTTGTAAATTAATAAACATAACTCAATAAAAAGGAGTTCATTAATCACTCAGGATTAAGATTAATCCTTATATGATTATATTGTGATAAAATAAATTCTCTTTACTAACGGAGATGAATAGAGAATTAATTTTATCGTGGTCTAGTTCGATATAATCAGTGCCTCCATTTTCTATGTCAACACATAGAATGATCCGGATATAACCATTGTATACAATATACAAATGGATTATAGTCTATTAAAATGAAGTTTTCGTCTTTATCCAGACTACGGACAAGTTTAAATTATTACACTTAATCTTAATCTTCTCGTATACAACTATTATATACTAAGTCTAAGGTTATATATAATAATCAAGAAATTTCATGATATTTGAATAAAAATAATCATAAAAGCAAATATAATATTGAATGAATAACCTCTATTAATTATTTTCAGCAGTATCAAATACAAATAATCATGCTTTTAGGGTACACTGCCAAAATCTCATACTTGCCCTAAAGCAGGTGAGACATGTCTCGTATCCCTAGGCCCTTTAAGTGACTCTTAAAACTAGCAGCAGGAAGAATCTTTGTGAAAGGATCAGGATGGTTATTTTATGACTCTTTACCATGTCATCTTATTGGTGAACGATCTCCCTGATCACATAGTATTTGCTTTCTATGTGCTTGCCTCTTTTATTTATTGGTTCTTTGGAATTTGTCACTATACCACTATTATCACAATAAAGCATGAGGGTTTTATTCATAACTGGAACAACTTCCAGATCTGATAAGAATTTACAGAGCCATACCGATTCCTTAGTTGCTTCATAAGCCGCTACATATTCTGCTTTCATGGATGAATTAGCAATACATGATTGCTTTATACTGCTCCACTACCAAGAGTGTGTTTGGTGTGTTGAATTTACTTAGGGTTCTTGCATGTGGGTTGTGTTCATCATACAAACAATATACATATCTCATACATACATGTGCACAGCGGAAGATTAAATACAATGAACACAGAAAATAACATTTTATTTAAACTGAAATTCGAGATTGAGAAATATCACCAATGAAGCCTTTGGATTAATTTTCTTTGAAGTCCACCATGAAATGAATCTTTGATCAATTCTAGCAATCAACAAGGGTGGGTTTGATTGTCTAGAATGGCAGCATCTTAATCCAGCATTTATATTTAACTCTTAAATATTTTACAAAGTTAAACTATTTAACTTAATTAAATTTGTTTTTCCTTTTATTCAACTCTTGAATAAATAAAACAAATCTTGTTTTTAGTTATTACATTTAGTAACCATTAATTCAATTTGTTTTGTTGTTCTAACACTTAAAACACAAAACAAACAATTTCAATTTCTCAAATTGAATTGGCTCCCAAAATGCAAAACCTAAAAACTAAATCAATTATGAATTTTGAATTTCATTTCACTTTATATACAAATGCATTAATTCCAAACTAATTTGAATTTCATTTGCATTTCATTTGGCTTAACCTAACCTTAGTTAACATTTAACCTTAGTTAGATTATTTTAACTTAACCTTTAAGTTAATAAATATTTTATTAATTTAACCATAGTTAACTAACTTAACTATGGTTAGGTTAACCTTTACTTAACCTTTAAGTAAGGTTAACTTAATTAACTATATGATTAACCTTTAATCATAGTTAATTAAATCATTTATTTAACAATTAAATAAATAAATATTTATTCTTATTATTTAACAATTAAATAATCATAAAGTGAAATTACTATTATATTCTTACTCGGTTACCAAGTTAACCTAAAGTGGGTCCCACCAATTTAACCACATACTTTAGTTAACGTAACCTTAGTAATTGCTGAATTATACTGTATTGAACAATTCAATACGGTACACTGCCCAAGTGCTCAAAGAGTACATTTCATATTGGGACTCTCTAGGTCCACACCCGATTTGTCAAATGGAACTGTTCCATTAATCCGTAATCGATGCCCCACGCACACGTTACGAATATTACAAATCAGCGTGTCAGACCATACAAGTTGAGGTCATAACGTATACGTATAATCCTTCCATCATTTATATCCTGGATGTGCAGGGATATAGATCAGCACCGTCAAATCCCTATTTGCTCATCCATAATCTTATCTCCAGATTCGTATCTCGATAAACAATATACGCAAACACTTTTGCTATATTGTTTAACCCTATGGGAAACTCTTTTCTCGGGTTTATGCTTGTGGCCACAAGACTTTATGAAATACAATCTCGGAGCATCGGATATACAACTTACCTACGTAAGCTGACAGATCCCGTATCTACGCACACCGGACTCCATGAGCATCGGACCATACCCAGCGACACATAGCGGTCAGACCATGAAAGGTCTCTGACATATGTGGAACCAAAGCATGATGGATCACTCACAAGACCACCGTGGCGCTCAGGTCAAAGGACCACGAATACTACTCAACTCGAGAGGACCTTCCTTTGACGGTGTCATAGGATATCTATTGGGGTCCTCATAAGTCTGTTCACTATCTAGTCCTGACTAGATACCCGCATGCCTATACAAGCTCTAAGCTCATGGTCAGCTAAGAACAACCATCTGAACCAGTCAGATATAGACATACACTAATCTATATAAAGTAAATCACCGATAGACCCGCATTGGTGATTATAGATCAGGAACATTATCTTTGAGACATACTTACATAATGATATTTCTTAACTCCTATTGCAACTCTTTGCAACTATATCATTACAAGTATACTCTCAGGTCTTTGTCCCATTATAGACAAGGTTCTAACTCTTTAGACCTCGCTGACTCTTATAACCTGCTAACTCTTAACAGTGCTAACTTTTAGCATTTATAACTCTCAGCTTTGCTAACTATTAGTTCTGATCTAAACTCCTTTAGACCAGATCTGAACTCTTTCAGATCAAACAATGTCTGTAATGTTACAAGCATTATACCATATTAATATGATATTAACAATCTTTATTCGAAATGTTTATTATATAAATATTAACAATTAATATTCATACAATATTGGAATGACACGTGAGCACCAGCTCCAACAGAGTGAACACTGATCCAGACGTTAATTTTTGAGAATCTAAGTCAGATTAAAAATTAAAATCAATGTATTCGATTGAGATCAAATCTTTACCGGAATAGACAAGCATATAGTTTTTCGTTCTCCGTAGGTACTTGAGAATATACTTTACCGCAATCCAGCGAATATATCCTAGATTAGATTGATACCAGTTGACTATACCTACCGAATAGAAAATATCGAGCCTAGTACACAACATGGCCTACATTGGGCATCCATCTCACATCCTCTTCGTCTTGAGGTGTCTTAGAACATTGTGCCTTAAACAAGTGAAATCCATGGCGAGAAGATAAATTACCTTTTTTGGAATTCTGCATCAAAAACCTTACAAGGATCTTATCTATGTACGATGCTTGAGACAGAGTTAAGAGTTTGTTCTTACAATCTTGTATGAGTTGGATTCTAAATCTTTCATTTGGAATTGCTAAGCTAGCCATTTCTTTACATTCGATAATACTTCTTTATCATTCCCAATGAGAAGAACTTCAACAATGTAAAGAACTAAGAAAATCACTTTGCTTTCATTGATACGCTTGTATACACAAGCTTCATCAATATTTTGCTCAAAACCATAAGACTTGATAGCTTGATCAAATATTATATTCCAAGATCTAGATGCTTACAAACCTTTTGCTCTTGATCTTGTACTATGTATCCTTCTAGCTAAATCATGTAAATGGTTTCATCAAGATTGCCATTCAAAAACATAGTTTTGATGTTCATTTGCCAAATCTCATAATCTAAACAAGCAGCAATGGATAAAAGAATGCGAATGGATTTTAGCATGGCTACTAGCGAGAAAGTCTCCTCATAGTCAACTCCCTCTTTTTGGGTATAACCCTTTTCCACTAGCCTTGCTTTGAAAGTCTTTACTTTTTCATCTGCTTATCATTTTTTTTAAGACCCATTTATACCCAATGGGTTTAAATCCTTCGGGTAGATCTACAAACTCCTAGACCGAGTTAGAGTGTATTAACTCCATCTCGAGATTCATGGCCTAAAGCCATTTCACTTTGTCAGAATCTTCTATTGCTTGTTTATATGTCAATGGATCGTCTACACTATCATTGGAGATTGCAACTTGTGCTTCTTTAATTAAAGTGTAACATTTGTGTGGTCATACTACCTTTCACTGCTCCTAAGTAGCGGTGGTGTATTCTGATGAGTAGGCATAACTTGTTGACTTTGTGATCCAATAAAAATTATTAGTTGTTGAGATCTAATCTCATCATGAGGTAGTTCCTCGACAATAACTTTATTTCGAGGTATGTGATCTCTTATACAATTTGTGAGTTATTTTAAACCTAGGGTGCATGCATGTAGGTTTGTATCTATCATACAAAATAGTATATGTATCATATACATATAAGCGCAGAGGATGGGCGGAATACAAAATTACTCATGATAAATACTAATAAACTTTTACATGTTATCTCATAAATGTAAAATTCATCAAGATTGAGAAATAGTACCTTGTCAAGCCTTTAGTATATAGTCGAACCGAAGTACCTGCCTTGAAACAACCCATTCGCAATTCTAGTTCCTCAACACGGTGGGCTTGGGGAAGCTAGAATAGCAGCTTTTCTAGCAAATGATTCAACACTTGGATCATTGTTTCTACCTTGTAGTATGGGTGACCAAAATGGAAGAGAAAAATGGAGAGAATGTTTTTGCTCTCAACACTTTGAGAGAATTTCCTAACACTTAGCCTTTCAAATTCTCTCTACAATTTTCACTAATCCTTTGGCCTAATTTTCACCCTACAATGGTTATAGGTTTGCACCCATCATTATGGTCAATATTTTCCATTAGTAATTTACCTATCATTTTTCTTCTATTATCTCACATAATTGTATCCATTATAATGGTCAATGTTTGCCATTAGTAATTTGTTTATCATTGTTTACAATAAACAAAATAAAAACAAATAAAATAAAAAATGACTTGGATGAACTTAGTCAAAATCTTGGCCAAAATGAAAAACTCTTTTTTCATTTGCAAGTGACATTTAAGGCCTACCATTTACAAGTGCCACCCATTTACTTTTATTATAACATTTAATCAATAGTAACTAAATGATTTAATCTTATTAAATTATGGTAGAAACACATGCCAATTTAAATAAAAAATGAATTGTTTGATCCTTTCGAGTTTAGTAGTCCTTTGACCTGAGCACCACAGTGGACTTGTGAGTGATCCACCTGTGAGTGATTTTAAACCTAAGGTGTATGTATGTGGGTTTGTGTCTATCATTCAAATATAGCATATGTATTTCATACATACATGCACAATAGATGAGCGGAATACAAATTTGAGAATGATAAACACAAGTAAAAATTACATGTTATCTCATAAATGTAAAATACTTCAAGATTGAGAAATAGTACCTTGTCAAGCCTTTGGTATATTGTCGAACTGGAGTACCCGCCTTGAAGCAACCTGTTTATAATTCGAGTTCCTCAACGCGGTGGGCTTAAGGAAGCTAGAATAGTAGCTTTTTCAGCAAATGATTCAATTCTTGAATCCTTATTTCTGCTTTGTAATATGAGTGACAAAAAAAAATGGAAGAGTTATGTTTTTGTGCTCTTAACACTTGAGAGAATTTTCTAACACTTAGCAAAATTCACTTCTCTCATTTTTTTTAACCCCTTGCACTAATTATTTTTTATAATTAATTGAGCAATTAATTGCTCTTTTATTTGTTTATTATTTTTTATCATTTTCTCACGTAATGACATATATTATATTTTCCATTAGTGTTTTATTTATTATTATCTTTCATTTTCTCACTTAATGGAATTCATTATATTTGCCATTAGTTTTTGTTTATTATTATTTACAATAAACCAAATGAAAACAGAACAAAATAGAAAATTATTTAAATGAACTTAGTCTTAATCTAAACCAAATGAGAAAACACTTTTTCATTATTAAAAAACATCTAAAGACTTACCATTAACAAATGCCACCCATTTATACTTATCATTTTATTTAATAAATATTAAAAAAATAATTTAATTATATTAAATCATGGTAGAAATATGTGCCAATTTAAATAAAAATTTAATTGTTTGATTTTAATTTAAATAATAATATCACATATTATTATTATTATTTTATTCAATAAACATTTTAATAAATAAAATAATAATATTATCTGTCCAACAAATAAGGTTATTTTGGTAATTTTAAAATCGAACAATAATTGGCCCATATGTCAACATCCTTCTGGTCAACAACTAATTATTAAATTATTGATGTACTTAACTCTTAAGTCTTGACACGTGCACGACCGGAGAAAAACTGAAGTAAATGTTCGGTCTGTAAGAATTTTTTGGATCAAACTATTCAATTCAGTACGCTGCCCAGTGTATAACGAGTACACTTCATATTGCGGGACTCTCTAGGTCCACTCTCGATTTGTCAAACAAAATTATTCTGTGAGTCCGAGATCGATGCCCCACGCACATGTCACGAATATTACAAATCAGTACAGTAAACCATACCAGTTGAGGTCATAGCGCATACATATAATCCTTCCATCAATCATATCCTAAAAGAGCAGAGATATAGATTACTATCGTTAAATCCTTATGTGCTCATCCATGAACTTATCTCCAGACACGTATCTTAATAAACAATATATGCAAACACTTCTACAATATTGTTTAACCTTGTAGGAAACTCTTTTCTTGGGTTTGTTGCTTATGGTCATAAGACTTTCTAAGATACAGTCTTTGAGCATCTGGATATATATAACTCATCCATGTGAACTGACGAATTCCATATCTATATATATCGAACTCCATAAGCATCAGACCATACCCAGCAATACCCAGCGGTCACACCGTGAAAGGTCTGTGACATGTGTGGAATCAAAGTGTGATGGATCACTTACAAGTCCATCGTGATACTCAAGTCAAAGGACCACGTATACTACTCAACTCGAGAGGACCTTTCATTGACGGCTTCATAGGATGTCTATTGGGATCCTCATTGAGTCTGTTCAGTATTCAGTCCTTACTGAACACCTGTATGTTATACGAACTTCTAATAAGTCCATGGTTAGTTAAGAACAACCATCTAGATCATCTAGGTATAGTATACACTGGTCTATGTAAAAGGATTCCACCGATAAACCTGCATCGGTGAATCAAGACCAGGAATATATAATTTAAGAATAGACTTACATAATAACATTTCTTAGCACCTATTGCAACTCTGTTATTACTAATGTATTCTCAGGTCTTTGTACCGTCACAGACAAGATTCTAACACTTAGACTTCACTGATTAATATAACATGTTAACCCTATATAATTTATAGTTTTTAGTGATGTTAACTCTTAGCATTGATCTAAACTTCTTTAGATCAAATCTGAACCCTTTCAGATCATATAATGTATGTAGCGTATCAAGCATTGAACCATTTAATAATAGTAATTAGCGATTTAACAAATAATGAACTGGAAAAATATTATATAATAAAATATTCATACAACAATGGGATAGCACGTGAGCACAAATTTCAACAAACTCTCACTTGCTCTAGTGCCATTCATAGTGGTATCTTATGCTCATAGCCTCCATGTGTTTCTCAAACACCTTTAGAGTTAAGGCCTTAGTAAGTGGGATCGCTATATTATTTATAGAGTCAATTCTACAAATTATTACATCTCCCATAACCAAGATTTCTCTAATTATGTGGTATTTCCTCTCCACATGTTTAGATCTCGGGTGCGCTCTTGGCTCTTTTGCTTGTGCAATAGCTCCATTGTTGTCGCAAAATAAAGGGATAGGATCCATTGAGCTTGGGACAATCCCGAGCTCGATGACAAACTTGTGTATCCACATTGCTTTCTTTACTGCCTTAGATGCTGCAATGTATCAGCTGTGGATCCCTGTGATTGGTGCTCTTCCAACTTACTGCAGCACTGTTGAGGATAAATACATATCCAGATGTAGACTTTCTATCATCTGAATTAGATTGAAAGTCTGAATCTATGTATCCCATAACCTGCAAATCACTTTCTCCATAAATGAGAAACTTGTCCTTTGTACCTTTAAGGTATTTAAGGACATGTTTGACTGCCATCCAATGGTTGTCACCTGGATCAGATTAATATCGGCTAGTAACACTTACAACCATACTGATGTTAGGTCTCGTACATATCATAGCATACATCACACTGCCTACAGCTGATGCATATGGCATCTTAGACATTCCAACTCTTTTATCTTCAGTCTGAGGAGACATTCTCCTCGAAAGACGAATGCATCTTTGAAAGGTACATTAGCTATCTTACAGTTAGTAAAATTGTACCTTTCAAGGACACTATCGATGTATGATGATTAGGAGAGTCCGATCAGCTTTTTAGCTCTATCTTTATAAAGCTTTATACTCAATATATAAGAAGCCTCTCCCAAGTCCTTCATGGAGAAGCTTTTGTTTACATAACTCTTGGCTAATTGTAACATACTGATATCATTCCCAATGATCAGTATGTCATCAACATAGAGAATTAAGAAGACAACCATGCTCTCACTGACCGTTTTATACACACATGGTTCCTCATCATTTTTTATGAAATCATATCCTTTGATTACCTCATCAAAATAAAAGTTTCAACTCCAGGAAGCCTGCTTAAGTCCATAAATGGACTTCTTCAGTTTGTACACGAGACCTATGAATTGGCTGAATGTACAACCTTGAGGTTGTTCCATGTATATCTCTTTCTTAAGATATTCATTTAGGAATGCTGTCTTTACATCCATCTGCCAAATCTCATAGTCATAATATACAGCAATAGCCAATAAAATTTGTATTCACTTCAACATCACTACTGGTGCAAAGGTTTCCTCATAATCAATCCCAGATCGTTGAGAATAATCTTTTGCAAGTTAAACTTTGAAGGTCTATACCTTTTCATCGGGCCCATGCTTCTGCTTGTAAATCCATTTACAATCGATAGGAACTATTCCTTCAGAAAGCGCAACCAAGTCCTAGACTTGATTGTGATGAATTGAGTTAAATTCGGATTTCATGGCTTCTTGCCACTTTCCCGAGTCGATGTCTAACATCGCATCCTTATAAGTTAAAGGATCATTTTCTTCCACTAAGAAAACTCTCAGTACAGCTTCAGGCATCTAACCATACCTATGTAGGTGGCCTGGACATCCATTCAGACCTATGTAGAGGGTGCGTTAAAGGTATACTGCTCGATTGATCTTGAGATTCCATCTTGGGTTCATGTTCGCTTTGATTGGCTTCATCAAGTATAATCTTTCTACAACCTCTATGATCCATGAGAAACACTTTCTCAAGAAAAGTGGCATATAGAGAAACAAACACATTTCGCTCATCGAGATCATAGAATTAGTATCCCATTGAATTCTTGGGATACCCAACGAACCGATACTTGTACCTCCTAGGTGCAAGTTTATTCTATTGCGTAACTTTTACGTAAGCAGGATGGCCCCAAATCTTAAAGTTTTTAAGACTTGGTTTCTTTCCATTCAAAATCTCATGTGGAGCGGTTGGAACAGCTTTAGATGAAACTCTATACAATATATGAGCAGCAGTTTCTAGAACATAACCCCAAAGATATTTAGGTAGATCGATAAAGCTAATTATCGATCGGACCATATCAAATAAAGTCTGATTCCTCCTCTCTGACACACCATTGTGTTGCATAGTACCTGGAGGACTATACTGAGCTAGAATCTCATTCTCCTTTAAATAATCAGAGAATTCACTACTCATGTACTCACTGCATCAATCTGATCAAAGACATTTCATATACATCCCGATTTGTTTCTTTATCTCAAGTCTGAACTCTTAGAACTTTTCAAAGGTTTCTGACTTTTGTTTCATAAGAAACACATACCTGTGACATGACAAATTATCGATAAAGGCAACAAAGTATCAAAATCCACCTATTGCAGTGTGATTCATTGGATCACATACATCATTATGTATTAGTTCCAATAAATCAGTGGCACGATGTCCAACACCGGTGAATGGAGATTTAGTAATTTTCTCTTGAATAAAAGATTCACAAACTGGGTAAGGTTCTATGGTCAGATTAGGTATCCGATCATCCTTAACCAGACAGGTTAGGCGTCTCACACCTATATGACCTAATCTTATGTACCACAATTCAGTATCATTTAAAGCTTGTGCACTATTACTAGTGCTATCCTGTACATTCATGACACTTCTCGTTGTATCCAAAACATAATGCTTATTAATTAACTAACACTTAGCTAACAAAACATCAACATATCACATAAATATAAAAGAACGAATCTTAATATACATATGATACCCTTCACTGCCAAGTACAAGAAGGGAGATAATTTGTCTGATCATAGCAGGCACAAAATAACAGTTATGAAGTACAACAATTTTATTACAAGGGAGAATAAAATCATAATGTCCTACATCCTCAACCCGTAGGAAATCACCATTTCTTACTCGAAGTTGTACCTCTACCGACTGTAGCAATCTAACTTCCTTCAAACCCTGTAATATATTGCAAATGTGAGAAGGACATGCGGTATCTAATACCCAGCCAATATTAGCATCAAATGCTAAAGATGTCAATAATAGGAAAGATAATACCTAAGGGTGTTTTCTTCACAATGGCAAGGTATTTAGAGCAGTTGCGTTTCCAGTGCCCATCCTCACCGCAATGAAAGCATTTGCCTTTCACTTTTGATTTCTCCAGTGGCTTGAATGTCTGTCACCGCTGAAGATCCATCTTGGGTGTGTGCTTCACCTTTCTTTCCTTTTCCCTTTAAACTTCCAAGAAGCCCTCTACGTCAAAAATGAAGCACATGAATAAGGAGGGTCGAGCCTCCTTTATGCATGTCCTCATTCGTTGTCTTCAGTATATTATAAAGATCAGAATAAGTAAGGGTCATTCCTTGCATATTGAAGTTCATGATGAACTGTGCAAATGACCCAGGCAATGACTGGAGAATCAAACTGTTTCCCAAGTTATTACTCAAAGAGATGTCCATGGACTCAAACCTCTTAATTAATCCTATCTTGAGAATATAAGGACTCGCTAGACTGCCCTCAGGGAGCTTTGCCTGAAATAGTGCTTTGGTGACCCTATAATTCTCAATTTGGGGTCGGTCACCAAAGAGCTCATTAAGATGAAGCATAATGCTGCTGGCATTGTCCATGCGAACATGCTCCCTCTGCAGCTCAGTGGATATTAAGGCGAGGATGTACGATTTAAATTTTAAATCGTCATCCAACCATTTCTGATATGTCACATTTTCTTCCTCGATGGCATTCTCAGAAACACATTTGGGCATCTCTTGGTCAATAACATATTTGAGTTTTTCTGAATCTAGAATAATTCTGAGATTCATGTACCAATTAGAGAAATTCTTGGCACCTTTGAGTTGGTGTGCATCTAGTATACGCACTAAGGGATTTGAAGATGTCATCCTAGCTTACACAAGTCAAATAAAATAATATTAAGAGATGTAAGCAAAACTTATTATTAAATCGCTAATAATACATTTTAAATCATGTGTATAACATTTATACATTTTTTAATTTAAAATGCCCTCCCATGTTTTTACATAATCCGTCTAATCCCTCAAAATGGAATAACGATAGTTTAAACTATATAACGGGAAGTAGACCCCATTGGTATTTTACTCGAGCCGCACATTATAGCGATCTAGGCCTTTGTAAACCCAATAGGTAGACAACTCTTATCAATTTCATTTCATACAACTCCTACTCTTGATCCTAAATACACTTTATCCGCACAATGTAGCGATCTAGGGTAAGTGTATTCCAGATTAACTTGTCAATTATCAAATATATGCTACCATTTTTGCCCGCACACTGTAGCGATCTAAGGCAATACTTTCGCATATATTTACCTCATCTTATGTTTAACCGGTATAGTCTAAATCATACGGACCAAATCCCTCATACTGTAGCAATCTTAAGAAAGACCGATATAATATAGCCAACACCGTATTGACAAGACGAATTAACAATAATGAAACACTATCTCATAATGTATTATTGTTCAATCTAATTAAGAGAGATTTTCTACTCTTTTTTTTTAGTATCACAAAGTCTTAATCCCCATCTCATGAGGAAGTAATTCTCAGTCATACTTTAATTCTGTGTAACGACAACTAACCCTCACCAATAGGGCTCCAGTGCGTTTACCATCACAGGAAAAATGATCCCGATTTATAATACAACCTAATAACTCTTATCATTGTATCTCATAAACCCCCACATTAATAAAATAATATTTTAAACAATTTAAAACATAATTAGAGTGAGTGTTATTGGCACCGTGGTGCTGGGCCGACCGTATAGCACCACTAATGAGGCATAGCCCCCGACACCAGGGTGCCTAGCTTCTAGCGCTACAGATCATAACTCTAGCGTTGCAGCGCCCTGTGTCTAGCGTTGTAGCACCAGGGCATGGAGGCCCCTCAATGCTACAGCGCTCAGCGCGTGGCACGAATGCCAAAATCAGTGCTTAAGCATTGATTTTCCTAGCATTAAGGCGCCCAACACTTGGCGCTGTAATGCTAGGGCCTGGAAGCCTTAGCACCGCGGTGCCAGCTACCCAGCGCTAGTATGCTGAAACACAAATTTCCAGCGCTGAGTACTCATCGTCGTGGCGCTCTGATGCTTCCACCTTCGGTATACCCATTTCAATAACTTGAAATGCACCTTTTGAACACCGAAACATCACCAATAACAAGTTTACACTCAAAAACACCCAATATCAACTCAAAATAGCTATGATACCATTTTGTAAGTGATTTTAAACCTATGGTGCATGCATGTGGGTTTGTGTCTATCATTCAAATAAAGCATATGTATCTCTGACATACATGTGCAGCGGATAAGCAAAATACAAATTTCATAATGATAAACACAAGTAAACAGTGCATGTTATCTCATAAATATAAAATACTTCAAGATTGAGAAATAATACCTTGTCAAGCCTTTGGTATATTGTCGAACCAGAGTACCCGCCTTGAAGCAACCCGTTCACAATTTTAGTTCCTCAACATGGTGGGCTTGAGGAAGCTAGAATAGCAGCTTTTCCAGCAAAGGATTCAACTCTTGAATCCTTGTTTCTACCTTATAGTATGAGTGACCAAAACAAATGGAAGATTTATGTTTTTGTGCTCTCAACATTTGAGAAACTTTTCTAACACTTAGCAAAATTCACTTTCCTTAACCCATTGTATGAATTTTTTTTTTATAATTAATTGCTCTTTTATTTGTTTTTTATTTTCTATCATTTTCTCACCTAATGGCATCCATTATGTTTGCCATTAGTTTTTGTTTATTATTATTTACAATAAACTAATTGAAAACAAAAAAAAAATGGAAAATCATTTAAATGAACTTGGCCTTAGTCTAGGCCAAATGAGAAAACACTTTCTCATTATTAAGAAACATCTTAACACCTACCATTAACAAATGCCACCTATTTATACTTATCATTTCAATTGATAAATATTAAACATATAATTTAATTATATTAAATCATAGTAGAAACACATGCCAATTTAAATAAAAAACTAATTGTTTAATTTCAATTTAAATAATAATATAATTTATTATTATTTTATTTAATAAACATTTTAATGAATAAGATAATGATATTATTGGTTCAACAAATAAGGTCATTTTGGTCATTTCCAAATTAAACAATAATTAGCCCATATGTGCCATGTGTTAACATCTCATTGGTCAACTATTAATTGTTAACTAATTGATGTACTTAACTCTTAAGTCTTGACACATGCACAACCGGAGAGAAAATGAAGTAAATGTCCGGTCTGCTAAAATTTTATGGATCGAATTATTCAATCTGGTTCGATGTCCCAGTGTACAACGAGTACACTTCATATTGCGGGACTATCTAGGTCCACTCCCAATTTGTCAAACAGAACTATTCTATGAGTCTGTGATCGATACCCCACGCACACCTTACGGTATTACAAATCAGTGCGGTGGACCATACAAGTTAAGGTCATAGCGCATACGTATAATCTTTCGCCAATCATATCCTGGAAGAGTAAGGATATAGATCACTACCGTCAAATCCCTATGTGCTCATTCGTGAACTTATCTCCAGACACGTATCTTAATAAACAATATATACAAATACTTTTACAATATTGTTTAACCCTATAGGAAACTCTTTTCTTGGGTTTATTGCATATAGCCATAAGACTTTCTAAGATATAGTCTTTGAGCATCTGGATATATATAACTCATCCATATGAGCTGACAGATTCCATATATACACCCCGAGCTCCATAGGCATCGAACCATACCCAAGGATCACACCGTGAAAGGTGTGTGACATGCGTGGAACCAAAGTATGATGGATCACTTACAAGCCCACTGTGGTACTCAGGTCAAAGGACCACGTATACTACTCAACTCGAGATGACCTTTCATTGACGACTTCATGGGATGTCTATTGGGGTCCTTGTTGAGTCTGTTTAGTATTCAGTCATTACTGAACACCTGTATGCTATACAAACTTCCTGTATGTCCATGGTTAGCTAAGAACAACCATCTATACTATCTAGGTATAGTATACACTGGTCTATGTAAAAGGATTCCACTGATAGACCTACATCGATGAATTAAGACCAGGAACATATAATATGAGAATAGACTTACATAATAACATTTCTTAGCACCTATTGCAACTCTTGTAACTATGTTATTACTAATGTATTCTTAGGTCTTTGTACTATCATAGACAAGATTCTAACACTTAAACTTCACAGATTAATATAACATGCTAAACCTTTAGCATTTATAGTTTTCAGTGATGTTAACTTTTAGCATTGATCTAAACTTCTTTAGACCAAATCTAAACCCTTTAGATCATATAATATTTGTAGCATTACAAGCATTAAACCATTTAATAATAGTAATTAGTGATTTAACAAATAATGAACTGAATAAATATTATAAAATAAAATATTCATACAACAATGGGATAGTACGTAAGCACAAATCCCAACAAAGGCTAGCCTGATGGGTACAACCATCGAACCTTAAAGGCCTATAAAGGATGATATCCTAGGTTCGACATCGACTGGAAGTGTAGGTTACCTGCGAACTATGTGCTAGGACGCTAGTGGCTCTAAGGTGTCACCCAGCTAGTGGACCAAGGAGTTGTTAGGTTCTACACACTCTTATAAAAAGGTCAGACTTTTTGTAAGAGTATGTGAAACCCACCAACTCCTTGGTCCACCGACTGGATGACACCAAAGAGCCACCGGCGTCCTAACACACAATTCTCTGGTTACCTGCACCCCTAGGGAATCAAGCCCTCGCACCCAACTCATAGAGGCCTTATAGGCCTTTAGAGGTTCGTCCTTGTACCCGTTAGGCTGGCCAACCTGATGGGTACAAAGACGAACCTCTAAAGACCTATAATGCCTCCATGAAATAGAGGCGAGGGTTTGATTCCTTGGGCACAGGTATCTTGAGAATTTTATGTTGGGACGCCGATGGCTCTTAGGTGTCATCCAACCAATGGACCAAGGATTTAGTGGGTCTCACACACCCTTACACCACCATACTTAGGTTCTATACATTTTAAATACCTATTATAGTCTGATCGCTAGGTGTCGCTAAGTATGGTTCGATGCTCATAGAGTCCAGTGTGTATAGATATAAGATCTTTTAGCTCATATGAGTGAGTAGTATATCAAGATGCTCCAAGATTGTATTCTTGAAAGTCTTATAGTTATAAGCACTTCACCTTGAAAAAATGTTTCCTGTGTAAGAAACAATATCGCAAAAGTGTTTGCGAATATTATTCATGGGAATACAAATCTGGAAATAACTTCTGGAGTTGAGCATATAGAGACATGGCGGTGATGATCTATGTCTCTACTCTTTTGGGATATAAATGACGGAGGGATTATACGAATATTTATTAACCTCAACTTGTATGGTTTAACACGCTGCTTTATTATTTCCATAATGTGTGTAGGGCATCGTTTATGGACTTACGGAAGAGTTCTGTAAGACAAAACGGGAGTGAACCTAAGAAGTCTCACTATATAAAGTGTACTCGTTGTGCACTAGGGTAGCACACCAGATTGAATAGTTTAACTTGGAAAGTTTTCAGAAAAATCAGAATTATTTTAAGGTCTCTTAGAGAGATCATAGGGTTGAAGTGTTAAGCCCGAGATCTCAGCAAGTTGGACTTATCACTTTTACCTTTCTATTGGATGTCACAAATCATGCCATTAATTTATTAAGGGATAACACAGGGCATAATTTTATTAGCTCTTCTAATTCTTAATAATTACTTTTGAATAAATTAATTAATTTATAAGATAATGGCATGAAAGCGTATTCGGCCATATAAGACATTTAGCATATGTTGGCGTGAATTGATTACAAAAGACTATTAAAATATGCTAAGTAATAGGTGGCATCAAAATGAGATTGATTTGGCCAAAATTGTAACAAGTGGGATATGGCAAATTCAAGTACCAAGCCTTGTCATTCTTAATTAACAAAGCATGAGGTGTTTATATTTTGTTTATTTACAAACACAATTGGCCACCAATTTCCTTATAATTCGGCCACCTAAAGTTCTTAAGCCACCAAGCTCATTTGTAAACATGAAGTAGCCATTTACTTGCCTTGCCATACTTGCCACTAACTTGAATTTGATTAGTTAAAGTGGTGACCAAGTTTGCTATATCTATAAGGCTGTGGTTCATTTTTTATTTAGAACATCAAGTGAATTGTTAGCAATTGAGATTGCTAAATACCGATAGATAAAATATTGAAGCAAGTGTTGCTTTAATTAAAATTCTAAACCAAAATAAGAAGCTACCTTTCTAACTCGAAGGATCCCACAAGTCCTAGAGTAGAATTGCGCAAAGCTTGTTTCAAGGGTGAGTTCTCTAATATCTCATTAGCGTAATGGAATGTTTGTTTCCTTTTCACTGTGCATTTATACATGATGTCTAAATTAAAAATTAAAAATGTACACGCTCACCCCACGCATAACGCATTTTTAAATTGATATCAGAACGTATGATTGTGTGCTATTTGTGTCCTTAATTAGAGTATTTGTAGCATAATTAAGATATTCTGGCATTATCGATTATACATTTAAAATATTGAAAAATGCGTAATCAAGATGCAGCGAAAGGGATGTTGTGACGATGTCACTATGTGTTGCAGTGCTAAGGCTGTCCAAGCTCTAGCGCCGTAATGCTGGGGTTTCCAGACCCTAGTGCCCTAATGCTTGCAACCAGCACTGTAGCGCTTAAAGCTCAAAGCTGCAGTGCCAGGGTAGGATCGTAGCACCGCAGCACTGTAAAGGTTAGAACTACAATACTAAAGGTCGAGCCTTCAGCATCACAGTACCGAGAACCTAAGAAAAGCTGTAATTACGCTAGTTACTCTAATTATTTATTTTTAAATTATTTAAAAATATTAATTGATTTTTATGTAATTTATAAATATTATAAATATTGCAATATAAATTGTGGCCTATTTGTTTGTGTTAAAAATCACAATAAGAGTTCTACTAGTGGAGGTTAGTTGTGCTTGCACATAACAAATGTGTGATTAAGAATCACATTTATAGAATGAGGACAAGTATAAAAAAATAACTCTCTTTTAATCAAATTGAAAGTGTTTCATTATGAGATAATGTTATGCAATGATCCTCTTGTCAATTACGCTAGTTACTCTAAGAAAAGCTGTAATTACGCTAGTTACTCTAATTATTTATTTTTAAATTATTTAAAAATATTAATTGATTTTTATGTAATTTATAAATATTATAAATATTGCAATATAAATTGTGGCCTATTTGTTTGTGTTAAAAATCACAATAAGAGTTCTGCTGGTGGAGGTTAGTTGTGCTTGCACATAACAAATGTGTGATTAAGAATCACATTTATAGAATGAGGACAAGTATAAAAAAATAACTCTCTTTTAATCAAATTGAAAGTGTTTCATTATGAGATAATGTTATGCAATGATCCTCTTGTCAATACGATGTTAGACAGGTCACGTCAGTCTTTTTTCAATATTCTACATCGTATGGGATTTGGTTGGTGTGATTCTAACTATGTCGGTTAAACATGAGATGAAGTAAATATATATAAATGTGTTGTCCAATATTACTATAGCGTGAGGGTAGTATCAGTAACATATATTTGATTATTGACAAGTTAATCTGAAATACACTTACTCAATATTGCTACAACGTGAGGATAAGGTGCATTTAGGATTAATGCTAAAAGTTGCATAAGATGCGATTGATAAGAATTATCTATCTGTTGGGTTTACAAAGGCCAATATTGCTACAGCGTGAGGCTGGAGTAAAATAACAATAGGATCCACTTCTCATTGTACAGTTTAAAAGAATTTTACATTATCGTTCTCCTCTTTGAGAGATTTTGGAGATTATGCTAAGCAGTAGGAGAGTGTTTTTAGATTAAATTTTTTATAAAAGTTATACCCATAATCTAAAGCGTCATTAATTAACGATTAGGGTACCGAGAAATATTCAAACTTGCCAATGGATCTGAAAATAGTCTCGGATTTAGAAAAACTTAGATATATTTATGATCAATAGATAATTAGAGGTGTTTTCAATAATATTTCTTTGAAAGAAGATAAAATTTATCGGAAAGGGATTAAGGATGATTTGAGAGTCAAAACATATATCCTGATCTCAATGTCTAATAATTTTTAGTAAGAGCAAGTGCACATAAGATGTGCAAGTAATGTTATGCTTCGTCTAAAAAATTATATCTAAACCATAAATAAAGAATAATATCAATGGAAAGTGTTTCCACTTAGGTGAGATTTAAAATAGTAATCTTTACTATTAAATGTACATTACCTTAAGAAAGATAGATCTCGTAGATATCTGTTTATCGATTATAGACATTTCATTGCATGTGATGTTAAGCAATATAGAGGTATGAGATACCGCCTGTTATTTTTATTTCAGCAAGATGTTGCATGATTTGAGTAATGTTAGAAAGTTATGAAATGAGAAGTACAGCTTCACGTAGAAAATAGAGATTTCTTAAAAGTGGTAGCTGTTATGACTTTTAAGTCACTTCTCCATTATGACAGAAGCATTATATTGTATAATTGATATTTTGTGCCATACATTATTAGGCGAATCATATCACTCCTTGTATTAGATAGAGAGGGCTATCATGGATACATCAGGAATGGTTACTCATATAAATATGATAATGATAATGTTTTGCTAATTGAATGTCAGTTAATGAATGACTCTTATATCTTAAATACAACTTAAAATGTGTCAGTGAACAGAACAAATAGTAGTTCAAAAACTTTGAATAATAATGAATTGTAGGACATAAGATTGAGTTACATAGTCATAAGACAACTATCCCGTCTAGTTAAGGATAGGTAGATACTTGATCTGACTATGAAACCTTGGCCAGTTTAGAAATCTTGGATTCGAGGAAAAAGTGATCAAATACTTATATAAGTATTAGATACTGACCGGCTAATTTATTGAAACTTATACATAATGAAGTATATGGTCCAATGAATTATACTACTATTTGGGTGAACTTTGATACTTCATTATCTTTATCATGATTTGTCATGATACAGATATGTGTTTCTGGGAAACACAAGTCGAAAACCTTTGAAATGTTCAAAGAGTTCCGACTAGAAGTAGAGAAATAAACCCTTATGTATATTTAATGCCCTTGATCAGATTGAGGTGATTTATACATCAATAGTAAATTCATAAATTATTTAAAGGAGAACGTGATTCTCACCCAATATAGTCCTCTAGGTACTCCTCAATGTAAAAGTATTTTGGAGTGGAAAAATTGGATTTTATCAGATATGGTCTTATCGATATTAAGTTTCACCGATCATCTAAAATATCTTTAGGTATATGCTCTAGTAACTCCTAGTCACTTATTGGATAAAGTTTTATTGAAAGCCATTCCTTCACTTCTGTATAAGATATCAACTATAAGGAAATTAAGTCTTAAATATGTTAAGATTTTTAGCTATTTTGTTTGCATAAGTGTTACACAACAAGATAAACTTGCACCTAAGAGGTACAAGTATCGGTTCATTTTGTATCCTAAACATTTTATGGGATACCAGTTCTATGATCTAGATGAGTGAAACATGTTTATTCCTCGTTATGTCACTTTCTTCAAAAATAGTTTCTCATAGGATTGTGGAGATTGTAGAAAGATTAAACTTGGTGTAGTTAATCTAAAAATATATAAGAATCGATGGTGGATCTTTAAACTTAATTAAGTGAGATACCTTTAATACACTCTCTTTATAAATCTGAAAAAATATCAAGGGTCACATAATAGGTATGCTTGATACCTATATGTGCACTTGGTGTTTTCTTGTTTGAAGAAACTTATCATTTGACTTATATAAAGAAACGATCTTGGACATCAATTTGGGAAAATGGCAAGATGCCATAAAAATCTATAATAGACTTTACGCATGACAATCAAGTCTAGTTCTTGATTGTGCTTCCTGTAAGAATTGTTCCCATTTACTATAAATGAGTTTACGCAATGGAAGTGTGGGTTTAATACGAAGGTATAGACCTTCAAAGCTCAATTACTGAAAAAAAAACTTATACTCACAAATATGGGATCAGTAATGAGGAAACTTTTTCACAATAACCATGCTTAAGTTAATATGAATTTTGTTGGCTATTACATTATGTTGGATCTTTATTTTAATATGAAATTAGAGAGTCTGGTTTTATCTAGAACAAAAGAAAGCATGTGTATTTAGAAAGGACAGTGGGAGCATAATTATCTTTCTAGTTCTCTGTGTGGTTGATATATTTAATCTTGGAAGTGACGTTGATTGTTATAAGTCAGTCGAATAAGAATTATCTGAATAAAAACCTCTCCATAAAATATTTGGGAAAGGCTTTCTATATATTAGCTATAAAGTGTTATGGAGATAGAGTTAAGAGGGTGCTAGGATTATCCCAATCCTTGTACATAGACAATATTTTTGAAAAGTATAGTTTCAGTAACTATTATGTAGTTAATGTACTTTTCAAACATGGCATTTATCTTTTAGGCAGAGGTGTCCTCAGCAAGAAGATGAAAATGTAGCGTCTACATACCATATGCTTCAACTAGTGGTAACTTCATGTATGCCATGTTGTAATATCCAATCCCCATTAGTAGTATTGGAGCTTAGATTTCGGTATACAGTAATGAAGACACTGTGGGGTTACCCGATTTTAACCTTATTAGAAATATTTTTTTTATGGTGCGTGTGAGAGATATTAGACCTAATTTGGTAATTTCACACTTGGTCGGAACGTCGGACAACCCTAGAATAGTTTTGGAATTTTTCTCTATTGGCTTGGAAAATAACATTTTAATTTACTACATGAATTTTCATTTAAGGGTTATGTATGGAACAAGCCTTTGTTGAGAAACACAATCCATATATTAGAGAATATACCAATTAGAAACAATCTCATGGATTGCCAAGTTGGGAATTCTAGTTAGTTCCTTGGGCTATTCTAATTAGATAGTTACAAAGGAACCAATTACATACCTAGTTTCCAACCAAAAGAAAATTAAAAATTTAGAGTAAGTTGAGGGGCAAATTGGTCTTTTGAGGGAGCACTATATATATAGTAGAAGTGTGTAAAAATTTCAAGATATAAAAAACACAACACTTAGAGCAAAAGAGAGCAAAATTTGTGCAAAAGAATATGGGGTGCTATAGTGAAATTTTAGTTTTTTTTCATGCTTAATCAAGCTAAAATAAGGTCACATACCAGTTCCTAAGATCAATTAAAGCTCCATTAGTGAACATTCAAGAAAAAGAGGTAAGAAAAGCATTGTTTTGTGAGATTGATATGTGAACTTTCAAGATTGCTTCAATTGATGTTCTTGTGTGTATTCTTGGTTTAGATTGAGTTGAATTCTAGTATGGAGTTTGAAGGAGTTATCAAATTGAAGAAATTGGCAAGGTAAGAATTAGGGTTTTGGGAGATTTGGATGTAGAGACTTCAATTGGTTATAACTAGGACATTAGAATGAAATTTGTTTGATTTTGATGCAATTGGAACAAGAAATTAAGAAAAGAAATGTGTTGGACCATAGGGTGAAATTCAGCCACTTTAGGGAAGTTTGGGATTGAGTTGTATTTTGGTTGAATTGTGATGTATAAATGGTGCCTTATGTAAATTGAATGTATATGGTTGATGGAAAAATAAAAAATAAAGAAAATGGGACATAATTGTCTATTTTGGTAAGGTGAAGGGCAATTATGTCCAACTAAAGTTATAAGGCGTTTAATAATTTTTAGAGCGCCGGATGGTGAATTAGATTAGATTAAATGACTCTGTAATGAAAATCAAAAAGGAGTATCCATCCGAGCTTTGTATGCCGATTAGGCGTTTAGTAGTTAAATGAGATTCTAGTGTTTGAATTAGTTCTAATATCATTTATAGCGCATAGGTCAAGAAAATCGAGACCGGTAATGAGAGTAAAAATTCGAAGCAAAATTGAGCTCGGAGCTGTTGTGAGTGAAAATCTGTCATTTCTTTTATCTTTCGTTTATTATGTTTCCGCATAATGAAAATGTATGTTTTATGTGCTTTTAATGCATAAACATGAGTTAGGATCTTGATATATATCCATATATATGCTTTTATATGTTCGGTTTAAGAAACAGTTTTAAAATTACTGCATTCGTTTCAAAGGCCATTAGTACCCTCAGATTATAGTGGTGGTGATTGTATTAGACCTGGCCGGTATATCTCGTACACATAGGCATGTTATGGGGGGTATGTCACTAACTCTGGAAGGTCGAGATGTCGAGTCATGTGAGTCGCTCTATGTGTACGGGGTATTGTCTCGCTATATGTATGCGATGTAGAATTTCGCTGCATAGCCAGTGAGATGTCTTGAGATGTCACTATAGGTGCTGCTAGTTGAGGCACTCCGTGACCTACTCACGTGTGCGGTGCTAGTTGAGTCACTGCGTGAGTATAGAGCTTTAGGGTTACCATTGGTACAGTTTAGAAAGAAAATGGCTGAGCAAGGGCATTTATAAAGCTTTTTCGATCTACCGATTGCATATTATGCATTTATATGTCCATGCTAGTCATTATGTTATACAGATTTTGGATATTGGTTTTTGAAGATGTAAATAAAACCCGCTCGGAAAGATTTTATCGGCATATGATGTTAGAAACTGTTTTACAGCTTTATACCAGTTTTAGAAGCATGATTTATGCATGTCTTTTAGAATTTAATATCTATGTATTATGTTATTTTATTTGAAATCTTAAATGCACTCACTGAGCTCTTTTAGTTCACTTATTTTGTGTTTTATATTTTCTAAACCTCATTCTCAAGTGCAGGTCTCGGTACGCTAGCTGCTGATTCTCCTATTGCTAATTAGTGGGCCAAATCTGAAGAGCATTTTGTACATGTAAATGTGCTAAATAGCATTCTTTTTGCTTTTAGCATAGTAGTTCTAGATTTGTGCATTGTACATATGTTTTGGATAACCAAGAAGAGGTTTCGATATTTTGATGATCGTTTCACTTTTTATCAGTATTCCAGTTTTATGATCATAATGAAATTATTGAGTTGAATTGGAATTGTTTTGTAAAGGACCAGAGGTCCTATTTAGCAGCATTGAGAAGTGGTTTGGAAATAAAAGTGTAATTCTTTGCAGGTTTTGTACTAAATTTTCTGAAAAACAGGGGAAACTATGCCTATTTTTTTTTTTAAAGAATTAATATGTCATCTTCATATATATTCTAAGATTTTCTCAATAATAGTAAGAACTAAAGAGTGTTCGCCTCGCAGAATTTCTCAACTTACCTAGTTATATTCTGAGGAACTTCTATCGGGGTACCTGGCAGGATCGTGGAATCTACTGTAGAGGGTCTCGGGTCGGGTCCTGTCATATGTTATATATGAAACTTGGATCTGGATTGATGTAAGTGTTTCAAGTTGATATCGGTCTGATCTAGGTGACAACCATTAATTGGTCATAAAACATATTTGAAATACTTGAGAGGTATAGAGGATAAGTTTTTAATTCATAGAGAAAGTTACTTATATATGAAAGAATACACAGACTTTGACTTCTAGTTTGATCTGGATGCTAGAATGTCTACATCTAGTAATATATTTCTTCTTCTCAGAACTATAGTTAGTTGAGAGTGCAATATAAATATCTACCTCTGATTCTACCTTAGAGGCAGAATATATTGTGGCTTGAGATGTTTGCAAAAGAAGTATATAGACATATAAGTTAATTGTAGAGTTTAGAATAATTTCAAGCTCAATGGATCCTATCCTAACAAATGCAACAATAATGGGAGAAATGCTCAAGCCAAGAAACCATAAGGCGCACTAGTATTCTGATCTTGTCGACTCTGACTATCATATAATTAGAAAGTTCTTGGCTATTGGAGATATAATAATACCTAAAAAATATTTCATGAATAATATAACGGACTTACTAACTAAAGCCTTAACTCTTTATGTGTTTGAGAAACACATGGAAACCATAGGTATTAGATATCATCGTGAATGGCACTAGAGCAAGTTGGAGTTGTTGAAACTGGTGCTTACGTGCTATTCCAAATTATATGAATATTAATTATTTAATATTTATACAACATCCATTTTGAACCAAAATCGTTAATATTAAATATATATATCTTTATGGTAAGATGCTTGTAATACTTCAAAAACTGTATGATCTGAAGGAGTTCAGATCTGGTTCAAAGGAGTTTAGACCAGTGTTAAGTGTTAGCTACACTAAGAGTTATAATTGCTAAACGTTAGTACTTCAAAGAGTTAGCCAATTATAATAGTCAGTGAAATCTAAAGAGTTAAAGCATTGTCTGAAATGAGACAAAGACTCGATGGTATATTAACAATGACTTAGTGGCAAAGGGTTACAAATAATGCTAAGAAATGTTATTGTGCAAGTATGTTTTCAAACGTAATGTTCTTATTAAAATATGCTAAGTAATATGTGGTGTCAAATTGAGATTGATTTGGCCAAAATTGTAGTAAGTAGAACGTGGCAAATTCAAGTACCAAACCTTGTCATGCTTAATTAACAAAGCATAAGGTGTTTATATTTTGTTTGTTTTCAAACATAATTGACCACCAATTTCCTTATAATTCGACCACTTAAAGTTCTTAAGCCACCAAGCTCATTTGTAAGCATGAAGTAGCCATTTACTTGCCTTGTTATGCTTGCCATTAACTTGAATTTGATTAGTTAAGGTAGCGGCCAAGTTTGCTATATATATAGGGCTATGGTTCATTTGCTATTTAGAACATCAAGTGAATTGTTAGCAATTGAGATTTCTAAATACCAAAAGGTAAAATACTTAAGCAGGTGTTGCTTCGATTAAAATTCTAAACGAGAATAAGAAGCTGTCGTTCTAGCTCGAAGAATCCCACAAAGTCCTAGACTAGAACTGTGAAAACACACTTTAAGGGTGAGTTCTCTAATATCCCATTGGCATAATGGGATGTTTGTTTATTTTCCATTGCATATTTATGCATGTGATGTGTGAATTAAAAATTAAAAATTAAAAATTAAAAATGTACACGCTCACCCAACGCACAGTGCACTTCACTTTGGTATGTATTCTATAGCCTTTTTAATCTCCTTCCTCAATTTTCAAAACTCTATAAGATGATCATCAAGGATGACCCCAACTTTCTTGTACATTTTGAGCTTACCCAAAAATAGTTTTAAACTTGGCAAGAAAAATAAACCTCAGTGGTCGATTTTTTATTGTTTTTTCTATTATGATCTTTCCATGCCTCATCCTTTTCCGTGTTTGGTGCATCTTCTTTTTTCTATATCAATGAGATCTCTCCCAATAGCTAAGAATGCTCACCCAAGAATAGAAACATTTTTATCTTCTTCTATGTCTAGAACCACAAAGTCCTCCGGTGGGATCAATTTGCCTACTTTGACCAACATATCTTCAATAACACCCCATGGATAATTTATAGATCATCCAAAATTTGCAAAAACAAATCTTGTTGTGGGATTCACGTCACCAAAACCCAACTTTCAGAAGATGAATAGATGCATAAGATTGATGCTTGCTTTAAGATCACAAGGTTTTGTCAAAAGTGGACTCCCAAATAGTGCAAGGGATGGTGAAGCAACCCAGATCCTTCAATTATTTAGGCAACTTCCATTGAAGGTTTGCACTACACTCATTTGTTAACTTCTTAGTCTTATAATCCTTTAAACTCCTCTTCTTTGACATCAACTCTTTCATGAACTTCATATAATTTGACTTTTGCTCTAAAGCTTCCACAAAAGCGATGTTTATATGAATCTTCTTAAAGACTTCAAGGAATTTAGAAACTTGGACATCTAACTTCTTTTTGTAGAGGTGTTGAGGATATGGCAATGGTGGGGTAATGATTGCAGGGTTATCTGGGAAGAAGATTGATTTGGGTTTGTGATTCACCTAGTTGGTTCCACAACAACTTCTTTCTCATTATCCTTACTCATATTTTTCTCTATAGCTTCAACTTCTTTACCACTTCTATGAGTGATGGCTTGACATTGATCCCTTAGGGTAGCCTCCTTATTACTTGGGAATTTGTCAGAAGATTAATCTTTGATTGCATAGGTAAATTGGCAAACTTATACCTCTAGTGACTTTAATATAGCATTCATATGGATATAATGTATCTCAATATTATCATGATAGGCCTCATGTTTGTTAAATCTCTCCCTTGTCTCAATGAATAAAGTGTCCAAAAGGTCCTCTAAAGAAGGCTTCTTCTCGGCTACTTGTTGATTGAATCTCGGTAGAGGTTACAAAGCATTTCTTGGATTTTTATAAGTTAATTTTTCATGATTTCAGAGCCCGAGATGATAATGTGTAGGCATGTTGTTACACTGGTAGTTGACACTTTGGTTGTTGACATATTGGACTTGTTTTAGATCACTCTTTCATCGGTGTAAGACATATTTGCAACTATCATTAGATCTTTACTTGTTAAAGCCTCTCTAGCATTGAGTATAGAAATGTGATTCACCAAGGTTGAAACTTGAGCTAAAAATGCAACAATGGGGTTAACTTTATACACTCCAACGACTCTCCTTTCAATTGACCTCTCATTAGGCCATTGGTAATTATTGCACGCCATTTTCTCCAACAAAACATAGGCTTCTTCTACAATTTTTGACAACAAAGTACCTTTCGTTGTTGCATCTATGAAAGTTTATGTTTGGCCATTCAATCTATTGTAGAATATTTGTATTTGGAACTAATCTTGATATCCATGTTGAGGGCACCTCCGAATAAGGTCCTTGGACCACTTCCAAGCTTCATAGAAAGGCTTGAAACCCAATTGACTAAATTGTGTTATCTCCTCATGGAGTTACGAAGTCTTAGATGGTGAAAAGAATATTGTGAGAAATTTTTGTGCAAGATCTGTCCATGTTGCAATGCTTCCCGGTTGCAAAGATTTAAGCCATCTCCTTATTATGGTTGATACTTATGTGCCATTCCTAAATGTACATATACTTATGTATTTATACAAGTATACATTCTCATTAAATCGTTAATACTTATTTATATGGTACTATGCAATGTAACATTACAAACATTGTATGATTTGAAGGAGTTCAGATCTGATCTAAATGAGTTTAGATAAGGGCCTACAGTTGGCCACGTTGAGAGATATAAATGTTAAATATTAGCACAACTAATTGTTAGCTGGTTATAATACTTAGCGAAGATTCAAGAGTTGGAGCCTTGTCTGTAATGGGACATAGACCTAGGAATATACTAGTAACTGCATAATTGCAAGAGTTGCAATCAGATGCTAGGAAATGTTAGTTGTGCAAGTATGTTCTCGAACATTGTCCCTGATCTATTTCTGCCAATGCGGGTCTGTCAGTGGATACCTTTATATAGATCAGCATAAGTCATACCTATATAGTATAGATGATTATTTCGAGCCGACCGTGAGCTTAGAGCTTGTATTGACATATAGGTATCCAGTTAAGACTGGATATAGAACAGACTCACGAGGGCCTCCGATAAACATCCTATATAAGCCGTTAATGGAGAGTCCTCTCGAGTTAAGTAGTATACTTGGTTCTTTGACCTGAGTACTACAGTGGGCTTGTAAGTGATCCACCATACTTTAGTTCCACGCATGTCACAAACCTTTCATGCTGTGGCCACTGGGTGTTGCTGGGTATGGTCCGATGCTTATAGAGTCTGGTGTGTATAGATATGGGATCCGTCAAATCGTATAGGGAGTTAGATATCCAGATGCTTCGAGACTATATCTCAGAAAGTCTTATGGCCACAAGCATTAATTCTGAGAAAGAGTTTCCGCCAGAGTGGAACAATATGGCAAAAGGGTTTGCATATATTGATCAGTAAGATACAAGTCTGGAGATATGACATGGATGAGCACATGGGGATTTGACGATGATAATCTATATTTTCAACACATCTAGGATATCATGACGGAAGGACTATACGTATGCATCGTGACCTCGGCTTGGATGGTCAACGCGCTGATTTGTATTTCTGTACCGTGTACGTGGGGCAATGTTCACGGACTCATAGAATAGTTCTATTTGAATCATTGGGCGTAGACCTAAGGAGTCCCGCGATATAGAGTGTACTCGTTGTGCACTGGGGCAGCGTACTGGATTAAATTGTTTAATCCAGTAATATCCAGCATTATTACGGGAATACATGCGTATCTATATTTAAGCGTTAAATATAACAATTAGTCAATAATTATTATTTATTAATTGTATAATAACATGTGGCACATTGTGGACCCTCGGTTGAGTTTACCCAAGTGTGGGATTTGGTAGGACCTGCTAAAGGATAGACTTGGTAACTATTTATAAGGGGTAAAACAATTATTTCACACATTGATTATTTAATTGTTAAATAATCAAAATATCTCATTATAATATATTTATATTATATATTGCTATATAGGTGTCATTCATTTATTATTTTATTATAATAATATCATTTTTCAATAATGGTCGCCATGTGTTTTATTTATATTATATAATATTATTATTACATATATATAGTTGAGATTCGTGTGTGAGTGTGTTTGTCAGCAATGCAAAGGAAAAAATGAAATTGTTTCATTTTTCTTAGTGTGCCGAGTAAAGAGAAGAAAGGAAGAAACAAGAATCAAATTGAAATTGTTTCAATTTTTTCTTGTTGTGCGAAATGAGTATGAAGAAATGGAAGAAATGAAATTGTTTTATTTTTTCTATTTTGGTGCCTAGAGAAGCAATTATGAATTGTTTCATTTCCTTTTTGTGAAAAGGGAAAATACATACAACTGGCCATTTTAAGGGGTTATGGGCTAATCCCGTGCTGGATATGGAGCTGTTGTTCTAGCTTACCAAGCCCACCGAGTTGGTGACTAGAACTGCCAACGAGTTGGTCTCCAGGCGGACTCCGAAGATACACGTGTATAATGTTACATGTTATGGTGATTTCTTAATCCTTCTAATATATTAATATAATTGATATACTATTTATTGTGTTTATTGTATGATTTAATTATTCTGTTGCACTAAATGTGTATAAGATAAATATTTTATGCAATAAACACTATTGCACATGTATACACCCATGTATATTAGATCTCCGACACTCCTTACCTTGTCCCTAAAAGAGAATGGGAACAAGCGTAGCCAAATAGCATCCTCCGTAACTCTATTCATCTTGATGGTGTTGCAAACCTCTAAGAACATAGCAAGATGAACATTTGGGTCATCGCTTGGCAAGCCTCCATATTAGTTTTGTTGCACTATATTGATAAGAGCCGACTTCGATTCAAAATTATTAGCTTGAAACATTTGAAATCAGATCACCGAATAGTTCTTATTAACCATGGGCCAAAAATAGTCCTCTAATGCCCGCGGTTATTGGTTGTTGTTGCCTTTATCGACCATAGCTCGAGTTTGATCTCCCCTTTTCTCTCATAAGCCTCTATAAAGTGCGCTCAACTTTCAAATCAAATGGCAAAAGCTCCAAACTAAGGGCTCTTCTCAGAAACCTTCAACAATCACAATATAGCCACAACTCAAAAAGAATAAAAGAAAAATAAAATGCCTAAATTAAAATCAAGTTGCGTAGCCACAATATTAGCACCAATTCAAATTTTACAATCTCTGACAACGGCACCAAAAAATTGTTCTCAAAATTATACACACGCAAAATGTAACCGCAAGTGCACAAGTCGTGATCAAGTAATAAAGTAATGAGTGAGTATCGTTCCCCTAAAAATTGGTGTCCTAAATTAATGCTAAATACTAAGGTGTTGACAACTTAACTTTATCTAAACTAATCTAAAGGCTAAGTTGAATTATGAAATTAAAGATGATTAAAATATATAATTTAGTCAATTAAGGAGGTGAGAATTCTATGGTAAAGGGTCTTAGGGTCTTGATTTCACTCTATTGTTCCTATGTTCACTATTGTTAGTTATTAATAATTAAATTGTAAATTTATTAATTAAGGGTTTAGAATTAATCTCATTACCTTTCCCAAGTGTCGAATAAAGGCCTATGCATTCACAACAAAGTTGATATCCCTATCTAACTTGTTATTCATACATGCATTAAGTTACCCTTAAGTTATTACCCTAAGTCCATTAGTCTTCCAACTCAATAAACTCAAAGTTATGCTTTTTAAAACCAATATATGGGTTAAACTCTCCCAAACACATAACCTACAAGTCTAAATCATCTAATTAGTTTTCTAATCCAATTAGAAGTATTAGGCTTATAAAGAGTATAAATGATAAACACAAGATAGTCATTAATCACATATTAAAACATAATACTAAGTAGAGTTACATTAAGTCTTATAACATGTAATCTAGCAATCTATAGTCAAATCCACAAATGCCATAGTCTAAGAGTTCACATAAGTAACCATGTTTTCAAACAAAACAAATTATAATTATAAACTTGAAACTAGAGTAAATGAGGTAGAAAGAAATAGGGACTAGTTGGAGAAGTCCTCGGGGGCCTTCAATCTTCAATGGTCTTCCACAATCCAAGCTCCAAGTGTATTTTTCTCAATAAAACTCTTAATTTTCTCTTTCCATTCTGTGCTCTCCTGCACCCAAAAGAGGTCTTTCATATTCTATTCACAGGTCATCCCAAAAATACCTCCAAAAATTAAGGCAAAGAACTCCAAAAATAAAAATGTAAGTGTGGCACCGCAAAGCCACCCTTTTTCTCGAATTAGGGCAACTGCCCTAACTTTTTATTAGAAGTGAGGCTGCAGCCTAGAAGAGTTGGATCATGGCCTTAACACCTGATATTGTTTTCTTTACTTGTCTTGGGGCTGTGGCTCAAACTTCCGGGGATGCGGCTTATACTCTTTGTGAAATGACTTTTTTGCCCTCTTTTCATCAAATTTTGATCTTCTTTATGCTTTGGTTGGTTTTGGAACTTAGGTTACAATAATGTGTGCATAAGTGACCACGTTTTAATACTTAGAACGAGCAAATATCGGATTAAGAGGGATACTAAACAATGTATGGAATGCTCTATCAGATCCCAAGCCCTTTCATAAAATGAAATTCAAGATCTTATGTGGGGGGTTTGAGCCTATCCATATGATGAAATTCAAGGCCTTAATCGAGGGTCCCCAATCCTTCAATAAGATGAAATCCAAGTCTTATACAAAGGGTTCCAAGCCTCTCCATAAATCTAGGGCCTTATGCATGGGGCCTTGAGCCCTACTATTCCAAAACCTTATTGAGGGGGTCCTTAGCCCTTTTATAAGAAATTTATGACCTTATACAAGGGGTCTCTCAAGTCCTTCCACAAGATGAGATTCAAGACCTTACACGGGGGGTCTCAAGCTCTTCCATAAGTTAAAAGTCCTAGACCTTATGCGGGGGTCCCAAGCCCTTCTATAAGTTGTTCAAGACCTTATGCGGGGGGTTCGGAGCCCTTTCACCATAAATTTAAACTCAAGACCTTATGCAGGAAGTCTCAAGCCCTTCTATAAGTTGAAACGTAAGACCTTATACGTGGAGGTCCAAAGCTCTTCCATAAGTTGAAACTCAAGGCCTTATATGTGGGGTCCTGAGCCCTTACAGAGGTTTAAATTTAAGTCCTTATGCGGCGCGGGGAAGGGGGTTGCACCCAAGCCCTTTTATAACTAGTTCAATTCTTTATGTGGGAAGTCCTAAGCTTTATCACAAGTAGATTTCATTTTAAATATCAAAACCTAGGCCCTCGGGTTATTATAAGGGTGCTCGTCATCAATAAACCCAGGGCTTATACTACTTGAATACCTAAGATAAACCCAAAATTCAATGGTAAATATTTCAACCCAAGAATAATAATAAAATTTCTAATATTAACAAGTTAATACTAAAAACTTAGGGGTCTTTATTCCTCCTAAATTTTTGAATCAACCTTAATCCTAAAGAAGGGGGATCTTTATCCCTAATTAGAGAATCATATCCTTAATCATAAAATTAATGAAGGGAGTTAATATCCCTTACAATACGAAAATTGATAGGGAATTATTATGAAATTTATGGAGGAGTAACTACATTCTTAAAAGACTCTACCAACAACACTTATAAAAAGTAGCACTCAACAATGAAGAAAGGCATCCCCAATATATTCGAAGTAGCTATTTTTTCTCTACGACAGTTTCAACATAATTTTCTTTTATTATTCTCTTTGTAGTACTCTTGTAATCATGTTGTTGTTAACATTTTATCAATAGTACGTATTAATGACTCATAAAGCTCATTAAATTGGATGTAAACCCTAATTGAGCCGAATCACTATATATTAGTATCTTTTTATCTGTTTATTTTTATTTTGTTAGTCTCAATTGATAATTTTTCACAAAAAAAAATTATTAACTTAAAAATCACCCAAATTTCTGAGTCTAACAAATTCCAAATCTAAATCTCTCTTCATTATAACTTTAAGTTGAAAATATTCCATTTCATTGTCCTTAAATCCCATCTTCTTACAAAAAATTGAGAGAAAGAAAGAAAAAAAAAAGTCTAAATTTACTAGAGGTAATGGGTATCCACTCAATCAATTTGAGTGGAATCACAATCTCCATCTCATAAAAAGGCTATTCGTATGAAATCAAAATTAAAGCATTCAAGTGGGTGGTTGAATGCTATTAAGACTTTTCAAGGAATAAAAACTTCCCCCCAAAAAAAAAATCATTCCACCCGAGATGGGAATTGTGACTAAAATTTTCACCAAGTACCTTTGATGTTGCAATCTCAAAAACCCCATTAATGGGTTTGGAAAAAAGTCGTTGTAGGATAACATGAAGAATGTTGTGGTGCAAGAATATAATGTGCGCACCATCTGTCCAATACCCTAAAAAGAATGTTTTCATTGGTTCCCCTCTTTCTTCATCTTTAGTTTTGCCTTTCAACCTCTTGTATTTATTTGGTTTTTGATTCAACCATGGAATAAATAATCCCTTTGCTTTTAGTTTCACTCCACTATCCTCCTTATCCCCACCAAAACCATCCACTACATATAGCAAAAAGCAGTCATCAATTTATAGCATAAAACTTAAATTCTAATGTCAATTGACGTTTGAGAGTGAAAAAAATTATCATACAAATAACAATACCTAACTCAAAACTTCCCATATGAAGTATAGGTTATCCATTAATTGCTGATAATGATGGTGGACCTCACTCTCTTTCTTTCCTAACAAGTTGCCATTTAAGAGTAGGACCCATGTCATAAAGGGAAAATTGTGTCGTAGAGGAAGGGAAAGAAGGCAAAGCAAAATCATTCCGAGGTGATGGACCATTACCATTAGGTGTGTGAAGCAAACCTACAATAACAAAATATAACACAAAAGTTAGGATCTTCACATTTTTTTACCCCATTTCTCTTAATTTTATGAATTAATACATAATACAATAATATTATACATATATTTTTGTTGGCTTCGTCCACTTCCCCCACCAAATTGTGCATGGAACATGAATAAATATTGCCAAAGTGGCCTACTTTTATGACGCACGACTTTCTTCTCTTTATACTTGTGAGACCTCTTTTAACCAAAGATTCAAATATTGGGACAAAGACTTGGGCCTAAATACTAAGATCCTCTTTTTCTATCAACTTGGACCCACTTTTTTTAAAGAAAAAAATCAAAACATAATTTCATTGATTCTCTCTAAAATATTGGGGAAATTGCATAATTTTTCATCCATGATGTTTTCTTAAAATAAAGTTCTTTCACAAATTTTATTAAATTTCTGAAGATATTTCCCAAAGTTTGTGAGATTTGTGAGGATTTATAAAATTTTTTTTTTAAAAAAAAAGAATTAGCCATAGCATGTGGGATGAACTAAAACTAAAAGGTGGTGTCAATTTGATTGATAAGTTGCTCTGATCTTGATATTGCCATGTTGTCACACGATGACGATGATAATGATGATGATGAGCTTTTTATTCTCTTAATGTGACACAAGGCTTCTCAAAACATCGTCCACCTTTTTTTCAAAGTGAACCCCAAACACACCGACACCAACGCCAGCACCAACTAATTATCCCACCCTCACAATCCTACTCAGCTTCAAAACTGTTACAAACTTGTAACATTTTGAATATATGATTGTCCATTGCACGTTACCACCGTTTCTTTGGTTATATTATTTATATATCTCTGCAAAAAAAATTTCTTTATGAAAAGTGCTTTTAATTGCTACTGACAAGATGCGTGCAGCACGCAGCTGCTCCATCGAAAAATTTAAAAAAAGGATCAAACGAGTAACGTTTACGATTATATATATAATGCGATTATCAATTTTATAACTTTGACAAATAATTTTTTATAAAAAAAAAGGAAAACAATAAAGAAAGTGGAATAAGGAAAAAAAAAAAGAATCACAAGCTTGAAATTTGACAAGAAGCAAGTGATGCCCATTTGCAAAATGGCGAACGACGTGTCCATTTTTGAAATCACACACCTTTCTTTTAGATGACAATGAAGGATAGGCCAATGCCCACGACTTGTTCATGTCGCCTTGTGCAATGCACATACCTCGAGTCAAGCCATTGCAAAATTCCCTCACCCCATCAAAATGTTCCTCATTTACTTCTATTTCTCCTTTTCTTTTTATTTATTTATTTATTTTCTTTTGTGGTCCACCAAGAAGAATTATAGGGAATAGACAATTGCATAATAATTCAAAAATGCTTCTGTTCCATTTGTACATTTGGGTCATTGTGAAAAAAGAATTACTGATTAATTTAAATAAAAACTCAAATGATGAAAATTGTTATCCATACATTACATTAATTCCAACCAAAGTTAAAAAAAATTAAATTAGATTAAACTTTTCGTTAAGAGTACAAAGAAAAATAAGAATCCAATTTCTTAATGAAGCCAACCCAAATTTTTATATATCTATATATTTAACACACACATCACTCTGCATATATATGAATTTAAATAAATTTTCCTTTAAAATTAATATCAAGAGAATTTATCTCTAAATTTTTTATTTTCAAGGACAAGCGCCTAATTAAAGTAAACTATCTATTTGAGGATAATTATTTTTATATATTATAACCCATTGAAATCAAACAAAACTTTTTAAAATTAGATTGAATTATTAACTAACCTTGAAAATCATATCTAAATGAAAACCCTAGGAAAATGACTTATTACTTGAGTATGTGTTTGTTGATTGTTGTCCACAAGTCACTATTACTTGAACATCTCAATTTCTATATTTACTTAGGACAACGAAACATCATTATTTGTAGGTTTCTTAGATCAATAAATCTGAAATCTGCATTTTATTTATTGGAAAGAAAAGAAGCCCCATCTTTCTTGAATGATGAGTTTTTGGTCAACAATTCTCTTAATTATTTCTTAGCCTAGGAAGCATCGTTTGCCTGCGTATGTAGACCGCAATCAAGGGCTAATTATTTAATTAGAAGAAAGCAAAAACCAACCATTATTAGTGAAAATAATGGAAGTGTAACTTACCCTACCTTGATCTCTTAAAAACATATTTTAATGGAATTTTTAAATAAAAAAATGAAGTTTATGCCTTTTTTAAAGTAAGGCGTATAAGTGCTTTTATTAGCCAGCTTGGGGAAAAGCACTTTCATTACTTTATTCATACCAAAACGTGCTTTTAGGATATGCATTATCATTTCATTCATTTGCTTTCTGACCCATAATAGATGAGGGGATGGTCTTAAAATTTTATAAGGGCTAACATGTTGGTCATAGAGGGACAAAATGTCCCAATTTGATGGGTCCCTTTTAGGGCAAGATTTGCATCATCAAAATCAAATGTTGCTTTCATGGTTTAATAAGCATTTTATTCTCTTTCATCTCTAGGATTGCACGTTGATAGGTCTCATGACATGAGGGTGCTGTTGGCGGTACTTTATATGCAAACAAAGTTGATGACTCAATTTCATTTAATTTATTATATTATGGGACATTCATACTCTTACAATATCGTTCAATATTTAATTATACTTTATAATTATAATAATACTCATTTACACTCTTAATAAATAAGAATTATAATAAATTAATAAAACTCTCACCATAAATAATATCCCACCGTCATTTGTATATTGGAACGAATCATTGGTGAATATTATTCGACCAACAAATGTTACTGTTTGCATAAATAATACAATATGTAAATAATATAAAACATTTTTAAAATAATTGTTGATGGTGAATAACATATGCCATAATAAAATTATTCTCGCGAGGACTATTCACATGGGAACTTCTCATATGAATAGCTCGCCGTATACTATTTAGTGAAATTTTATCAAAAATAATCGTCGCTTTCTTCGTAGCAGTGAGTTTCACTTGTGAGGCCTTTCCGCAACGAGTGAACTGACTGTGATCACGTTGTGATAAAAAGAATTTACGTAAGTGTAACCCGCGAAGGTCGTTTATAACTTATTTTTTGCCCCCATCCGTGACATTTTTAGCATCCACTGTGAATCAAATTCGGGAGCTCTTAGTTGTGAAAACTATAAATTCTGCATCGAAATGGTGAAATTTGACAAAAGATTTGATACTCAAATCAACAATTTTACTAAATAATGCATGAGCGGTATTGTTTACACAAATAGTACCTCACGTAAATAGTATTATAGTATAGATACTATTTATTATCAATAATCATTGAAAAAATATTATGCACTATTTATATGTGATACTGTTTATGTAAATAATGATTATTTATTAGCCGAATAATATTCATTGATAACCAATTATAGTCCACAAAGCAACGGTGAGATGTTATTTATAATTGATATTTTATTAATTTATTATAATATTTTTTTTATTAAAATGATAATTGAGATATTATTTATAATTAATACTTATTAATTTATTATAATACTTTTTTTATTAAGGATATAATAAATATTATTAAAATTATAGGGTATAATTAAGTATCACTTTGCCTTATTATTTATAGCCTAGCCTATTGCCATCTAAAAACTTACGATATTAGTTGTACGGTGAGTAGGTCCACTCACATGGTTCTTTTGCAAATCACTTTCTAAGATAAATAAATAAATAAAAGTGCTGGCATTTCCAACCGACATAATATATAACTCTACATTAAGACCCTCTTTAAAGATTCGAGAAAATATTTTTTTGACTTCACTTAAAGTTTGGTTAAAATACAGATACACCTATTATCTCGATCTTCCTTATAAACCTCTCATTACATTTTCAAAGTTTTTATTATATATATATATATATACCTAGTAAATTATAAACTCATGACTATTTTTGTGACATTTTTATGTAATAGTTTTATAATAACGAGTAATGTTTATATACACAATTAATAACATGATTAAAGATCAGTTTGAAAGTGCTACAGTGAAATCATTCTTGAGAGCACTAAAAGTGTTAAGTATATTAACATCTATTCATGTGCTTTATTTAAAAAGTATTAAGCACCTATAATACTTTTTAAATTTGAAAAGTATTTATGATAAAAAAAATTGAAAAGTATTTTCCAAACATCATCATAAGTATTTTTTTCTCTTAAAAAATACTTTTACAATGAAAATAAGGGCCAGACCATGTCTAACTCTAGTGGTCGATTGAATGTTTATTTAATAGTAAGAGTAACATTAATAATTGGATAAATTACAAATAAACTTTAGATAATGGTGATCATATTCATAGAAAAGTGGGATTAGATTTAGATGGTAATGCATACTGGTACAAACATGCAGCGTCTGTCTGATTGTCGTTCTATGTCAAAGAGTTGTTGTCCTTGCCCCTTGGCCATATGCACATCATCATCGTCATCATCATCATCATCATCTCAAGACTCGAGCCCCTTTGGGGACCACACATTAAGTGTTTCATCAAATCGTTGTTAACTGGATAATTAATTGTAATAGGCCATATGCCACAGCACTGACATCCTCGGAACTAACAAAACATAATAATAATAACTTGATCCAACCTTATTTCTTTTGACCAGATCCGCATCCTGCTTAAAATTAATGACATCATGTAGTTAGGTGATATAGCAACAGCTAATAACAGTTTTCCTTAATAAATAGATAAATAATTGCACCCTTTGGCTTTGGATCCGAAATTCATGTTACTTCTCTTTACTTTTCTTATCAAATGAATTTACCATTACCAAATTCATAAATTCAATTTTATTCAGGTTTAATATAATAAACTATCATGTAAAAGAAAAGTAAAACCGCCGTCAACGTTCTGTTCTGTTCTTCAAACCTTGAGTTTAGTTTGTTTATTTTTCTATGGTACAAATTAAAAAGATATATAGGAGACAGTGATCAGGATGAGAGTGACAACACGTGTCCGTATTCAACTTTAACTTAAAAAACAGGGGCCCACGAAAAGAAACGAGGGCATTTTCCCATGGACCCACCCCAAGTGAAGACAAAAATCATGGGACACAGAGGCTTTTAAAACACAAACAGCCAAAATTAGAAGCAGCAACTGGCAAGCAAAAGCAAAGTTTAAGTTCCATGTAATGTAACGTTATTTGTTTGTGCGTTACAACTTTACCTTTTAACACACTGATATTTGTCGGCTTAGCACCATCCAACACATCTGCGAAATTTAGTATTTATTAATTATTATTATTATAATTTTGTTCAAACAACGTCCACTAACGTACGCCTTGCGCAGCACGACGTCGGCAGAATTTTAGGGTCCCTCTTTTTCTTTTTCGGGGGTTTGGTTCACTTTTAGTCTTTTCCCCATCCTCCACTCTAACCACGCTATTATAGCACCCAAAGATTATTTTCTAAGAACCCATTAAAATTAAATAAAAAGCCTATAAATCATTCGAATAGATGCTTGCCTCTCCTCCAAACTGATGCAATGAATTGATTTTATTGCCCAAAAAAAAATTATAGATTAATTAAACGTTATTGTCATTATAGTGGATGTGATTCGATAATAATCTAATCTAATATCGAACCCACAACTGAATACAGTAGAATCCACTTTAAATATTATATTTAAAAATAATTAAAAAACACTAATTTCTATAAACGTCTGACTTTGCGGTAACTGAAAATGCATTTGTTTTCTGAAGCAGCACGCAAGTTAGCGTACGGCTTCATAGACATTAAGACTTGACCTTATTTTTATCTTTTTTATTTTCTTCTCCTTGTATTTAACGCTTTCAGCTTCCTTCTTTACAACACAGAGTTGTAATTTTCTAATACGCCATGCACGTTGCAGCAAAGTGTCAGGCCCTCCTTCCACTTGTCACATGCCCAACTTAATGGTTAATGCCTTACCTCCTGCAAGTTATTTTTCTTCTTTCGATTTTTTTTATGTTCTACGTGGTGTTATTATACAAGAGACTAGACAATTAATTTTTTTTATAAGGAAGATTAATTAAATTAATAATGAAGAAGAAGAAGAAGAAGGGAATGAACGTGGGGCCTTTTTCATTCAATTTTCAATTGGGAACAAGTACAACTTAAAATCATTCTTTCACTTCCCTTTCTTTATTTTTTTCTTATACGAAGGAGAAGACCACTTGAAAAAGAAAAAAAAAACTGAATGATTGATTCCTAAAAATTTAAAAAGATAATAAAGCAGAGAAGAAAAGCAAAGAAGGATTCCAAGAACAGAACTCTGGATCTTGTCATAAGTGGGCCAATGACCCAACTCCACTTTTTAAGGCCATGTCAAATTTCTGTACATTCCGACGAATCGGTGGCAATAATGGTTCATCACAACCACCATTCTTTGCTTTTTTTATAAATATAATATTTTTTTTCTTGCTTTAGCATTAAAAACAAACAAGTTCTTGCTCTATTGCCAAGAAAATACATTAAAAGTGATTCAATGTCTCCCTCTTGCAGATGAACAAATAAGAACAATAATGCTACTTCGTTTTCCCCTTCTTTTCTCGCTTTCTGCAAGGCTTCGTTTCACTTCCACTTTTACCTTACACGCATAATTCATTTCCCAAGCATAAAAAAGAAGACAAAAAAAATCTTTCTTCGAAAAAAATTTATAAAATTAACAATAAACTTAAAACTTTTGCTAGAGCGAGGAAGATGCCATTTAGAGATTAGCAAAGGAAAATGATGAATAAATTTTAGAGATTAGAATTGGAGATGACTAATAATTAACTCAGTAATATATACGAACACACCCAAAACTGAATTGAAAAGAGAGAAAATGCCGTGTAAAGATTAGAGATTGGAGAACAAAAGAAATTTTTTTCTATAATTCCGCTAATTCTAAAGAGTTGATCTTTTTTTTTTCAAGACATATTAACATGGAGACTAGCATCCATGACAGAATTACAAACCGGACAAGAGCCAATAAGACTGGACCCACAAACTGTACACAAGCACAAGTGCCTGCATGGAAGAAGCAACACGCTCGACTCCCTTTCTCCACAACGACGGCACATCCTAATTCCGCCACCACCAACCGCCGCCGCCGCACTCTCTGCTGTTACTACCGTGCATCGACCATAATCACTACTCCCGCAGCTTGACTCCGCGTCATCCTCGGTCCCGCAACCGTTGCTGGCGTGGCGGTCATCGCCAACGTGCGCCAAGACCTGTTCCAGATTGCTGCGTAGAGTGTTTGCTGTAGCCTCATTGGTTTGTGCTAAGTCTCGCCATATTTGATTCTCTACGTATAAGCTTTTTACTCTTTCTTGAAGAACCCAATAGAGTTTCCCTATTCTTTGAATCTCTTCGTCTTTTTCCTTCAGTTTCTTGATTAATCCTTCTTGGATTGCTGACATTAGCATTCTCGTCTGCCTTTTTCTTCGCTCTTCAAGTTCCAATCTCATTTTTTCCATCTAGAAAAAATTCAACAAGATAAATAAGCAAAAATTCAACATAAAACCAAGAATGGTAAAGAGACCAAGGAAAAAGAACGGAAAGTACAGGCTTACATGTTGGGCAATGCATCGGTCGATTTCATGTTGCGGTTGTTGCAACTGAAAGATGATATCTTGATCAAGAAACAATGAAAAGCCAGAGAGCTTGTTCTTTTGAGAGGCCGGGGTGAAGGCATCGAAATCATTGATTGAATCTCTGGGCCTCTTTCTCGGAGCAGAATTGATATTGTAAGTGAGGCCGCTCTCAGCCTTGTCCATAGATGTTCTAGCGGAAATCGGATTGAAATCGAAGGCTTGATTCTGATAGAATTGTAAAGGAGGTTCCGCCATTGTTTCAGCAAAAGGTACGAAAGAATCCAGCTGGTTATTGCATATGTTTGCGTCCACTTGATTAGATTTGACAAAATCTCTGAAGAAAGAATAAAAGAAAACCACATCAAAACTTGAATCATCTATTAACAAAAACCCATCAAAACAGAGAAATATCATAAAGTGGCTCTGTTATAATACCTTTGTGAGTTTAATTGTGAAGGGAAAATGTCTATACGCGGAGCATCAACTGCCATGAAGATTGAAGAATGTGGATTTTCTTGCTTGCTTTTTGGGTTTTGGGGGGAGAACGAGAAGAAAGATGATGAGAGTTAAAAAGAAGAGCATGCAAACAGAGGTGCGACTTGGGGAGTCTGAATGAATGAGTTTTGGTTTATTTAGGCTTTGGTTTTAAGAGAGAGAAAGTCAAAGACTTCTAGAGAGAGAATCTTTATCTTTATTTATTTTTTGTTTTTTTAATCCATGACTTTTAGCAAAGACATGGTAGCAGATTGGATTTGGTTCTAAATTAATATATTTCCATTTTCTTCTCGATTTTGGGTTCTGTTTTCTCGGCAATAACGACAAACTTGTAGGGGCAGTTAAGGGATTCGTATTAAATTACCACCTTTAATTTTGCTTTTGTTAAAAAGCGGGGATTAACCGACTCTCGGCATACCCTACACGTATCGGATGCATGGTGCGGGGTGCCACGTCAACAAGATTCTACAGTCCAAGTAAAAAAAAGAATGGCCCGTTGCGAACGTGACCGTCTCGGTGGGACCCACATGTCCCACCGTGAGGTGTTCGAGGCAGATCTTTTTCTTTTTAATTTTATTTTGTTTTTGGGGACGGAATTGATTATGAAATGGAACTCACAGGCTCGCAGCCGCCGTTGGTGTTAAGGCCACGTTTGAGGGGGGCCCGCAATGTTTTTTGCTAAACGTTTGTCTTTCGCGGGTTGTGATGAAATGTGAATTTCTGTTTTGATTTGATTCTGATTTATGCTATGACGTGGGAATGGATACACACATGTGCCAAAAATTCAACATAACGTTTGATTATGTGACATTTACAATTACTTTAAATTATTCCTTCTCTTGTTACTCATATATATGTATATATTTTGCTGTATATTAATATTTCATTAGGATGGATGGTGGGCGGCCAAAATGGAGTCCCTGGACGAAGTTAGGCATTCCCAAAATGCAGATGGTCCTTCCAAATGAATTAAGATACACTCTTAATTTAATTTAATTTTTAAACTAAATTAATTTTTAATTTATTCTTATCCATTTTTTTTACAAATTTTTAAACACATGAATTGTTTTAATTATGTACGATCAAATTTTAGTTTCGAAATATTTTAGTTTATTTAAAAATAATTCGAATCTTTTAAATACTTTATTCTTTAAATATAAATTAGCAGGTTGAAAATTAAAAATTAATCAATATTGTTATAAAATTTTAATAATTTAAAATATTTTTAATTATTTTTAATTTTTCTTTTTTAAAGTGACTATTAATTAAGTTCTTGTGAATTGCTGAGATATTTTCGTTTTTGAAATAAAAAAGGTTCTATCTATCAAGCTTGCTGTGTTAAGCTTCCAAGCTAGTAAGATAAAACTTGAAATAGAATAACCTCATCGATAAGCGATTGCATTAGAATTATAGTTACAATAGATTTCCGAGTGATTAACTTTATGATGAGGATAAGATGCAAATGTTAACTAGATTAGGGATGCTTATTACCAGTACTTATCCTAATCCAGAAACGTGTATATAAGTTTTGTACATGAATCTTTTCAATACATACAAAACAGAGGTTTTAATCCAATATTTCTTGTTTTCTTACTTGGTATCGGAGCAAAATAGATCATGCTCCAAAATTATGGCAATCAAGAATCATCTGCAACCTCTAACATTGAAGTTCCAGCAACTAAAAGTTCTCTTTAATCTAGAACTGTTTCCTTGTCAAACAACTTTACTACCCTCAAGCTCGACAGACAGAATTATCTCATCTGAAAATCACAAATTCTTCCTACAATCCTTAGGCATGGTCTTAAAGAGTTCATCAATGGGACTAACAAAAAACCAGATTCAATTCTGTTAACTGTAGATGAGGATGACAACATTACCACTATACCAAATCCTGAATATCAACCTTGGGCAAAACAATATCAACTACTGCTAAGTTGGCTGCTTTTTACAATGACAAAAAGCATTCTAGGCACAATGATCAATTATGCAACCTCTTTTGAACTTTGGTCAGTAATAGAAAAGCTGTTCTCATCTCAGTCCAAAGCGAGAGTATTGCAACTTCGTATGCAATAATAAACCACCAAAAAGGGAAGTTTATTATGTTGTGTGATATAGTGTGTTATGTGTATAGATGTATATAATTTTAAAAATTAAATACGCAACGGAAGTATTCATACATATTAAACAATATGTAACATATTCAAGCATGTATGATCATTCAAGTACATATATATCTCATATATATATTTCATGCATGATATAAAATGAATAACAAATAAATAACCTACCCGGATATGAAGGTAGCTTTACAATTCTTCAAGAACTCCAAGCTTCAATTTGTTGAGCTCACCTTGAAGTGTTCCCTTGCACAATTCTAGTTCACAACTAAATCCGGTGGGATTGTGAAGCTAAAATGGCAGCCTTGAATTTCCAGCAAATAATTTTTTTAACACTTAAAATAATTTGTCCTTATGATTACTACCAAGAGATGAGAAGAATTAGGTGTTTTCTATAGTTCTTTACAACTCTATATGTTGTAGCTTGGCAAGCCTTTGCATTTTCTCTCAACACTTTGAGAAAAACACTTAGGAAAAGCTCTCAATTCTCTCTCCTTTCTCCTAGAACGAATTTTACTCTATCTTGCACACATTGAACTCTTTCAATTCTTTCTTAAGTGTAAAGAATGATTTCTCTTAGTGCTCCACCACCACTTAACCATGTTTTCCATTACAAACATTAATCTATCATATTTTTCACTCACCAATTTGATTCAACCAATTGAATCAATTTCTAGAGAGTAAATGGCATTTAATCAATGTTAAGTGGTTTTACCACTTCCTTAGTGCATCATTTAAGAATTACAAAGTGGTAAACTTTCCTTATTATTAATAACAAGTGCATTCTCCATTAGTAAATGGTGTTTGCCACTTATTCCAATTAATAATAATAATTTGATTAATATATAAAATATTAATAATTCAAAACTATTTTGATTATTTACATTTACCATATATGTATTTACCAAGCAAGGTAAATAGGTAAATACATGGTAAATAATTTATGGAACAAAATTATGTCACTTGTCAATTTCTTATTGGTTAACAACTCTTGTAAACCAATAATGTGTTTTACCTTCAATTATTGACAAGTGAATAATAAAAGGAACCTAGAAACATTTTTCATTTTGCTGGAAATTGTTGGATTAATTATTCAATCCAATTCGCCGCCCCAGTGCACAACGAGTACACTTCATATTGTGAGACTCTCTAGGTCCATGCCCGATTTGTCATATGAAACTATTTCACACGTCCGTGAACAATGTCCCACACACATGTTACAGATATTACAAAACAGCGCATTAGACCATACAAGTTGAGGTTATAACATATTCGTATAATCCTTCCATCATAAATATCCTAGAAGAGCGGAGATATAAATCAACACCGTCAAGTCTCCATGTGCTCAACCATAAACTTATCTCTAGATTTGTATTTCAATAAATAATATCCGTAAACACTTTCACGATATTATTTTCCCAAGAAATTCTTGGATGTCTGCTTATGGCCATAAAACTTTCTGAAATACAATCTTGGAGTTGCAGGATATTTTACTGACCCAATAGAGTTGATGGATCCCATATCTGTACACACCGGACTCCATTAGCATCGGACCATACCCAGCGACACCCAGCGGTCAGACCATGAAAGGTATCTAACATGTGTGGAACCAAAGTATGATGGATCACTAACAAGTCCACCGGGAACTCAAGTCTAAGGATCACGAATACTACTCAACTCGAAAGATCCTCCATTGACGGCTTTATGGGATGTCTATTGGAGATCTTTGTGAGTTTGTTCAATATTCAGTCCTTACTGAATACTTGTATCTCTATACGAGTTTCCACTAAACTCATGGTCTGCTAAGACTAACCATCTGGACTATCCAGATATAGACATACACTGATCTATATATATATATATATATATATTAAGATCTTCACTAGCAGACCCGCATTAGTGAAGGTAGATCAGGAACATTAAATTTAAGAACATATTTGCATAACAACATTTCTTAGCACCATTTGCAACCCATTGCAACTATGTCATTATTAATATATTCTTAGGTCTTTGTCCCATTTCAGACAAGGCTCTAGCTCTTTAGATTTTACTAACTCTTAGTTCTGATCTAAACTCCTTTAGATCAGATCTGAACTCGTTCAAATCATACAATGTCTAAAATGTTACAAGCATCTTACCATATTTATAAATAAAATAATTAGTGATATATTGAAATCATAAATGTATAAACATAAAGCAAATATTTATACATAAAAGGGATGGCACGTAAGCACAAATCCCAACAACTCCCACTTGCTTTAGTGCCATTCACGATGGTATCTTATACCCATTGACTCCACATGTCTTTCAAATAGTTTTGGAGTTAAGGCCTTAGTAAGTGGGTCCGCTACATTATTCATAGAGTCTACTCTACGAACTATTACATCTCCTCTAGCCAAGATTTCTCTTATGATATGGTATTTTCTTTCCACATGCTTAGACTTTTGGTGTGCTCTTGGCTCTTTTGCTTGTGCAATGGCTCCGTTGTTATCGCAGAACAATGGTATAGGATCCATTGAACTCGGAACTATTCCAAGTTCAGCGATAAACTTGCGTATCCAAACCACTTCTTTTGCTGCTTCTGATGCTGCAATATATTCTGCCTCTGTTGTGGAATCAGCGGTTGATGACTGTTTGTTACTCTTCCAACTGACTGTAGCACCATTGAGAATGAATACATATCCAGATGTAGACTTTCTATCATTTAGATCAGATTGGAAATCTGAATCTGTGTATCCTCTCAACACTAGGTCTGTCACGCCCCAGACCCAAAAGATCCGACACACGACATCACTTACATTCATTCACTGCATGTGCACTCATAAATAATATTACACAAAATTTTCAACTTTCATTTCAATTTCTTTCAGAATTATAGCAATTGAATTATGACTGGGACGATTATTGAACCGGAGATACGCAGAGTTTTCTCAGAGATTAACACTCTACTACGTCACCAGTAGCAACTTTGTTACCGGGAGCCCAGAATATATCCATTGCAAATTCTTACTTAAAATCATCCAATAACCACACTTTATAAAACTTAAACCAAATCCAATCCACACACAATGAAATAATACATAAGTATTTATTCAATAGGGACAAACCAAATATCCTATCCCACGTGTCCCCAAATGAAACACACAACAACCTAGCAACTTAGGGAACCCAAGGAACAGCAGAAGCCTTGCCAAATCCGCTAAGCACACATGTACCTTATTTACCTGAAATCACCATAAACTATAATGAGTATAAAACTCAGTAAGTATACTAGACTTACTACTGGAATCACAATAAACATAATAATTGTTTTGTATGATTTTGTAAATGGGGTTAAGAATATGTTTATGATATGTCAAAGTATATTTTGATATAAAATGTGAATATATGTTTATGAATGTGAGCATTGACATTGAGCATGGACATACATGTGTTTTTTGAAAGTGAGCTTTCCAAAATAAGATGCGTTTAACAAAGAAAGCTTTTGAAGTGTAATATGTCCATGAGAAATATTTTGTGATTTGAGGGTACTTGAACTCACTGTTAACTTAGTAGGCATTTTATGTGATTTGTGGAGCCTTTATGTGTGGCCTTTCCTTCGGGATTGGTATATGTTATGTGTTCCGTATGTAGGGAGGATCCTATTGGTACCTAAAGGAAGTGTGAGTCATCACATTCGTGTGGTGGCGTATTGGTACATGTGAGAGGACTCACCGATGATCAGGGTGAGGGTTTGGCTTTTACCTTCGGGCATAAGCGTTATATATGTGTGATTTAAAGACCTCACTTGTACTATTCCTCTCATACGGTATGTCACCTACGAGTGACATTTGGCTCATTATGTGATATGTGATATGTAAGTCCTACTAAGTAATAGTTGAGTGATGGTATTCCTATTATGTGTTTTGAAAGAATGTGTAAGTGCTTACATGATATGTGATTTGATAAGATTATGATTTTGATTGATCACAGCATATCATACATATGCATTGTGTACATATATGTATTTGTATTTGATGTGTCTTTTGTGGATCCAACCCTGGGAATACTGAAGAGTTTACAAAAGTTGCAGAAAATCTTGGTAAGGTATTAGCTGAGCGAAATATACATTTAGTATATGGAGGAGGTAACCGAGGGTTAATGGGGTCTGTGGCAAAAGCTGCACACAATAAAGGTAGTCGAGTTTTGGGTATCATTCCAAAACCTCTAGCTATTGAAAATGTTGTAGGAAAAACAATTGGGGATGAGTTACAAGTCTCATCTATGCACGAGCGAATGGCTCAAATGCTTAGGCATGCGGATGCTTTCATAGCTCTACCAGGAGGTTTCCTCCATTGTTATGCTCACCCTAATCTTTGAATATTTTTGAGTTTGTATAAGGATGCAATAATAATGTATTTATAGAGAAACAAATTGATAATAGCTGTGGAGCATATGTGTAAGTATGTTCAAGTATATATTTTTCTCGATTCTTGTGAGGTAAAACAAAAAAAAAAGAGAATGAGTTTTACTTTATCATTTTATAAGGGACAATAGGTCGCAAAATCTTGAATAAATATATGTTGATATGTAAGTGTGATAAAAATTGTGTCGGAAGTGTGATAAGTTAGGTAAGATAATTAAGAAAAGTCAATAAAGGCCTATTTCATGGATTTAGGGACTTAGCCATTTTGGCACTAATGGTCGACAATACATCAATGACTTGAAGACTTTTTGAGCTAACAATTGGACTTTGGACATGAGGCCAAATTAACTTTATTAATTACAAAGATTTTGTGGTCTTAACATTAATTTTTGGCCGATAGATTAAAAGCAGATATGAAGAAAGATAAAGCACATTTGACATAAAGATAAAGCAGTAATCAGTCTCTCTTTGATGTGATAGAGCAACACGAATCTAGTTTCTGTGAAAATAGAAACAACAATGTAGGTCAAAATGAGTCTCCTTGGTTGCTTTCATCTGTGTCATATCCGTGAGAGAGAACTTATGGAGTTGTTGTTCCCATATATTGAATGAGGGCTCTGGCGGAGTGGAATGTGGGTCTACCATATCTTGATCTTCTCCAGGTGAGCTGGTCTGGATGAGGGATGTGCTGGCTTCCTCTTGGATTTGGGTGTCGGTTGGATAAGGTTGGGAGTCTTGAAAGAGGGATAAGTCAAGATTGGGTTGGTGTTGGTCAAGTTCTGTCGGGACAACTGGCTGAGATTGAGTAAGTTCTGTCGGGACAACTGGCTGAGATTGGGTAGGTTCTGTCGGGACAGTTAGCTGAGGCCATTGGTGAAGGTTATCCATTGCTTGTCTGTATCTGGCATAATAAGTCATGTTTGGGATATGGTAATGATGAGTAGAGTAATCTGTATTTCTGAGATGTGAAAGATGATATTTTTGTCTTTGTTGGAATTTGAGTATATTGGCAAAATTCAAGTCTTCTGTAAAGTCAGCTTCAACTTGTTCCCAAGGTGCAGCATCTTCTGGGGAGATCCAAACAGACAGAGGAATTATTTGATTTTCCTGAGCAAGAATTCTTTCAAGTTCTCTCTTTTGCTGAATTACTTCTTCAGGCCAGAGCTTAATTGATCCCTTTAGTGAAAGGGTAAATGTGAAGTAATCCTTAACAGTGGGGTAATAATGAATCTCGTGATCTGAAATAATCATACCCTTCCGTTGGAGAAGTAAGACTGACCAAAGATGTTGTCTGGGGACTGCAGCATTTGTGTTGTTTGCAATCATGTATTGAAATTTAGTTATCCACCATGTCTTTGGGTAAAACCATTGGAGAAAAATCAGGGCTGGATGATCTTCATCACATTTTTCTAATTTTTGGAGGGTTCTAAGTAATGGGAATTCCATGGCGATTGTATACAGATCCAACAGGTACCATAACAAGTAAAGGACAGGTTTGGACCATTGAGAAAATGGAAAAAAAAGAGTGCAGGTGAAAGAAAGGGTATTCTAAGTTGAACAAAGGGCCACCAAGAACTGTGAGGCCGTGTTCTTGGACTGCTAAGATGGCGTAGTGTCTGATGAATTCTTTGGCACGGGAATGGAGTGTTCTGGTTTTGATTAGGTCTGGAAATTGTGGTGGAGAAAAAGGAACAGGAGGAGTTATGATAATGGGATTCATTATGAAGATGGTAAGAAGGTTGGTTTTATTTATTGCTAGAAAAGTGATTATGAGGTTTAGGCTATTTATAGAGTTTTATGAAAGAAAATCAATAATCGTTTTGTCCTTTCCTTTTACGTGGATGACGTTAAAGGAATAGTTAAAAGAATCATATTTGCCATCGCAATAATTGTGCTAGTAGAATCTTTTCTATTTGAAATCGAGCATATTAGAAAAAGCAGACATGTCAATCTCAATGAGAAAATGATGTCCAATAAGGTGGACTATTTTTTTTTTAAGAGTTAAAGTAAGAGATATAATGTTAAGATCTATAGTTTAAGAATCAGTTGAACTAAAGGTCTTTTTATTGAAGTTGATTTTTGATCGTTTAAGATAATGCTTTCAATATTCTGATTTGAATGACAACTTAGTTGCGTAGAAATACTACATTTTTTTTTTGAATGATATCAAGGTAGTGAATGATATTATGACGTATGAGTATATGTTGAAGGGATTAAAATTTTTAAAGGAGTTAAGAATTTTATGTAAGAGATTAGTATGGGTATTCTACATCTATGTTATTCTTTAATGAATGAAAGGTGAAGTGTATAGATACCCATTAAATATTGAACGAATGAAAAAAAAAAAAAGAATAAAAATATGTGTGTATAATTTTATAAGTCCATAATGTGTGTCATATGTTTATTTTATGGATATATGTTTCGTACTCCTCTCGTATACTCAGCTATGAGCCAACTTAGAGATAATCTAACATATGAATGAGTATTTATTAGGATTTTGGACCACAATGAGCAAATCCTATATACAAGGAAGATTGCTTTGTAAATGTTTTATGAATAAACTATACAGTTGAAAAGGAAAATTGAGAATGAGAAGAAGAAATGAGATCTAAGTATCCTCATCTATGTGCTTAAGTTATGAATTTCGAGGACGAAATTCTTATAAGGAGGGGAGAATTGTAGTAACCAGTATCCATAACCGGTAAGAATATGTATATTTATATATATAAATATACGTATTTTATTTGTATGTGGGTGATCCTTGATTTATATATTGTTATTAGTAGTGTTTTTATAGGTTAAGGATATACTATTAGTATTGGGTTTATTTGCAAGACTTTGGAATTATTTTAGGGACCAAATTGTTATACTTTGAAAGTTTTGGGGGTGAATTCGTAAATACCAAAAATTAACCACTTAGTATAAAAATACACTTTTAAAAACCCTAATTCTCTCATTTTTGTCGAGCTACCCATTTTTAGAGAGAGAAGAGAGAAATAAAGGAGAGAGAAAGAGAAGAAGAAGAAGAAATTGGAATTTTGGATCTTTAGAGGTATATCACAACTAATTATCAATTTATTGGTGTTAATTAAGTTAATTTTTTTAAGTTTTGATTTCTGGAAATATGTATAATTAAGGATTTGATGTGTATTTCGTTTGATGTTGTGAGAATTGATGATGATCTATAAGATAGTTTGATAAATCATGATGAATTATGAAATTTCTGCTGGATAACCTCTTGATCTAGGAATTTTATAAATTGTTGTGATTCGATTCTGGTTTTGAATTTTGAGTATATGAAATTAGACATGTTTAGGATCATCTGAGACTTTGAATCGACTGAAAATCTCGGAAATTGAATTTGTAGTGAATTTACCAAAATGACCCTGGAATTCTGGAAATTTCCTGTTTAAACAGTATGATACAGTGGAAAATAATTTTTGAGCTGCTGAATGATCTTTAAAAATTATGAATTTGTGGAATATAATAATTTTATATGTCTAATATGATATACTCGAAATTGAGAATTTGGATCAATGTGGTTGAAGTGTTATGAATTTCTAAAGTGTATCAGCTCATTGTAGTATTTGATTAACATATTTTTAAAGTTATGAAATAAAATAGTTTTAAAATACTTTTGGCAGTTATTTGGAAGCCAAATATTTATCATGGACTGAGATATGTGTCAAGAGTAATTATGTGGTAGTTTTATAATTTTTGAGTTAGTATATGATTTTATAAAATTGGGAGATTGAATACTGTTCAGTAAGTATCTTGATCCTGTCAGGTTTGTAGTTTGGATTCGATGGTGTGTATGGAATGGATTGTGTAGGAATTTTGATATAATATTCATATATAAGAAGTATATATGAGTCAAGAATGATATATTCTGATTTCGGAGTAATTGGACATCATTTGATGTATTAGAAATTTTTGTTAAGTGTAAGTGGTCAGAATGACAGGTTTTGAGAAACCAAATATTTAGACCAATTTGATGTGATAAATGCATTGTGTATAATTTTGTAAGCTATTTAAAGTATTTTGTGTGAATTGTGAGGCTTATGAAAGGATTAATCTCCATTGATAGGTTAAGGAGATTTAAGCCTTGTAGCTGAAAGTGTTAAGAGGTAAGTATACTAGACTTACTACTGGAATCACAAAAAAGGCGCCTTTTTTTGTGAGGATACGCCCCCAGTTATCCTGACAAGCCGGGACATACCGGTCCCAGTGGGCCATCACTGGTCCAGGCCTCCCAAGTGGCCTCCATTCACTCAAAGCATACCCCCAAGGAATCGAACCCGGGTGGATTATACCACCTCAAGATGCCTAACGAATTCGTCCTTGTACCACTTGAGCTGGCCAGCTTGTTTTACTTGTTTTACCTACATCACATACATAAAAGCACTTAACTCTAAACAATATACTATTTATTCCTCAAATTAAAGAAGTTGCTTAATGTTTCAAAACTTGTTGTTGACAACATTGTTTTTAGTGAATTTTATAAAAACTTCTGTCAAATTAAGGACAAGAAACAGAGAGCAGTGCTGCTGGAAGGTTTTGTTAATAAAGGGTTCTACCAACTGTTGAACTTAAGAAATCCATCCTCATTTATAATTGAAGTTAATAAGGAAAGTTTTTCTAGAAAGGAACCAATATTAGACTTTTGTTTAAGCTTTGATAATAAGGGTATTAGGTAGGTTGATTTGTTTCACTTCAGATTAGGACATCCAAATTTGAATGTAATGAAACAAGTTTTAATAAATTGTAAAAATGATCCTCAATTTAATAAAATAAAATTTTCTTCAAATTCAAGTCTTAATTCTTGTTTTGCTTGTCAATATGGCAAGTCTCATAGGCTGCACTTTGATGTTTCAACATCCAAAACTCATAAGCCACTCGAATTAATTAATAGCGACCTCTGGGTCTAGTAGCCATTATATCAAACTAAGGATACACATACTATATTAGCTTTCTTGATGACTTCACCAGATTTACATGGGTTTACCCTTTGACAACTAAATCTCAAACCTTCTCTACCTTTGTTCAGTTCAAAAGACTAGTAGAAAAATAATTTGAAATATCCATGAAATATGTGAAATCTAATTGAGGAGGGGAATTTTAACCATGAGCTTTATTCTTTAAACAACAAGGAATATTTTTTAGGCATCCATGTCCACACACACATCATCATAATGAAAAAATGGAGAGGAAACACAGACATCTTGTAGAGACAGCCTTAGCCTTACTATCTCATGCTGGAATACCATTAAACTTTTTGTGGGAAGCAATTGAGACAGTAACTTTTCTCATAAATCGACTACCTACACCTGTTCTATCAAGTGTTTCCTATTTCCACAAGTTATATAATCATCAGACAAATTATTCCTTCTTAAAAGTTTTTGGGTGTACATGTTACCCATCATCCAATTTGTATTCCTTATTTCCTTAGTGCTTTAATTTATCACAGAATAGTCTCTTGCAAACAACAGAAGGTATTAGCCCTAAAAAATCTATCGAGATAGTAGATCCAATAGCACAACAGCTCATTGCGTCCCCTGAACAGACATAAGAGTTTTTCTCCCCCTCTTACTCATCAAGTCCAATAACAAGACTTGCATACTCACCAAACACCAACCAATCAAACACCTCTCCAGGTAACAACCTTATTGTACAAGCCTACAGTCCATAGCTCCAAACAAATACATCAGTTTTCTATATCATTACGTCATATGATTACTAGATCCAAGGCTGGAATTTTCAAGTCTAAAATATACCTCAGTTCAACCTTATCCAGTACTTCTGACTCTCAAGAGATCCTGACATCCATAATAGAGGCATTGGAAAATGAACATTAGAAGAAGGCTATGAAAGCAGAATTTCAAGCACTTCTACAAAACAACACTTGAGAGTTAGTACCATTCTCTGATGAGTATAAATTGGTTGGCAGCAAATGGGTATTTAAAGTTAAGTACAAGTCAGATGAAAATTTAGAGAGATACAAAGCTAGACTAATGGCTAAAGGGTATCACTAAGTAGCAAGAATTGATTATTTTAAAACCTTTAGTCCTGTAGCCAAAACACCAATTGTAAGAGTTGTGCTAAGCTTGGTTGTGATGAATGGTTGGCAAGTTAGATAAGTTGATGTCAATGCCTTCCTCAATGGAGATTTTCAAGAGGATGTATTTACGGTTTAACCTGAAGGGTTTGTTGATCTAGACAAACCAAACCATGTTTGCAAACTCAAGAAACCACTATATGGTCTAAAACAAGCTCCTCGAGCATGGTTTGATAAGCTAAATGAGCTTTATTGAGTTGAGGATTAAAAAATTCAAAATCAGATTCCACCTTGTTTATTTAATACAAACATAGTTACGCCACTTACATACTTATGTATGTTGATGATATACTGATTACAGAAAGTGATGATGCAACCATTCAGCAAGTAATCTCATATTTAAACAAATATTTTACACTCAAAGATTTGGGTACATTACATTACTTTCTAGAGATTTAAGATATAAGGAACAAAGTAGGGATGAAATTATATCAAACAAATTACATTGTTAACTTGCTGCAAAAGACAAATATGGGTCAATCTAATAGCTGCTCAACACCTATAGTGACTGGTTGAAAGCTTCTAAAAGCCTCAAGTAATGAATTTTCAGATCCTAAACTTTGTTGTTAATAAGTTAAGTAAATTCATAGATAATCCTTTGAATATCCATTGGCAAGCATGTAAGCATCTACTCCGATATCTCAAAGGATCCATTGATCATGGTTTGTTACTCTCATCCACCAGACAGTTTACACTTCTTGCTTACAGTGATGTTGACTAGGGCTGTGACTTGGTAATTTTATTCGAGATAGATGGGTATTCACAGAAGAACAAAACACATCGAGATATATGTTCATTTTATTCGAGACAAATTAGCAAACAAAGAAATGCATATCCCTATTGAAGAACAGACTGCTGATAAATTCATAAAACCTCTTTCTCATAGCAAGTATCAACACTTCAAACACAAGCTAAATGTTCACATCTCTCACATCAGCTTGAGGGAGCATGTTAGAGAAGCAAGCAGATACATATGCACCATGTCAGCAACTATTGTGTCAAGCTTCTAAGTTAGCAAGATAAAACTTAAAATAGAACAACCTCATCGATAAATAATTGTATTAGAATTATAGTTACACTAGATTTCTGAGTGATTAACTTTATGATGAGGATAAGATGCTAATGTTAACTAGATAAGGGATGCTTTATCTTGCATAACTAGTACTTATCCTAATGCAAAAATGTGTATATAATTTATGTACATGAATCTTTTCAATACATACAAAACAGAGGTTTTTATCCAATATTCCTTGTTTTCTTATTTAGGATATAGAGAAAATTTTAGGTAGGCTTATGTAAATTTCAAATATGTAACTAATTATTAAATTTCATAACCATTTTCTTAGAGTATACTATGAAGGCATACACAAAACAATTTTTGAAAAATAATCAAAGCGATCATCTATATGGTGAAAGAACTATTTTGATTTATTTCTTGAAACAATAAGATTGCATTAATTACCTTTTCTAATTAATTTCTTGATATTTTCTCTCATAAAATCTTTAATTGAATCTCAATATGTTGATTAAATTTCTTGTTTATATAGAGTTGAAGCGATCATCACGTGAATCTTAAAGTTAGAATGTTTAGGATTTAGGCGACAGTGAGCATTCTCAGTGTTGCACAGCTACGTGCTAAATTTTAAGCCCAATTTGGTTTGCTTAATGAAACCCATTGCTTGGAATGGATAAATTGAAGTGTTACGAAATACATTGGTGCTTGCAGTAAAACTTGTAGTAGAAAAAGCTAGTAAAAGTGGTAGTTTGTGTCTCTTATGGAATGATTAGGCTTCTGTGGATTTATTATAATATTATCATCATCATATAGATATGGTTGTAACCTCGCATCAGAATAAAAGATGGCACTTCTCAGACATTTATAGGCATCCTGATAATGCTAAAAGAATCTACACATGGACTTTCCTCTGCCGCTTACGTACTATCTCTCGCTTCTATAGCAATGCAGGAGAGACTTTAATGAGATTGCATGCTCTAGGTAGAAGGATGGTGGAGTTTTGAGAAATCAGTCTTAGATGGATAGTTTTAGATTAGCGTTGGATGACTATAATTTGGTGGCCACGTCGAGCTCAGTTAGGAACTCTTGCCAACGAGCTAGGGGTTAACTTATTTTGGGTAAGAAAGTAGCTCACAACCATGTTGTCTGTCTTCACTAATAGCTTCAATCCCAAGAGACAGTGCCTCCATACTTGTAGGTAATGCATAATCGCTAACAACTTCTTCTCCTATGTTGTGTATCTCTGTTGGACTTATGACATTCATAATGCAACGGAATAAAAAATAAAAATTCTTTAATCTTTGTTTTCATCGGATAAAAACTCTTTTTATCTTAGGATCTTATGAATATACAGATTTAATATTTAAAATAAATAAGAATCAACAAGAAATAAAAATATACCTTAAATTCACGTTAGGTTTTCTTCTACCAAAGGATTTCAAACCAAGCCTCTTGTTCTACAGTGAGAGAAAGAGTAGGCTTTCAATTTTTTCATCTTAAAAAATAATACATATTCTCTATTTTTTTACGTATGTGTGTGTGTCTCTTTTTACACTAATGTTATTCTTTTAAAATAATAAACTTTTATTATTTTAATTTAATAATTTAATTAATAACATTTATTAATTAAATTATTATCTCTTAAAAAAAGACTTAATTCATGTAAACTACATAGAAAAATTATCTTTAAGATTATATTTATTTAATTTCTTAAATTAAATATTTAATTATATTTGGATAAGATATTATTTATATTAATTAATTCTTAATTAATTAATTTTATCCAAATATAAAACATACGTATTTTGAAAATTATTTTCTAGACACAAATAAATTTTGCAATAACACAATTTATTTTTGTTTACTGTAATAACTAAAGAGGTGATATTGGGGATCTATAGACCTACAATTTCAAGCTTCAATAAATTTTTGAATAATTAATCAAACTCTTTAATTAATTAATTCAATTTATTAATTACAGTTTTATTCCACTAAAAATCTAAAATTGAACTCTTGAAATAATAGATATAATTTACTCAAAAAACTTAGAGCAGTCCATCAATTCAATTACTACATGCAATTCAACTCTCCATAGATGGTTCATAATTAGAGGTAGGTCAATTTTTGATTTACTCATCTTATTATTTCTTTATTCTTAAGTACTATTAATTCACTAGTGAACAGTTAATTTATAACATTATTACAAATTGAGCGCTCTAGTTATTCAGTTCTAGAAGTAACCCTTAAGGGAGCATTCTTTCTAACTTCCTTAGGAAGGAATGGATTCTATATCTATAAATCACATTTCCACCCGCTTGTCGTATTATGCCACCAAAATACAAGTTTTTAGCATGTTCTTCAGATAAATCGTAACGAGTATTTCAAATGACGTAATTACACAAACAAGAGTTTATGATCACTCATTATTAAGGTTGATCTGTATATGATCATTAGTGACGTTATTTGGATTCTTAATTAACAATGGTATTTTACATAAGAATTCAAACTATGTTTGGTCTAGTCCTATATAATAATATTATATAAAGTGCATCCACTATAATATCACTACATTAGTGATCCGGATAAAATCACTATATTCTAAATGTAGGTGGACCGCACTAGTAATATTTAATTAAAGATCTCAAACTTTAATTAATTTATTTCAGACTTTTTTTGTTTAATATTCATAACTTTAATTTTTTTGTATATAACAATTATATACTAAGGTTATCATCACATAAATAAATAAAGAATTTTTAGATATTTATGTCATAAAATTATGAACACTTTTCAAGTATAAAATTGTAACTTTATTAATTTTATAAAAATAATACTAGTATATGCTTTTAGGACACTGTCCTTAACAATCTCCTATCAGCATCATAGAGTTTGCGACTTTCATAAGCAACTGGGTGCCCATGCTGTAGCAACACTCCACCAATAGCGTAGTCAAATGCTAGGTATGTACTTCAAAGGGCTTAGTGTAGAAATTGTTAGAATTATAAATAGATAAGAATAAAAAAGGAATGATCGATGACAGGTCATAATCCAAAGAGAAAGGCTTCTTACTTAAATAACACCGATCCAAGTGGAAGTATCTCTATATTTATGTTATTATGAAAAAAACCCCCTTAAAGAAGCTCGCATGCTTCTAGGTTATTGAGGTCCATGCTTTACTTATGTGAATTGTAGGGTTTGTGATCAATTTATTCAACAGCGCCTAGATAGAATAGTGAGAAATTTAGATTAGTTTGACATGTTTCCCTATTCCTTGGCATCTCATCTTTGACTTTGAGGGTCGAATCATCATCCTCTAATGGTCAAAATTCAGGATATGGGTTATTTATCGTGGAGTTAAACATTTTCAAAGATTTCATTTTAAAGAGGTTTGGGTAGATGAGGCTGAATGTTAGGATAGAATTGCTTTATATTGGCACATTCCATCTTCTAACAACATAACGGAAACTATGTAAGAGAATTTGACTAGATGTGGGATGGCTTTGCATAGTTGGAATTTGAACAACTATAGGAGTCTTCAAAATCAGATTGCTCAAAAGAAAAAAGAGTTGGGCTCTCTTTAAAATTCCTTGGAGGGTAGTAACTGGAAACAATATAGGGAAATAGAGAATTCCTTGGCAATGTTATACTACAAGCTTGAGGTTTATTGGAAATAGAGATCTAGAGCTTTGGTTGCAGCATGGTGATAACAACACAAGGTTTTCAGGCTTCCAAATGACTTTCTAGGAATGAAATCCATGGTTTGATAGACAAACATGAATTTTGGTAGGATGACGCAATGAAGGTGCAAAAATGTGATCCATTATTATTTCTCTAGTTTATACTACACGTCTTTTCTAACAAATTTAGATTTGGAAGCTGTCTTTGGCAACGTAATAAAAAACATTACGAGGCTGAGAATGCTATATATTCTTGATGCTCTTTTTAATACGTCCGAGGTCTATAGAGTAGTATATGAAATGCTGGCAACAAAAGCTCAAGGGTATGATGGGATGCCGAGCTTGTTTTACTAGAACTTTGGCCTACAGAAGGTTCCCAAATAACCCAAATCTACCTTCAAATCATAAATGGAGAATCATCCTGGGGATCTTCAACCAAACATTAATCATGTTGCTGCCAAAGGTCAAGACTTTTCAACGTGTTAGCGAACTCTAGCCGATTAGCATATGTAACTTCTCTTATAAAATCATCACCAAGGTTCTTGTTAATAGGTTGAAGACAGTAATGGGGTCAACAATAAGTGAGAATCAAAGTGCTTTTTATCTCAGGTTGGTTGATAATAGACAATGACATAATAAGCTTCGAATGCCTTGATGTCTTATGGAAAAAAAATGCAAAATCAGCAAAAATGGTTAGCTTTAAAACATGATACGGTGAAAGCGTACAACCAAGTTGAGTGGCATTTTTCCAAGGTACAATGACTTATTTGGGCTTCTTTGAGAACTTTACTACAAAAGTGATGGCTTATATATCTTCTGTCTCATATTCTTACTTAATAAACGGGGAGCTGATAAGGGCAAATTTGTCATATATTTTTTTATGTTTTTATTATTGATATTTTATGGTTTTATGAGAATAGATGGCTATTTATGCGCATTATTATTATTTATAGGGACTTGAACGAAATTTAAAGAAAGAACGCAAAAGGAGCGAAAACAGGGACTAAAATGCAAAGTTTTCAAATTATGAGTCCAGCGCCCCCGCGCCACAAGTATTGTCGCCCCAGCGCTGAAATAGTGATCGAAATAAGAAAAACGACCTGCTTAAGTCGCGTCTAGCGCCGAAGAGTCACCGCGCCAGCGACTCTTCATCGCCCCAGCGTTATCAACATACCGCGCCAGCGGTGAAGCCGTTTTCATGCAGTGCCCCAGCGCCAAGATCCCACCGCTCCAGCGCTAATAGCTTTTTCACGCATCGCCCCTACGACAGATGCATAGCGCGCCAGCGGTAGTGCGAGTCCTAGTCCGACGAGAATTGAGATTTTCAAGCTCAAATCAATCCCTATAAAAAGCCACTCGTTCCCAACCTTCAGGAATGAATCCAAGACGACCCAAGAGCACCAAGAATATAGAGCACAAGTCTTGGAGAGCAATAAGAGCTTAATTGAAGCAACTTTAGAGAGAGATACAAGACGTTCTTCGGCATCAAGAGTTCCTAGGCAGCGCAATTAAGAGCAATTCGACGTCTATATCGATTTGCTAATAATTGTATCATGATTTATAATTATTTTTACTGCTGTTCTCTTGTAGCCATGAGCTAATTTATTTTCTAGGGTTAATATTTGAACTCAATATGTGCACTTAAATTGCCATATCTTTTTAGTATTTAATAAACTTAGTCATTTATTATTTAAATTACTTGTGTTTAATGCTTCAATATATCTGGCCAATATATGATGAATGAGTTGGTAATATTGTTGATAAACTCGGAAGAGGAATCGTAATATTTAGACCTAGGTAATTTGATGCATGATTGTAGAGTAACATTCAATGTTGCATATGCAAGTTTCAACTTAGGATAGGAATATACCTAATTGGCATGTATGATCAATAAGACCTAATCTTAATGAATCTTAGTTTATTACAAGTACCATAGGAATATAGGTATTTGGTAAACTAAGATATACTTGTATGACCTTGGAAGAGGCTTGTGAATACATTAGTGTCTTGATTAATAATAAAGACTAAGTGAGTTAAATATTAGATGATTAATCATTAAAAAGTATATTGAGGGATAATATTAATCCTAGGTTTTCTCTACATTGCTATCACCTAATTTTCTTTACATTGTGTTTTTGTTTTATATTTCTTACTTCAGTCTTAGATTTTTATTTTTCTGAATAATTATTAGGAAGATATAATTTTAGTAATTGGTTAAAAAGAAGAAATTATCCCTGTGGGTTCGACATCCGACTTATTTAGTCTCTTTATTACTTGCATACGATAGTGTATACTTGCACTTAATTTATGATATAAAAATATCGCATCAGGAGCCAAAAGGAGTTTTAAGCCTATACGGGGTCTCAATAGGGGGATCCTCTCTTTCCCTACCTTTTTATCATTTGTGCAGAAGGATTAAAATCACTGGTTAATAATATGATGGAGAAAAGGCTAATTCATGGATTGAGATGTGATAGGAGCGACCCGATTATCACTCATCTTTTTTATGCGGATGACAATATACTCTTTTTTAAGGCATGCCAATCTACCGGCAGTAGGATTAAGAATTTATTGATGGGGTATGCAAGGGCTTCAGGTCATCGGTGAATTTCAATAAGTCAACTATTTATTTCAGTAAAAATCTCCATTACTTTATATGTCAATTGTTAACTGTGATTCTAGGTGTGGTACAAGTTTTAGTACATGAAAAATATCTAGGATTACCTACTGTGGTGGACAGAAATAGAGTCGAGGTATCTACCTCTATAAAAGAAAGAGTTCAGAAAAATTAAAAAGGTGGAAGGGGCGGCTTTTCTCTTTGGTAGGCCGTGAAGTTTTGTTAAAGGTAGTTATCCAAGCAATACTCACATACTCCATGAGCATTTTTTTTAACTTTCCAGTTCTTTTATAAAGGAGTTGCATCGGTTGTGTGCCAGAGTTTGGTAGCGGTGATGAAGATTCCAGGAAAACACATTGGTGTAAATGGTCAAAACTATGCTATTCTAAAAAACATTTCGTGGTCTAGGTTTTGAGATTTTGAGTTGTTCAACACGGTAATGTTAGCAAAACAATGTTGGAGATTGATAAATAACATTGGTTTGCTAGTTGCTTAGGTGCTCTGTTGTCGCTACTTCTCTCACACATCGCTGTTACAAGCAAAGATTCCAAAGATTGCTTTTATTGTTTGGCGAAGTTGATGTGGAATATAGAGCTGATTTTGCGGGGCTTCAAATGGAGGGTGGGGAATGGGGAATCAGTTTCTGTTCTACAGGATTGTTGGCTACCTCAACCTCTCTTATTTAGAGTCCTCTCTCATGTGCCTTATTTCCTAAACACCAGACTAACTAAGCTTAAAACTCCATTTGGATAGTGGAATAAAAAACTTATTAAAAGCTAGTTCGATCAAGAAAAAGCCGCTTTTATTTTAGGACTCCCTAATGACAGCCAAATAACAACCGATTGCTTAAGGTGGCATTATGACAATCGTGGCTTTTATTCGATAAAGAGCAGTTGTTCATGAAACTAACATACACGAATGTTAACCGTAAGTGCACGAGTTGTGAATAAATAATAAAGTGATGAGTGAATATTGTTTCCATGAGGATTGATCTTTTAAATTTATGCCAAGTATTATTAATTTTTGCAACTTCATTTTGCCTAGGCTACTCTAACTTTGAATTAAATGCAGAAACTAAAGGAAATTAGTAAATTAATTAAAGCAATTAACAAAGCAACAATTAAAATAGATAATCTTGCAAAATAACTAATCTATATTGAACAGAATCCTAAGTCTTAATTTGACTATATACCTCTTATGTTCTTCCTATTAGCAATTTCTTTCAATTCAATAATCGAGAGATTAAGACTAATCTCATTACCTCTCCTAAGTATTAAATGAGATCCTATGCATAGATATTCAAGTTGATATCCCTATCTAACTAGTCTATCTATACGTGTATTATGCAACCCTTTAATTGATTACCCAAAAATCAATCTCATTACCTCTCTCGAGTGTCAAATGATATCTTAGGCATAATGTCATGCCCAGGTGTTCTCATACCATTGCTCGAACACTTGATGCGTGCCACATGCAATCATTGAGTAACCTTTGGTGACTATCCAAGTGCTATTAGCCTTCTAACTTAAGAACAACCTAGGTTATGTTTTCCAAATTCGATACATAAATCAAAAACAACCAATTCATTTCCCAATAAATTTGAAGAATTAAGTATAGAGAAACATAAATGAATTAGACAATAAATCACTAAATCATCCCAACATATTAACCATAAAGCTACATCAAACCCTAGAATTTGAATTTAGCCAAAAATAAATCCAACCATAACTAAAATTATCAAGAAATTCATAGATACAAACATGTTTAAACAATATTCATAACTAAAAAATTAAAACAAAAGAGAAAGAAAAAGGGAAAGAGAAAATCGAAATTGGGAATATCTTTAAGGCTTCACTCATTCAAATGTCTTTAATAATCTTTAAGAAACTTTGGAGATACTCATTCTCCTCTTCAAATTAGAGTCCAAGCCCATTTTCTATTGTATTTTTTGTGCCCCTTTGATAAATGAGAAATGGCCTAAAAATTCTAATTTATAAACTTAAAAAATAGGATAAATTGGCTTTTTTACAAAAAATTGGCACCTAGGCACCAAGTTTATGCCCAAATTGGTGTCTACGTACCAAAACTTGGGTTTTTACTTTTGGCACTATACAAAATACTGTTCACTATTACTGTAGTAGTTTATTGTAGCAAATTTAATATTTTTGTCTTGTTTTGTTTATTAATTTTCATCCTAAATAGTTCTGTTAACCTGAAGCCTACAAAATACCATTCATACAAATAAAAAAGCTACATATTCAGGCTTAAAACAAGTAAACATTAAGTTGTGAGAGATACAATATGATGTATATTAAATGAATTGATTATATACATTATTTTAATATTTGTTTCATTATTAAATAATAGTTAAACTTAACCAAAGTTAACAATTAAACTTTAGTTTAGTCCAAATAACTTAACCCTTAAGTCTTTTAGATATTTTAGCTTAACCTTACCATAGTTAATTTATTAACCTAGGTTAGGTTATATAAATATCTAATTAACCCAACTAATTGGTTAACCTTTAACCATAGTCTAGTTAACAATTAAATAAATATATTTTAATTAATTAAGTGAAATTACCCTTAAGCCCTCCATAAACTCAAAATGGGTCCCACCAAAATAACATATGAGTTAATTTATCTGAAGGCTCACTATACACCACATGTCACCATTTAATTAGTTAACAACAATTGTTAACTATTAATGTACTTAACACTTAAGTATTGACACGCACGCATCCTAAAAGTTCTTGAAACAAATATTCAACTTTGTTGAATTTTACTAGATTAAACTATTTAATCTAGTACCTTAACCTAGTGCACAATGAGTACACTTTATATTGCGGGACTCCTTAGGTCCACGCTCAATTCATTAAATGGAACTATTCTATGAGTTCGTGATCGATGCCCCACGCACATGTCACAGATATTACAAATCAGCACGTTGGACCATACAAGTTGAGGTCAAAGTGCATAAATATAATTCTTTCGTCATCTATATTCTGGATGTGCAGGGATATAGATCTGCACCGTCAAGTCCCCATGAGCTCATCCATGAACTTATCTCCAGATTCCTATCTTAATGAGCAATATATGCAAACTTCTTTACTATATTGTTCAACCTGATGGGAAACTCTTTTCTTAAGTTTATTGCTTATGGCCATAAGACTTTCTAAGATACAATCTCGGAGCATTGGATATACAACCCATTTATGTCAGCTAACAGATTCCATATTTATACACACTAGACTTTATGAGCATCAGATTATACCTAGCGACATGTCATGCCCTAGACCCAAAAGATCTGACACACAACATAACTTACACTCATTCAATAATGTGCACTCATAATTAATATTGCATAAAATTTTAAACTTAAATTCAACATAGGAATCCTTAGCAAGTTGCTAGTAAGTTCACCACAAAGTTTCACCCATGACCATACTTGGTGAAACATAAATCAAATACAATCACACCTAATAAAATAATACATAAGTATTTATTTAATAGGGACAAATCAAATATCTTAAACCACGTGTCCACAAATAAAACACTCAGTAACCTAGCAACTTAGAGAACTCAAGGGACATCAAAAGCCTTGCCAAATCCACTAAGTACACATGTACCTTATTTACTTGAAATCACTATAAACTATAATGAGTATAAAACTCAATAAAAATACTAATTTTTCATATATCAAAATACAAATACATATATATACACAATGCATATGTATGATATGCAGTGATAAATCAATATTATAATCTTATCAAATCACATGTTAGGTAAACGCTTTACACATTCTTTCAAAACTAAATAGTAAGAATACCATCATCCAACTACTACTTAGTAGGACTTCCATATTACATATCACATAATAAGCCAAATGTCACTCGTTGGTGATATATCGTATGAGAGGAATAGCACAAGTGAGGTTTAAATTACACATATATAACGCTTATACCGTCAGGTTAGAGCCAAACCCTCACCCTGATCATCGGTGAGTCCTTTCACATGCACTAATATACCACCACACGAATGTGATGACTCATTCTTCCTTTAGGCACCAATAGAATCCTCCCTACATATATAACATTTGCTCTAATACCATTAAAAGCTATCACACCCCAGACCCTAAAGATCTGACACACGACATAACTTACACTCATAATTAATATTGCATAAAATTTTAAACTTAAATTCAACATAGGAATCATTAGCAAGTTGCTAGTAAGTTCAACACAAAGTTCCACCCATGACCGTACTTGGTGAAAGATAAACCAAATACAATCACACCTAATAAAATAATATATAAGTATTTATTTAATAAGGACAAATTAAATATCTTAAATCATGTGTCCACAAATAAAACACTAAGCAACCTAGCAACTTAAAGAACCCAAGAGACAGCAGAAGCCTTGCCAAATTCGCTAAGCACACATGTATCTTATTTACCTGAAATTACCATAAACTATAATGAGTATAAAATTCAGTAAGCACACTAGTTTTTCATATATCAAAATACGAATACATATATATACACAATGCATATATATGATATATTGTGATAAATCAAAATTAAAATCTTATCAAATCACATGTCAGGTAAGAGTTTACACATTCTTTCAAAATATATAATAGAAATATCATCACTCAACTACTACTTAGTAGGCCTTTCATATCACATATTATATAATGAGCCAAATGTCACCCGTCGGTGACATACCGTATGAGAGGAATAACACAAGTGAGGTTTAAATTACACATATATAATGTTCATGCCTGAAGGTAAGAGCTAAACCCTCACCCTGATCATCGGTGAGTCCTCTCACATACACCAATACGTCACCACACGAATGTGATGACTCACTTTTTCTTTAGGTACTAATAGGATCCTTCCTACATACGAAACACATAATATATACAAATCTCAAAGGAAAGGCCACCCATAAAGGCTCTACAAATCACATAAGGTTCCTACTAAGTAAATAATGAGTTCAAGCATCCTCAAAACACAAAATATTTCTCATGGACATATTCTACTTCAGAAGCTTTCTTTGCTAAACACATTTCATTTTGAAATGCTTACTTTCATAAACACATGTATGTTATGTATGCCAATGCTCAATGTCAATGCTCACATTCATAAACATATGTCTTTCACATTTCATATCAAAATATAATTTGGCATAACATAAACCTATTTTTAAGCACATTTACAAAATCATACATAAACAATAACTATATTTATTATGATTTCAGTAAGAGTCTAGTATACTTACCTCTTAACACTTTCGAGTACAAGACTTAATTCTCCTTAACCTATCAATGTAGATTAATCCTTTCATAAGCCTAACCATTAACACAAAACACTTTAAATAGCTTACAAAATTTCACATGTTGCACGTATCTTATTGAATTGGTCTATTGACTTGGTTTCTCAAAACCTGTCATTCTGACCACTTACACTTAATAAAATTTTTTTATACATCAAATGATGTCCAATTACTCTAAAATCAGAATAAATCATTCTTGACTCATACATCCTTCTTATATATGAATATTATATCATAATTTCTGCACAATCCATTTTATAAACACCATCAAATCCAAACTATTATCTTGACAGGATCAAGATATTTACTGAGCAGTATTCAATCTCCTAATTTTATAAAATCATATACTAGCTAAAAAATTATTAAATTATCACAAAATTACTCTTGACACATATCTCAATCCATGATAAGTGTTTCACTTCAAAATCCTTGTCAAAAGTATTTTAGAACTATTTTATTTCATAGCTTTAGAAATTTGTTCATTAAACAGTACAATGAGCTGATACAATTTAGAAACTTATAACAATTTGATCACATTGATCTAAATTCTTATTTTTGAATATATCATAGTAGACATGTAAAATAATCATATTCCAAAACTTTGTAATTTTTGAAGATCATATAGTAGACCAAAAATTGTTTATCACTTTAGCATATTGTTAACACAGGAAATTTTTAGAATTTTAGGGTCATTTTTTGTAAATTCACTAAAAATTCAATTTCTCAAATTTTCAATCTATTCAAAGTCTGAAATGATTCAAGACATGTCTAATTTCATATTCTTAAAAGTCAAAACCAAAATCGAAGTACAAAAGGTTATAAAATTCTACAAATTCATCATGATTTATCAAGTTATCTACATAATCATCATCAATTCTCAATACATCTTACAAAATCTACATCAAATCTCTAATTTTTCATATTTTCAAAAATCAAAACTTAAAGGAATTAACTTAATTAACACCAAGAGACTAAGAAAGGATTATAATATACCTCTTAAAGCTTAAAATTCTAATTTTTTTCTTTTTTTTCTTCTTCCTCTTCTCTTTCTCTCTTTTCTCACTCTAAAAGAGGTGGCTTGGCCAAAATGAGTGAATTAAGGTTAAAAATGTGCATTTTTATACTAAGAGTCTAATTTTTAGTATTTACGAATTAACCCCCAAAACTCTTAATGTATTTCAATTTGATCCTTAAAATAAATGTAAAGTCTTGCAAATAAACCCAATACTAATAGGAGACCCTTAATCTATACAAATAATACTAATAACAATACATAAATTAACTATCATCCATATACAAATAAAATATGAATATTATATATATATGTATGAATATTTATTCTTACCGGTTGTGGATAAGTGGTTACTACAATTCTCCCCTCCTTATAAGAATTTTGTCCTCGAAATTCATGACTTAAGAAAATAGATGGGGTACTTAGAACTCATTTACTCTTCTCATTCTCAAGTTGCCTCTTTAACTGAATGTTTTCTTTATAAAACCTTCACCAAAAAAATCTTCTTGGCGTGTAAAACTTGCTCATGATAGTCCAAAATTCTAATAAATACTCATTTATATGTTAGATTAAATACTCATCATATATCCATCATACAACAACTCTATATAGTAAACGAAATGTCTTAACATTATTGGCATTAACAAATTTAACAATAAACAACAACAATTGCAAAGTTCCACCCATGACCATATTTGGTGAAACATAAACCAAATACAACCATACCTAATAAATAATACATAAGTATTTATTTAATAGGGACAAATCAAATATCTTAAACCACATGTCCACAAATGAAACACTCAGCAACTTAGGGAACCCAATGGACAGCAGAACCCTTACCAAATTCGCTAAGCAAATTTATAAGGGCATACAAGCACTAGTAGGATTTGTACTTAACTTTCGTATTTTGCTCCAAATCATAAGTATTTTACTATTTAATTGTGTTTTCTGATCATAAACAGATGTACGATGGACAATTTGATGCATAGGAATAAACGGGAGGCAAATCGGACGTCAAACGAATAAGTTATGCTCAAAATACGAAAATAGCGCAGCAACAGGTGGCTGGGCACCGCGGCACCCAGATCTGAGCGCCGCAGGGCCCAGAACAGCGTGTGAGCGCTACAGCGCTCAGCACCCAGCGCCGCAGCGCTCTTCGATGTCTTGCCAGACCTGTACTCATACCCAGCGCCGCGGCGCCCATGCAAATGTTTAAATACCCTTCTAAACTCGCCTATTGATGGGGGATTCGAAGCTCCTCGTGCCTAGGATTTCTCATAGCAACAAAAATACTCTTTTGAGGCAAAACTAGAGAGACTTAGCAAGGAGAATAACACAAGAAATAAACACACATTCAAGCCAAGAAATCAAGGTGTAGTTATTAAAGATTGAAGATTGGAGAATCAACTCTTGAGCAACCAAAACAAGAGGAAGAAGAACAACTCAAGGGATCATTTGTTTTGTTTTATTCCTTACTTTTAAGAGATGATTTCGTTCATTATATTTTCATACTTTTTCTTTGATATTCTTGTTTTGAACATGAGCTAATTTCTCTTGATCTAGGGTTAGACGTTATTGAACCTAGTATGTAATTGATTTTGTTTAAACTCTTAGTTATGAACTTTTATCCCTTAATTGATTCAATCTATCTATGTTTAATGCTTTCATTATACTTGATCACTATTTTGATTATTTAGGAACCATGATAACTTTGACGAAAGGAATCATGTGTTTAGCCTATGGTAGATTGATACATGATCATAGGGTAACATCTATGAGTTCCATCTAGGATAGACATATACCTAGGTGGCATGTATGGTTTGATTAGACTTAATCTTAATGAGTTGCATCTTATTCGGATTACCATAGACATATAGGTAATTGTTAGGGTGTGATATTATCATTCGACTGTCGACAGAAGCTTATGATGAAATTAGTGTCTAGCCAATCAATTGATAAAAAGAAAAATAACTAAGGGGTTAAAGGGTTCAGTGAACTACTAGGGGATGCGTCGATACCCTAGATTACTTATCAATTGAGTGAATTCTATCTCTAAGTAATTGCAATACTTTAATTAGGTTCAGTTCAATAGCAATAATTTAGTTAGTTAAACTCCATCCTTGAAGCTAGTCTGGATAAAGGTAAAGTAGAGTAATTTTAGTATTCAATTGAAGAAAATAGAAACAATAGTCTCTGTGGGATTGATAATCTGGACTTAGTCCTATATTACTCGATACAAAAAGCGTGCACTTGCGCTAGGTCATTAAAATAGACATCAAGTTTTTGGCGCCGTTGTCGGGGACTATTTTATCTAATCTTAGATTGATACTAATACCATACTATCTTACTTTTACTTTAGATTTATTTTATTGCATTATTATTATAATTCTTTTTCCGTTTTAGTCACCATTTGTATTGTTTTTTTGTTTTGACAGTTCATGCAAAGAACCAAGAGTGAATATTCAACATCTTTTGATCCTGAGATTGAAAGAACATTCCGAAGACTTCGTAGAGAACAACATCAAAATAGAAACATGGCAGAGAATCATGACAACATCGATAATCCAATGTTTGAGCCTATGAATCCACAGAGATCGTTGAGGGATTATGCTGTTCCTACAACAGAACGCATTCAGTCTAGTATTAGGCGCCCCACTATTCATGCAAATAACTTTGAAATCAAGCCAAGTACTATTCAGATGCAAAGTCTGTGCAATTCAGTGGAGCTCCCAATGATAATCCCAACATGCATATCGTGAACTTCTTGGAGATTTACGATACATTCAAGTTCAATGGGGTTTCAGATGATGCCATCAGGTTGCGATTATTCCCTTTCTCATTGAGGGATAAAGCCAAGAGCTAGTTGATGTCATTGCCGTCAGGATCCATATCGATGTGGGAAGACCTAGCACAGAAGTTCTTAGCGAAGTTTTTCCCACCAGTGAAGACAGCTAAGATGAGGAATGACATCACCTCATTTGTGCAGATTGAAGGTGAGTCATTATACGAAGCATGGGAACTATTCAAGGATATGTTGAAGAAGTGTCCCCATCATAGAGTTCCGAAATGGTTATTAGTCCAGATGTTTTACAATGGGCTAGTGGGTCATTTAAGAACAATTATCGATGCCGCTACTGGAGGAGCTCTGATGAATAAGTCCACAGATGAAGCATATGAGTTATTAGAAGAGATGGCATCTAATAGCTATCAATGGCCTGCTGAAAGAGTCACACCAAGGAAGGTTACTGGAGTTCATGAGATTGATGCATTTAATGCATTGGCTGTGCAGATCAACATATTAACCAAGAGGTTTGATTCTATGAAGCTATCAAGACCCAGATTGCAACTTGTGACTTCTGTGGCAACAATCATTTGAATGGGCAATGTATGGAGTCAGCAAACTATGTGGAGAACCATAATAGACAACAGAATAATCCATATTCAAATTACTATAATCCAGAGTGGAGAAATCGTCCAAATTTTTCTTGGAGTGGTAACCAAGGCCAACAACTTAAACCAAACCCACCCGAATTTCATCCCCTACAGGAAAAGAAAGCATCGTTGGAAGATATGTTTTTGCAGTACATGAAGTCGAATAATGCTATTCTACAAAACCATTCTGCATCTTTGAAAAATCTAGAGACTCAAATGGGGCAACTTGCTGCAGCACTAAATAATCGACCTCAAGGGACTTTACCAAGCAACACTGAAGCTAATCCAAGAGGAAGTGTAGAGTAATGCCAAGCCGTTAACTTACGAAGTGGTAAGATCTTACATAATGACACACTACCAACACCACTTCCAAAGATGAAGAAAAATAAGAGGGTTGATCAACAAGAAAATGTGCAACCATATAGACCACCTATTCCTTTTCCTCAAAGGTTACAGAGGTGCAAAATAAGTGCTGAAACTAAAAAATTGCAGCAAGAAAATCCTAAAAGTGTAGAAAAGAAAGATGAACAGCATACAAGTGCAGAAAATATACAGAAACAGCCCTGCCAGTCATGCACACCTCCTCCACCATTTCCACAGAGGCTGTAAAATAAGAGATTAGATAAGCAATTCTCTAAATTTCTTGATGTTTTTAAGAAATTACATATTAATCTCCCTTTTGCAAATGCGCTTGAACAAATGCCTAGTTATGTCAAGTTCATGAAAATATTCTTACCAAGAAGACGAAATTGGAGGATTATGAGACAGTGGCATTGACAGAGGAGTGTAGCGCTATTCTTCAGAAAAAGCTAACTCCTAAGCTCAAAGATCCCAAGAGATTTACCATACCGTGCTCCATTGGCAATCATGATCTTGGTAGAGCCCTATGCGATCTAGGAGCGAGCATTAATCTCATGTCCCTTTCTGTCTACAACAAGCTAGGTTTAAGAGAAGCAAAATCGATGAATATCACACTTCAACTTGTTGATCGCTCTCTCGCCTAACCGAAGGGAATTATTGAAGACGTGCTAGTAAAGGTGGATAAATTCATCTTTCCCGCCGATTTTATTGTTCTAGACATGGAAGAAGATAAAGAGATCCCTATCATCCTTGGAAGATCTTTTTTAGTTACAGGACATACGATCATTGATGTTCAAAAAGGGGAGATGACCATGAGGATACAAGATGACACTACAACATTTAAAGTCTTCAAGGAAATTAAGTTGCCAGTTGAAGGTGAAGACTGTTGTAACATTGATATGGTGCACTTAAATACTAAAGAACTCAAAGACATGGAGATATTAAACCCTCACATTAAAAAGAATGTGTTAAGGCATAGAAGGAGAAGAAAGAAGAAGAAGAAGTAGCAGTTTGATGAGAGGATAGAAGAAAATGCCACAAGAGAAATACTTCACCGATCTAAGATTCAAGTCTTTCTGGATAAGCACAAGAAAGAAGAACAAATCGCTGCACAAGGTCTAAGTGCAAGAATGTGGAAGCCAAATGAGCGGAAGCCCAGTAAGCTTACATACAAAGATGCTTCTACTATTAACGATTATCCTCCATAAGAAGTAGAAAGAGCCCCGTCAAGCCGACGAATTTAAATCAAGCGGTTATTGGGAGGCAACCCAAGTAAAATTTTATTTTTATTAGCTTATTTTCAGTTTTAGTTATGTTTGTCTATTTTTTTTTTGTAGGAATAAATCAGCAATTCAAGCATTCAATGAAGCAGCATGAGCAAGTTCAAGCGTTGGAAGAAAATAGAACTGCATTCACATTCAACAGAACACAATGCTGCACTGCTTCAACTTCAGTTACCAGGGGAGTTTCTCTTACTTTTAAATTTATTTTTAGACATTGAGGACAATGTCTAATTTAAGTTTGGGGTGGGAAACACACTTTCTTGTATTTATTTTGCTGCTTATATTGGTTGGTTGTCTTGTGAAGTAAATTGTTTTTTAGGTTGTTAAGTTTTAGTTGCGATGATGATCATTAGTCTATGATAAGAAATAAAATATTGGCTGAATTTATTTTCACAAGCCTTTAGGAAATAATAGATGCTTGAGATAACTCTTATATCATGATTCTTGGATTGAATTCAAGCTTATTTTTGATCACTTATTCTTGAGCACATTAAAATAAGCATGTATTAGTTAAATTTTTTGCATTGACTTATTCATGCTTAAGTAGTACACCACAGTCTCGAAAACCAATACTCTAGAACTTCTTGATTACTACTTCAGGCGAAATCCTAGAATTCATATGCTTAGGGAAATGACATTAGGCCATCTTTAGACTGTTTGAGCCTTTTCGAGCCTACCTTATATGTATATTTATCCCTAGTCACCCCATTTGAGCCTAATTAACCATTTTTTCTATTTAACCACATTACAAGCCTAAAGACTTTGAGTTTACTTACCCTAAAATCTACCGGTAGCACCATAAACCTTGAGTTTACTTAGAAATATTCTTAAAAACGAAGAAGGTTGTGGATGTATGAAAGAATGGTACTACAATGAAAAGCAATAAGTCTTGAAGGTGCATATCAATTTAAGTTTGGGGGTACAAAAAAAATAAAAGAAAAAAAATGTTTAAATGCATAATACCCCCAGCTTAAGAAAAAGAAGAAATTCTTTGTAAAATGGATTAAAAGAAAAATGGGAATAACATAAGTTTTGGGAAAGAGATGAATAATCAAAGAGGAGAAGGAATCAAGAGGTTTCTGAGTAAAGTCTAAGTGTTAATGGTGTGATTTGCACTTTATATATATCTTTATAGCCCACCTTTACCTTAGCCTTACATTACAAGCTAATAAAGTCCTAAATAGATCCCTAGACATGTGTATTTCTACATTAGTGGAGAGTAGTATGAAAAGCAAGCTTATGGTAGTGTTATAATTAAAACTATGCTGAGATATCATCTTTATGTACTTTCTTAAGTATTGAGTAAATCTATGTTCTATTTAGCTAATTACTTGCTTATTACACACACACATAAGTGATCATTAACAAGGGAGAATGAAGTACGTGATCAATGGTATGAGGATTGTTGAAAGTTGTTTATTTATTTCTAAAGTGCCTTGTGCTATTTTTCATAGCTTTTGAGACAACGATATTGATCATCTAATCAACCTAAGCTTGTTTTTAGTTTTTAATTTTTATTTTTTGAGTCATGAATAAATTGTGAATGTTTTTCTTCGTTTCCTAGTTTGGGGGTATTTGATAAGGGGATAAAAGCACTAGTAGGATTTGTACTTAACTTTCATATTTTGCTCTAAATCATAAGTATTTGGCTATTTAATTGTGTTTTCTGATCATAAACAGATGTACAATGGAAAATGTGACGCATAGGAACAAACGGGAGGCAAATCGGATGTCAAACGATTAAGTTACGCTCAAAATACGAAAGTAGTGCAGCAACAGGTGGCTGGGCACCGCGGCACCCAGATCTGAGCGCCGCAGCGTCCAGAACAGCGTGTGAGCGCCACAGCGCTTAGCACCTAGGGCCGCGGTGCTCGTCGATGTCTTGACAGACCTGTACTCATGCCCAGCACCATGGCGTCCATGCGGATGTTTAAATACCTTTCTAAACTCGCCTATTGAGGGGGGATTCGAAGCTCCTGTTGCCTAGGGTTTCTCATAGCAACAAAAACACTCTTTTGAGGAAAAACTAGAGAGACTTAGCAAGGAGAATAACACAAGCAACAAACACACATTCAAGCCAAGAAATCAAGGTGAAGTTATTCAAGATTGAAGATTGGGGAATCAACTCTTGAGCAACCAAAACAAGAGGAAGAAGAACAACTCAGGGGATCACTTGTTTTATTTTATTCCTTACTTTTAAGAGATGATTTCGTTCATTATATTTTCATACTTTTGCTTTGATATTCTTGTTTTGAACATGAGCTAATTTCTCTTGATCTAGGGTTAGACGTTATTGAACCTAGTATGTAATTGATTTTGTTTAAACTCTTAGTTATGAACTTTTATCCCTTAATTGATTCAATCTATCTATGTTTAATGCTTTCATTATACTTGATCACTATTTTGATTATTTAGGAACCATGATAACTTTGACGAAAGGAATCATGTGTTTAGCCTATGGTAGATTGATACATGATCATAGGGTAACATCTATGAGTTCCATCTAGGATAGACATATACCTAGGTGGCATGTATGGTTTGATTAGACTTAATCTTAATGAGTTGCATCTTATTCGGATTACCATAGACATATAGGTAATTGTTAGGGTGTGATATTATCATTCGACTGTCGACAGAAGCTTATGATAAAATTAGTGTCTAGCCAATCAATTGATAAAAAAAAAAATACTAAGGGGTTAAAGGGTTCAGTGAACTACTAGGGGATGCGTCGATACCCTAGATTACTTATCAATTGAGTGAATTCTATCTCTAAGTAATTGTAATACTTTAATTAGGTTCAGTTCAATAGCAATAATTTAGTTAGCTAAACTCCATCCTTAAAGCTAGTCTGGATAAAGGTAAAGTAGAGTAATTTTAGTATTCGTTTGAAGAAAATAGAAATAATAGTCTCTGTGGGATCGATAATTTAGACTTAGTCCTATATTACTTGATACAAAAAGCGTACACTTGCGCTATGTCATTAAAATAGACATCACACATATGTACCTTATTTACCTAAAATCACCATAAACTATAAAGAGTATAAAACTCAGTAAGCATACTAGTTTTTCATATATCAAAATACGAATACATATATATACACAATGCATATGTATTATATGTCATGATAAATCAAAATCGTAATCTTATCAAATCACATGTCAGCTACGCTCTTACACATTCTTTCAAAACATATAATAGGAAAACCATCACTCAACTACTACTTAGTAGGACTTCTATATCACATATCACATAATGAGCCAAATGTCATCCGTTGATGACATACCGTATGAGAGAAATAACACAAGTGAGGTCTAAATTACATATATATAATGCTCATGCTCGAAGGTAAGAGCTAAACCCTCACCTTGATCATCGGCGAGTCCTCTCACATGCACCAATACGCCACCACACGAATGTGATAAATCACTCTTTCTTTAGGTACCAATAGGATCCTCCCTACATATGGAACATATAATATATACCAATCCTAAAGGAAAGGCCACATATAAAGGCTCCACAAATCACATAAGATGCCTACTAAGTAAATAGTGAGTTCAAGCATCCTTAAAACACAAAACGTATCTCGTGGGCATTTTTTACTTCTAAAGCTTTCTTTGTTAAACACATTTCAATTTGAAAGCTCACTTTCATAAACACATGTATGCCTATGCTCAATGTCAATGCTCACATTTAGAAACATATGTCTTTCACATTTCATATCAAAATATACTTTGGCATAACATAAACATCTTTCTAAGCACATTTACAAAATCATACATAGACAATTACTATGTTTATTGTGATTTTAGTAAAAGTCTAGTATACTTACCTCTTAACACTTTTGAGTACAAGGATTAATTCTCCTTAACCTATCAATGTAGATTAATCCTTTCATAAGCCTCACCATTCACACTAAACACTTTAAATAACTTACAAAATTACATATATTGCACTTATCCCATTCTGACCAATTACACTTAATAAAATTTTCTTATACATTAAATGATGTCCAATCATTCCAAAATCAGAATATATCATTCTTGACTCATACATCCTTCTTATATATGAATATTATATCATAATTTCTACATAATCTGTTTCATAAATACCATTAAATCTAAACTATTATCCTGACAGGATCAAGATATTTGATGAATAGTATTCAATCTCCTAATTTTATAAAATCATATACTAACTCAAAAATTATAAAACTATCACAGAATTACTCTTGACACATATCGCAATCTATGATAAATATTTCACTTTAAAATCTCTGCCAAAAGTATTTAAAAACTATTGTATTCCATAGCTTTGAAAATCTGTTAATCAAATACTGCAATGAGCTATTACACTTTAGAAAATCATAATAATTTAACCACATTGATCTAAATTCTAAAATTTTAATATATCATAGTAGACATGTAAAATAATAATATTACAAAACTTTGTAGTTTTGGAAGATCATATAGTAGACCAAAAATGGTTCACCACTTTAGCATACTATTAACACAGGAAATTTTTAGAATTTAAGGGTGATGTTTGTAAATTCACTAAAAATTTAATTTGTAGAATTTTCAATTGATTCAAAGTCTCTAATGATTCAAACATGTCTAATTTCATATTCTAAAAAATCAAAACCAGAATCGAAGTACAAAAATGTACAAAATTCTCGGATCAAGAGACTATCAAGTAGAAATTCTGTAAATTCATTATGATTCATCAAGTTATCTACATAATCATCAACAATTCTCAACATATCTTACAAAATCCACATCAAATCCCCAATTTTTCATATTTCCAGAAATCAAAACTTAAATAAATTAACTTAATTAACACCAAGAAACTAAGAAAGGGTTATGATATACCTCTTAAAGCCTAAAATTCTAATTTCTTTTTCTTTTTCTTCTTCTTCTTCTCTTTCTCTCCCCTCTATTTTTCTCTTTTCTCTCTCTAAAAGGGGTAGCTCGACCAAAAATGAGTGAATTAGGGTTTAAAATATGTATTTTTACACTAAGAGTCTAATTTTTAGTATTTACGAATTAACCCTAAAAACATTCAAAGTATTATAATTTGGTCCCCAAAAGAAAGCTAAAGTCTTACAAATAAACCAATACTAATAATAGGTCCTTAATCTATACAAACCATACTAATAATAATACATAAATCAAGTATCACCCACATACAAATAAAATATAAATATTATATATATAAATACTTATTCTTATTGGTTGTGGATAAGTGGCTACTACATGACATATAGCGGTCAGACCATGAAAGGTCTCTGACATCCGTGGAACCAAAGTATGGCGGGATCAATCATAAACCCACCTTGGTGCTTAGGTCAAAGGACCATGAATACTATTCTACTCGAGAGGACCTACCATTAACTATTTCATAGGATATCTATTGGGGTCCTTGTGAGTTTATCCAGTATTCAGTCCTAATTGAATACTTGTATGCTTATACGAGTTCTAAGCTTATGGTCAGCTAAGAACAACCATATGCTCCTTGCAGATATAGATATACACTGATCTATATAAAAAGGATTCACCAATAGACCTGCATTGGTGAAAATAGATCAGGAACACAGTGTTTGAGAACATACTTGCATAATGACATTTTTTATTACCTTATTGCAACTCCTTACAACTATGTGATTACTAGTATACCCTCAGGTCATTGTACCATTATACACAAGGTTCATATTCTTTAGATTTCACTAACTCTTAATGATGAACACATGAAAATGCATGTTGTTAAGAGATTCAATCACCATTTAATGTCACTAATTTTAGTATTTTCTGTATTTTTAGCTTGAAATAAAGTGTTCTCCTTAAATTGTGATTAATGAATGTTATTTGGACAGGTTTAGGTAAATTGGACATAACTCTCAATGTAGAAATCAAAATGAAGAAATTCTTGAACCTGGTGCAACATGACTCAATCTTACACAAATTTGAAGAATAGTGAAAAAGCCAAATCCAACATGTTATGGGCCAAAAATTGAGATACAACAAAATCGGACTACAACTCTTACCCAGCTTGACCCAACTCACATATTTGGACCGTATCTCACAAAATACATACTCAATTGGTATAATTTTTGAAGATGTGAATTGCTGACTTAACTATCAACAACTCGTATGTTTATGGTAAAGTCCAAATCAGCCGTTATCATGGACCAAATCGCATTGCAAGTGGGTAAAATGGTTGTTGGCCGAATTCTGATGTATCTTTGGAATTTTGCTCATATCTCATTGGATACGCATCCAATTTGCATGAAATCAGTGCCTATGGAAAGAAGAGTCAAAATTATACAACTTTCATGTCGGCTGCAGAAGTTGAATTGATCATTTACATTATCAAAAATGTGCTGCAAGTGGATACATGAGTTATTGGCTTAAACTTATTGAAGATTGATGTCATCCATGACATATGTCCATTCATTGCCTATATAAGGAGACCCTTAGGACAATAATAGATAATTCTCTCTTCTTTTATTCTCATTAACATGTATTATAATTTAGGCTAGAGTTCCTAGCAAGGCTAAGAGATGAACTTTTATGTGTAGTAAATCTACTTCCGTGCTTTGATTCGGTGTCAAGAGCTATAAATGTTGTAAGTTTGGTTTTGATTAAACTCTTATCTATTTTATTTTCTATAATCCAGAGGTTATAATTCTCATGTCTCATATATGTTCACTCATGCTTTTCTTATGTGATTCATGTTGATTTATAATTGTTACTGGTTACATTGTTTTATATGTTAATCTTTTACTGCAGTATTGTCAATTTGATATATTGTTGATCTTGGATAAAATGTAAGGGCAATAAATGTTTGATATTCAAGTTAATCTTTTACTGCAATATTGTCAAAATGATATATTGTCGATCTTAGATAACTTGTATAAATAACATGATGTGTGTTAATGCTTGCAAAGAGTTTAACTAAATCAAATACATGTGTTATCAAATGTGCTATATATTACATACCTTCCGATTGATTGTTTGGGATGTGAAACTTTCAGTTGAGTTATAAATATCGAATCAAAGTATAGAGTAGATTTATAAAGCATAATTGTGATTCTCAAAGCCTTGCTTAAATCATCATAAGACATTTTCCTCAATTCATAGACAATTCTATCTCATCCATTTAAATCAATTAACCCTTTGCTACTGCTTTAATATTTTACTTCACTAACCTATTTTGCCAAGAGCTTCCTCGTGGGATCGACACCTTAATCTATACTGCGATAGCCGCGTTATATTTTGAGCGTAAACACTTAACATTTGTAACTTTTAGCGTTGCTAACTCTTAGTTCAAATCTAAACTCCTTTAGAACAGATATGAACTCCTTCAAATCATATAATGTCTGTAGCGTTACTAGTATTAATACCATATAATTAAGGATATTAGCAATTTAATAAAACATATATTGTATAAATATATTCAAATAATTATTCATACAAACAGGGATGGCATATAAGCACATACTATAATAGTATAAAATGCTCTTATCTATTGTTGTTAGGTAGCCATGCAATTTCATGACATTCCTGAAGCTTTTAATAATTTAAACTTGGATAATTAGTGGAAGTTTGTATGGCATCTCAACATCCCTATAAAAATAAAAGTTTTTATGTGGAAGGCTTGGCATATAGTTGGATCTTAACTATGGAAGCGCTAAGATGTCGCAAGGTTACTGTGGATGTGAAGTGCCCGAGTTGTATGGTGTACATAGAAATAACATTACATGCTTTTTGGACCTGTAAGAAATTAAAAACAGTCAGAAAAAGTAGAGTTGGCATGGACTTTATTAAGTGTGGAACTTGTCATATTTTAAAGATTGGATCATGTCTTGCATGGAACAACTGCATTCAAATAGTTTTTCTCTCTTGGTCGTGTGTTTATGGTGCATATGGTACCGAAGAAATTAAATAGTTCACTTTAAAGTGACATTGGATTGTGATGAAGTGGTCTAAAAACTTTAAAAGGGAGTATCAGCAAGCCGGTGGTTTTGCGATTAAATTAAAAGGCTCACATAAGATTGCCTCAACAACTTAGTGTCCTCCATAAGAGGGTGCTTTTAAATTGAACACTACTGCTACTTTCAATGGCACCAAAAAAAAAACAATTTGGTCTCAACTGGGTGATAAGATAATCCTCAGGTGTGGTAATGGCAACAAGAATAATGGGCCTCATTATTGATACTTTTGTCGAGATTAATATTGTCATTGTTGATATTATTAAGTTTATTGATCTTGATTGTTTTTTTATGACTAAGCATGTTCACAAAAAAGCTAACTAGGTAGCCTACTATTTGCCCAAAGTTGCGATCCCGGAGTCAATGAGTTAGATTTATTGGTTCTTGAGAATGAGAATAAGATTAATAAATAAAATCATAAAAAAATATAATAAGACACATAATTTATAGTGGTTCAGCTTAAAGTGAACTTACGTCCACTTTATTGAGCTTGGTGAGCTCTCTTATATGGCATTATTGAATAATATGTATACAATAATTATACAAGGAATGATAGCCATTATAGAAAAAAAGAATGGAATAAGAATACGAATATAAATAATAATGGATTATTGGATGACCCCTTCATTGTTTAGTACCTTTTCTTTTAGACACTAATGGGCTTAATTGTAGAGTCCTTTGAAAATTGGAATACATTATCCTTTTTCTAATTAGGATTTACCTCGAAATTTTATGGATATGATTCCTTTTTATAATATCCTTTTTAGAATTAGACTACGTTGTCCAAAATTTAAGAAGGAATAGTTCTATTTCTAAAAACTTTATTTAAAAAGGCCTAACCAAACGAACCAAAGTGTTTAACTTTTATACATGAGCATTAATTGAGAAAATGAAAAGCTAAATCTTAATTTTTCAAATTTCATTCTCTTTACTATTCATTTTAGGAAAGTAAATCTAGAAAAAAGAAAAAGAAAGAAACTACAGAAGGAGAGAAAGAAGGAGCACTGTTAAACATTAACATTAAAATAAATAATAACAAAAAGGTCAAATTTATGTATCACATAAAAGGGAGAAGTACTGATAGACCTCCATAGTTTTGCCTAAATGTCTAAAACACCCTCTTATTTTTAAAAATATCTTAGAGACCTTTGTCCGTCAGCTCCATCTGTTAGTTTTGACATACAAAATAGTATAATGGTATTTAACACTAGTGTTTACACAAATTGGATAAAATAAACATTTAATATGCCATGTGTCAAAAAAATAGAGAAAGTTTTACGCGCGTCATTTCATTGCTCTGAAAGGGTTTATTTACCCAAAATTCTTCAACAAAAATCAATCTAATTTCTTTCAAACATTCTCAAAAAAAAATTTGTTCTCTATTGAACTCTAGATTTTAACCCTAAAATTTCTGACTCTATTTCATTCGATCAATCAAAATTTATTCTTTGGTGAAGGGTAAGTACACTCTTAATTTTTAATTTTTTGTGACTTTGATTCCTATTAAATTTAGGATTTTTTTTGCTTTTGTTTGATTAAAAATCTCAAAAAGGTGCTATAGTTCCATGATTTCAGTTTTATTTGTGGTGGGGTTATGGATTTCATTTAACTGTTTGTGTTTTTTTATGGTAGAATGGATTTCAATTTTGTTACTGTGTTGAAGTGGGTTTTAATTTGCATGATACTTTGTTGGTTGTGTTTGAATGAGGTGGTTAAATATTATTTTTCTGATAGTATTGCAGCTAGATGACATGGATGATGAATAGGATGATGTGTTTGTAATATTTAGGTTTATGTGGTTTTATGACTATGCCCACTATAAAACACTTGATAGGTGTAGTTTAGTTGCTTTATAGTCAATTTTATGTGATAAGGTGTTTAATAGACCATTATTGCCATGTGAGTGATTCAAGTTATACCCTATATTACCATGGTTAGGAGAAGTTATAAGATTAAGGACTAATGATGAGTTGGTTAACTTAATAAATGATTTTCTGAGGCAAGGATGGCATGGATTGGTGATTCATGTTAAAGTCCTATCCTTAGGGATGTTGACACCCATACCAGGGCATTCATCAAGTTCTAAGCCCATTGCCAGATCCAAAAGACCCCTAAGTAAAAAGAAAAAAAATTCATTGACCCCATAGATAACTTTGTCTTACCCCCAAACATTCCTATAACCTATACTGACCCCACTGCCCTAAATACAACCCAACCTGACCTTGACAATGATGATCCATTATCTCAGGTATTCCAAGCTTTACAACCAAATATATACAACCCACCATAGAAGAGACAAGCATAAGAATTTTTGGTCCTAAGTACTGGGACTGAGTTTCAATCTTAAGTTCGTCAAGAAACCATATGCACCTCACTATACTAGCTACATGCAGATACTCTAAACTATCATATTCCTTGCACTAGCAGCCTAACACAACAACCACATGCATAAGCCTAAATATAAGTAGCCCAACCCAACAGCCACCCAGCATAAGCCTAAATACAGGTAGCCCAACCGAGCAGCCACTTAGCATAGGCCCAAATACAAGCAGCCCAACCTAGCAGCTACCCAACAATTGCCCAAATATACGTAGCCCTACATAGCAGCCATACAGAACTACCCCAAGTTCAACCAGCCCTACAAAGTAGGTACCATTTGAGGATGAAGTATTTTGGACAGATAATGAAAATAAAGAGGCTATTAATGAAGATGTGAAGGTATTGATCCAACAACAGGTGCAAGTGATAGTGACAGAGAGGTTGAAAGTGATGAATTATTATCAAACTATGAATTAGATGATATAGATGAAGGATTTATCACATCATCTAAGGATGATAAAAATGTCAGAGCCTTGGTTGGGAAATATACATGAAGGCAGTATTCTAGAGTAGGGCCGAGTTAAGATGATAGGATAAATATGGGAAGGGAATTTGTCTCTATTGATAAGTTTAGAGTGGTGATTAAGAATTATGTGGTTAGGGAGGGTTTTAAGCTTCATAGGATTAAAAATGGAAAAAGAAGGTTCACAGTTATATGTGAAAGTGAAGGGTCTTCATAGTATATATGTAATATCCAATCCCTATTAGTAGTATTGGTGCTTAGATTTCGGTATAGAGTAATGAATGCACCGTAGGGTGACCCAATTTTAACTCTATTAGATATATTTTTGTTACGGTGCACGTGAGAGATATTAGACTCAATTTGGTAATTTCACATGCGGTCGGAGCGTCGAACGACCCTAGAATATTTTTAGAATTTTTCAATATTGGCTTAGAAAAGGAAATTCTAATTTACTACATGAATTTCCATTTAAGGGTTATGTATGGAACAAGCCTTTGTTGAGAAATACAATCCATATATTAAGGAATGGACCAATTAGAAGCAATCTCATGGATTTCCAAGTTGGGAATTCTAGTTAGTTCATTTGACTATTCTAACTAGATAGTTACAAAGGAACCAATTAAATCCTTCCATTTGAACTAATGGAAAATTAGAAGTTTTGAGAAAGTTGAAGGGCAAAATGGTCAATTAAGGGAGCACTATATATATGTTGGAAGTGTGTAGAGTTTTCAAGAGATCAAAAGCCAACACTTAGAGCAAAAAGAGAGCAAATTCGTGCAAAGGTTGAAAATGCTGCTACAGTGAAATTTAAATTTTTTTTCTCATGATTTTTCATGTGTAATCAAGCTCAAATAAGGTTACATATGAATCCATAAGCTCAATTGAAGCCTCCATTAGTGAAAATTCAAGAAAAAGAGGTAAGGAAAGCATTGTTTTATGAGTTTGATAAGTGAGCTTTCAAGAATGCTTCAGTTGATATTCTTGTGTGTATTCTTGGCTTAGATTGAGTTGAATTCTAGTGTGGAGCTTGAAGGAGTCATCAATTTGAAGAAATTGGCAAGGTAAGAATTAGGATTTTTGGTGATTTTGATGTAGAGATTTCAATTGGTTGTAATTAGGGCTTTAGAATGAAATTGGCTTGATTTTGTTGTAATTGGAACAAGAAATTGAGAAAAGGAATGTGTTGGAACCTAGGGTGAAATTCTGCCACTTTAGGGAAGTTAGGGATTGAGTGGTGTTTTGATTGAGTTTTTGTGTGTAAATGGTGCATATTGTAAATTGAATGTATATGGTTGATGGAAAAACCAAAAATGAAGAAAATGGGACATAATTGTCCATTTTAGAAAGGTGAAGGGCAATTATGTCCAACCAAGTTATAAGGCGTTCAATAATTTTTAAGGCGCCAGATGGTGAGTTAGATTAAATGGCTCCGTAAATAAAAATCGAAAAGTAGTATCCATCTGAGCTTTGTATGCAGATTAGGGCGTTTAGTAGTTAAATGAGATTCTAGCATTCAATTTGGTTCTAAATGTCATTTATGGCGCATAGGTGAAGATAACCGAGAGCGGTAACGGGAGCAGAAATTGGGAGCGAAATTGAGCGCGGAGCTGTTGTGAGTGAAAATCTGCCATTTCTTTTACTTTTCATTTATTATGTTTTCGCATAATGAATATGTATGTTTTATGAGCTTTCGATACATAAACATGATTTATGATCTTGATATATATCCATAGACATGCTTTTACATGTTCGGGTTGAGACACAGTTTTAAAATTTTTGCATCCATTTAAAGGCCATTGGTACCCTCAGATTATAGTGATGGTGATTGTATTAGACCCAGTCGATATATCCCGCACACATGGGTAAGACATGTGGGGCGTGTCACTAACTCCGGGAAGTCGGGGTGTCGAGTCATGTGAGTCGCTCTATGTGTACGGGGTATTGTCTCACTATATGTATGCGATGTAGGATTTCGCTGTATAGCCAGTATGATGTCTTGAGATGTCACTGTGGGTGCTGCTCGTTGAGGTGCCCCATGACCTACTAACGTGTACGGTGCTAGTTGAGTCGCCGCGTGAGTATAGAGCTTTAGGGTTACCATTGGTAAAGTTTAGAAAGAAAATGGCCGAGCGAGTACTTTACTAGTTTTCGATCTACCGATAGCATTTTATGCATTTATATGCACATGGTAGTTATTATGTTACATAGATTTTGGATATTGTTTTCCAAAGATGTAGATAAAATCCGCTCGGCAAGATTTCATCAGCACATAATGTTAGAAACTGTTTTATAGCTTTACATCGATTTTAGAAGCACGATTTATGCATGTACTTAGAATTTACTATCTATGCATAATGTTATTCGATTTGAAATCATAATTGCACTCATTGAGCTCCTTTAGCTCACTCGTTTTGTGTTTTATGTTTTCTAAACCCCTTCCCAGGTGCAGGTCTCGGTATGCAAGCTGCTGATTCTCCTATTGTCGAGTAGTAGGCCAAATCCAAAGATCATTTTTGTATATGTAAATGTACTAAATAGTACCCTTTGCTTTCTGCATAGTAGTTGTAGGCATGTATATTTGTGTGTATGATTTGAACCAACCAGAAGAGATTTCGATATTATGATGATCATTTTTACTTGTTTATGAGTATGCTCATTTTGTGATTTAAATGAAACTATTGAGTTGTGTTGGATTTGATTTGGAAAGGACCGGAGGTCCGAATTGGTAGTATTAAGAAGTATTTGAAATAAAAGTGAAACTTCTTTACAGGTTTTATATGAAATTTTCAAAAAATATGGGAAACTCTGTCCGTTTTTAAAAAAAATTAAGATGTCATTTTCATGTATATTACAAGACTTTCTCAGTAGTGGTAAAAACTAAAAAGGTGTTCGCCTTGCAGAATTTCTCAACTTACCCAGTTAGGTTCTGAGGAACTTTCGTCGGGGTGCCTGATTGGGATGCTATAGTAGCTAAACGCAAGTGCACGCTATCGTATCAAGTAATATAGGATTTTAAGTCTAGATATCGATCCCAAAGGGACTATACAATTTAATTCTATAAATCAAGTACTAAAATTATACCTACTTTTATTCAGAAAATCAAAATCTGGAATTTATATAACTAATCTAGTTCTCTCAATTAACTAAACAAAAGCAAAGAGTAGAATTCACAAATAAAGATAATCTAGGGTTTTGACTCGTCCTCTAGTATTTCATTGAATTCATTAACCACTTAGTTAATCCCTTAATACCAATTGATTGGCTTAGACACTAATCTCATCACAAGCCTCTGTCGATGGTCAAGTGACTATATTACACATTCTAACAATCACCTATATATTTATGGTAATCAAATCAGAATGTAATTCATTAAGATCAAGTCTAAATTATACTATACATGCCATCTAGGTATATGTCTATCCTAGATAGAACTCATAGTTGTTACCCTATGATCATGCATCAAACTACCATAGGCTAAACACATGAATCCCTCCGTCGAGTTCATCATGGTTCCTCAATTATTCAAAATATTGATCAGATATAATGAAAGCATTAAACACAAGATAGAATGAATCAATTGAATTTATCAAGTTCATAAACTAAAATCTAACACAATCCAAATCCATACTAGGTTTACATAGTCTAACCCTAGATGAACAAATTAACCCATCACAAAACCAAAAGTATCAAACCAATTCATAAAGATCAACAAGAACAAGAGCATAATGATAAAGAAAGAGAAGAAAAACTAATCAAAGTGACTCATTAATGTGCTTCTCCCTCAATCTTGACTTGAAGCTTGAATCTTGATTTTAGTTCTTCAATCTTTGGCTTTGATATTTGATTTGTATTGTGAATTCTCTCTCTCTAAGTTTTTGCCTCTTTTTTCTCTTTTTCTCTTCTCTTCCTCCTAGGGTTTTTTGCTTTTTATTTATAGGTTTTTGTCTTCTAAATACTGTTTACGAGTTACTGTAGCAAAATAATGTTCACGGGTATTGTAGTAAAATCATGTTTTTTGACATTGTTCACCGCCTCACGCGCTGCGGCGCTGGGATGTGGGCGCCATAGCACTCAGCTACTGACCTGGGCGCTCAGTCGGTGGGCGCTGCGGCGCTCAGTTCTGGTTCCCCTTTTGTATTTTGAGCGTAACTTCTTCGTTTGACGTTCGATTCGCCTCCCATTTGTTCCTATACATCAAATTTTCCATCGTGCATCTATTTATGATCAAAAACCACAATTTAATGGCCAATAGTTATGATTTAAAGCAAAATATAAAAGTTGGGTACAAATTAGACTAGTTCTTTTACGCCCTTATCAGTGCCCGGCAGGGCTGCTGGGATCTATAGTAGAGGGCCTCGAATCGGGTCCTATCAATATATATGCGGAAAATATAGAATTTGGAACAATCTTCAGAATATAGCAACTGATAGATAAGCACAAGTGTGGCAATGTGTCTAAGAACAAAGAAGCAACATACCCTTGGATTGCTTTTACCTTCTAGTCTAGATTGAAAGCAAACCCAACAATCCCCCTAAAGGTACTGAATGAAGAACTAATCTTAAAATATGGAGTGTATGTAAGTAAGTAAAAAGTGTATAGGGCCAAGAGAAAGCCATTTGAGGTGAACAGAGGAGACTTTATCTTCTCTTATGAGAAAGTAAGGGATTATGCCGAGACACTTAGGTTAAGGAACCTAGGAGTGTTAGTGATGCAAGCTCAAGTGTTAGAAAAGAATACAACAAGATTGGAAGAATAAAAACAAACACTCACTTTTATTGAAATAAACTCAAACACTGATAAAGTAAAAGTGGTACAAATCCAAGCTCAACACTCAAGAGAAATACAATGGGATACAAAACAATTCACCACCCAAAGAATCCTATAAGAGATACAGAGCTCTCAAACTCACTACTCTAAGGATTCCACCCAAGAGATACAGAGTTAAATGAAGAAACTTTTATAAGAGAACTCTTCAAAATACAAGTACTTTAAGACTCACTCTCTGCCCCTCTCCTCTCATCCTCTTTGGTATTTATAGAGAGTTTTTAGGAGGGCTACTGCAAAGCAGTTATTACAACATTCAAACTTGGTGGTTGAGAGCTGACGAATTTCAAAAGACAACAACTAAGACTTATAACTACCCTTACACCAAAAGTCTACAAATACAACTAATATGCTCTAATTCAACAAAGCATGCCCTTAAGTATTGGATGGAGAGAAAAGTCTTCAATTCTTACAAGTTGTCAAGATGTGGTTCACCTACTAGCTGTTTGACGTTTCTTTAGTTATTAGGATTCAACTTATTCCAGAAAAGTTATATTCATGTGCTGTAAAAAAGATTTAGAACTAATCACATATAATTTTCTAGTAGTATGAAGTTTGCCCAACAATTCCATTCGAAACAGTACCAGATTAATTCCAAATTTACCCTTGAAATTCATATCTTACCTTGAGTCTTAAGTGTACGAATGTAACTATCTTAAATTTATTTGGTTATATTTTTAGCTCCATGTGATTAGACACTCTTGTGTCAAACTGCCCTGGTTGAAAAAGACTCGACCTCGAGTCAATTTCGTTATCACCCCTGTAAAGAGATAGATCAGCAACATTGAATACATCAGAAACACTATAAGATTCTGGAAGCCCAATTTGTTTTATCACCTTAAATGGTCCATCAGCTCTTGGTTTGAGTTTGGTAAACTTACAACGAGGGAACCTTTCTCTTATGAGATGAATCCAAACTAAATCTCCTTCTTGAAATTTCATTTTCTTGCGATGCTTATTGGCACTATTTTAGTACTTCTCATTTTGCTTCAATATTTTCTTCCTAACTTCTTCATGCAATTTTTTTATGTTCTTCACTCGTTCTTCAGCATCTGTGCTAAATTGGTTAGTAATGGAAAAAAGGGACAAAATCCAATGGATTAGTAGGATTCTGACCATAAACAATTTCAAACGGATTATAACCCGTAGATTGGCCTTTTGTTCGATTGTAAGCAAATTCAACTTGAGCCAAAATGAGATCCCACTGACGGATGTTCTTTCCAATATAACACCTCAAAAGGTTTCCCAAACTGCGATTTGGGACTTCTGTTTGTCCATCAATTTCAGGATGATAGGAAGAACTGAAGTTTAGTTGAGTTCCAAGCTTTCTCCAAAGTGTGCGCCAAAAGTGACTCATGAACTTAGTATCACGATCTGAGACGATAGTCTTAGGAATTCCATGTAGTTTCATAATTTTTTAAAAATATAAGTCAGCTACATGAGAAGCATAAAGAGACTTGTTGCAAGGAACAAAGTGCGCCATCTTGGAAAAATGATCCACCACCACCATGAAAAAATCTTTATTTCTTTGAGTTCTTGGCAATCCCACAACAAAATCCATGCTAACATCTTTCCAAGGTTTTGTAGGAACAGGAAGTGTAGTGTACAAAACAATATTTTGGCCATGACTCTTAGCCACATGATAGATTTTACACCTATCTACATGCCTCTGTATATCATTCTTCATCTTTGGCCAATAAAATTTTTCTTGTATCAATGCCAAAGTCTTGTCTCTCCCAAAATGTCCGCCAAGTCCACCATCATGAGATTCATTGATAATAGACTCTCAAAGAGAACATTGGGGAATACATAAGCAGTTGCCTTAAAAAGATACCTATCATGTAATAAAAAATGTTAAAAAGAGCCATGCTTGTAGTTTTCTGGATTTTTCCAAAATAAGCATCATCTTTGTAGAGTTCCTTCACTATCTCAAAGTCTACAACTTTCACTTGCATAAAGGACAACAAAGAATATTTTTGACTTAATGCATCAGCCACCACATTTTGAACTCCAGATTTGTGCTTAATGGTGAAGTTGAAGGATTGAAGGATTGAAGGAATTCAACCCAATGAGCATGACGCTTATTAAATTTGTACTGGCTATTTATGAACTTAAGTGCTTTATAATCAGAATAAAGAACAAAAGGTTTTGGAAAAAGATAATGACTCCAATGATCTAGAGCTCGACAAATAACATAGAACTCTTTATCATAAGTAGAATTATTCTTGCGTGAATCACTCAATTTTTCACTGAAGAAAGCAATGGGTTTACCTTCTTGACTAAGGATAGTGCCAATTCCCACATTTGATGTATCACACTCAACCTCGAACACTTTGTCAAAATTTGGTAATGCAAGAATAGAGGCTTGGGTTACCTTTGCTTTGATGTGGTCAAAATGCCTTTGTGCTTCATTTGTCCACTTGAAGTGATCACCCTTTAAACATTCAGTGATTGGTGCCATGATTGAACTAAATCCTTTAATGAAACGCTGGTAAAATAAAGCTAATCTATGAAAGCTTCGAACATCATGAAGAGTTTGAGGAATAGGCCAGTTCAAAATAGCTTCCACCTTACTAGGATCCATTTTAATTCCATCTTTAGAGTCTACATAGACTAAAACGATAAGGAAATTAAAGAAGAACTCACATTTCTTTAGGTTGACATAAAGCTTCTGTTTCCTCAAAGTGTTGAAAACGTGATGAAGATGATTCAAGTGTTGTTCCTCATCGTTGTTATAAATAAGAATGTCATCGAAGTAGACAACAACGAATCTTCCAATGTAGGGCTTCAAAATATGATTCATCAAACGCATAAAAATACTGAGAGCATTTGAAAGTTTAAAAGGTATCACCTTCCATTCATAAAGCCTATCTTTTGTCTTGAATGCTTTCTTCCATTCGTTACCTGGCTTCATCCTTATTTGATGGTATCCACTCCGTAGATCAATCTTGGAGAAAATACAAGCTCCATCCAGTTGGTCAAGAAGATCATCAAATTGAGAAATTGGGAAATGATAATCAATGGTAATTTTGTTGATGGCTTTACTATCCACAAAAAAAAAAAAAAGAACCATCCTTCTTGGGCACAAGGAGAGCAGGAATAGCATAAAGGCTCTTACTTTCTTCAATTAAGCTTTTGGTCAGAAGCTCATTTACTTGACTTTGAAGTTCAGCATGCTCTTTAGGACTCATTTTGTAGGCGGCTTTGTTTAGTAGAACAGCTCCTAGAATAAGATCAATGACATGTTGAATGTTTCTCATAGGAGGCAATCCTGGTGGTATCTCATCAGTATTACATCTTGAAATTCTTGAAGTAGCTTCTTCATTATAAAAGGTGGCTTAGGCCTATCATTGTTTTCTTCAAACACTATAAGAGCAAAGGCTTCATCAACTTTTGAAAATTCCGTCTTACATTTAGAAAGAGTCAAGAAATTATTTCCCTCCCATTTAAAAGGCTTAAGAGCATTGACATCTTAGAAGGACGCAAAATGACTTTAACACCATCCTTGACAAAGGAATAAGTGTTTTTATAGCCATCATGAATAATGTTTCTATCATAGTGCCATGGACGACCAAGAAGTAAATGACAAGCATCCATTAGAACAACGTTCATCTTTATAGTTTTTGCCAACAGAAAAATATACTAGGCAGCGTTGATTTACCTTAATTTCATTTCCCTTTTTAAGCCAAGAAAGCTTGTATGGTTGAGGATGCTTTAATGTCTTTAGGCCCAATTTTTCTACCATTTGTGTGCAGAAGCCACATTTTTAAAACTACCCTCATCAATTATGACATTACACACCTTGCCATGAGAAATACACCTAGTATGAAAGATATTTTTTCACAACCAATCTTCTTCTTTTTCTTCATAGGAAACATTTAAAACTTTACGAAAGATGAGAGTTTCACCTTCATCCTCATAAGTTTTATCATCATTGTCTTCCTCAAGTTCTGCATGGTTGTTATCAATCTCTTCTTCGTCTTCTTCTTCAATAAGTGTCATAATCCTGCGATTTGGACATTCAGAAGCAATATGTCCATATCCTTGGCATTTGAAACATTGGTGAGAATTGGTGTTGGAATAATGGTTTTGTTTCTTTTGGTTAGAGATACCCTCATTCTTTGAAGAAGTTCTTGTAGTAGGTTTGGCAGTAGGAATAGACTTAGAGTTGGAAGTACTTCCCCGATAAGAAACGCCTTCTCGTGTCAAGAATCGAGACTTGCCGCTGCGTGTCATCTTTTGTTGATTCTCCACCTTAAGTGTAAGTCTACACATCTCCATAAGTCAAGTATAGTTGTAATTGCACAATATTTGAAATCTCAGGTCTTAAACCCCTAAGACAACATGCAATTGTCTATTTTTCTGGTTCAGCCATATCGCATTTCAGCATGAGATGATTGAATTCTGCAGTGTAGTCTTCTACCGAAAGCTTCTTTTGACAAAAAATGTGCAGTTTGAGAAAAATATCTTGCCGATAGTTTTTCGGAAGATATTTCCTCCTAAGCTCTCGTTTCATCTTCGCCCAGGTTAGGATCTTACTTCTACCTTCTCGTATCATTTGTTTTCTCAGATTTTCCTACCATAAAGAAGCATACTTTTTAAGTTTATGTCAATGACTTTTACCTTTTGATTTTTTGGAACAACTTGATAATAAAAAATTCTTTCTATGGTGTTCAACCAATCCACAAACTCATCTGGGTGCATTCCACCCTCAAAATCTGGTATTTCTACTTTTATATGAAAATCTCGACGATAATCATTTCTGAATGTCATATTTCTTATAACATTTTGATGTATGGGTGAACTATCATCAGAAGGATGAGATTTAGCTTGATGAAAAAGATTTATATTACCTTCATCATTGCTAGAAAAACCATTATCGAGATCTTCATATTGCACTATTTTACCTCGATCTTCAAAACATTCTAAACGTTGTTGAAGTTGCTGAATTTGTTGTCTCAATTCTTCAATTAGAATGCCTCTTGTATCAGCTTGAGCTGTTGGCTGTTCTTCAATTTTTGGAACAAATCGACGTTCTTTGGCCATTGAAATACAAAGCCAAAATGAACCAAAAGCTCTAATACCAAAACTGATGCAGACTCAAGTGTTTAGAAAAGAATATAATAAGATTGGAAGAAAAAAAACAAACACTCACTTTTATTGAAATAAACTTAAACACTGATAAAGTAAAAGTGGTACAAAACCAATCTCACCACTCAAGAGAAATACAATGGGATACAAAACAATTCACCACCCAAAGAATCCTATAAGAGATACAGAGCTCTCAAACTCACTACTCTAAGGATTCCACCCAAGAGATACAGAGTTAAATGAAGAAACTTTTATAAGAGAACTCTTCAAAATACAAGTACTTTAAGACTCACTCTCTGCCCCTCTCCTCTCATCCTCTTTGGTATTTATAGAGAGTTTTTAGGAGGGCTACTGCAAAGCAGTTATTACAACATTCAAACTTGGTGGTTGAGAGCTGACGAATTTCAAAAGACAACAACTAAGACTTACAACTACCCTTACACCAAAAGTCTACAAATACAACTAATGCAATAAATGAAGTATCAAAATTCAAACATAATATGCTCTAATTCAACAAAGCATACCCTTAAGTCTTGGATGGAGAGAAAAGTCTTTAATTCTTGCAAGTTGTCAAGATTTGGTTCACCTACTAGCTGTCTGACCTTTCTTTAGTTATTAGGATTCAACTTACTCTAGAAAAGTTATATTCATGTGCTGTAAAAAAGGATTTAGAACTAGACACATATAATTTTCTAGTAGTATGAAGTTTGCCCAATAATTCCTTTCGAAACAGTACCAGATTAATTCCAAATTTACCCTTGAAATTCATTATCTTACCTTGAGTCTTTAGTGTATGAATGTAACTATCTTAAATTCATTTGGTTCTATATTTACCTCCATGTGATTAGACATTCTTGTGTGTAATGATTTGTTTGATGTGTTAGTTTGTCATAGAGAAATTGGGGTGCTGTGTTTGTTATAGTGAACTTGATGGTTATGCAAAAATTATATTCACTGGCTTTGGTAAGAGGAAACAATGAAATATATGTGTTGTTTTTTGTTGAATGTTTCTTTATTTTCAAGTTTATACCGAAGGCATTGTTGGAAAAGAAAAAAATGTAGATGAAACTTGTTTGATTAATAAATTAGTTTAATAAAGCCTAGTGACCGATAGTAACAAATAATGACAACTAAAAACAATCACAAAATAAGGATATTTCTATTATTTTCTTATTAATTAAAAGGTAAAAAATAGGCGCTTAATGAATAAATAACCCTATTAATAGTCTAGGGGTAAAATGGACATTTTAATGAAACTAACAATTAAAGGAGTGCGCAAAACCATTTCATTAATTATAAAGGCAATATGGTACTTTTATCAATTTTAACCAGTTGACCATTAAATCAAATACAATTTGTCTTCTGATAGTGGTCTTTATGTCCCTTTGGGAACCTTGGGGATCTGCAAGTCCTTTTCGATAAAACGTGGGGGTCCAGATGTCCTTTACTTTTAAGAAAATTTAATCTGACCTCAATTGTTTAGCAAGTTTGCAATCTGACCTTAAGAAAAATTTGAAATATTTGCAAAGAGACCATTCTTAAATTCTTATAAGTAGATCGAGTAAGGTATTGACGTAGATTGATAGATCAAGAGACGAGGAATCAAAGAGTGCTAGAGGTGAGAGAAAACGCACTGAAAAATGGTTGAGATTTGAGACGAATGACAAATAGTGGCAGTTACCATGATTCTAGTGGAGTTAGAACCGTCGGCATATTTTGAATATCAAAAACTAGGCGGTGTATGTTCACTTGCCAAAAAATGATGATGGCAAGAGAGGAGGGCTTATTCTAATGGTGGTTGTTTTATGTCATAAGGCTATATGTGAATGGTAGTACAGAGATCGCTGACAATTTCTAAGTTCGATATGTTGGGATTTGTGCTTATGTGTCATCCCATTGTTGTATGAATATATTTATTTTGTGATAATTATACAGTTCATTATTTGTTAAATCGCTAATTACTATTATTAAATGGTTCAATATTTGTGACGCTACAGATATTATATGATCTGAAGGAGTTCAGATTTGGTCTAAAAAAGTTTAGATCAATGCAGAGAGTTAGCATCACTAAAAATTATAAATACTAAAGAGTTAGCATGTTATATTGATCAATGAAGTTTAAGAGTTAGAATCTTGTCTGTGACGGTACAAAGACTTGAGAATACATTAGTAATAAGAAATATTATTATGTAAGTCTATTCTCAAATTATATGTTCTTGGTCTTAATTCACCGATGCAGGTCTATCGATGGAATTCTTTTACATAAACCATGTATATTATACCTAGATGGTCTAGTAGTTGTTCTTAGCTAACCATAGACTTACTGGAAGTTCGTATAGCAGATAGGTGTTCAGTAAGGACTGAATATTGAACAGACTCAACGAGGACCCCAATAGACATCCCATGAAGTTGTCAATGGAAGGTTCTCTCGAGGTTAGTAGTATACGTGGTCCTTTGACCTGAGTACCACAGTGGGCTTGTAAGTGATCCATCATACTTTGGTTCCACACATATCACAGACCTTTCATGAAGTGACCGCTGGGTGTCGGTGGGTATGGTCCGATGCTTATAGAGTCCAATGTGTACAGATATGGAATTCGTCAGATCACATAGATGAGTTAATATATCCGGATGCTCAGAGACTGTATCTTAGAAAGTTATATGGTCATAAGCAACAAACCTATGAAAAGAGTTTCCTACAGGGTTAAATAATATTGTAAAAGTGTTTGCATATATTGTTTATTAAGATATGTATCTGGAGATAAGTTCACGGATGAGCACATAGGGATTTGACGGTAGTGATCTATATCTCTCCTCTTCCAAGATATGATTAGTGGAAGGATTATACGTATATGCTATGACCTCAACTTGTAGGGTCTACCGTATTAATTTGTAATATTTGTGACGTGTGCGTGGGCATCGATCTCGAACTCACAGAATAATTCTGTTTGACAAATCAGGAGTGGACCTATGGAGTCTCGCAATATGAAGTGTATTCGTTGTGTATTGGGGCAGCGTACTAGATTGAATAGTTTGATCCAGAAAATTCCAGCAGATTAGATATTTACTTTGGTTTTCCTCCGGTTGTACACGTGTCAAGACTTAAGAGTTAAATATATTATTAGTTAACAATTAGTTATTAACTAATGGGATGTTGACATATGGCATATGTGAGCCAATTATTGTTTAATTTAGAAATTATCAAAATGACCTTATTTGTTGGACAAATAATATCATTATTTTATTCATTAAAATGTTTATTGAATAAAATAATAATAATAATATATGATATTATTATTTAAATTGAAATCAAATAATATCTTCCATTTTTTGGTCACTTATACTACAAGGTAGAAACAAGGATTCAAAAGTTGAATCCTTTGCTGGAAAAGCTATTATTCTAGCTTTCTCAAGCCCACCGTGTTGAGGAACTAGAATTGTAAACAGGTTGCTTGAAGGCGGGTACTCCGGTTCAACAATATACCAAAGGCTTGACAAGGTATTATTTCTTAATCTTGAAGTATTTTACATTTATGAGAGAATATGTAATGTTTACTTGTGTTTATCATTATAAAATTTGTATTTCGCTCATCCGTTGTGCATGTATGTATGTGATACATATGCTATATTTAAATGATAGATACAAACCCACATAGATGCACCCTAGGTTTAAAATCACTCACACGATAGTGGTCTCGGCTTGTCATTTTTACAATGGTAGCCAGTGGCTAACGGTAGCAATGATTGGTACGTGGTGGTAGATGGTGGATTTCAGCTATAATAGTAGCAACACTGGTTTTAGATGTCAGAAAAAGGAAAAATAAAAGAATTGGTAAAAGAAAAAGACCAAAAAATTAACTTAAGTTGTAAAATAGTTTGATTTGCGAAGAATTGTTGATTTGAACTAAACTTTGACTGATAACCTGGTTCTAATACCACGGTAGATAAATCAAAATTGAAACTTTAATATTACGTTAGATAAATTAGAATTGAAGCCCTGATACCATGTTAAAAGAAACTGGATTTTTTTGTATTTCCACTCCAAATAATAATTACAAAAGGCAACCTTTATATATGCATTAAATTCCTAGCCTATATAGAAAATATAATGTATAAAATTTACGACTATAATATAAAAGCTGACATAATGAGATAAATTGAAAAATATCCTAATATGGCAACAATTAAATAAGTAATCCTAATTTGGTACTAACTTTAACATATAGAGTGACAATCATAGATGATTTTTACCCAGGATTTTTTTAACTTACTGTTGAGGCCTTGGGCTTATAAGGAGCTTGCATAGGATTCAACTATTCAACACAAAAGACTAGCCACTTGGGTGGAATGAGCTTGCATAGGATTTGAGTATCTAATATAAAAGACTAATCATTTAGGTGGAGGGATCCTCCTACTTACTTATAAGGAGTTTGCATAGGATTCATATATCCAACACAAAATACTATCTATTTGGGGTAAAGTGACCTTCCTACTTATTAAATTTGGGAGAACTAACTCACTCAATAATTTTCTCTCCAATAAAGTGAATCAATCAACATTTAGACTACTAAGATCTAGTTCTTATACCAATTGTTGTAGGCATTAGGCTTATAAAGATCTTGCATAGGGATCCAAATATCTAATCCAAAAAATTAGCAATTTGTATGGAGTGACCCTTCTACATATAAATCTAAATATCAACTATTTTTTAACCAATATAAAAAAGGAAAATGTCCCAAAATAGCTCTTTTATTTAATTAAAAATCTATTTTAGCATTTTTTATATATTTAATAGCCAAATATAAAAATTTCGAACATTGTTACCCTTAAAGCATTTCCCTCAACGTTTTTACCCTTTTTCAAAAATATTTCAAACAATCAACCTAAAATCAAATAGATCGGTAATTCTTTTGGTGACAATATGAAGATTGAAAGCTAAAACATTGATTTGAGGGGTGAAAAAAAAAAAGGCTCAAAATTGATAAGTTTCTTAATTTTTATGATTTATGTAATATTTCTGTCAAAAATAGATGAAAATGAGTAGGTTTTTAGTGAATTGGTTGAAAATATGTAAATGTGAGTTAAGCCGGTTAAAAATCATGAAAAAAATGAAAACAATCCAACGAAAATGGTTGGGGAAGACGGCAGAGAATGGTGTCTTTGTCGCGTCTGAACGTCTCGTGTTGGATGCATGCACGAGATACATGCGCATCTATGACTTGTGACTTGTGGCACGTATGACTCGTGCGTGAGTCGCAAGTCTAAAAATATACCCTGCGACTCGCAGTACGCGCACATATGCCGCAAATCGCAGTATTTTATATATATATATAATTTAATTATTAATTAAAAATAATGATTAATATTTATAAAAATTAACATAAATAATTAAAATTTTAAAAATTATAAATTACAAAAATAATAATAATAATTATTTTAAAAATTGATAAAAACTAATAAAAATTATTATAATAATTATCAATTTGTTGAAAAATAATTAGTAATATTTAAAAATTTTAAAAATTGATAATAATTATTTAAATTCCGTAAATAATAATTGTTATTTATTTATAATGCACACATATTATAATTATTGACAATTCCAAAAAATAATTATCATTATTATTTGAAAATGGAAAAAAAATATTATTATAATTATTTAAATTTCGGGAAAAATGATCATTTTTATTTAACAATTCCAGAAAAATAATAATAAATATTTAAAATCCCATAATAATTACTTTAAATTCAAAACATAATGATAAATATTATTTGAAAACGCAACAAATAATAATTAATATTCAAAATCCAAAATTATTTATTTTTATAAATTTATAATTATGGAATAATAATAATAGTAATAATTAAATATAATAATATTATTTAAAATACCAGAAAAAATATTTAAAAATAAAAAATAATCATTTGAAAAATAATTATTAGTATTAAATTTCTAAAAAAAGTAATAATAAATATTTACATTTCTAAAATATATTGACAATCATAATAAATTTATTTTTATTATTATTAATATTTTTAATTATTTGTTCTAAATTAATTTTTATTTTAATTTTGCAAGAAGAAATATGTCTCTAAAGAATAAAAAATTGCGAATGAGGAATTTTTCTCTATAGCTCAGTCAACAGTTGTCAGTTTGAAGGCAATTACTACTATACAAAATAAGTTGGATGAAAATCAATTGATGATATTCAAGGAAACTTATATGGGGCACTTTTTGGATTTACGACCTACTATTTTTTTGGGCATGTTGGTGCATCAAGTTTTGTTAGGATAGGTGCATACTTTTAAGTTGCACGAGGAATTATGGTTCCTAATTGGTGGTAGGCGAATTCGATTCTCTCGCAGGGAGTTTGTATTGATTACGGGGTTGCGGTTAGGAGATTACCCGCCTACTTAAGATTTGAAGAGGAAATTGCAGCACTGCTGTGGGAGCAATGTTGGCCAGATAAAAGGTGTTTGACGTACGGAAAATTTAGTCAATGGTATAATGTGATAAACTTTGAAAACGTCAACAATAAAGACGCAGTTAAGTTTAGTTTGGTGTATTTGATTCATAAATTATTGTTACCGCGTGATACCCGAAGAGATGTTCAATATTTTGTGCTACGCATTGTGGATGATTTAGATGAGTTCAATAATTATCTATGAGGGAACATAGGGTGGTCCACCCTCTATCACTCACTTAGCACGGTGTGCCTTGAAAAGTTGAACAAAGTAAGAACTGACCCTACAAATAATAAAGAGAAATACATGGTGTTAGATTTTTCATTAGCTTTCTTAGTACAGAAGTTCGGCCTTATTATTGATTCTGAATGTAGTTATCTACTATTATCAAGTTTCATTTTTTATTCTTAATTAATTATTAGGTGTGGATATATGAGGCTATACCAATCTGTGGGGAAGTATTTGCACGTTGAGTTGCTCATCGTTTCCCTCATATGTTAAACTGGGTGAGTCGGTGAACTCTACAATTGACAGATATTGAAAAAATATTTTTAAACTATGAGTATGTATGTTTTGCTTCACTTTATTTCATTAACTATATAATTTTTTTTAACTATTAACTACATAAATTTCAATTGTGATATATAAATTTTAACTTTTAATTTTGAAAGCTGTTGTGGTACATCGTAGGCTATACCAATAGAACATGAATCACAATAAGATGTTGTTCAGAGGCTTTTTAACTCGAGGATCCTATTAGGGATTTATGTTGGGGACCTATCATATGTGGGTCATCTACAACCCTTAATCTGCTCTATTCCATCAATTCACCTTCGCAGAAATGTGGATGCAGATGTGGACATGGACAAAACTGTTGGGTTATGTGGTGTAGGGTGGTACAAATATAAAACTTAGGGTTCTTGCATGTGGGTTGTGTTCATCATACAAACAATATACATATCTCATACATACATCTGCACAGCGGAAGATTAAATATAATGAACACAGAAAATAACATTTGATTAAATTGAAATTCGAAATTGAGAAATATCACCAATGAAGCCTTTGGATTAATTTTCTTTGAAATCCACCATGAAATGAATCTTTGATCAATTCTAGCAATCAACAAGGGTGGGTTTGATTGTCTAGAATGGCAGCATCTTAATCCAGCATATATGTTTAACTCTTAAACATTTTTCAAAGTTAAACAATTTAACTTAATCAAATTTGTTTTTCCTTTTATTCAACTCTTGAATAAATAAAACAAATCTTGTTTTTAGTTATTACATTTAGTAACCATTAATTCAATTTGTTTTGTTGTTCTAACACTTAAAACACAAAACAAAGAATTCCAATTTCTCAAATTGTCATGGCTCTCAAAAATGCAAAACCTATAAACTAAAAACAATTTCAAAAGATTAATGATTTTCAATTTCATTTCACTTTATATACTAATGCATAAATTCCAAACTAATTTGAATTTCATTTGCATTTCATTTGGCTTAACCTAACCTTAGTTAACATTTAACCATAGTTAGATTACTTTAACTTAACCTTTAAGTTAATAAATATTTAATTAATTTAACCATAGTTAACTAACTTAACCATGGTTAGGTTAACCTTTACTTAACCATTAAGTAAAGTTAACTAACTTAACCTTGTGGTTAACTTTTAACCTTAGTTAAGTTAAATCATTTATTTAACAATTAAACAAATAAATATTTATTTTAATTATTTAACAATTAAATAATCATAAAGTGAAATTACTTTTATATCCTTACTCGGTTACCAAGTTAACCTAAAGTGGGTCCCACCATTTAACCATATACTTTAGTTAACGTAACCTTAGTAATTGCTGAATTATACTGTATTGAACAATTCAATACGGTACACTGCCCAAGTGCTCAAAGAGTACATTTCATATTGGGACTCTCTAGGTCTACACCCGATTTGTCAAATGGAACTATTCCATTAATCCGTAATCGATGCCCCACGCACACGTTACAAATATTACAAATCAGCGTGTCAGACCATACAAGTTAAGGTCATAACGTATACGTATAATCCTTCCATCATTTATACCCTGGATGTGCGGGGATATAGATCAGCACCATCAAATCCCCATTTGCTCATCCAATAATCTTATCTCCAGATTCGTATCTCGATAAACAATATACGCAAACATTTTTGCTATATTGTTTAACCCTGTGGGAAACTCTTTTCCCGGGTTTATGCTTGTGGCCACAAGACTTTATGAAATACAATCTCGGAGCATCGGATATACAACTTACCTACGTAAGCTGATGGATCCCGTATCTACGCACACCGGACTCCATGAGCATCGGACCATACCAGCGACACATAGCGGTCAGACCATGAAAGGTCTCTGACATATGTGGAACCAAAGCATGATGGATCACTCACAAGACCACCGTGGCGCTCAGGTCAAAGGATCACGATTACTACTCAACTCGAGAGGACCTTCCTTTGACGGTTTCATAGGATATCTACTGGGGTTCTCATAAGTCTGTTCAGTATCCAGTCCTGACTGGATACCCGCATGTCTATACAAGCTCTAAGCTCATGGTCAGCTAAGAACAACCATCTGAACTAGTCAGATATAGACATACACTAATCTATATATTGTGAATTCACCGATAGACCCGCATTGGTGATCATAGATCAGGAACATTATATTTGAGACATACTTACATAATGATATTTCTTAGCACCTATTGCAACTCTTTGCAACTATATCATTACAAGTATACTCTCAGGTCTTTGTCCCATTATAGACAAAGTTCTAACTCTTTAGACCTCGCTGACTCTTATAAACTGATAACTATTAACAGTGCTAACTATTAGCATTTATAACTCTCAGCTTTGATAACTATTAGTTCTGGTCTAAACTCTTTTAAACCAGATCTGAACTATTTCAGATCAAACAATGTCTGTAATGTTACAAGCATTTTACCATATTAATATGATATTAACAATCTTTATTCGAAATGTTTATTGTATAAATATTAACAATTAATATTTATACAATATTGGAATGGCACGTGAGCACCAGCTCCAACAAAAACCGCAAAAATGTCTAGAGTAATAGTATAAACTCTTAACAATTTAACTTAATGTAATTTCTTAGCAACCATAAATGTAATCACTAAACTTATTTTATAACAAAATATGATTATGTTTCCACAGCTTGAACAGATTACCATAGCGTCTAATGGCGTAATACAGAGGGTTAATGAGCTATAAAAGCAGTTACAAGAGCTATTAAAAGTGGTTAAGATTGAGTTGCTGTAAAAAATGGATGATGATCGAAAGTTCATCTTACAAAGAGTGGATAGAGTTCGGGAAGATATCATGAATGAGATTAAAATGATGATGCAGCACTTTCAATCAACATCATTTCAACCGGCCTCATGTGAAACTATGGTAAGGCAACACATATAAATATTCAAATTTATAACTTAGTTGACTTGAAGATTTTAACTGTTGCATTTTGTTTTTGTTTCAGAATCAATAGGATATGACTAAGAACGTGCATACTCCAGGCCTAGGATCTAATCAACAGCAAACTTGTTACGCATTCTAGCCTGACTTTCCTTATAGTATCCAAATTATACCACTTGATGTAGCTCGAGGCATGAGTAGGTTTGGGCAATAAGACAAGCCTATATGGGTTCTGAATATGCCATTTACAAATCCATTGCCTAAATGAGATAATAATAAGAGAAAGCTTAAAGATGAAGCCCAGCCTAACGCAAATATTAGGATGAAGAGGTCAATCCAATGTGAGACATAGACTCAACTGTCCATGCACAATTTGATGCTTGGCGTAAGACTCCTAATGTTGTTGCACGTCTACCAGGGATTGATGCAGATTTTACAAGACTAGCTTGACGACTCTATAAGTACATTAGTAATTAATTGTTTTGTTATTTATTATTTGAGACATGTAACCAAATCATTTTGCAGTATATTAACGAGTATTTAAACTTCATTCGTCAATGCTAGTGCAGCAATAAATAGGCGTTTCCCCCACGCTACAAGGTTATGGACACATACTTTTTTATAAGTTGTTTCATTCCTCTTTACATTACACTTTCGATTATAACATTTACTTATATTAATGTTTTTGTAAATGTATGAGTCTTGTAAATTCATAGATGAAAGATGTGATGATTCATTCACGAACGTTACTTAGACCTTTCATTTCTTGCATATAGATGGGGACAAAGACAATGCCTACATAACGGGAAACCATGGGCGTGTGTTGACAAAGTAATATTTACAAAATATTAAATATAATATTTTTTTCTAAATGTATGTCAGCTTAAATCTCCTTGGGTCTATAAACTCTACTGATTGATGCAAACTTATTTTTGATATAATTGCCAATAATTCGACTCTTCGCTTGCCGGTGACCATCACGCAACCAATCTAGCTGACATATGTGAACCTCATCAATCTTATGCACAATGAAATGTTGCCTTGCCTCTGTCAACACTGCACGTACTTGCAATTTACATCTCTCATCATTGCATTTTGCCTCAAATTGATCTTTAGTAGACCTTGACATTTTGAAACATCAATTGCCTTTCAATACCAGCATGCTAATAGCCTCGCAAGGTTCACATTTGCTATTATACAACTTTCCAACAAATACATCCCCAATTATGGAATTAGATACCTTATTTGATACTACTAAGTATTAGAGGATGAAACTGAAAAGTATTTTTTGCTTTAACTTTATTTCCTCTTCTAGTTGAAGCATATGCCTGTGCATCCTCATTGAAGGAGGTATTAGAAACAAAATAATGCTCGCCATCCTGAACCTCATCTAGTCCTTCATCTTCTTCCACATCATCGACAATTTCAATATTAAACGCATCTTATTTTGAAAGCTCACTTTCAAAAATACATGTATGTCCATGCTCAATGTCAATGCTCACATTCATAAACATATATTCACAATTCATATCAAAATATACTTTGACATAACATAAACATATTCGTAACCCCATTTGCAAAATCATAGAAAACAATTACTATGTTTATTGTGATTTCAGTAAAAAGTCTAGTATACTTACCTCTTAACACTTTCAGCTACAAGGCTTAAATCTCCTTAACCTATCAATGGAGATTAATCCTTTCATAAGCCTCACAATTCACACAAAATACTTTAAATAGCTTACAAAATTATACACAATGCATTTATCACATCAAATTAGTTTAAATACTTGGTTTCTCAAAACCTGTCATTCTGACCACTTACACTTAACAAAATTTTCTAATACATCAAATGATGTCCAATTACTTCCAAATCAGAATATATCATTCTTGACTCATATATCATTCTTATATATGAATATTATATCAAAATTCCTACACAATCCATTCCATACATACCATCGAATCCAAACTACTAACCTGACAAGATCAAGATACTTACTGAACAATATTCAATCTCCTAATTTTATCAAATCATATACTAACTCAAAAATTATATAACTACCACATAATTACTCTTAACACATATCTCAGTCCATGATAAATAGTTCACTTCCAAATCTCTGCCAAAAGTATTTTAAAACTATTTTATTCCATAGCTTTAAAAATCTGTTAATCAAATACTTTAGAAAATCATAACACTTCAACCACATTGATCTAAATTCTCAATTCCGAGTATATCATATTAGACATATAAACTTATCATATTTCACAAATTTGTAATTTTTGAAGATCATTCAGTAGGACAAAAATTATTTTTCACTGTATCAAACTGTTCACATAGGAAATTTCCAGAATTTCAGGGTCATTTTGGTAAATTCACAAAACATTCAATTTCTGGAATTTTGAATCGATTCAAAGTCTCAGATGATCCTAAACATGTCTAATTTCTTATAATCAAAATTCAAAATCAGAATCGAATCACAACAATTTATAAAATTCTTGGATCAAGCATAAATACTACAATCCATCATAATTTATCAAACTATCTTATAGATCATCATCAATTCTCAAAATATCATACGAAATACACATCAAATCCTCAATTATACATATTTGCAGAAATAAAAACTTAAAGAAATTAACATAATTAACACCAATAAATTGAGAAATAGTTGTGATATACCTCTTAAAATCCAAAATTCCAATTTATTCTTCTCCTTCTTCTCTTTCTCTCCCCTCTTTTTCTCTCTTCTCTCTCTCTAAAAGAGATAGCTCGACCAAAATGAGAGAATTAGGGTTTTAAAAGTGTATTTTTATACTAAGTGGCTAATTTTTGATATTTACAAATTTACCCCCAAAACTTTCAAAGTATTATAATTTGGTCCCTAAAATAAATCTAAAGTCTTGCAATTAAAATCAATGCTAATAGTATGACCTTAACCTATACAAACACTACTAATAACAATATATAAATCAAATATCACTAACATACAAATAAAATACGTATATTTATACATATATAAATACTTATTCTTACCAGTCGTGGATACTGATAAACTCGTTCATTTTTCATGCTATAAATCCAAAAAAGCTAAAAATGAGTGCTTCCGGAGGTAAATCTCTCTCACATTCATGTGACCTCAGTTCAATGAATTATCTGTAAGAGATCTATCAGTTCATAATGAATTTCCAAGACTCTTTTCTCTCCATCAATAATGCCACCAATTATCTCTGTCCTTTTCTTTAAATTGATGTTATTAATATTTGGTGTTGAAGTGCCCCACGCAACTAGCAGCCGTTGAATTTTAATTTGGTGTTGCCTATCAGTCGAATACTTTCACAATTTATTTATTTGTGCATTGGCAAAAGAAGCACTTAGATCGCTAAAATTTTGTAACTCCTTGGGTAGAATATTGGGTTCTAGTGAGAACAAGGTATGGTCCATTTTGGCGACTATTAAATTAGACTAGTAAGAATATGATACGTCTTTAGTGAGTCCTACACCACATGTTATGTTAAAGCACATTTTAGGCTCAATATTTGTACAAAATCCTATTTATATATTTAAAACTTCAGTGGAAGAAAGGTAAGTACCAACAAAGACTTGCGTTTTCATACGGAAAAGATCGAGAAAAGAAAATGACACTCATTTATGAAAAAAGTAAGTAAACAACCCGCATTTAAAGAAACATTACACAATCCAGAATATATCTACATCATCCCTATTTGACAAATACGTAATTAATTAATTACGTTAATAATATAGGCTTATAATATGGATGATTACCATATGTGCAGGCTTATTTGTTCTCTCAACGTAATTGACGTACTCCACGTGTTATCATTTGCTGGTTCACATTAATATATCTTGTAACTAAGAAAATGAACCAAATTAACCTAAGCAGACTAGTTGACTTCCCCAATTTTTTTTTTCAAAAAAATAGTTGTGTTGCACATTAAACTTTGAGCCCAATTTGTAAAAATCTAAAAAGACGATGCCCAGTTTGGAGTGCAAGGGTTGGTCTCCCCGGTCCAACAAAACTTAAAATAGATTAACACTTCTACTAAAACTCAAGGGGACCACATTTAGTCCAAGAAATAGTACCAAGTTAGAGTAAAATTTCAATGCAATCACCTTATGATTGAGCAATCGTCAACCTATAGAAAGAGCCCTTCTTGACTTGGAGGAGCACTCCCTAAAACTAAAGACGAGAAGTCCATGTCTTAAATAGCGGGATCATTTTTCAACATTCGACTGAAGAACCTTAATTATAAGGTTGATAAGCCCTCTTTTTACATGATTAGAGCTGACTTCCAATAAACCTATTATTCATAAATCTGTAGAGTCAATCACTAAACATGTCCAATGAAAAGAATATTACTAAAAGATAAGTTGCCCTTTTAGCTATTAAAAATATAACTAAAGGACAGTTTCTCTTCCAATGCCTTTTAATGCCACATTGAAAATATTTTTCTTTGCTCCTTATTACCTTTTTATGAATTTGTACAAATCTTGAATTAGATGCTTTCTTTGGCTTGTTTTTCTTCTTCTTACTACTCTTTCCCTTATGATTGAGACCAAAAGATGAAGATGTGCCTATAGTCAAGTGACTATATTTCATCTTATAGTGCATTTTTATTAGGTTTTAGAGGGCATTTATCAGTCAAGACATATTTTTGCTTTTCAGCTATGAGAACAATATTTAAGTTTCTCTTCCAATCCACATAATTATTTTCGATTAACTTATTTTGGTTAAGGATGGATGTTAGTGGGTTGAATGAAGACACTATTCTAAAAAATAAATTCATACATAAGCATATATTATTTGAAATAATGTGTAACTTTTACATGAATACATAAAATGTATTTATGTAGAACTCTTTAACTACATTATATATCGGTAATCTAACTTTCATTCAGAATACACCTTCATAGGGTAGTCGTATCTGTCATAAATTAGACTAGTACCATACTAATTTATTGTTATTATTATCTAGATATCTCATATCAAATAATAATAAATTATCGATTCTTTAGCCCTTAAATTTAATTGACAAGAACTCTGTATGGAGGATATCAATCAACCTAAGTTGAGTGTACAACCATTATTTCAATCCTTTATATTTCTTAATTAAAAATAGCCAGTAGTCAGTTTCGCATGAGTCCTATATTGGATCTTATCCTTTAGGGAAATCCTATCTAGTAACCAGTTCTGATTAATACCCACCGTAGGGAGCTCATAAGATTTAAGACAAGGCATTAATCTACCTTACTATAAGACCAATAATGGAAGCCATCTCTTACTTAATATTTTAATTTTTAGAGTTGTTAATTAATTTATAAAATAACGTTTCTACTCATTAATATCTAATTTTATTTCTATAAAATAATTAATAAGCTCACATTAAATAATATAATATTAAAAATATGACAATAATCTTATCCTAATCTCATTAGAACATTAATGTTATACAATATGATATATTTTATGCATGAACATGTGAATGTGGCACCCTTAATTTATATGATATGTTATTCATCTAATCAATTAACTAGATAACTAAATAACCCAGAATTCATGGCTTTTCCTAGCACTTTGTATGAGGTAATCACTCATTCCAAAATATTATTCAATAAAACCAATTAGAGATGATCACTTCCCATCTTAAACAAACATTACCAAAAGATCGAGGACAACCTTATAGAATCTAAAAGATAGACAAAATACAATTCTCAAAGAGACCAAAGATGAGTATAACATGACACCTAAAGAGTCCAAGGATAAATTGAAAGAGCCCTTCTTAACTTGGACGGGCACTCCCTAAAACTAAAGAAGAGAAGTCCATCTCTTAAATAGCAGGATCAATTTTTAATATACAACTGAATAAACCTAATTATAAGGTAGAGAAGCCCCGTTTTTATATAATCAGAGTTAACTTCTAGTGAACCTCTTAATTTCTCAAAGAGACCAAAGATGAGTAGAACACAATAGAGTCCAAGGATAAATCGAATACACCCTCTAAAGGTCCAAAAAGAGGTAGAATTTTAGATAGATGAGGAGTTCATTATAAAGGCCTAAAATTTACACCAAAACTCTGTAAATAAGCAGTATCCTCTACACAATAAGGGAGGCTTTTTTTTTTCTTCCAGAAAACACACTTTTTATTCTTTTATATTGCTATATTTTTTTTTTTAAAAGTACAATGACCATGACTTAAGTATCGGAGAGTTCTCACCGGGACCACCATCAGCAAATCTTAACTAATTTTTTCTTTTGCAGTGTTAGTAGATTACAATCATCAAGGGATTACCATAAATAGTAGAAGCTATTTATTTGCGTACAACAACCATTTCTCAGAATATAAATTCAACCATTGACTAAAGGTTTCGGCCTGATCTCTAGATTGACCAGGAAGCCCAAAATCATAGGTCTAACAAGTTGTATTCAATTTATTTGTTTTCAAGAATATTCATTGATTTATAAATACATTCATTTACTTTCAGTTTTAAGTAAACTTTTATAACTTAATCCTCAATCATGTAAAAGTATAACTATAACTCTTGAAAAAGAACAATAGAGTTGTATGAGAAAATTAAGTTAATCACCCTCCGATTCATACCAGGGATAGAGCCATGGACATTTGGAATTTTAGTAATAAAATATCAGTAATGGCCCTTGAACTATCACTCTATTCAAAAAATTTCCCCTCTCTTCTTATTTCACAACACATTATTTTTTCAAAAATCTAAATCTCTCAAACTCTTCGAAAAATTATTATATCATCCTAATTTATTTTATTTTATTAAAAAATACCCATAATCTAATTCTCTTATTTATTTGAAACATACTCTTTCACATACTTTGTTTTGTTACAACAATAATAATATGTAAGTCAAATTATCACAAAATATTCAAAATATAAAAATACATCAAGAATAATTTTATATATTTTGTTTGGCGTGGATAGATAACTACCTAGAAAAATGTTGCTCTAGTGATTCTATGGTGACAGGAAGATTATAAAAAGTTGAAGGCCTAACCTTGAGTTTAGTTTCAGATTTTCTACCCTTATGAGTTCATGGGTAAAGCATACTATTTCTTTGAATAGCTCTCGGATTTCAAGAAAACCTAATGTTGTGAATTTATTTTGATGGTCTGAGTGAAAATTGTGTATCTGAATAAACTTAGCCTTAAGCTGTGAAAAGTATAACAACCAGGTTTACACAATAAATAATGAAGAAGCATGACTGATGAGGGGGTGTTTAGGAACTATTTCGATTGATTTAAACCTATTTGAGATGTTTTGCACATGGCATAAGGCTTGAGTTTTAGGCCATAGAAAAACTATAGTTTTAAGATTAGAGAGAGTACGCCTCTTGTATCTTATCTAGGGATGTTGAAAATTGGTTTTTAAGTGTAATGATCATTGGAACAATGTAGAGGTGTCGAGTTTACTTAGATTTTGGTGAAAAGTGAGAGAAAGAAGTAAAAAGTGGCATCTGTATTTTCCAATAGAAGAATTAGGACAAATTATGATGATAAGAGTTAGTATTTACGTGTAAAAGAAGTTTCTTTTATATAGTTAGAGATTTGTACTAGATCAAGACTCATTGTTTAGCCCTATATCATCCTAAAATCTAGCTTTTTAATGAGCTTTTCTTTTATTTATGGGAAAATATGAATTTTATAAATAAAAGAGGTATTCTATTAATTACTTACTATGTTAAAAAAGAATTCATCTTTTCTTATTTTAGGATACTAATTAGTTTATTCTTCATGTTTGCTTTAGCAAGATCTTTGCTTTTCTCCAAAGGGTGCTTGCTCTTTTTTTTTATTTTATAAAAAAAGACTGGATTTTGATGCATATCATTTAGAATTTTCAAATTGAAACAAATTAGGGTTCTCAATTCTTGATGGCGTTTAGGGAATAAATTATTTTCAAGAATGAGCAAATCATAATACTTTTTGTTTTACTTTCTAATCATTTTTGATGTCGTGCTAGAGTCATGAAAACTTTTTCTTATCAACATAGATTTTTCTTAGTATCTTTTTTGTAATTTTGCACTTATTCTTATAAACCGATGGAATACTTGTGATTTGATATATAAAAGACTGTCCATTATTTTTTACAGACAATCGAAGGGGTTTGATAATTAATATTCCCTTTTCACCAACTCTGCAAGAGTTAAATCTTTATGAATTAAAGAGGATAATTTCTCTAGGATTTATAGATGAAGCAGGAGATGATGTATTTGGATATTATTGATTATTCTTTGATTTAAAAAATTATCCCATCTCAATTGAAAATACAAATATTTTTTAAGGGAAAAAAAGTGTCTTAATAGGCTTAATTACATAAGTTTACTTTTGTTTTGGGCTAAGTTTTGTTTTTTTTAAGTGGGCATTAACCAAGAGGTTCATATGTTTTGGGTCTTATTTAATGCAATCATATGCTTAGCAAATCATAACCAATAATTTAAGCCTTATTAAGTGGCTTGGGTCAATGTACCTTATTGTTTGATGTACTTAGTGCTGAGTGTTATATCTAAGTGTGCATGTATTTGATGGTGTTCATTGAATTCTAAATGCATGTCATATATGTTGGGAATCGAGTGTGTGACATATGAGTGTATATATAATTTAAAAAATTATTATATATAGTGGAAGCATGTTAACAAATACACCCAATTTAACAATTAAACATATATATCACATATAGGAATAAGTACAACAATTATACATTTATAAACATGATGAACAATTGTATTAAAATATTATGTAAAACACTTACCTAATGAATGTACCTTTACAAATTCTTCAAGTTCTCCAACAATCCATGTGAAGAGCTCACCTTGAAGTATATGTTGAACAATTCTAGTCCATAACTTTTGGTGGGATTAAGGAGCTAGAATGGTAGCTTAGTTTTATAATTTTCAGCAACATGTATTCAAACTCTTTTGAAAACAATTTTGTTTCTTAAATGGAGATGGTAAATATTTTATATACAACTCTTGTATTAATTCTTAGAAATAATTTCCACATGATAATTATTTTAACAACTCTTATCTAAAATAATTATCTTTTTCTCCATTTTCTTTTTATTCATTTTGGGCCATTTATTAGAGAATGAGATGAAGAGAAGTTTTTACATGTTTTCAACACTTGAAAGAACAAAAACAAAACTCTCCCTTTTACCTCAAAATCCTTGGCCGAATTTTGCTCCCAAAATTGAATGAATCATTCAATTGTTTTGCTAAATCAGTTTTGTTATTCAACACTTTGATTAAACAAAAATAAGTGCTCCACCAATTTTATTGTTGGTCTCCCACTTAGGATTAATTAATCAAGCACTAGATTAATGGCCACCTAAATTAATCTTTACCTAACAAATATAATTACTATAATTATAATGGGTAAATAAATGGCCAACATCTAGGCCCATTATTGTATTAAAATACAATGTCATGATAAACTTATTTTATTATTATCTAATAATATAAAAATAAATATAAATTTTAATTATTCAAAAAAAATTTGAATAATTACTTTCTACCTTACTAGTTTTTACTACCAAGATTAAATGGTAAAACTAAGGTAAAATCAAATCATGGACCAAATTGTACCATTTGTCAACATCCTATTAATTAACAACCCTTGTTAACTAATTCAATGATATACTTAACAATTAAGTCTTGATAAATGTATATCCCGAGGGATCCCGAAACAATTATCTTATTTTGCTGAAATTTATTAGATTGAATTATTCAATCCAATCCGCTACCCTAGTGTGCAACGAGTACACTTCATATTGTGAGACTCTCTAAGTCCACACCTGATTTGTCATATGGAGCTCCTCCATACGTCCATGAATGATGCCCCCCCCACACATTACGGATATTACAAATTAATGTGTTAGACCATACAAGTTAAGGTTATTGCATATTCGTATAATCCTTCAATTAATTATATCCTTGAAGAGCAGAGATATAGATCATCACTGTCAAATCTCTATTTTTCTCAACTATTAACTTATCTCCAGATTTGTATTTCATTAAACAATATCCACAAATACTTTTGTGATATTGTTTATTCGTTCAAAATATATTTTCTAAGGTTTATACTTGTGGCCACAAGACTTTCTGAAATACAATATCGAAGCATAAGGATATACAACCCACTCATATGAGTTGATGGATCCCATATCTATGCACACCGGACTTCATGAGCATTGGACCATACCCAGCAGTCAGACCATGAAAGGTTTCTGACATGTGTGGAACTAAAGCATGGTGGATCACGCATAAGCCCACCATGGCGCTCAGGTCAAAGGACCATAAATACTACTCAACTCGGAAGACCTTCTATTGATGGCTTCATGAGATGTCTATTGGAGGTCCTCGTGAGTCTGTTCAATGTCCAGTCCTTACTGAATACTTGCATCTCTATACAAGCTTCCTACTAAGCTCATGGTTTGCTAAGATTAACCATTTGGACTATCCAGATATAGACATACACTAATCTATATTAATGGGTTCCACCGATAGACCCGCATCGATGAAATTCGATCAGGAGCATTGTGTTTGAGAACATACTTGCATAATGACATTTTCTAGCACTATCTGTAACTCTTTTGCAGCTATGTCATTACTAATATATTCTCAGATCATTGTCCCATTTTAAACAAGGCTCTAACTCTTTAGATTTAGCTAACTCCTATAAACTTAATACTCTTAGTACCACTAACTCTTAGTGCTTATAACTATTAAAGTTGCTAGCTCTTAGCACTGGTCTAAACTCCTTTAGACCAGATCTGAACTCTTTCAGATCATATAATGTCTGAAACGTTACAAGCATCTTACCATTTAATAATAAATAATATTAACAATTTTATTAGAAATGATAATTGTATAAATACTATCATTATATATTTATACATAATGGGATGGCACGTAAACACAAATCCCAATAATATATACAATTATGCAGCATAATGAAAATCTAATTTTCTATTCAACAAACACATATTGAAATTAAATTTGTTACACTAATAGAATTAGAAAACATTCCCTTGAAGACAATTCGGTGAAGAATTCGATATAGAGCTCACTTGGAAGTTTTTACTTGATCAATTCTAGTCTATAATTGATAAGGGTTAATTAGATCTAATATTTTCATCTTCCAAGCTTAATATTTATTCATTGAAGTTAAGATTATTTTGCTTTTTATGTATTTTATTACTATTTTGTAAGTTTGGAGTTAATGGAGAAAATAGAGATTAAAATCTAATGAAAATAAGCCAAAAATATCAAACTGCTATAGTATCATGCTACAGTTTGAGCTACAATATTTTTGCTACAATTTCAGTGCCGCTGCGCTCAAAATAGTAGATCGTGAACAATAATTCTAATCTGATTTGTATTTCATATTTTACCCTATTTGAAGACATAAACCTATAAATAGAAGATCAAAAGGCCTATTTTAACAATTAAGAGAAGAATAAAAAGAAGAAGATTCAAGATGAGAGATATAGAGAGCAATTTTTAGAGGATCAAAAAGACTAGAAGATTGCAAAAAAAAAATAGTTTATCTCTTCTACTCTTTATCTTTCTAGTTTTACATGATTTTCATGATGTTATTCTTGATAAGCTCTAGAACTCTTTACTTCACCACGGCTTAAGTTTTTATTTCTAGGGTTATACTATTGAACCAAGTATGTAGTTGGATTTTATTACTTCTTAGTTTATAAACTTAATATATATAGTCGATTCATTCTATCTGAGCTTAATGCTTTCAATATATCTGGCAAATATCTTTAAAGATTAAGGAACTATAATGAACTTGATAAAGGGATTCATGTGTTTAGCCTAGAATAGTTTAATGGATGATCATAAGGTAACAACTATGATTTCCATGTAGGATAGACATATACCTAAATGGCATGTATGGTATAATTTAGACTTAATCTTAGTGGATTACATTCTATTATGATTGCTATACACATATAAGTAGTTGTTAGAATGCATAATGTAGTCACTTGACCATCGACAGAAGCTTGTTATGCGATTAGTGTCTAAACCAATCAATTCGCATTAAGGGATTAACTAAGAGGTTAATGAATCCAATGAAATATTAGGGGATAATTTTAATTCTTATCAATTAGTGAATTAGGTTAATTTGATAGAATTAGGTTAATTAATTGAATTTCAGATTTTAGTTTTTCTAGATAAAAGTTAAGTAGTTATAACTTTAGTACTTGATTGAAATAATTAAATCCCATAGTCTCTATGAGAACGATATCTGGACTTAAGATCCTATATTACTTGATATGATAGTGTGTGCTTACACTTAGCTAGTATAACATACATCCGTAACAATCTGGTTGGATTATGAAGCTAGAATAGCAGCCTTGAATTTCAGCAAGATCAAATTCATGTAACACGTGTATTAGAATTCTCTCAATTTGTTAAAATGTGTTATAAGGGATAAAATGTAACTCTTACAAAATTTTCCTTATAAATGGCCAAATGGGGACCTATTTACAACATTTATAAAATTTATTTCACTTAGCCATTGAATGTTTGACACTTGTCAACATTTGAACTAGTAGCAAGCCATGCGTTTAGCCAAAGTGTTTTACATTAAAATAGCTTTAATGCCATTTGTCAATCATGCATGTTGCTAGGCATGCCATTTATTAATATTTTATTAGTTAACTACTTTAACTAAAAAAATATATGTTTCACACGCAAACTATCATAAGTGTATTTTTTTAAAGATCCTAAAAAAATCATGCTTTCCAAAATTTTCTCTGATCAAAACATTTGACCAAGCTCGTTACCCTAGTGCTTAACGAGTATACATCATATTATGAGATTACCTAGGTTCACACCCATTTATCATATTGAACTCTCTTGTAAGTCCATGAATAATGCCCCACATACATGTTATGGATATTACAAAATGGCACGCTAAACTATAAAAGTTGAGGTCAACCATATTCATATAATCCATTTGTCATCTATATCCTAGAAAAGCAGAGATATAGATCATCACGGTCAAGTCTCTATACACTAGACCATGAAATTATCTCCATGTTTGTAGCTTCATAAACAATATTCATAAACTCTTTTATGATATTATTTAATCCTACAAAACACTCTTTTATGGGTTTAATACTTGTGGCAATAAGACTTCCTGAATTACAATCTCGAAGCATCAAGATATATAACTCATTTATATAAGCTGACAGAAGATCTCATATCTATGCACACCAGACTCCACAAGCAATGGACTATACCTAGTCCATCATGATGCTCAAGTTAAAGTACCAAGAATACTACTCAACTCGAAAAGACCCTTCATTGACGCCTCTATGGAATGTTTCTTAGAGGTTCTCATAAGTCTGTTCAGTACCCAATCCTCACTGAATACCTGCATGACTATACAAGCTTTCGCTAGGCTCACTGTTTGCTAAAACTAATTGTCTGGACAATCCAGATATAGATATACATTGATCTAGAAGGAATACCGATTAAGCCATGTTAACAACCATGGATTAGGAACGGTCCTTTCGAGAACATATTACATAATGGCATTTCTTAGTACCATTTGCAACTCTTTACAACTATGTCATTACTAATATATTCATAGGCCTTTGTCCTATTTTAAACAAGGTTCTAACTCTTAGAATTATTAATCTCTTAGGGCTGACCTAAACTACTTTGGATCAGATCTAAACTTCTTTAGATTTATAATGTCTAGAAATATAACAAGCTTAGTACCATATAATTAAGTATTAAGGATTATATTGAAATATTTATTGTAAAAATATCAAATATTTATACACACTGGAATGATACGTAAGCACAAACTCTAAAAACTACCATTCTCAACGATATCTAACACCCATCAACTCTACGTATTTCTTAAATATCATAAGCGTTAAGGCGTTAATGAGTTGGTCCGCTACACTAACCGTAGAATCTACTTTAGATATTATTACATCTCTTATGACCAAGATTTCTTTATTTATGTGGTATTTTATCTCCATATGCTTAGATTTCTGGTGCATCCTTGGCTCATATATTTGAGCAATTATCCCGTTGTTGTCATAATATAGTGCGATGGGATTCATTGAACTTAGGACTATTATGGGTTCTATAACAAATTTGCGTATCCATAGTGCTTCTTTTATAGCTTTTGAAGCTATAAGGTATTCTTTCTTTGAGGTAGAATCAACTATGAACGTTTATTTTTTACTTTTCCAATTGACCGCAGCATCATTGAGAAGAAACACATATCCAAATATAGAAATTCTATCATTCAATTCGGACTGAAAGTCTGAATCAATGTATTCCCTTACTTGTAAGCCATATTCTCCATATACCAGAAATTTATCCTTAGTACCCTTAAGTTATTCTAAGGTATGTTTCATGGGCATCCAATGGTCGCTACCTAGATTAGACTATTACCACCTTGTAACACTTACAACCATATTGATGTCAGGTATCGTATATAACATGACGTACATCAGTCTGCCTATAACTGATGTATATTGTATGTTAAACATTCTAACTCTTTCATCTTTCGTCTGATAAGATATTCTCCTAGAAAGATAAATGCTATATTTTAAAGGTACATTAAGTGTCTTACATTTAGAAAAATTATACCTTTCAAAAACACTTTCTATGTACGAAGATTGTGAGTGTCCTATTTGTTGGGTGTTGATTATTCTAGGGTGCTTGCATGTGGGATGTGTTCATCATACAAAAAATATACATATCTCATACATATATGTGCACAATGGAAGATTAATACAATGAACACATGTAATACATATTTATCAAATGAAAAATGAGATTGAGAAATATAACCCATAAAGCCTTTGGATTAATTTGCTTGAAGTCCACCATGAAATGAAACTTTGATCAATCCTAGCAATCAACAAGGGTGGGTTTGATTGTTTAGAATAGCAGTATGTTAGTTTAGCATTTTGTTTAACTCTTAAACTTGATTTAAAGTTAAACTCTTTAACTTAGTTAAATTCATTTTATCTTTTGTTCAACTCTTGAACAATTAAAACAAAACTCTTTTTTTTTTGTTATTACATTTAGTAACCATTTATATATTTGTTTTGTTGTTCTAACACTTAAAACACAAAACAAAGATTTTCAGTTTCTCAAATTGAAATGGCCACCAAAATTGCAAAATCTAAAAACTTAAAACTTTTGAATTTTGAATTTCATTTCTCTTTATATACTAATGCATAAATTTCAAACTAATTTGAATTTCATTTGCATTTAATTTAACTTAACCTAACTTTAGTTAGGTTAGTTTAACTTAACCTTTAAGTTAAATAAATATTTAAATCTTCTAATTATAGTTAACTAACTTAACCATGGTTAGGTTAACCTTTACTTAACCATTAAGTAAGGTTAACTTAAATTAACCATATGGTTAACCTTTAACCATAGTTAAGTTAAATCATTTATTTAATAATTAAATAAATAAATATTTATTTTAAATATTTAACAATTAAATAATCATAAAGTGAAATTACTTTTATATCCTTACTAGGTTTCCAAGTTAACCTAAAGTGGGTCCCATAATTTAACCATATACTTTAGTTAACTTAACCTTAGTAATTTGCTAAATTATACTGTATTGAACAATTCAATATGGTAAATTGCCCAAGTGCTCAAATAGTACATTTTATATTGGGACTCTCTAGGTCCACACCCGATTTGTCAAATAAAACTATTCCATGAATACATAACAATGCCCCACGCACACGTTACGAATATTACAAATCAGAGCATCAGACCATACAAGTTGAGGTCACAACGTATACGTATAATCCTTCTATCATTTATACCTTGTATGCGTGGGGATACAGATCAGCACCGTCAAATCCCTATTTGCTCATCCATTATACTTATTTCCAGATTCGTATCTCGATAAACAATATATGCAAACATTTTTGCTATATTGTTTAACCCTGTGGAAAAATCTTTTCCCGGGTTTATGCTTGTAGCCACAAGACTTTATGAAATAAAATCTCGGACCATCGATATACAACTTACCTATGTAAGCTGACGGATCCTATATCTATGCACACCAGACTCCATGAGCATCGGACTATACCCAACGACACATAGCAGTCAGACCATAAAAGGTCTCTGATATATGTGGAATTAATGCATGATGGATCACTCACAAGATCACCGTGGCGCTCAGGTTAAAGGACCACAAATACTACTCAACTCGAGAGGACCTTCCTTTGACGGTTTTATAGGATATCTATTGGGGTCCTCGTGAGTCTGTTCAGTATCCAATCCTAACTGGATATCCGCATGCCTATACAAGCTTTAAGCTCATGGTCAGCTAAGAACAACCATCTGAACCAGTCAAATATAGACATACACTAATCTATATAATGTGAATTCATTGATAAACCCGCATTGGTGATCATAGATCAGGAACATTATATTGGAGACATACTTACATAATGATATTTCTTAGCACCTATTGCAACTCTTTGCAATTATATCATTACAAGTATACTTTCAGGTCTTTGTCTCATTATAGACAAGGTTCTAACTCTTTAGAGCTCGCTGACTGTTATAAACTGATAACTCTTAACAGTGCTAACTCTTAGCATTTATAACTCTCAGCTTTGCTAACTATTAGTTCTGGTCTAAACTCCTTTAGACCAGATCTAAACTCTTTAAGATCAAACAATGTCTGCAATGTTACAAGCATTATACCATGTAATATTAACAATTTTTTATTCAAAATGTTTATTGTATAAATGTTAACAATTAATATTCATACAATATTAGAATGGCATGTAAGCACCAGCTCCAACACTATTAGCCTCTTAACTCTATCTCTATAAAGCTATATACCTAATATATAGGAAGCCTCTCCTAAATCTTTCATAGAGTAGTTCTCACTCAAATAGCTCTTGACTGACTGGCATATACAGATATCATTTTCAATAATGAGTATGTCATCTATGTAGAGAACTTAAAAGACAATCATGTTCTACTACCCTTTCTGAATACACACACTTCTTAGTCATTCTTGATGAAACTAGGCCCTCCAATTACTTCATTAAAATGAAGATTCAAGTTTCGAAAAGCCTACTTAAGTCCATAAATAGACTTCATCAATCTACGCACTAGGTTATGAATCAGGCTAGATGTAAAACCTTCAGGATGCTTCATAAATATCTCTTTCTCGAGATATCCATTTAAAAAATCCGTCTTTACGTCTATCTATCAGCTCTCAAAATCATAATATGCTGTAATAGCCAAATAGAATTCAAATCGACTTTAGCATAGTCACTAATGAAAAATTTCCTCATAATCAATCCCAGATCGCTGAGTCTAACCTTTTATAACCAATCAGGCTTTGAAGGTCTCTATCTCTTATTGGGCTCATGCTTCTTCTTGTAAACTAATTTATAACCAATAAGCACAATTCCTTCAAGATGCTTAACTAAGTCTAAGACTTGATTGTCATGCATAGAGTCAATCTCGAATTTCATAGCTTCTTACCATTTTCTCGAATTGATATCCAACATCACCTCTTTATAAGTCATAAGATCATTTTCTTTAACTAAGAAAACCTCAAAGACGTCTTCAGGTATCATACCATACCTAACAGGTGGCCTTGAGATCCTTTTCAACTTAATTGGAAAGTATGTCAAAGGTATCTCATTGGATTGAGCTTAAGGTTCTATAATCAGTTCATAAACTTCTTGATTGACTTCATTAAGTTTAATCTTTCAACCATCCTACGACCCTTGAGAAATTATTTCTTAATAAAAGTAGTATTACAAGTAATGAACATATGTCATTTCCTTAGATCATAGAGCTGATATCTCATACAGTATCCCATTGGGCACAACTTTTATGTAAGTAGGATAACCCCAAATATCAATATAGTTAAGACTCAATTTTCTCCTAATCCATATCTCATATAGAGAAGTGAGAATAGTCTTTGATGGAACTCTGTTCAACAAGTGAGCAGTAGTTTCTAAAGCATAACCTCAATAGTATTTTGAAAGATTAGTGAAACTCATTATTGATCGGACTTTATCTAATAAAGTTCAATATTTAAAAAAAATATTAATTCCTCTTTTCCAAAATACCATTGTGTTGAGGAGTACCTAGGGACTATTTTGAGTAAGAATCCCATTCTCCTTCAAATAATTTACAAATTCACTGCTTCGATTTGATTTAAGACATTTAATATATATACCAGTTGGTTTCTCTACTTCTTATCAAAACCCTTTGAGCATTTCAAAAACTTTTTACTTGTATTTCATCAAACACATGTTCGTATCATAATAAATCATCGATAAAGACAACAAAGTAAGGAAACCACCTATGGTAGTTTGATTCATTAGACTACATACATCACTATGTACTAGTTTCAATAAATCAGTGGCTAGTGTCCAACTCTCATAAAAAGAGATTTGATCATCTTCTCTTGAATATAGGATTCACACAATGGATAGGGTTTTATGGTAAGATCAAGTATCTAACCATCCCCAACCAGATGGGTTAGGTGTCTCACGCCTATATGACTTAATCTCATTTGCCACAATTTTATACTATTCAAGGTTTCCGAACTACTGCTTGTTCTATTCACTTATGCATTAAAGACAATTTTAGTTGTATTTATAATGGTCATTCATCAACTGACACTTAGTTAACAGGATATTATCAACATCATATAAACATAAGGAACAATTTCTTCTATACATGATAACCTTCCTAACACAGGGAGTGATACTATCTATCTAATGATGTTTGACACAAAATAGCAATTATGCAACATAATACTGCTGCCAAAAAAGGTAAGTAACTTAAAAATACCAACAACTTCAACATATTAGAAATCTTAATTTCCTATGTAAAGCTGCATTTCTCATTTCTTTAACATCTTAGCATCCCTCAAAATATGCAACAAATTACAAATATAAGATAGACTGACGGTATTTAATACCCACCCAATACTAACATCAAATGCTAATGAAATGTCAATGCTTGGAAAATAGACACCTAAGAGGTTTTATCTTATCTATGGCAAGGTACTTTGGACATTAACGTTTATAGTGTCCAACCGTACTATAATGGAATCACTTTCCTTTGTATTTGTTCTCATCCTATGGATATGAATATATCAAATAACTCTTTCAGATTGAGCATAATACTTATTACACTATTCATGTATAGATGCTCCTACTGAATATCAATAGATATCAAGGCTAGGATATATAATTTAAATCTCAAAACATCATTTATCCATTTCTAATAAGTTTCAACCTCTTTAGTATAAGTATTATCAGAAACATTTTTTAGCATCTTTTGACGATTGATATATCTTAACATTTTTAAATCTAGAACAATTCTGAGATTCTTTAACTAGTTATAATTATTTTTTAGTGCCTTATAGTTAGTGTGCATATATATATGTATCTAACAGATTGTTCATACTTATCTTATCTCTATAAGACAAAGAAGAGATATATAGCGGAATATTTTTAATCATTAAATCCAATAATTTAGATCATGGATATAGCTAGTATATCTTATAGATCTAAAGATGTCCTCCCATTACTTTACAAATTTCTTTTAATCTCTCAAACGAAAAAATGAAAATTTATACACTTTAAATTTTACAGTGAGAAGTAGATCCAATCCGTTTTCTACCCCAACCTTATGTTTTAGTAATATTGGCCTTTGTAAAAACTAAACGGTAGACCACTCTTGTCAATTACATCTCATGTAACTCTTACCATTGATCCTAACACACTTTATCCCCATGCTTTAGCAATATTAGGTAAATGTGTGCCATACTAACTTATCAATAATGAAATATAAGTAACTGATACAAACCTCTTGACTTAGCAATATTGGATAATATTTTCGCTTATATTTGCCTCATCTCATGTTTAATCGATATAGTCAAATTACACTGACCAACCCCTCACGCTTTAGAAATATTGGGAAGGATCAAAGTGACTCGTCTAACACTGTATCGACAAGACGGACCATGTATAACATTATCTCACAATGATGTAACTTATCCGTATCTCATTAGGTTATGATTCTCAATCAAAGCATTTGTTTCACACAAGCACAACTAACCCTTAGCAATAGAGCTCCCATTGTAGTTAACAGCAAAAATAAATGATTAACGATTTATATCACAATAACATAAAAGTTATAATATTGCATAAATTAAATTTTGAATGCATATAATGCAAAATGGAGTGACTTATTTACAACGCTGCAACGTTATAACATAGAATGCCTCATTTTTAAACAACTTTAATGCCCTATCATTAACAAGCAAAATACTCTAGTAATTTGCAAGGAAAAAACCCCCACGTGGTACACTTCACTATCGTGGCGTTATCATATAACGTCCTTGGGTGACAAGCCAACGCCCTAGTGTTATCTCAAAATGCCTTAGTTTTAGGTTGCCTTGAATGCCTTAGTGTTATTTCATAAAACACTTTAGTGTTCATCAATGTCCAAGAACTATAATTTCAACACTTGAAAATGTAGCATCTAACATTCCTGGGCATCCCAAACACCTCAAACAAACTCCACAAACCCAGAAAAGCACACAAACATGCTCTGATACCATTTATGAGTGCTATATCTAAGTGTGCATGCATGTGATAGTGTTCATTGAATTCTAAATGCATGTTATACATACAATTATACGTTGAACTGGAAATATAATTTTCTATTCAACAAACACATACTGAAATTAAATTTGTTACATTAACAGAATTAGGAAACGTACCTTTAAAGACAATTCGGTAAAGATTTCAATCTAAATCTCACGGTGAAGTGTTCACTTGATTAATTCTAGCCTATAACAAATTTGTGGGATTACAAAGCTAGAATTATAGCCTTAAATTCCCGTAGGGTCAAATTCATAGAACACTTGCACTTGGATTCTCTAACTTTGTTCAAGTGTGTTATAAGGGCCAAAATGAAACTTTTGCAAACGTTTCTATATAAATGGCCAAATGGGGACCTCTTTGCAACATTTTTAAAGTTTTTTCCCTTAGCAATTGAATGCTTGATATTTGTCAACATTTGAACTAGTAGCAAGTCATCCATTTAGCTAACTGTCTTTACATCAAACTAGCTTTAATGCCACTTGTCAATCATACATGTTGTTATGAATGCCATTTATCAACATTTTACTAGTTAACTGCTTTAATTAATAAAATATATATTTAACACTTAAACTTCGACAAGTGTGTTTCTTTAGAGATCCTGAAATAAGTTTTACTCTCTGAAATTTTTCTGGATCGAACCGTTTAACCCAGCTCGCTACCTTAATACTCAATGAGTACATTTCATATTGTGAGACTGTAAAGGTTTACACTTCACTATCTTAGGGAAATTTTTCGTAAACCTGTAAATAATACCCCACACACGTTACGGATATTACTGAATGGCACATTGAACCATACATGTTAAAGTCAACCATATTTGTATAATCCCTCTATCACTTATATCTTGAAAGAGTAAATGTATAGCTCATCACCGTTAATTCTCTATGTGCTCAACCGTAATCTTATCTCTAGATTTGTATTTTCGTGAACAATATTCATAAACTCGATATTATTTAACCTTGTGAAAAACTCTTTTCCTAAGTTTAATGCTTGTAGCCACAAGACTTCTTGAAATACAATCTTGAAGCATCAAGATATATAACTCACCCATATAAGATGACGAATCTTATATCTACGTATATTGGACTCTATAAGTATTGGACCTTACCCAACAACAACCAGAGGTTAGACCATGAAAGGTCTATGATATGCATAGAACCAAAGCATGATAGATCACTCATAAGTCCACTGTGGTACTCAGGTCAAATTACCACGATTATTACTCAACTCGAGAGGACCCTCTATTGACGGCTCTATGGGATGTCTATTAGAGGTCCTCGTGAGTCTATTTTGTACTCAGTCCTCACTAAATACCTGTATGCCTATACAAGCTTCCTCCAAGCTCATGATATGCTAAGATTAACAGTTTAAACAATCTAGATATAGACATATACTGATCTAGAAGAAATATTGATCGACTCGTGTCGGTAAACATGGATCTGGAATGATAATTTCGAGAACATATTGTATAATGAAATTTTTTAGCACCATTTGCAACTCATTGTAACTATGTCATTATTAATATATTCTCAAGTCTTTGTCTTATTTCAGACAAGGTTTTAACTTGTAGAATTGATAATCTCTTAGCACTTACTCAAACTCCTTTAGATCGGATCTAAACTTCTTTGGATCTACAATGTCTGGAAATATAACAAGCTTAGTACCATATAATTAAGTATTAACAATTATATTGAAATGTTTATTATACAAATATCAAATATTTATACAAATTGGAATGATACATAAGTACTAACTCTAATGCTTAGACATAATGATGGGTTTAGACTTGAGTCTGTAAATATTTTTTTACAACAACATATATATATACACACACAATAAATTAATAATTAATTTGGTAATATTTAATAAAAAATTATTAATTGCTTAAATTTACTCCCCTAAAAAAAAAATTCATGACTCTTTCCCCAATTCAAAGTGACTTTGTCCAACACTTAATATTTTTAAAAAGAAGTAGTTTATTCTATTAAAATTTTGAAAACTATTATATAGTTGATTTTAATGTTATAAGAGATAAAATTAAAGATGGTGCTAATGTGGCAATAAAAACTGAAGTGTAAGAAAATTTATTACAACCCAAATCTGTTAGAGCAGACAATGATTCATGTGCTGTAAAATCTTTTCTTCTTTTCTCATTTCCTATACTATAAATATGAGTGTTAAGTGTAGCTTTGGAACTTGAAGTGGTTAATCAATTCAATACGAGAATAATTTTCTCTAAAAAATTAATTCTCTCTAATTTTCTTTCTAACCAAACAACACAGCAACTTTTCAATTTGGTATCAGGCCAAGCAATAGTGGCAAATACAACTTTCTCCTCTTCTAATCAAACATCTTTAGTCACTTTCACATTTCCTTCATAGATCAAATTAGAAGGATCAAAATTCCTTCAATGGAAAGCTCAAACCTTAATTGTGATTAGGGTAATGGTTTAGAAGGCTACATTGATAGATCTAAGCCAGCACCAGTGTAGTACAAAGCTAAAGTAGGGTCGAATCAGTCTGATTGTGAAAGTAGTAATAGCTCGAATCATGTTAAAAATTCGAATAATGTAAATTGGATGAGACAAGATTAGATTCTTCTAGGCTAATTGCTTGCTTCCATTAGTGAAAACATTTCAGGATTTATAATTGATTGTAAAACTTCATTTGAGCTATGGATTGCAGTATAAAATCTATAATATTCAATCCTTATTAATAGTATAATTACCTAGATTTTAGTTTATAGTGATATAGACACTGTAGGGTTACCCGATTTCAACCCTATTAGAAATATTTGTTTTATGATGCCCGTCAGAGGTATTAGACCTAATTTGGTAATTTCACACTCAGTTGGACCGTCGGACGGTCATGAAATATTTTTGGAGTTTTTTCTATTGGCTTGGAAAAGGAAATTTTAATTTAATACAAGAAGTTTCCATATAAGTGTTATAAATGGAACAAGCCTTCATTAAGAAACACAATCCATGTCTTAGAAAATGGACCAATTAGAGATAAGTTGGTGGAATCCTTAATTGGAAGCCTAGTTAGTTCCTTTGACTATTCTAACTAAATAGTTACAAATGAACCAATTAAATCCTTCCATTTCTAACAAACGGCAATTTAGAAATTTAGAGTTAGTTAAGGGAAATATTGGACAATTGAGAGAATACTATATACGGTGGAAGTGTGTAGAATTTTGATTAAATGAAAAGCATAACATTTTTTAGCAAAAAATAGAGAATTCGGCCATGGTGAGAAAGGTACTGCTACAGTAAAAACCCAAAGCGTTTTATATTTTTCATGCTTGAACAAGCTAAAATAAAGCCAAATACAAGTTCCTAAGATTAATTGAATCTTCCATTAGTGAAATTTCAAGGAAAAGAGGTAAGAAAAGTACTATTTGGTAATGATGATGATTGAATTGTCCATGATGACTTCAATTAATGTTTTGGTGTGAATTCTTGATTTAGATTGAGTTAAAATCAAGTGTGGAACTTAGAATGAATGTTATTAGGGTTTGGTGTGATTTTGATGTAAAAACTTCAATTAAATGTAATTAGGGCATTAGAATGAAATTAGCATGATAAAGATGTTATTGGAATAAGAAATTGAGAAAAGACATGTATTGGGTGGAGAATGTGAATTCAGCAACTTAGGGGATTTTAGGCCTTATGTTGTGTTTTGGTTAAATTATTGTGTATAAATGGTTCCTTATGTTATTTGGATACATATGGTTGATAGAAAATAAAAAATGAAGACAATGGGACATAATTATCCATTTTGGTAAAGTGAAGGGCAATTATGTCCCACCAAATTTATAAGTTTTTAAGCAAATTTTATGGCTTCGGATGGTGAATTAAACAAGATTCAACGACTTCGTAAAAGAAAATCGGAAAGTGGAATCCATTTGGGCTTTGTAAGCTGATTAGGGCGCTTATTACTTTAAGTGAAATTTTAGTATTAGTAAAGGTTATAAATGTCATTTTTGTCATGTAGGTGAAGGAAACTGAGAGCGATAAAAGTAGGAAAGTTTTTTGGAGAATAATCGAACATGAAGTGTTCAATAAGTGAAAATCGATTTTGTGTGTCGTTTGTTTAATTTATTTTAGCATATTTGAATTTTATGTTTTATATGATCTTAAATGCTTGAATATGATTTACAGTTTCTATCTACTATTATAATAATAAATTTCCATGTTCAGTTTGAAAAACAGTTTTAAAGTTAATAACATTAGTTTTTAAAGGCGTTGGTACCCGGCCGGTTTATCCCGTAATAGTTTAGGACCCGGCCGGTTTATCCCGTAATAGTTTAGGACCCGACCGCTTTATCCTGTACACATGAGCAAGTATTGGGGGGGTGTCACTAACTCTGGGAAGTCGGGTTGCTGAGGCATGTGAGTCGCTTTATGTGTATGTGGTATTGTCTCGCTATATTTAGGCAATGTAGGATTCTACCGCATAGTCAGTGAGATGTCTTTAGATGTCACAATAGGTGTTGCTAGTTGAGATGCCTTGTGACCTAATCACGTGTGCAGTGCTAGTCTAGTCGCTGTGTAAGCATAGAGCTTTAAGGTTTCCATGTGGTGCAATTTAGAAAGAAAATGGCCGAGTAGGAGTTTTGGGAGTTTTTGAGTTATCAAGCACATATGAGTGTTTTATATATTATATATGCATGTTAGCTACTATAATTTACAGATTCTTGTAATTATTTACAAAAAATATTAATAAAAACCGTTTGGCAGGATTTTATAATCATATAATGTTAGAAATCATTTTACAGTTTTATAATAGTTTAGAAGCATATTTTATGCATTTTTTAAATTTTATTATTTATGTAGGATTTTATTTTATTGTTATTGAAAATTTTAAATGCACTCATTGAGCTCATTTAGCTCACTTGTTTTGTGTTTTATGCTTTCTAAACCCTCTTTCTAGGTGCAGGCCTCGGTACGCAGGTTACTGGTTCTCCTACTACTGATTAATAGGCCAAAACAGAAGAACATTTTGTAAATGTAAATGTAAATGTGCTAAGTAACACCTTTTGACTTTCTGCATTGTAGATATAATATTTGTGCATATTGAAAATATATTTTGAACAAGCAAGAAATGGTTTCAGTATTATGATGATAGTTTCCACTTTTTATTAATATGCTAATTTTATGTGATTGGAATGAAACTGTTTGGATATGAGTTTGGAATTGATTTTGGGAAGGACTAGAGGTCTTATTTAGAAGTTTAGAAAGATATTTGAAATAGAAGTGTGATTTTTCTTGCAGGTTTTGTCTTTGAGTTTTCAGAAAAACAGAAGAAATTCTGTTTGTTTTTTTTAAATTGGTAAATTATCTTCATGAATATTTCAAGATTTTATCAGTAATAGTAAGAACTTACTAGGGGTTTGCCTTGCGAAATTGCCCAGCGTTAAAAGTTAGACTTTGAGAAACTTCTATTGGGGTGCTCGACAGGGCCACTAAGATCCACACTAAAGGGTCTCAGGGCGTGTCCTGTTAGAGTGGTATCAGAGCCCGATATTTTATGCTTTCAGTTATAAAAAGTTTATTTTCAGAATGAGATTTCTTGAAAGTCCATGCATTTTCTAATTTTTATTAAATTGAATTTCATGCATTAGATAACCATTTTTATTATTGAAAATCACAAAAAATATGCATCGTTGAAAAGGCCCACGTACCAGAAGAGCAACTACAAAGGCTATTGCATCTGAAGAGGAACATGTGAATAAGTCGATAAATTTTACTATGTATCAGACCCCTCCTAAATCATCTCTTCCTGTCCAGCCAGAGGATGGAAACATAAATATAGCACAGATGGCCCAAATGCTAGCTGTAGTAATTCAACAATCAAGAGAGGTGGAAGTGTCCATTAAGCGTACCAAGAAATTAAGTACTAAGCCATATGATGGCATAGGAGACCCTGGAAGAGCCCTGTTTACGTTCAAAATATAATAGGGCTATCGCAGTACAGATTGAGGTGTCGATCCCACGAGGAAGCTTTTGGCAAAATAGTTTGGTGAAGTAAAATATTAAAGCAATAGCAAATAAGAAAATTAATTAATTGATTTAAGTGGCTGAGATTGAATTGTCTATAAAATGAGAAAAATGTCTTATGACAATTTAAATTAGGCTTTGAGAATCATAATTATGCTTTATAAATCTACTCTACACTTTGATTCAATGTTTATAACTCAATTGATAGTTTTACATCTAAACAATCAATTGGAAGATATGTAAAATATAGCACATTTGATAACACATGCATTTGATATGACTAAACTATTTTGCAAATATTAACACAAATCATGTTCATTTATACAAGTTATCCAAGATCGACAACATATCATTTTAACAATATTGCAGTAAAAGATCAACTTGAATATCAAACATTTATTGCCTTTACATGTTATCCAAGATCGACAATATATCAATTGATAATATTGCAGTAAAAGATTAACATATAAAACAATGTAACCAATAACAATTATAATTCAATAAGAATTACATAAAGAAAGCACGACTGAAAATATATGAAACATGAGAATTATAACCTTTGGATTATAGAAAATAAAATAGATAAGAGTTTAAGCATAATCAAACTTACAAATATTTGTAGCTCTTGACAACGAATCAAAGCATAGAAGTATATTTATTACACATAAAAGTTCATCTCTTAGCCTTGTAAAGAACTCTAGCTTAGATTACAATACATGTTAATGAGAAGAAAATAAGAGAGAATTATCTAATGTTGAAAATGTCCTAAGAGTGTCCTTATACAGGTAATGAATGAAAATATGTCAAGTGTGACATCAATCTTCAATAATTTAGGCCAACAACTCATTCACCCATTTACAGTACTTTTTTATAATGTAAATGACTGATGTAGCTTTTTTGGCCAACATGAAAGTTGTATAATTTTGTTTCTTATTTTCATAGGCACTAGGTTCATACAAATTGGATGAGTATCCAATGAGATATGGGTAAAATTCCAAAGATACGTCAGATTTAGGCCAACAACTCTTTAACCCACTTGCAAGACAATTTGGTCCATGATAACGGTTGATTTAGACTTTACCATCAGCATAAGAATTGTTGATAATTAAGTCAGTACTTCATAGCTTCAAGAATTATATCAATTAGGTACGTATTTCGTGAGATATGGTCTAAAACTATGAGTTGGGTAAAGCTGAGCAGAAGTTGTAGCTCGATTCTATTGTATCTCAAATTTTGGCCCATACATGTTGGATTTGGCTTTTCAACCATTCTTGAAGTTTGTATAAGATTGATTCATGTTACTCCAGGTTCAAGAATTTCTTTATTTTGATTTCTACATTCAGAGTTATGTCCATTTTACCTAAAGTTGTGCAAATAATATTCAATAATCACAATTTAAGGAGAACACTTTATTTCAAGCTAAAAGTACAAAAATGCTAAAATTAGTGACATTAAATAGTGACTGAATCTCTTAATAAATATGCATTTTCATGTGTTCATCAAGCCCTATCCTGGTTAGAGAATAATAAAGAAAATATTCAGGTTATGAGATGTACTGAGGAACAAATGATTTCATATTCAGCATTTTCATTAAAAGAAAGGGTCAAGGATTGGTAGAAGTCCTTGCAAAGGAAGAATCCCGATGGGGTGTTTTGGGTCCCTTTTAGAAGAGAATTTTTGGATAAGTTCTACCCTAAGAGTTATAAAGATGCGAAGATAGAAGAGTTTTTCAAGTTATAACAAGGTTCCCTCTCCATGGAAAAGTATGAAAAGAAGTTTTCAGAGCTCATCCATGTTATTCTACTTATAGCTGATAATGAAGAGCAAAAGGTTAATCGGTTTGTAGTGGGCCTCAATCCTCAAATCAGGGCTTATACATTATCAGCAGCTGACACTCAGTACGGAGCTTTGGTGGAAACCATAACTTGAGTTGAAAGAAGCATGGCAGCCATTCCTAAGTCGAAATAGTAGAGCCAAAAAAGAGGCTGATCTGGTGGTTCTCGACGAGGACCTAGTAAATTCGCAAGAATAGAGGAGAGATCTATATGGTCCAACTATCAGAAACCAAGCCAGAAAGTTCAATCAAGTCAAGGTTCTGTTAGACAACCATCAGCCGAATCTCGAAGCACTAAAGAGAGTTGGAAGGATTTTTTAGTTTGTAACAAATATGGCAAAGCCATCCGAGGAATTGTAGGAAGGGGACTACAAGTTCTTATAAGTGTGGTCATGAGGGTTAGTATATAAGAGATTTCCAAATGTTGGAGCCAGTAGTAAGTTAAGAAATAGACCACCGGCTTTGGGACAGACCAGTGGTGGCTGAGGAAAGAGTAGAGGTGGTTCCGAATTCAAAGAGGCTAGCGATTCAGGCCAGACTAGTGGGGGAGCCGATCGAGGTGGAGCATCCGGAGGGCAGTAAGGTAGACCTCATGCCCAGGCTAGGGTATTTACAATAACCCAGCATAAGGCAGATACGACCCCAAAGTTGTGACAGGTACAATGACAGTGTTTGATCGAGATGCTTATGTACTAATAGATCCTGGAGCTACCCACTCTTTTATTTCTATGAAATTTGCTGCAAATGTTAGCATAGTGCTACAGTTATTAGAATGTAGCATGGTAGTGTCTCTTCCTGCAGAAGCTCCATTATAGCAAAAAAGGTGTATAGGGGTAGTAAAATCAGTATAGAGGGCCAAGAATTTATGGCGGATTTGCTTTTGCTGGCCATCAGTGATTTTGATGTGATTTTTGGGATGGATTGGTTGTTCAAATATCGGGCCACAATGGATTATTTATGGAAAGAAGTCAGATTGCATAGGCCAGGGGAATCGAAAGTTATTTTTTGTGGGGTACGAAAATTACTTCCTACTAGTATGGTGTCCGTAATGAGGGCAAGAAAGATGCTTTGAAAGTCGTGTCAAGGGTATTTATTCTATGCAATAGAAGTAAGAGATGGTGGGATGAAATTGGAGGATATTCCAATAGTAAGAGAGTTTCTAGATGCATTCCAGATCATCTTCCTGGGTTACCTCTAGATAGAGAAATTGAGTTACGAATAGAATTAGCCTTGGAACGAAACCAATTTCTAAATCACCCTACAGAATGGCTCCTTTAGAATTGAAAGAATTGAAGGTTTAGATTAAAGAGTTGGTGAATAAGGGTTTCATCAGGCTGAGTACTTCTCATTGAGGGGCACCAGTTTTGTTTGTAAAGAAGAAAGATGGAAGTATACGATTATGTATTGATTATAAGGAACTGAATAAAGTAACAGTGTGCAATTAATATCCATTTTCGAGAATTGATAATCTATTTGATCAGCTGTAGGGGGCCAGAGTATTTTCCAAGATAGATCTGAGATCAGGCTATCATCAATTGAAGATCAAGGAGGAAGATGTTCCCAAGATAACCTTTAGGACACGATACAGGCATTATAGATTCTTGATCATGCCTTTTGGGATGACTAATGCCCTCTCCACTTTTATAGATCTTATGAATAGAGTTTTTCGATCCTATTTAGATCAATTTGTGATAGTATTTATTGATGATATACTGGTGTATTCAAGCAGTGAGGAAGAGCACGCAGAACATCTGAGGATTGTTTTACAAACTCTAAAGGAGCATCAGTTATACGCCAAACTCAGTAAGTGTTAGTTTTAGCTAGATAGAGTTACATTTTTTGGACATGTAATATCTGCGGAAGGGGTAACAGTAGATCCCAGAAGATTGAAGCCATAGTGAATTAGAGACATCCTATAAATATGACGGAGGTCCGTAGTTTCTTGGGTTTGATTGGGTACTATAGAAAGTTTGTAAAGGGATTTTCAAAGATAGTTGTTCCTCTGACCAAGTTGACTCAGAAAGAAGAGAAGTTTGTATGGTCTGAGGCATGCTAGCAGAGTTTTGAAGAGCTAAAGGGAAGGTTGACTTTGGCCCTAGTAGTTACACTTCCATCAGGGAATGACGGATTTGCCATATATTGTGATGCTTCTAGGCAGGGTCTAGGTTGTGTGGTGATGTAAAAAGAGAAAGTAATAGTCTATGCTTTTAGACAATTAAAGAAGTATGAACAGAATTATCCCACACATGACCTAGAACTGGCTGTAGTAGTTTTTGCTTTAAGAATATGGAGACATTATTTGTTTGGTGTTCCCTATAAACGTTTTACAGACCACATAAACCTGCAGTACTTGCTCACCTAGAAAGAACTGAATATGTGGCAGAGAACATGGATGGAGCTTATCAAGGATTATGAGTGCACGCTTAAGTACATTCTTGGAAAAGCTAATGCAGTAGCAGTTGCTCTTAGCAGGAAGCCTATCAGCTTAGTAGCCCACTGAAAGGTCGTATATCTATCAATGTTGATAGAATTTATGTCTTTGGGTGTGAAATTAGAGTTGTCAGATTCGGGAGCACTATTAGCCACATTTTAGGTCCGTCTGATGTTGGTTGATCGAATAAGAGAATTACAAACTCAAGATCCACAGATAGTTAAATTAAAGGGTGAAATCGAGTCTGGGTAGCAAAAGAACTTTTCAGTGACTGGGGATGGTATAGTTACCTTGGATCGGAGGTTATATGTACCAGATGTGAATGGGTTAAGAAGAGATTTTATGGATAAAGCTCATTCTTCTTCATATGCTATGCATCCGGGGAGCATAAAAATGTATCGTACCCTAAAGAAGCATTACTGGTGGAAAGGCATGAAGAAATATATAGCCAATTTTGTTTCTAGATGCCTGACTTACTAGCAAGTAAAGGCCAAACATCAGAAACTGGCAGGGCTTTTAGAAACCCTTATAATTCCTGAGTGGAAATGAGATAGAATAATGATGGATTTCGTAGTATGACTTCCATGTAACCAAACAGGCAATGACGCAATATAGGTCATTAATGATAGACTGACGAAATTTACCTATTTCCTACCTATCAGAAGCAACTATTCTTTATATAAATTGGCCCAGTTATATGTAGATGAGGTGGTACGACTTCATGGCATTTTAATATTGATAATGTTAGATAGAGACCCGCGGTTCACATCTCGATTTTGGCCCAGCTTATAGAAAGCTCTAAGAACTAAATTGAATTTCAGTATGGCCTTTCATCCGTAGATAAATGGCCAGTCTGAGAGGATAATAGAGTTTAAGGGGAGCTGGGATACTCATCTGCCATTGATGGAGTTCGCTTATAATAATAACTACCAGACTAGCATCGGGATGGCACCATATGAAGCATTGTATGGAAGGAAGTGCAGAACTCCAGTTTATTGGGATAAGGTTGGTGAAAGGAAGCTTGTTGGCCAAGAAATTGTCCAAATTACTTTCAAAACGATTCAAGTTATCAGGCACAGATTGAATTATCGCTAATGATAGACAGAAGAGTTACGCAGATAATCGAAGAAGGGACTTCGAGTTCTAGGTTGGTTATATAGTCTTCCTAAAGATATCACCATGGAAAAGAGTATTAAGATTTGAGAAGTGAGGGAAGTTAAGTCCCAGATACATTGGGCCATATATGATAATTGAAAGAGTTAGGGAGATGGCATATCGTCTATAGTTGCTAGAAGAACTACCTAGAATCCATGACATGTTTCACGTTTCCATACCTCGCAAGTACTTAGCAGATCCTTCACATATCTTAAGGGAACAGTTAGTAAAATTCAACGAGAATTTAACCTACGAAGAGAAGCCTTTGCAAACTTTAAACTGGAAAGTGCAAATGCTTCGTAACAAAAGCATTCCCTTGGTGAAGGTGTTATGGATGAATCATAGAGAAACAGAAGCTACGTGGGAACGTGAAGATCAGATGGGAGTTCAACATCCCCATCTCTTCGAGACAGGTATGGTTTAAATTTTGAGGACGAAATTTTCTTTTTAGAAGGGGTGAAATTGTAATATCCAATCCCTATTAATAGTATAATTACTTAGATTTCAGTTTATAGCGATACAGACACTGTAGGGTCACCCGATTTCAACCCTATTAGAAATATTCTTTTATGATGGGTGTGAGAGGTATTAGACCTAATTTGGTGTAATTTCACACTTGGTTGGAGCATTTGACGATCATGGAATATTTTTGTAATTTTTTCTATTGGCATGGACAGGTAAATTTTAATTTAATACATAAATTTTCCATGTAAGTGTTATACATGGAACAAGTCATCATTAAGAAATACAATCCATGTCTTAGAAAATGGACCAATTAGAGATAAGTTGGTGGAATCCTTAATTGGAAGCCTAGTTAGTTCCTTTGACTATTCTAACTAAATAGTTACAAAGGAACGAATTAAATCCTTCCATTTCTAACAAATGGCAATTTAGAAATTTAGAGTTAGTTAAGGAAAAAATTGGACAATTGAGAGAATACTATATAAGGTGGAAGTGTGTAGATTTTTGATTAAATGAAAAGCATAACATTTTTTAGCAAAAAAGAGAGAATTCGGCCATGGTGAGAGAGGTACTGCTATAGTAAAAGCTCAAAGCTTTTCATGTTTTTTCACGCTTGAACAAGCCAAATATAAGTTCCCAAGATCAATTGAAGCTTTCATAAAAAAGCACTATTTGGTAATGGTGATGAGTGCATTTTACATGATGTCTTCAATTAATGTTTTGGTGTGAATTCTTGATTTAGATTTAGTTAAAATCAATTATGGAGCTTAAAGGGAGTCATCAAATTGAAGAAATTAGTAAGGTAATAATTAGGATTGGGTGTGACTTTGATATAAAAACTTCAATTAAATGTTATTAGGGCATTAGAATGAAATTAGCATGATTTGGATGTTATTAGAATAAGAAATTGAGAAAAGAAATGTGTTGGATGGAGAATATGAATTCGACCACTTAGGGGATTTTAGGGCTTGAGCTGTGTTTTGGTTAAATTGTTGTATATAAATGGTTCCTTATGTTAATTGGATGTATGTGGTTGATGGAAAATAAAAAATGAAGAAAATGGGACATAATTATCCATTTTGGTAAGGTGAAGAGCAATTATGTCCAACCAAATTTATAAGGTGTTAAGCAATTTTTATGGTTTCGGATGGTGAATTAAACAAGATAAAAAATGATTGAATGACTTCGTAAATAAAAATCAGAAAGTGGAATCCATTCGAACTTTGAAAGTCGATTAGGCTTATTAGTTTAAGTGAAATTTTAGCATTAGTAAAGGTTATAAATGTCATTTTTAGCATGTAGGTGAAGAAAACGGAAAGAGGTAAAAGCAGGAAAAAGTTTTGGAGAAAAATCGAACATGAAGCGTTCGGTGAGTGAAATCGGTTTTGTGCATCGTTTGTTTAATATATTTTAGCATATTTAACTTTTATGTTTTATATGATCTTAAATGCTTAAACATAATTTACAGTTTCTATCTACTGTTATAATCATGAATTTCCATGTTTAGTCTGAAAAATATTTTTAAAGTTATTAAAATTAGTTTTCAAAGGTCATTGGTACGCTCAGATTTACAGTTGTGGTGATAGTTTAAGACCTGGCCGGTTTATCCCGTACGCATGGGCAAGTATTGGGAGGTGTGTCACTAACTCTGGGAAGTTGGGTTGTCGAGTCATGTGAGTCGCTTTATGTGTACAGGGTATTATCTCGCTATATGTAGGCGATGTAGGATTCTGCCGCATAGCCAGTGAGATGTCTTTAGATGTCACAGTAGGTGTTGCTAGTTGAGACGCCCTGTGACCTACTCACATGGTAGTCTAGTCACCGTGTGAGTATAGAGCTTTAGGGTTATCACACGGCGCAATTTAGAAAGAAAATGGTCGAGCAAGAGTTTTAGCGGTTTTTAAGTTACCGAACACATATCAGTGTTTTATATATTATATATGCATGTTAGCTACTATGATTTATAAATTTTTTAATTGTTTACAGAAAATATTAATAAAAATCGCTCGGTATGATTTTATCAGCATATGACGTTAGAAAATCATTTTACAGTTTTATAATAGTTTTAGAAGCATGTTTTATGTTTTTTTTAATTTATTATTTATGTAGAATTTTATTTTATTGTTATTGGAAATTTAAAATGCATTCACTGAGCTCCTTTAGCTCATTGGTTTTGTGCTTTCTAAACCCCCTTTTTAGATGCAGGTCTCGGTATGCAGATTACTGGTTCTCATACTGCTGATTAGTGGGCCAAATACGAAGAATATTTTGTATATGTAAGTACTAAGTAACACCTTTTGACTTTCTACATAATAGATATAATATTTGTGCATATTGTAAATATATTTTAAACAAGCAAGAAATGGTTTCAATATTATGATGATAGTTTTCATGTTTCATTAATATGTTAATTTTATGTAATTGGAATGAAATTGTTTGGATATGAGTTTGGAATTGATTTTGGAAGGACTGGAGGTCTTATTTAAAAGTTGAGAAAGCTATTTGAAATAGAAGTGTGATTTTTTTTGCAAGTTTTATATTTTAGTTTTTAGAAAAACAAATAAAACTCTATTCATTTTTTTTTTAAAAATTGGTAACTCATCTTCATGAATATTTTAAGATTTTATCAGTAATAGCAAGAACTAACTAAGGGTTCACCTCGCAAAATTTCCCAGCGTTGATAGTTAGACTTTGAGGAACTTCTGTTGAAGTGCTCGACTGGGCCACCAGGATCCACAGTAAAGGGTCTCTTGACGGGTCATGTCAGAGTGGTATTAGAGCCCGATTTTTTATGTTTTCAATTATAAAAGGTTTATTTCGGGACTAAGATTTCTTGAAAGTGCATGCATTTCTAATTTTTATAAAATTGAATTTCATGCAATAAATAACAATTTGTATTATTAAAATTCACAAAAAATATGCATCATCGAAGGGGCCCACGTACTAGGAGAGTGGCTGCGGAGGCTATTGCATTTGAAGAGGAACATGTGAATGAGTTGGTAAATGTTCCTACACATCAGACCCCTCCTAAATCATCTCGGCCTATTGAGCCAGAGGGTGAAAACATAAATGTAGCACAGATGGCCCAAATGCTAGATGTAGTGATTCAACAGCTGAGAGAGGCGGGAGTGTCCATTGAGAGTGCTAAGAAATTAGGCGCTAAGCCATATGATGGCATAGGAGACCCTGAGAAAGCCCTATCCTAGTTAGAAAATAATGAAGAAAATTTTCAGGTTATAGGTTGTACTGAAGAACAGATGATTTCATATTTAGCATTTTTGTTAAAAGAAAAGGGCGAAGGATTGGTGGAAGGCCTTACAGAGGAGGAATTCCGAGGGGGTGTCTTGGGTGTCTTTTAGAAGAGAATTTTTGGATAAGTTATATCCAAGAGTTATAAAGATGTGCTTACACTTAAAATATAATGCGGTTATCACAGTATAGATTTAGGTGTCAATCCCACGAGGAAGCTTTTGACAAAATAGGTTGGTGAAGTAAAATATTAAAGGAGTAGTAAAGGAAAAAAGTAATTAATTGGTTTAAGTGGATGAGATAAAATTGTCTATGAATTGAGGGATATGTCTCATGATGATGCAAGCAAGGCTTTAAGAATCACAATTATGCTTTATAAATCTATTATACACTTTGATTTAATATTTATAACTCAATTGAAAGTTTCACATCCCAAACAATCAATCGGAAGATATGTAAAATATAGCACATTTGATAACACATGTATTTGATATGACTAAACTCTTTACAAACATTAACACACCATGTTCATTGAATATCAAACAATTATTAGTTTTACATGTTATCCAAGATTGATAATATATCGATTGACAATATTGCAGTAAAAGATTAACATGTTAAACAATGTAACCAATAATAATTATAATTCAACAAGAATCACATAAAGAAAGTATAAATGAAAATATATGAAATATGAGAATTATAACATTTGGATTATAGAAGAGAAAATAGACAAGAGTTTAGGCACAAACAAATTTACAAACATTTGTAGCTCTTGATTAAGAATCAAAGTATAGAAGTAAATTTACTACATATAAAAGTTCATCTTTTAGCCTTGCCAAGAACTCTAGCCTAGATTACAATACATGTAAATGAGAAGAAAATAAGGGAGAATTTTCTAATGTTGAAAACGTCCTAAGAGTGTCCTTATATAGGCGATGAATGAAAATATGTTAAGTGTGACTTCAATCTTTAATAATTTAGGTCAACCACTCATTCTCCCATTTGTAGCACCTTTTTGATAGTGTAAATAACCAATGTAGCCTTTTTGACCAACATTAAAGTTGTAGCATCTTATCTCTTCTTTCTATAGGCACCAAACTCATGCAAATTAGAAAAGTATCCAATTAGATATGGGCAAAATGCCAACGATATGTCATATTTTTCCCAACAATCCTTTTACCCACTTGCAATATAATTTGGTCTATGATAACGACTGATTTGAACTTTATCATCAACATAAGAGATGTTGATAATTGAGTCATATTACACAGCTTCAAGAATTATACCAATTGGATACGTATTTTATGAAATATGGTCCAAATACGTGAGGTGGGTAAAGCTGAGTGGAAGTTGTAATCCAATTCTGTTGTATCCAAATTTTGTCCCATACAATGTTGGATTTAGCTTTCAACTGTTCTTCAGGTTTGTGTAGCATTGAGTCTTGTTATGTCAGGTTCAAGAATTTCTTTATTTCGATTTCTACATTGAGAGTTACCTCCATTTTACCTAAATCTATGCAAATAATATTCATTAATCATAATTTAAGGAGAACACTTTATTTCAAGCTAAAAATACAGAAATGGTAAAATTAGTGACATTAAATGGTGACTGAATCTCTTAATAAATATGAATTTTCTTGTGTTCATCAAGATGCAAAGATAGAAGAGTTTTTCAAGTTAGAACAGGGTTCCCTCTCTGTGGCAGAGTATGAAAAGAAATTTTCAGAGCTCTTCCATGCTATTCCATTTATAGCTGATAATGAAGAGCAAAAGGCTAATCGATTTACAGTTGGCCTCAATCCTTGAATAAAGACCTATGTAGTATCAATAGCTCACACTCGAGTTAAAAGTGTTAGGGTCGGTGCTTATATGTCATCCCTGAATATACACATGCTTGTGTATTTATTCAAGTGTACATTCTTATTAAATTTCTAATAATCATTTATATGGTATTATGCAATGTAATGTTACAGACATTGTATGATCTGAAGGAGTTCAGATAGATCTAAATGAGTTTAGATAAAGGCTCATAGTTAGCCATGCTGAGAGATATAAATGCTAGGTATTAGCACAGCTAATAGTTAGCTGGTTATAATACTCAGCGAAGATTCAAGAGTTGGAGCCTTGTTTGTAATGGGACATAGAGTTGGAATATACTAGTAACTGCTTAGTTGCAAGAGTTGTAATCGGGTGCCAGAAAATGTCAGTTGCACAAGTATGTTCTCAAATAATTGTTCCTGATCTATTTTTGCCAATGTGGGTCTGTCAGTGGATATTTTTAATATAGATCAGCATATGTTGTACTTATAAGATATAGATGGTCGTTCCTAACCAACTGTGAGCTTGGAGCTTGTATTGACATATGGGTATCCAGTTAGGACTGGATATAGGACAAACTCACGAGAGCTTCTGATAGACACCTTATATAAACCGTCAACGGAGGGTCCTCTCGAGTTGAGTAGTATACATGGTCCTTTGACCTGAGTGCCATGGTGGGCTTATAAGTGATCCACCATACTTTGGTTCCACGCATGTCACATACCTTTAATGGTGTGACTGCTGGGTGTCGCTGGGTATTGTCCGATGCTTATAGAGTTCGGTGTATATAGATATAGAATCCGTCAGCTCGCATAAGGTATTGATATCTAGATGCTTTGAGATTATATCCCAAAAAGTCTTGTGGCCACAAGCATTAATCCCGAGAAAGAGTTTTCGCTAGTGTAGAACAATATGGCAAAGGAGTTTGCATATATTGTTCAGTGAGATACAAGTCTAGAGATAAGACATGGATGAGCACAAGGGGATTTGATGGTGATAATCTATATCCCTAGCACATCCAGGATATCGTAACGGAAGGACTATACGTATGCGTTTTAACCTCAACTTGTATGGTTCAATGCGCTGATTAGTATATCCATTACGTGTGCGTGGGAAATGTTCATAGACTCATAGAATAGTTCCATTTGACAAATTGGAAGTAGACCTAAGGAGTCCCGCGATATAGAATGTACTCGTTGTGTACTAGGGTAGTGATAAGGCGTAATTGCATAAAATATTTTATCCTCCTAAACTTGGTGTTTGTTTAATTTATCCCAATAATTTGGCTATTTATGTATATTAATGTTATTTTATATGTTTAAGCACTATCGGGGCAAAAATACAAGAAATCAGATGCAAAATGAGCTATTTGAGATGAGAATCCGAGAAGGGACTAAAATGCTAAAAATGTAAATGGTGCTATAGTGCAATGCCGGGGCATTCAGTTGGAGCGCTGGGGCATTGGCTGGGGTGCCCATTCAAGAAGCTCCACACCACGGCAATGAGCCTTAATGCCGCGGCATTGAATCAGAATGCCACGATATTGAATCAGAATGTCGCGGCATTGAACCCGATTGTCGCAACATTGAATTCTGGGCACTCTTTAAGGGTATTTTTGTCTTATTTTTGCAACCCTCAACCTATATAAACGCCCATTGTTGAGCCAAGAGTAGTTGGGCAGTAGAGAGCATGAAAATTAACACTTCGTTTGGGTCTTGGAAGCAAAAATCAACAACAAGGGGCAAGAATCAAGAGGAAGAAGAAGAAGTTCTGCATTTTGAAGGAAGAACATCACCATTGCATCAAGGAAAATTTCTTCTTCTCTTTAATTTTGTATTTGTTTTTGATTCCAACATGTATAATGATGTTGTTAGATGCTTTAAACTTATGTTTTCAATTATAAACTAAGTTTTATTGCTAGGATTACAATGTGAACTCAATATGTAGCTTGGATTGATTATTTTCCCTTATTTATCATATTGGTATTAAATTGTTCAATTTATTCCATGCTTAATGCTTCTAATTACATGACAATGGATTAGACTGATTAGGGAACCTTAATGAACTTGGAAAATGGAATTTTGTGTAAAAAGAATAAATTAATGTACGATCATTGTGTAAAAGAATGAGTTTCATACGAGATAGGAATATACTCATATGGCATATATGACCATTTAGAGAACTTGAACTTAATGAATCTTATTGCAATTTGATTATCATAGGAATATTGATGATTAATTGAATGAGATATACTCACTTGACCATTGGATGAAGCTTGTGAGGATATTAGAGTTCTTGATTAACATTCATATTGATTGTTCTAAGGGGAGTAATTGAATTCAAGTGAAATATTGAGGGATTATTCTAATCCTAGGCATTTGAGTTATCACGTTTGTTCTCTTTGCTAAATTTCTGTAATTATTCTTTTTTGTTTAGTTAGTTTAGATATAAAAATCATTGAATTTCCAATAGCTTGAATAAAAATAGGAGAACATAATTTTAGTACTTAGCAAGTAGTAATAACAATTTCTCGTGGGATCGACACTCTACTTATCATATATTACTTGTTGCAATAACGTGCAATTGCGTTAGTTTGTGTTATAGAAATCACACAACAGGTAGCGTGTCGGATTCAATTATTTAATCTAGCAATATTCAGCATTACCACGAGAATGCGTGCATGTTTGTATTTAAGTGTTATATAACAATTATTCAATAATTGTTATTTACTAATTGTATAATGACACGTGGTGCATTGTGGACCTTTGGTTGAGTTTATCCAAGCATGGAATTTGGTGGGACCCACTAGGAGGTAGATTTGGTAACTATTTATGAAGGGTAAAATGGTCATTTCACACTTTGATTATTTAATGGTTAAATAATCAAAATATCTCATTATTTTATTATATTATATTATTTTATTTGGGTGCCAAATAGTTAGCATCCATTATGAAATTGTGCATGGCAATGCATCTTGAGGATGATTATGGCCAGTATGTTATCTCAAGGATGGCAATGCATCTTATTATAAATACTGTGCCATGCAAAATATCTCATTATTATTTTATTCTTATTTAATATAAATAGTGAGATGTGTGTGAATTTGTCAAGAGGTATGTGTTTTGCCAAGAATGAGAAATAGAGAAAGAGAGAAAGAAAGAAATGAGGAGAGAAAGAAAATGAAAAAAAAAGAGAAAAATGAAATGGCAGCCATTCCTAAGCTGAAATAGTAGTGCTAGAAAAGAGGCTAGTCAGGTGGTTTTTGAGGAGGACCTAGTAAATTCGTGCGAACAAATGAGAGATCTATATGGTCCAGCAATGAGAAATCCAAGCCAGGAAGCTCAATCAAGTCAATCTTCCATCAGACAACCATCAGCCAAATCCCAAAGCACTAAAGAGAGTTGGAAGGAGTTTTCCACTGTGTAACAAATATGGCAAGGCTCATCAGGTGGATTGTAAGAAGGGGACTACAAGTTGTTATAAGTGTGGTAAGGAGGGTCACTATGTGAGAAATTATCTAAATGTTGAAGCCGGTAGTAAGTTAGAAAATAGACCACCAATTACAGGACAGACTAGTGGTGGCCGAGGACAGAGTAGAGGTGGTTCCTAATTCAAAGGGGCCAGTGGTTTAGGCCAGGCTAGTGGGGGAGTCGGTCGAGGTAAAGCATCTAGAGGGCAATAAGGTAGATCTCGTATGCAGGCTAAGGTATTTGCAATAACCTAGCAGGAGGTATATGTGGCCCCAGAAGTTGTGACAGGTATAATGTCAGTTTTTGATTGAGATGCTTATATACTGATAGATCCTGGAGCTACGCACTCTTTTATTTCTATGGAATTTGCTGCAAATGCTAGCATAGTGCCACAGTTATTAGAATCTAGCGTGGTAGTGTCTCTTCCTACGAGAGACTCCATTATAGATGAAAATATGTATAAGATGATGGATTGATTGTCCAAATATTGGGCCATAATGGATTATTTCTGGAAAGAAGTCAGATTGTGTAGGCTGGGGGAATCTGAATTTATTTTCTGTGGGATACAAAAATCACTTCGCCAGCATGATTTTCCATAATAAGGCAAGAAAGATGCTTCAAAAGTCGTGTCAGGGGTATTTATTCTATGCAATAGAAGTAAGAGATGGTGGAATGAAATTGGAGGATATTTCAGTGGTTAGGAAGTTTCCGGATGTATTCCCAGATGATCTTCCAGGGTTACCTCCAGATAGAGAAATAGAGTTTCAAATATAATTAGACCCTAGAACGAAACCAATTTCTAAAACACCATACAGAATGGCTCCTTCAGAATTGAAAGAATTAAAGGTTCAGATAGAAGAGTTAGTGAATAAAGGTTTCATCAGGCCGAGTACTTCTCCTTGGGGGGCACCGATTTTGTTTGTAAAGAAGAAATATGGAAGTATGCGATTATGTATTAATTACAGGGAACTGTATAAAGTAACAGTGTGTAATTAATATCCACTTCTGAGCATTGATGATCTGTTTGATTAGCTACAGGGTGAAGAGTATTTTCCATGATAGATCTGAGATCAGGCTATCATTAATTGAAAATTTGAGAGGAAGAAGTTCCTAAGACGGCTTTTAGGACACAATATGAGCATTATGAACTTTTGATCATGCATTTTGGGCTGACTAATGCCCCGACCGCTTTTATAGATCTTATGAACAGAATTTGTTCTATCCTATTTAGATAAGTTTGTGATAGTATTTATTGATGATATATTAGTTTATTCAAGCAGCGAGGAATAGCACGTAGAACATCTGAGGATTGTTTTGCAAACTCTAAAAGAGCATCAGTTATGTGCCAAACTCAGTAAATGTTAGTTTTGGCTAGATAGAGTTACATTTTTTGGACATGTAATCTTTGTAGAAGGGGTAACAGTAGATCCCCAGAAGATTGAAGCCATAGGGAATTGGAGACAGCCCACGAATGTGATGGAGGTCCGTAGTTTCCTAGGTTTGGCTGGGTACCATAGAAAGTTTGTAGAGGGATTTTCAAAGATAGCCGCTTCTTTAACTAAGGTGACCCGAAAAGAAGGGAAGTCTGTATGGTCTGAGGCATGCCAGCAGAGTTTCAAAGAGCTAAAGCAAAGGTTCACTTTGGCCCTAGTGGTTACACTTCCGTCAGGGAATGATGGATTTTCCATATATTGTAATGCTTTTGGGCAAGGTTTAGGTTGTGTTGTGATGTAAAAAGAAAAAGTAATAGCCTATGCTTTCAGACAATTATAGAAGTATAAACAGAATTATCTCACACATAACCTAGAACTAGTTGTAGTAGTTTTTGCTCTAAGAATATGGAGGCATTATTTGTATGGTGTTCCTTGTAAACATTTTATAGACCATATGAACCTGCAGTACTTGTTCACCTAGAAAGAACTGAATATGAGGTAGAGAAGATGGATGAAGCTTATTAAGGATTATGAATGCACGCATGCGTACCTTCCTAGAAAAGCTAATGCGGTAGTAGATGCTTTTAGCAGGAAGCTTGTCAGCTTAGTAGCTCACTTGAAGGTCGCACATCTATCAATGTTGATAGAATTTAGGTCTTTGGGTGTGAAATTAGAGTTGTCAGATTAAGGAGCACTATTAGCCACATTTTAGGTCCGTTTGATCTTGGTTGGTCGAATTTCACTGTAGCAAGAGCTCCCTCTCATGGCCAAAATTTCCCTCTTATGCTCTAACAACTTATGCTTTTTACTTAGCCAAATTCTAAACACTTCATCCTTATATAGTGCTCTCTCAAAAGTCTAATTCACCCTTCAACTACTTGTAAATTTCTAAGTTGCCATTAGTTAGAAATGGAAGTATTTAATTGGTTCATTTTTAACTATTTAGTTAGAATAATCAAAGGAACCAACTAGACTCCTATCTTGGCAATCCACAAACTTGTCTCTAATTAGTCTATTTTCTAATATATGGATTGTGTTTTCTTAACGAAAGCTTGTTCCATGCATAACCCTTAAATGGAAATGTTAGGATCGGTGCTTACATGTCATCCCTGAATATACATATACTTGTGTATTCATACAAGTATACATTCCCATTAAATCGCTAATACCCATTAATATAGTACTATGCAATGTAACGTTACAGACATTGTAGATTTAAAGGTGTTTAGATAAGGGCTCAAAGTTAGCCATACTGAGAGATATAAATGCTAAATATTAGCATAGTTAAGTGTTAGCTGGTTATAATACTCAGCAGATCTAAGAGTTAGAGCCTTATCTATAATGGGACATAGACCTGGGAATATACTAGTTACTACATAGTTGTAAGAGTTGCAATAAGGTGCCAGAAAATGCTAGTTGCGCAAGTGTGTTCTTGAATACTTGTCCCTGATCTATTTCTGCCGATGCGAGTCTGTCGGTGGATACTTTTAATATAGATCAGCATATGTCGTACCTATAGGGTATAGATGGTCGTTTCTAACCGACTGTGAGCTTAGAGCTCGTATTGACATATGGGTATCTAGTTAGGACTAGATATAGGACAGACTCACGAGGGCCTCCGATAGACATCCTATATAAGCCATTAATAGAGGTCCTCTCGAGTTGAGTAGTATACGTGGTCCTTTGACCTAAGTGGCATAGTGGGCTTGTAAGTGATCCACCATACTTTAGTTCCACACATGTCACGGACCTTTCATAGTGTGACCGCTAAGTGTCCCTGGATATGGTCCGAAGCTTATAGAGTCTGGTGTGTACAGATATGGGATCCGTCAGCTCGTATAGGGAGTTTGATATCTAGATGCTTCGAGACTATATCTTAGAAAATCTTGTGGCCACAAGTATCAATTCCGGGAAAGCGTTACGTCAGGGTAGAACAATATGCTAAAAGAGTTTACGTATATTGTTCAGTGAGATATAAGTCTGGAGATAAGATATAGATGAGCAAAAGGGGATTTGACGGTTATAATCTATATCCCCGCACATCCAATTTATCATGACGGAAGGACTATACGTATGCGTTGTAACCTCAACTTGCATGGGTTAACACGCTGATTTGTATATCCGTAACGTATGCGTAGGGTATTGCTCATGAACTCATGGAATAATTCCATTTGATGAATCAGGCGTGGGATCTATGGAGGCCCGCAATATGGAGTGTACTCATTGTGCACCGGGGTAGCGTGCCAGATTAAATTGTTTAATCCAGCAATATTCAGCACTACCACGGGAATGCATGCATATTTGTATTATGACATTTAGTTAATAATTTTTATTTACTAATTGTATTATGACACGTGGCGTATTGTGGACCCTCAGTTGAGTTTACCTAAATGTGAGATTTGGTGGAACCCACTAGGGGTAAACTTGGTAACTATTTATGAGGGGAAATAGTCAAAATATCTCTCTTTTTATATTATATAATATATAATATATTATTATTATATTATTATTTATTTTATATTATATATATATAAAGAGAAAAGGATTGAGAGAGAGGAAATTTGGTCATTTGGCCGAGAGAAAGAGAAAACGAACTGGAGAAGAGAAGAAGAAGAAGAAGAAAGAAGGAAAAATGAAAGTAAAAAAAAGGGAAAAATGAAATTGTTTTATTTTTCTCTATGGTTCCATTTGAAGCAATGGTTGTTTGCTTCAAATTCTCCATTTCTTATCTTTTTGGAGAAAATGATATAAACATACACCCGGCCATTTTGGGGATTAAGAGTTAACCCCATGCTAGATATTCGACTGCTGTTCTAGCTTACTAAGCCCACCGAGTTGGTGACTAGAACTGTACACGAGTTGGTCTCCATGTGGACTCTGAGGAATTACGTGTATAATGTTACATGTTATGGTGAGTTCTCTAACCTTTCTAATATATTAACGTTACATGTTATGGTGAGTTCTCTAACGTTACATGTTATGCATGACACAATTGTACATGCATACACCCATACGTATATTAGATCAAACACTTACAACCTCTACCGATTCCTGAGTGGAAATGGGAGAGAATAACGATGGATTTCGTAGTAGAACTTCTGCGTAGCCAAAGAGGAAATGACGCGATATAGGTAATTATTGATAGACTGAAGAAATTTGCCCATTTCCTACCCATCAGAAGCAATTATTCTTTAGATAAATTGGCACAGTTGTACGTGGATGAGATGGTATGACTTCATGGCATTCTAATATCTATAGTGTCAGATAGGGACTCGCGGTTCACATTCCAGTTTTTGCCGAGCTTACAGAAAGCTCTAGGCACTAAATTGAATTCTAGTATAGCCTTTAATCCACAGACGGATGGCCAGTCTGAGCAGATAATTTAGATACTCGAGGATACACTTAGAGCGTGTGTTATAGAGTTTAAGGGGAGCTGGGATACTCATCTATCATTGATGGAGGTTGCTTACAATAATAGCTACCAGACTAGCATCGGGATGGCACCATATAAAGCATTGTATAGAAGGAAGTACAGAACTCTAGTTTGTTTGGATAAGGTCAGTGAAAGGAAGCTTGTTGGCCTAGAAATTGTCCAGATTACTTCAGAAAAGATTAACTTATCAGGCACATATTGAATTATAGCTAATGATAGACAAAAGAGTTACGTAGACAATCCAAGAAGGGACGTAGAGCTCCAGGTTTGTGATAAAGTTGAGTCCCCGATACAGTGGGCCGTATGAGATAGTTGAAAGAGTTTGAGAGGTGGCATATCGTCTACAGTTGTAGGAAGAACTAGCTAGAATCTATGATATGTTTCACGTTTCCATGCTTCGCATATCTTAAGGGAACAGTCCGAAAATTGAACGAGAATTTAACCTATGAAGAGAAGCAATTTTAAACCGAAAAGAGAAAGTGCTTCATAATAAAAGCATTCCCTTGGTGAAAGTGTTATGGATGAATCATGGAGTAGAAAAAGCTAGTGGGAATGTAAAGATCAGATGCGAGTTCAACATCCCTATCTCTTCGATATAGGTATGGTTTAAATTTCGAGGATGAAAATTTCTTTTTAGGAGGGGTGAAATTGTAATATCTAATCCCTATTAATAGTATAATTACCTAGATTTCGGTTTATAGCGATACAAACACTGAAGGGTTACCCGATTTCAACCATATTAGAAATATTTTTTTTATGATGCATGTGAGAGGTATTAGACCTAATTTGATAATTTCACACTCAGTTGGAGTGTTGGACGGTCATGAAATATTTTTGGAGTTTTTTTTTTCTATTGGCTTGGAAAATGAAAATTTAATTTAATACATAAATTTTCCATATAAGTGTTATACATGGAACAAGCCTTCGTTAAGAAACACAATGCATGTCTTAGAAAATGGACCAATTAGAAATAAATTGGTGGATTGCTTAATTGAAAGCCTAGTTAGTTCCTTATAGAATTCTAACTAAATAGTTACAAACGAACCAATTAAATCCTTCCATTTTTAACTAATGGCAATTTGGAAATTTAGAGTTAGTTAAAGGGCAAATTGGACAATTGAGAGAATTTTGATTAAATGAAAAGCATAACATGTTTGAGTAAAAAGGAGAGAATTCGGTCATGGTGAGAGAGGTATTGCTACAGTAAAAACTCAAAGCTTTTCATGATTTTTCATGCTTGAACAAGCCAAAATAAAGCCAACTATAAGTTCCCAAGATCAATTAAAGCTTCCATTAATGAAATTTCAAGGAAAAGAGGTAAAAAAGCACTATTTACTAATGGTGATGAGTGCATTTTACATGATGTCTTCAATTAATGTTTTGGTGTGAATTCTTGATTTAGATTGAGTTAAAATCAAGTGTGGAGCTTAATGGGAGTCATCAAATTGAAGAAATTAGTAAGGTAATAATTAGGGTTTGGTGTGACTTTAATGTAAAAACTTCAATTGAATGTTATTAGAGCATTAGAATGAAAGTAGCATGATTTGGATGTTATTGGAATAAGAAATTAAGAAAAGAAATGTGTTGGGTAGAGAATGTGAATTCGGCCACTTAGGGGATTTTAGGGCTTAAGTTGTGTTTTTTTGTTAAATTATTGTGTATAAATAATTCCTTATGTTAATTCGATGTATATGGTTGATGGAAAATAAAAAATTAAGAAAATGGGACATAATTGTCCATTTTGGTAAAGTGAAGAGCAATTATGTCCAACCAAATTTATAAGGTGTTAAGCAATTTTTATGGCTTCGGATGGTGAATTAAACAAGATTGAACAACTTCGTAAATTAAAAATCAGAAATTGGAATCCATCTGGGCTTTGAAAGTCGATTAGGGCGCTTAATAGTTTAAGTGAAATTTTAGCATTAGTAAAGGTCATAAATGTCATTTTTGGCATGCAGGTGAAGAAAACCGAGAGCGGTAAAAGCAGAATTGTTTTTAGAGAAAAATCGAACATGAAGCGTTCGGTGAGTGAAATCAATTTTGTGTATCGTTTGTTTAATATATTTTAGCATATTTAACTTTTATGTTTTATATGATCTTAAATGCTTAAATATAGTTTACAGTTTCTATCTACTGTTATAATCATGAATTTCCATGTTTAGTTTCAAAAACATTTTCAAAGTTATTAAATTACTTTTCAAAGGCCATTGGTACGCTCAGATTTACAGTTGTGGTGATAGTTTAAGGCTTGGCCGGTTTATCCCATATGCATGGGCAAGTATTGGGAGGTGTGTCACTAACTCCAGAAAGTCGGGTTGTCGAGTCATGTGAGTCGCTTTATGTGTACAGGGTATTGTCTAGCTATATATAGGCGATGTAGGATTCTGGCGCATAGCCAGTGAGATGTCTTTAGATATCACAATGGGTGTTGCTAGTTGAGACGTCTTGTGACCTACTCACGTGCAAGTCTAGTTCTTGTGTGAGTATAGAGCTTTAGAGTTACCATACGGCGCAATTTAGAAAGAAAATGGCCAAGCAAGAATTTTAGCAAGTTTTGAGTTATCGAGCACATATCAATGTTTTATATATTATATATGCATGTTAGCTACTATGATTTATAGATTTTTGTAATTGTTTACAGAAAATATTAATAAAAACCGCTAGATGTGATTTTATCAGCATATGACGTTAGAAAATCAGTTTACAGTTTTGTAATAGTTTTAAAGGCATGTTTTGTGCTTTTTTTAATTTATTATTTATGTAGAATTTTATTTTATCGTTATTGGAAATTTTACATGCATTCACTGAGCTCCTTTAGCTCATTGGTTTGCGTATTATACTTTTTAAACCCCCTTTCAAGAAACAGGCCTCGATATGTCGGTTACTGGTTCTCCTACTACTGATTAGTGGGCCAAATACGAAGAACATTTTGTATATGTAAATGTACTAAGCAATACCTTTTGACTTTCTGCATAGTAGATATAATATTTGTGCATATTGTAAATATGTTTTAAACAAGCAAGAAATTGTTTCAATATTATGATGATAGTTTTCACTTTTCATTAATATATTAATTTTATGTAATTGGAATGAAATTGTTTGGATATGAGTTTAGAATTGATTTTGGGAAGGATTGGAGGTCTTATTTAGAAGTTGAGAAAGATATTTGAAATAGAAGTGTGATTTTTCTTGTAGGTTTTGTGTTTTAGTTTTTAGAAAAACAGATAAAACTCTGTTCGTTTTTAAAAAACAAATTGGTAAATCATCTTCATGAATATTTCAAGATTTTATCAGTAATAGTAAGAACTAACTACGAGTTTGCCTTACGAAATTTTTGAGCGTTGATAGTTAGACTCTGAGAAACTTCCGTTAGGATGCTTGGCAGGGCCACTAGGATCCACAGTAAAGGGTCTCTTGGCGGGTCCTGCCAAAGTGGTATCAGAGCCCGATTTTTTATGTTTTCAGTTATAACAGGTTTCTTGAAAGTGCATGCATTTTCTAATTTTTATTAAATTGAATTTCATGCATTAGATAACAAGTTTTACTATTACAATTCATAGAAAATATGCATCATTGAAGAGGTCCATGTACCAGAAGAGTAGCTGCGGAGGCTATTGCATCTGAAGAGGAACATGTGAATAAGTCGGTAAATGTTCTTAGGCATCAGACCCCTTATGCATCATCTCAGCCTGTCGAGCCAGATGGTGGAAACATAAATGTAGCACAAATAACCTAAATGCTAGATGTAGCGATTCAGCAGCCGAGAGAGGTGGGAGTATCTATTGAGAGAGCTAAGCCGTATGATGGCATAGGAGACCCTGAGAGAGCCCTATCCTAGTTAGAGAATAATGAATAAATTTTTCAAGTTGTAGGATGTATTGAGGAACAGATGAATTTATATTCATCATTTTTATTAAAGGAAAGGGCGAAGGATTGGTGGAAGGCCTTGCAGAGGAGGAATCTCGATGGGGTGTCTTAGGTGCCTTTAGAAGAGAATTTCTGGATAAGTTCCACCCCAAGAGTTATAAAGATCGAAGATAGAAGATTTTGTCAATTTAGAATAGGGTTCCCTCTCTGTGGCAGAGTATGAAAAGAATTTTTTAGAGCATATCGATACTATTCCATTTATAGCTGATAATGAAGAGCAAAAGGCTAATCAGTTTGCAGTGGGCCTCAATCCTCGAATCAGGGCCTACGCAGTATCAGCAGCTCCCACTCAGTACGGAGCTTTGGTGGAAGCAGCAACTCGAGTTGAAAGTGTTAGGGTCGGTGTTTATGTGCCATCCCTGAATGTACATATACTTGTGTATTTATATAAGTGTACGTTTCATTAAATTGCTAATACCATTTATATGGTTTTATGCTATGTAACGTTACAAACATTGTACGATCTGAAAGAGTTCAAATCAGATCTAAAGGAGTTTAGATAAGGGCTCATAGTTAGCCACACTGAGAGATATAAATGCTAAGTGTTAGCACAGCTAATAGTTAGCTAGGATATAGAATATCCAAATGTTGGAGCCTTTTTTGTAATAGGATATAGAGCTGGGAATATACTAGTAACTGCTTAGTTGTAAGAGTTGCAATCAGGTGTCAGGAAATGTCAGTTGCGCAAGTATGTTCTCAAATAATTGTCCCTCATCTATTTTTAAAAAGTCGGGTTGTCGAGTCATGTGAGTCGATTTATGTGTACGAGGTATTGTCTCGCTATATATAGGCGATGTAGGATTCTGCCGCATAATCGTGAGATGTCTTTAGATGTCACAGTGGGTGTCGCTAGTTGAGATGCCTTATGACCTACTTATGTGTGTGGTGTAAGTCTAGTCGCTGCGTGAGCATAGTACTTTAGAGTACCATGTGGCACAGTTTGGAAAGAAAATGGCTAAGCGAGAGTTTTAGCAGTTTTTGAGTTACCAAGCACATATCACTGTTTTATATATTATATATGCATGTTAGTTACTACGATTTACAGATTCTTGCAATTGTTTACAAAAAATATTAATCAAAATAGCTCGACAGGATTCTATCAGCATATGACGTTAGAAATCATTTTATAGTTTTATAATAGCTTTAGAAGCCTGTTTTATGCATTTTTTTTAATTTATTATTTATGTAGAATTTTATTTTATTGTTACTGAAAATTTTAAATGCACTTACTAAGCTCCTTTAACTCATTTGTTTTGTGTTTTATACTTTCTAAACCTCCTTTCCAAAAGCCGGCCTCAGTATGCAAGTTGTTGGTTCTCCTATTATTTATTAGTGGGCCAAATCAAAAAAAAAATTTGAAAATGTAAATGTGTTAAGTAACACCTATTGGTTTTCTGCATAGTAGATATAATATTTGTGCATATTGTAAATATGTTTTGAACAAGTAAGAAATAGTTTTCACTTTTCATTAATATATTAATTTTATATGATTGGAATAAAACTGTTTAGATATGAGTTTGGAATTGATTTTGGGAAGGACTGGGGGTCCTATTTAGAAGTTGAGAAAGATAGTTGAAATAAAAGTGTGATTTTCCTTACAGGTTTTGTATTTGGATTTTCAGAAAAATATAGGAAACTCTATCCATTTTTTAAAACAAAATGGTAAATTAGCTTCATGAATATTTCAAGATTTTATCAGTAATAGCAAGAACCAAGTAAAGGTTTGCCTCGCGGAATTTTCCTGCGTTGATAGTTAGACTTTGAGGAACTTTTGTTAAGGTGTTTGGCAGGGCCACCAGGATCCACAGTAAAGGGTCTCGTGACGGGTACTGTCAAAAATAATTTGGAACATAGTCCAAAGCTATAGAAATGTAACTAAAAGCTCAGGTATCTCATACTATGGAAGGTTTACTGTTAATCACTAAATATTTCATAAAACTTAAGAATATAGCTAATAGTTTTGTTATTGTTGCATGACCAATTAATGATGATGATCTCATTATGCATTTCATAATTAGAGTTGATAAGAATTTCAATCCAGTTATTGTTCACATTCATGCAAAATTAGGATCTATTGATCAAATAAAGTGTTATCAATAATGTTGATTCATAAGTGTAGACTTGAACAAAGGAACTCTAATGTGAAAATTAAAGCTAATTTGGATCATTCTAAACAAAATCAGAAGAGAATGAATAATAATCAAAATTAGAACTTTTGAAATAACAATATGTCTAGATTTGTTAGCTTTAATGCTATAAGAGGTTTCTATAGAGGAGGAAAAGATTTTATACAAGGAAATGGCAGAGGTTTCCATTTTGTAAATAGATATTTTCAAATTAGAGCTACCGGTAATGCACTTAGTAATCAAATATTAGGAAGAGCATATAACAAAGTGACTTGTCAAATCTGTTTCAAGATAGGTCATTCAGCTTCTAAGTGTAACAACAGATTCAATAGAAACTTTATGCCAAATCAGTAGAGCTATTCAAACCAAAATCAGAATGTTGGTAATGGATATAGTTCAAGCACAATGAACATTGCATCTCATACGTTCAATCAAAATTTCTATAAAGAAGAATCTTTTTCATATGGAAAATAATATATTATTCAGCTTTTGAGTATGTAGTTAATCAAGGATAGTACTTGGACAATAAATCCACACATCACCCTACCAATGAACCTGATACACTTGCTGATAAAAAAGGCTACAGAAGTATTGACTCTTTGATAATTAGAAATGGACTTAGCTTAAAAAGGCTACACAAAACTTTTCTTTTGTTCACTTCTTAATTTTTTCTTGAGAATTTCCTTTATTAAAAAGAAAGGTAAAACAAAAGAGAGAAAAAAATTATTAGGATGTATGCATTGACTTAGAAACAATGAGGAAGATTTTTTAGAGAAGTAGAACTAGAATCACCACTACAATTTGTAAGGAAAGAGAATTCACCATCTACTTAATCTTGTAATTCTAACACAATGAGCCAACACCAGGATAACTTTGTTAGGACTCTAAAAGATTACTTGCATTCTACTCGCACAACTATACCATTATACATTATATTTCAACCTAACACACCATATTTGGATTTTAAACCTAGAATGATACAACTTCTATGCATTTTCATGTGTTCATCATAGCCCCCAACCAGCTTATTGCTAGTCTATAACAATTCAAGCGTAAATAGAATATGGAAAACTACATAAGCATTTTAAATAAAAATTTGGTACAAGATCACTATTGCTATTATGGTTTTTTCAATTATAATTTCCAAAATTTTTGTGTGTGTGAACTAAGCCGTAACCATCTTATCACAAACCACAACAGATATAGCCTTGAGAATTTCTCCAAGTAAAAGCCTCAACACCATATCCTCACAAATGTATAACTGTTTAAAAGGTTAGGATTTCTCTCATAGAGTTGGAAAATAGTTAAGCACTCAAGAAAAAGTCAATTTTAAGGATAAACATACAAACTAACATTGATCCAGAGATAGAAAAATTAATCATTTTAGAAATCAATCATTCTTGACATGCATTAGCTTTAGGGCTTCAATTGTCTTGTGAGAATAATACAAATATAACTTGGTGAGAAAACTGTCTTAAAAAATATTTGTCTTCTAAAATTTGAATGAAGACTTTATTAAATTGAATTTATTCTTCTATTTTTTTTTTCTTTCTATTTGTATTTGGGTATTTTGCTTTCTTTTTTTTTATTTTGATTTTTTTTTTAAGAATACAATGAAGCATTACAAAAGTTTCTCACCAAAATATATTATATACAAATGCAACCAACTTATTCCTTAATTCAAATAATATCAATCTAAACAAAAATTAACCAATTCAAATAATTGATGAAGGTTCATAAGCTATTTTCTCAACCTTTCCACTTACTTACAAATGATATGAGAGATTAGGAAAATATATACTTAAACATAGGAAATCTCTTAGCTTTATAAATTAAATTATCCATCTTACCACAAGGCTTAACATTGTGCTCAAAAATATTTTAGAAGTCATTCTTTAGTAACCTAAATAGAAACAGTGACTCAACCTAAACAATTTTGAAATCATACATAAGTAGAAAAGAAAATTCCTTTATACAAGAATTACCAAGACTACAAGCAAAACAACAATGTATGAAATATAAAACAAAATAACAAGTTAGTTAAAATGCGATTCAAAAGTTAGAAATAAAACTCCTTACTCTACCATTCTAATTTGACCATAATACGTCTCAAAAGTTCAAGAATGAACTCTTTACTCTGCCATTTTAATCAAATGTCGGACCCCATTGTCTTTCTTTTTAATTTTTATTTTTGAATGCAAAATACAACTTATGTCTACTATCCTCCCCAAAACCAACTGAAACATTATCCTCAATGTTTGAATAGAAAGAGATAAAATATAGGAGACATTATCTGAGATGTCAGTTATTCAAAAGTAACAAACTTGAAAGACACTTATGCAAATATAAACTAAAATGATGATGCTAATAAATAAATAAAATAAAATAAAAATTTACAAACGAAGTGTAAGATCCAATTTTCGCTTGTTATGGCCCACTGACCAATTAATCCGAGTTATTGCTGGGTCAGGTTCATAGGTAATTGCCTGTAATTTCTCAATCAATTCATCCGCATTGGTGGAAGAAACGAAGATCTGTCACTCCAAATATGAAATAAAATTCTGTTACACGACTTGATTAAGAAAACAAAGTAAGCAATCAAAATAGTTATTAACATTCAACAAACCTATGGGTTTTCGGTGGATATTCAGCTGGGTCTAAGAAGCAATTTGAAAATTTTCTTTCAAGATACCAAAACCACCTGGTAAAGCAATAAAAACATCTTCATAGTAAAGTATTCTAGCTATACGTTTATGCATAGATGAGACTCGTAATTCTTCCCCTATTGTTTTCCCAGTCAGGTTTTCCACAACTAAAGCTGTAAGAATAATACCTAAAACTTGACTTCTTCTTAAATGTGCAGCTATTGACAAACACCCTATTAACCCAAGGCTACCCCCTTCATAAATCAAATAGATTTTTCTTGCAGCTAATACTTTTTCTAGATTGTTTGCTACCTCTACAAACACTTTATTTTCCCCATGACTATATCCACAAAATACACATATATTTCAAAATTGTTGAACTGAGGTTTCCTTTACATCTATACTTACCTTTATCTCAATATATGAAAATGAAAAAAATGAGGTGCTGTATTTATAGAGTACCAAATGATAACAACGATTTTGGTAACCTGACAGTTTGTCAGAAGAGAGTTAAAAATAAAACACAAAAATATAAACATAGTGACCCACATGCATTATTTAATCAAACGATTTGAATTTAAGACATCTATATAAGTAGCCCAATTATTCATAAAATAAAATAAAAAGTTTGAATTTAAAACACATGTATTTACAGTTAGTTGTGATTATGGCTCATATCTCCTTCTGGTTTTACGTCTAGTAACGACTTAAATGCCCTCCATGGGTCGGGGATAGGCTTCCAATTTAATTTTCTTATAAATTGACAAACAGGGTCTTTTAGAGTCAAATTCTCGAGACTATACCGTTGATGTTCATTTTTGAATTTATTTCATAAATCGAGAAGTTCACATTGACGAGCCTACAGAGATGCGTCTCAACAGTCAATACGATATCATCCAAAGACTCCTTACTCAGTCCATCCTTAATGAACTGAATTTGTCTTCTCGATTTCTAGATGTAAATCCTAAAGAATGACAACTCTGGTTACAATTCCATTGAGCACATTCATTGCAAACTTGTAACCTCCTTGCTCATCGCCTTTTGGTATAAGAGCTTCTTCCAAGACCAGGCATAAAAGAAACAAAATCATTTGCAGACTCAACAGATAATTGAACCTTAGCTTCGATTAACCAACGAATATCCATAGCATATTACTCAACATCAATAGCCTTAGTCTTTCACACGTGCTTTGTAAATCTTAAGTAGAGCATTTTGAGGCAATGAAGGAAAGCGTTTTTTAAGGTTGGCAAGAATGCGATCCATTTTGAAAGAAAGAAAAGAGATGAATGCATGATTTGATGGATAGTTTTTAGAGAACTGAGAAACCGGCTTTAATAGTCACAGAGTATCGTATCCGCCACTTGACTGGGAAATAAAATCACACTGAAGAAAAAAAAGGAAAAGAAGAAAATAAAGTAAAATAAAATATGAAAGAAAATAAAAGCAAAAAAAAAGTCAAAAGATAAAATATAGATAAAATATAAAATATGGTACAGATAGATTGAACTTAATCGTATCATAGCTAGAATCCATAAGAGGGATCTTGTCTAGGTATATAGAGTGGTCTACCTTTTCCATATAGCTTTTCAGTCACTGTCCATTCAATTTAAAAGTTCCTCTATAAGTGAGGTCCTTGATTTCGACAGCACTATTAGTAAAAACTCGCCTTACTATAAATGGACCAGTCCATCGAGATCTCAACTTTCCAGGGTATAAATACAATCGAGAATCATAAAGATAGACTCGTTGATTTGGCTCGAAGTGTTTCTTTGAGATCTGTTTGTCATGAGCTGCTTTTATTTTAGCTTTTTAAATTATGGAGTTGTCATATGCATCATGACCTACAGCACTCAAATCAAAGTTAAGGGCTTTGACAGCCCAATAAACTTTATGCTCTAGCTCAACAAGTAAATAGCAAGCTTTCCCATAAACAAGCTAGTATGGAGACAATCCTAAGATGATTTTGTATGCAGTACAATATGCCCATAATGCATGAGAAAGGTGTAGAGACCAATCTTTGCGATTCAGGTTAACCGTCTTTTCCAAAATCTGTTTAACCTTTCTATTTACTAGCTCGGCTTCTCCATTTATTTGTGGATGGTATGCAGTGGAAACTTTGTGAAGAACACTATACCTGCGCATCAAAGCTTCAAAAGAATGATTATAAAAATGTGGTCCTTGGTCACTAATGATGACACGTACTGTACCGTACCTAGATAACACATTTTCTTTTAATAATTTTACCATAATTGTATTATCATTAGTACGACAAGCTACAGCCTCCACCCATTTTGATACATTGTTACTAGCTAGAAGGAAGTAAAGGTAGCCAAAAAATATGGGAAAAGGACCCATAAAATCGATACCCCAATAATCAAATATCTCAATAACAAGAATAGGGTTAAGAGGCTTCATATATCTTCGAGATAAAGTACCTAACTTTTGACTTCTTTCATAGGAACGATAAACATTATTAGTGTATTTTAACAAAGTGGGCCAATAAATACTACACTATAAAATTTTTACAGCTGTCTTCTTCATAGAAAAATGACTGCCACAAGCTTTACTATGGCAAAAATTTAAGACATTAGAAACTTCACTTTCAGGAATACAACGTCTCATAATTTGGTCAGTGCAGTATTTGAAAAGATATGGATCATCCCAATAAAAAGTAGGTACCTCAACCAAGAACTTACACTTATCTTGTACACTCTAGTTAGATGGAAGTTCACCACAAACCAAATAATTTACGATATGTGCGTAGCAAGGTATTTGGCTTATAGTGAAAAGATGTTCATCAGGGAAATCATCTCAAATGGGTGGCAAATCAGTGGAGTCAGTGAACTCAAGACAGGATAAATGATCAGCAACAACATTTTCAACGCCCTTCTTATCTTTGATGACTAGATCGAATTCTTGCAATAAAAGAATCCACCTAATTAAACAGGCTTTAGCATCTTTCTTAGAAATAAGGTACTTAAGAGCCGCGTGGTCAGTAAAAACAATAATAGGTGAACCAATCAAATAAGAACAAAATTTGTCTAAGGCAAAAACAGCAGCTAGTAGTTCTTTTTCAGTAGTAGTGTAATTCATCTGAGCATCATTCAAAGTCCTACTAGCATAATAAACAACAAAAGGTTTTCCCTCCATTTGTTCCCCAAGAACTGCTCTTACAGCATAATTACTTGCATCACACATAATTTCAAATTGAAGGTTCCAATCTGGTGATTGTATGATAGGAGCGGTGGTGAGTTTGGCAATAAGTGCTCGGAATGCCTCCTCACACTCTTATGTCCATGTAAATTCTGCATCTTTTAGCAAACGGTTACACAATGGTCTAGATATATCAGAAAAATATTGTATAAACCTCCTGTAAAAGCCAGCGTGTCCAAGAAAAGATCGGGCATCTTTTATCATTTTGGGTGTGGGTAATTTAGAGATTAATTCAATTTTGGCCTTGTCAACCTCTATCCCTCTTTCAAATACAATGTGCTCCAAAACAATTCCTTAAAATACCATGAAATGACATTTCTCCCAATTTAGCACAAGTCTTTTTTCTTTAAACCTACTCAAAATAGTTTTCAAGTTAAGCTAACATAAATAAAAATAATTATAAAAAATAGTCAAATCACCCATAAAACTTCCATGCATTTTTCAACCATATTAGAGAAAATACTTAGCATACAATGTTGAAAAGTAGCTGGTGCATTATATAATCCAAATGGCATTCTACGAAAAGCATAAGTACCGAAAGGGCATGTAAAAATGGTTTTTTCTTGATCTTCTATAGCTATCTCAATCTAGTAATATCCTGAATACCCATCAAGAAAGCAATAAAAAGGATGTCTAGCTACACGTTCTAAAATTTGGTCGATAAAAGGCAATGAAAAATAGTATTTCCTCGTGGCTGTGTTTAATTTTCTATAATCAATACACATTCGCTAACCACTTACTACCCTAGTTGGAACAGGCATCTCATTCTCATTTTCCACAACAGTGACCCCAGATTTCTTAGGAACTACTTGAGTTGGACTTGCCTATTGACTATAAAAAATTGGGTAGATTATACCCGCATCTAATAGTTTCAAGACCTTTTTCTTTACTACTTTTTTCATTGTTGGGTTAAATCTTCTTTGTGGGTCCGTATGAGGTTGGGTATCTTCTTTTAAATGAATTCTATGGGAGCATATCAATGGAGAAATATCTTTAATATCAGCTATGGTCTAACCTAGTGCTGACTTATGTTCTTTTAACAATTTTATCAATTTTTCCTCTTGTTCAGCACTAAGTTCAGAAGAAATGATGATAGGAAATGTATCACCTGGTCCCAAGAATGTGTGTTTCAAACCTTTGGGCAGTGAAGAAAGCTCAACTTGTGGTGTCTCGAGGTTTGATGGTTTTGGTCTCTCCCTCTCTCGTGGCAATGCTTCAAAGCTTGGTTGCCAAAATTGAGTCCCTTTATCCTGTGAGTCAAAACTACTAAACACATCAGTTATTTCATTAGGATAATACAATACTTCAAAATCTAAATCAAAAAGGTTTTCTAAAGGATTAGGGCCATGATTTTTATAAGCTTCCTCCACTACAAGTGTGTCTATCATATATAAATGATAGCATTCATCGTCTTCTCGTAATTGCTTTCTAATATGGAAAATGTTCACCTCAAGAGTCATATTCCCAAAAGATGATTTCATTAGACAATTTCTATAATTAATAAGAGTATTAGCAGTGGTAAGAAAAGGTCTCCCCCAAAATAAAGAGGATTTTAGACTCCATGTTAACCACAGAATGAGTATCTAAAACAAGAAAATCAACAGGGTAGTAAAATTTATTAATTTGTAACAAAACATCTTTTATTATTGCCCGTGGTTTCTTGATTGATAGGTCAGCTAATTATAGGACTACAGATGTAGGTTTAATCTCACTAAGTCCCAATTGCAAGTAAATAGAATAAGGCATTAAATTTATACTTGCTCCTAAGTCTAACAAAGCTTGACCAAACTCATGTGTCCCAATTTAGCAGGAGATTGTGGGACATCCTGGGTCTTTATACTTGGGTGGCATCTTTTGTTCAATTACTGCACTTACCTGTTCTACCAAAAATACAGTTTTCTTTACATGGTGTTTTCTTTTGATAGTGCATAGATCCTTGATGACTTTGGCATAAGTTGGAACCTGCTTAATCAAATGCAATAAGGGAAGATTAATCTTAACTTGTTTCAAATGTTCTAAAATCTCACCTTGAATTTCTGAATTTTTTCCAACTGGTCGAAGAGCTTGAGGAAAAGGCACTGGGATTGAATTTTTTCCGGCTCTTTTTCCACTATGGCCTCTTTTTCTAAAGGGGCATCTTTACTACTCGTAGATGTGTTAATTTCAGAAGTAGGCTCGCTCACAATCTTACCACTTCTAGTAGTAATCGCATTGACTTTTTTGAGATTTTGTGCATTAGAAGTAGAAGCTTGTGCCATGATTATCCTTTAGGATTGGATTGAGGTTGAGATGGAAACTTACCTCGCTCTTATATAGTTAAGGCACTGGTTAGCTTAGTGATTTGACTCTTGATTTCTTTATTTTCGTCTACCACCTGTGCAAGAATTGTTTCAAATTTTTTATTAGTCTTACTTTGTGCCTCAATAAATGCTTATAATGTATCCTCTAAAGGACTCCTGACTGGTCGCGCATTATATTGAGGTGTACCATAACACTTGGGTGTTTGTTGTTCTTGCTTCCAATGTTTGTTGGCTTATTGGTTAGATTTCTAACTAAAGTTTGGGTGGTTTATCTAGCTAGGATTATAGGTTTCAAAGTAGGGTGAATAAGGCTTCTTGTACATCCTTAGGGCATTACATTGTTCCTTATATATCCCTTTAATCTCACTATAAATTACACAATCCTGAGCTAAGTGTTCCACTCCTCCACAGACATAACAAACATCATGTGACTCAACCCTAGCAACCGTATGGATGACCCTTCTATCTTTGGTTTTCAAGGACTCTAATTCACTAGTTAAGACCTTTAACTGGGATTTAAGGCTATCCTATTCCCTAAGATGAAAAAACCCACTAGGTCGTGACCTATTTGTGCTTTCAGTAGCACTTGGTCCAGTTTATGTATGGGTTTTTTCAGCAAAGTCATTAAGGAATTCCATGGCTTTCTCAGGATCTTTGTGAAAAAATTCCCTATTACACATCATTTCAACAAATTGGCGCTCTCTAATTATGAGTCCCTCGTAAAAATAGCTAACCAAATGCCAATTTTTATACCCATGGTTATGGCATAGATTTAGCAACTCTTTAAACTTTTTCCAAGCTTGATACAAAGTTTCACTGTCTTTTTGGAAGAATGAAGAAATTTGTCTTTTCAAACCATTAGTTTTGTGTTGTGGGAAGTATTTATTGAAAAATGCTTGGGTCATTTCTTCTCAAGTTCCTATAGGCCTCGGCCTCAAAGAGTATAGAAAACTCTTTGCTTTGTCTTTTAAAAACAAATGGAAAAATTTAAGCCTAACAGTGTCTATGGCTTCAGGTTGGCTATGGAAGGTGGCAATTACCTCTTCAAATTCCCTAACATTTACATAAGGATTTTCATTATCTAAACCATAAAAAGTGGGCAGAAGTTGTATCATTCCAGGTTTAAAATACAAATGTGGTGTGTTAGGTGGAAATATAATGTATAATGGTGTGGCTGTGCAAGTAGGATGCAAGTAAGCTTTTAGAGTTTTAACGGGGTTATCCTTATGTTGGCTCATTGTGTTGGAATTACAAGATGAACTAGATGGTGAATTATCTTCCCTTACAAATTGTGGTGGTGGTTCTAGTTCTACTTCTCTCATAAATCTTTATTGTTTGTCTCTAAGTCGATGCACACATCCTAAAAACTTTTTTTTTGTTTTTACTCTTTTTTTTTTAATGAAGGAAATGCTCAAGAAAAATTAAGAAGTGAAATAAAATACAACAAGAGATAGAAATGAGTTAGGTGGTAAGATTAACCATGAAATATAAATATAAAATACAGTAAATGAACAACAGATAATAAGCTGTAAAGTACGATAAAAAAAATACAATAAATAAATAAAAAGTACAATAAGTAAATAAAAGAAAAAAAGGTGGAATAAATAAAGAAAATTAAATGCAAAGTACAATAAAAAAATAAAATAAAAAAATTAAAATAAAATAAAGTACATTAAATAAAAAAAAGTACAATAAGTAAATAAATAAACAATTAGGGGAATAATGATAAACGTAACCGACTTTAGTGTGCCTCCCCGACAACAGCGCCAAATTTTGTTTACGCTCAAAATGTAAAATGTAATGCGTCTATCACAGTATAGATTGAGGTGCCGATCCCACAAGGAAGCTTTTGGCAAAATAGGTTGGTGAAGTAAAATATTAAAGCAGTAGCAAATAAGAAAATTAATTAATTGATTTAAGTAGATAAGATAGTATTGTCTATGAATTGAGGAAAATGTCTTAAATTGATGTAAGCAAAGCTTCGAGAATCACAATTATACTTTATAAATCTACTCTACACTTTGATTCAATATGTATAACTTAATTGAAAGTTTTACATCCCAAACAATCAATCGGAAGATACGTAAAATATAGCACATTTGATAACACATGTATTTGATATAACTAAACTCTTTGCAAATATTAACACAAACCATGTTCATTTATACAAGTTATCTAAGATCGACAATATATCATTTTGACAATATTACAGTAAAAGATCAACTTGAATATCAAACAATTATTGTCTTTACATGTTATCCAAGATCGACAATATATCTTTATAAAGTTTTATACTTAGTGTATATACAGCCTCTCCCAAATCTGTTATGGAGAAGATCTTACTCAGATAACTCTTACTAATTATTGACTTGCAGCATACCAACTTCATTTTCGACATTGAGTATGTATTCCATGCAGAAAACTAGAAAGATAATTATACTTTCACTGCCTTTCCTGAACACAAACACTTTCTCTTTGTTGCTAATGAAACTAGACTTTCTAATTTCATCATCAAAATAAAGATTCCAGCTTCTGGAAAACTACTTAAGTCTATAAATGGACTTCCTTAATTTTCTTACTAGATTAAAAGTCCGACTGGATGCAAAACCTTCAGGTTGTTCCATGCTTTCAAGATATACATTATGGAATACTGTCTTTACATCCATCGTCCAGACTTCAAAATTATTAATGATAAGACCCGCCCTGAGACCCTCTACTGTAGATTCCAGCGGCTCTGTTGGGCACCCGAACGAAATTTTTTTAGAATTTAACTGTGTAAGTGGAGAAATTCCGCGAGGCAAACCCCTTTTTAGTTATTGCTATTACTGAGAAAATCCTAGAATATATGTGAAAACAACTTATTAAATTTTACAAAAAAAATGGGCAAAGTTTCTTCTGTTTTTCTAAAAATTCAATACAAAACCTGCAAAGAATTACACTTCTATTTTAATACAGCTTCTTAATATCTCCAAGTAGGACCTCCGGTCATTTTAAAAAAAATCCATCTCAACTCAACAATTCTATTTTTGATCAAAAATTGGCATACTAGTAAAACGTGAAATGATCATCACAATATCTAAATCTTTTCTTATTTGTTCAAACCACATGTACAATATACAAGCCTATACTACTATACAGAAAGCAATAAGAGTGCTACTTAGCACATTTACATTTACAAAAAATTCTTTAGATTTGGCCCATTAATCGGCAGAAGGGGAATCAACAACTTGCGTATCGAGACTTTCACCTGGAAAAGGGGTTTAGAAAACATAAAATACAAAACGAGTAAGCCAAAAGAGTTCAGTGAGTGCATTTAAGATTTCAAATAAAATAACATTCTGCATATATATTAAATTCTAAGGATATGCATAAATCATGTTCTAAAACTTGTATAAAGAAGTAAAATGGTTTCTAACATCACAAGCCGATGAAATCTTGCCAAACGGGTTTTATTTACATCTTCAGAAAATAATATCCAAAATTTGTAAAACATAATAACTAGCATATACATATAAATGCATAATATGCAATCGATAAATCAAAAATTATTAAAGCCCTCACTAGGCCATTTTCTTTCAAAACTGTACCAATGGTAACCCTAAAGCTCTATACTCAATCAGCGACTTAACTAACACCGCACACGTGAGTAGGTCACGGGGCGTCTCAGCTAGCAACACCCACTGTGACATCTCAAGACATCTCACTGGCTATGCAATGGAATCCTACATCGCATATATATAGAGTGACAATACTTCGTACATAGAGCAACTCACATGACTCGACAACCCGACATCCCAGAGTTAGTGACACACCCCCCAAAACCTGCCCATGTGTATAGGATATACCGACCGGGTCTTAAACCACTACCACCACTATAATCTGAGGGTACCAATGGCCTTTTGAAATTAATGTAGTAGTTTTAAAGTTGTTTCTTAAATTGAACATGTAACAGCATATCTATAGATATATATCAAAATCATAAATCATTTTTATACATTAAAAGCACATAAAACATACAATTTCATTATACAGAAACATAATAAACAAAAGATAAACAAAATGACATATTTTCACTCACAACCGCTCCGAGCTCAATTTTGCTCCGGATTTCTGCTCCAGTTACCGGTCTCGATTTTCTTCACCTACACGCCATAAATGACATTTAGAACCAATTCAATTGCTAGAATCTCATTTAACTACTAAACGCCCTATTTGGCATGCAAAGCCCAGATGGATACTACTCTTTGATTTTCATTTATGAAGCCATTCAATGTTATCTAATTCACCATCCGACGCCTAAAAAATTGCTTAACACCCTATAACTTCGGTTTGACATAATTTCCCTTCACCTTACCATAATGGATAATTATGTCCCATTTTTTTCATTTTTGATTTTCCATCAACCATATACATTCAATGTACAGGAGATACCATTTATACACAACTATTCAACTAAAACACGACTAACCCTAACTTTCCTAAAGTGGCTGAATTTACATCCACCACCCAACATAATTCTTTTCAACAATTTCTGATTCCAATAGCATCAAAAGCAAGCCAATTTCATTCTAATGCCCTAATTACAACTAACTGAAGTCTCTTCATCAAAGTCAGCCAAAACCCTAATTATTACTTTGTCAATTTGTTCAATTTGATAACTCTTTCAAGCTCCACACTAGAATTCAACTCAATGTAAACCAAAAATATAGACAAGAACATCAATTGAAGCAATCTTGAAAGTTCACATATCATCATCACAAAACAATACTTTTCTTACCTCTTTTTCTTGGATTTTCACCAATAGAGGCTTCAATTGATCTTAGAAACTTGTATTTGACCACATTTTAGCTTGATTAAGTATGAAAAATCATGAATTTTGTTTTTGAAATTTCACTATAGTAGCACCCATCTTCACTTGGACGAATTTGCTTCTCTTTTACTCTAAGATATTTTTGCTTTCCTCTCTCCAAAATTGTACACAATTTCACATCTATATAGTGCTCCCTCAATTATCCAATTTGCCTTTTAACGTACTCTAAATTTCTAATTTTTCATAAGTTGAAAACTAAGTATGTAATTGGTTCCTTTGTAACTATCTAGTTAGAATAGTCAAAGAAACTAATTAGAATTTCCAACTTGGCAATCCATGAAATTCCCTCTAATTAGTCCATTCTCTAACATATGGATTGTGTTTCTCAACAAAGGCTTGTTCCATATATAACCTTTAAATGAAAATTTATATAGTAAATTAAAATTTCCTTTTTCAAACCAATAAAGAAAAATTTTAAAAATATTCTAGGGCCATTCGACGCTCCGACCGAGTATGAAATTACCAAATTAGGTCTAATATCTCTCACGCGCACAATACAAAAATATTATAATAGGGTTATAATTGGGTTACCCTATGGTGTCTTTATTTCTCTATACCAAAGCTAGGCGCCGATACTACTAATAGGGATTAGAAATTACAATTTCACCCCTTCTTAAAAAAAATTTTGTCCTCGAAATTTTAATCGTACCTGTCTCGAAGAGGTGGGGATGTTGTACTCGCATTTAATCTTTACTTCCACGTGGCTTTTTCTACTCTATGGTTCATCCATAACACTTTCACCAAGGGAATACTTTTATTACGAAGCACTTGCTCCCGCCAATCTAGAATTTGCACAGGTTTCTCTTTGTAGGTCAAATTCTCGTTTAATTCTACTGACTATTCCCTTAGGATGTACGAAGGATCTGCTACATACTTGCGAAGGATAGAAACATGAAACACATCATGGATTCTAGCCAGATCGTCTAGTAACCGTAGCCAGTATGCCACCTCTCCAACTCTTCCAACTATCTTGTACGACCTAATGTATCAAGGACTCAACTTCCCTCGCTTACCAAATCTTAGTACTCCCTTCTATGGCAATATCTTTAGAAAGACCTTATCACTAATCTGAAACTCCAAGTTTCTTCTCCTATTATCTGCTTAACTCTTTTGTCTATCGTTAGCTATTTTCAATCTTTGCCTGATAACTTGAATCTTTTCTAAAGTAATTTGGACAATTTCTGGGCTGACCAGTTTTCTTTCACCTACCTCATCCCAATAAACTGAAGTTCTGCACTTCTTTCCATACAATGCTTCATATGGTGCCATCCCGATGCTAGTCTGGTAGCTATTATTTTATGGGAACTCCATCAATGGCAGATGAGTATCCCAACTTCCCCTAAACTCCATAATACACACTCTAAGCATATCCTCAAGTACCTAAATTATCCGCTCAGACTGGCCATCCGTTTGTGGATGAAAGGTCGTAATGAAATTCAATTTTGTGCCTAGAGCTTTTTGTAAGCTGGGCCAAAATCGGGAAGTGAACTGTGGGTCTAACACAATGGATACTGGAACGCCATGGAGTCGTACCACTTCATCTACGTACAACTGAGCCAATGTATTTAAAGAATAATTGCTTCTAATGGGTAGGAAGTGGGCAGATTTTGTCAGTCTATCAACAATTACGCATATTGCGTCGTTGCCTCTTTGGCTACGTGGAAGTCCTACTATGAAATCCATCCTTATTCTCTTCTATTTCCACTCAGGAATCGGAAGAGGTTGTAAGAGCCCTACAGGTTTCTGATACTTAGCCTTTACTTGCTGGCAAGTTAGGCATCTTGAGACAAATTTGGCTATATCTTTCTTCATGCCCTTCCACCAGTAATGTTCTTTTAGGGTATGGTACATCTTTATGCTCCCTGGATGCATAACATATACAGAAGAATGAGCTTATTCCATAATCTTTATTCTTAACTCATTTACATCTAGAGCACATAATCTCTAACCCAATGTTACTATACCATCATCGGTCACTGAAAGATTTTTCCGCTGCCTCGACTCGATTTCACCCTTCAATTTAACTACTTGTGGATCTTGAGTCGTAGTTCTCTGATCTGATCAACCAGTATCGAACGGACCTGAAATATGGCTAATAGTGTTCCCGAATCTGATAATTCTAATTTTACACCCAAAGACCTCAATTATATTAGCATTGATAGATATACGACCTTCAAGTGAGCTATTGAACCGATAGGCTTTCTACTGAGGGCATCTATTACCAAATTAGCTTTTCTCGGATGGTACTTTAAGGTGCACTCATAATCTTTAATAAGCGTCAGCCACCGTTTCTGCCTCATAATCAATTCTTTCTAGGTGAATAAGTACTATAGGCTCTTATAGTCCGTGAAGATCCTTACAAAAAACCTCATACAAATAATGCCTCCAAATTCTTAGAGCAAAAACTGCTGGAGCTAGTTCTAGGTTATATGTAGGATAATTCTGTTCATGCTTCTTTAATCGTCTAGAAGCATAGGGTATTAGTTTCTCCTTCGGCATCAGTATACAACCTATACCCTACCTCGAAGCATCATAATATATGGTAAATCCGTCCTTCCCTGACAGCAGTGTAAGCACTAGGGCTGCAAGTCAACCTTCGTTTTATCTCTTCGAAACTCTGCTAGCACGCTTCCGACCATACAAACTTCTCTTCTTTCCAGGTTAGTTTAGTCAGAGAAGCGGCTATCTTTGAAAATCTCTTTACAAACTTCCTATAATATCCAGCCAAACCCAAGAAACTACGGACCTCCATCACAATCGTGGGCTGTATCTAATTTACTATGGCTTCAATCTTCTAAGGATCTACTATTACCCCTTCTACGGTGATCTACTATGGCTTCAATTCTATCTAGCCAGAATTGACATTTATTGAGTTTGTCGTACAACCGATGCTCCCTTAAGGTTTGTAAAACAATCCTTAGATGTTCTGCGTGCTCTTCCTTACTGCTTGAATAAACCAGTAAATCATCAATAAATACTATCATAAATTGATATAAATAAGATCAAAAAACTCTGTTCATAAGATCTATAAAAGCAGCTGGGGCATTAGTCTGCCCAAAAGGCATAATCAGGAATTTATAATGCCCGTATCGGGTCTTAAAGGCAGTATTGGAAACATATTCCTTTCGAATTTCTAGTTGATGATAGCTTGACCTCAGATTTATCTTGGAAAATACTCTGGCCCCCTGTAGCTGATCAAATAAATCATCAATTCTTGGAAGTGGATATTGATTATGCACTGTTACTTTATTCAGTTCCTTATAATCAATGTATAATCTCATATTTCTATCTTTCTTCTTTACAAACAAAACCGGTGCCCCCCAATGAGAAGTACTCAGTCTGATGAAACCCTTATTCACAAACTCTTCTATTTGCACATTTAGTTCTTTTAATTATGAAGGAGCCATTTTGTAGGGTGCTTTAGAAATTTGTTACGTTTTAAGAGATAGCTATTTCTATTTCTCTATCTAAAGGTAAGCCTGAAAGATCCTCTGGAAATACATCTGGAAACTCTCTAACCACGAGAATATCCTCCAATTTGGTTCCACCGTCTCTTACTTCTATAGCATAGACTAAGTACTCCTGACACGACTTCTGAAACATCTTTCTTGCCTTCATTACCGACACCATACTTGCGGGAAGTGATTTTTGCACTCCACAAAAAATGACTTCCGTTCCTACTGGCTACATAATCTGACTTCTTTCCAAAAATAATCCATTAAGGCTTGATATTTAGACAACTAATCCATCCCCAAAATCACATCAAATATACTGATGGCTAACAAAATCAAATCTGCCATAAACTCTTGCCCCTCAATATTGATTTTACTACCTCTATACACTATTTCTACTAGAATAGTCTCCTATAGGAAGAGACACTACTACCATACAATCTAATAACTGGGGCACTATACTAGCATTTACAGCAAACTCTATATAAATAAAAGAAATGGTCACTCTATGATCTATCGTACGTAAACATCTCGATCAAAAACTGACATCGTACCTGTCACAACTTCTGGGTTCGCTTCCGCCTCCTGCTGGGTCATTGCAAATACCCTAGCCTGGGTATGAGGTCTATCTTGCGGTCATCTAGATGATCCTCCTCGCCTGACTCCCTTATTAGGCTAGCCTGAGCCACTCAGCCTTCTGAATTAGGGACTGCCTCGAATTTATCCTCGGCCACCACTAGTTTGTCCAGGAACTGGTGTTCTGTCTTCTAGCTTACTATTGGCTCCATCATTCGGGCAATCCCTCATATAGTGGCCCTCTTGACCATACTTATAACAGCCAATAGTCCCCTTCCTACAATCTCCTGGATGGGCCTAGCCACATTTATTACACACTGGAAAATTCTTCCAATACTCTTTAGTGCTTCAGGATCCGGGCGATGGTTGCCGAATGGAAGCTTGACTAGATTAAGCTCTTTGGCTTGGTTTCTGACTCCTAGACCATTTAAATCTCTCATCTGTTCGTGTGAATTCACTAGGTCCTCCTCGAGAACTACCTGACCAACCTCTTTTCTGGCCCTACTATTTCGGTTTAGGAATAGCCGCCATGCTTCTTTCCACTCGAGTTGTAGCTTCCATCAATGCTCCATACAAAGTGTGGGCTGCCAATACCATGTATGCCCTGATCTGAGGATTGAGACCCACTGTAATTTGATTTGCCTTCTGCTCTTTATTATCAACTACAAAAGGAACGACAAAGAGGAGGTTTGAAAACTTCTTCTCATACTCTGCCACCGAGAGAGAACCTTATTCCAGCTTGAAGAACTCTTTTATCTTTGCATCTTTATAAATTTTGGGGTAGAACTTATTCATAAATTCCTCTTTAAAAAGCACCCAAGACACCCTATCAGCATTCCTCATTTGCAAGGCCTTCTACCAGTCTTTTACTACTTCTTTCAACAGAAATGCAGAGCCTACCACCATTTATTCTTCAGTACATCCCATAACCTGGAACCCTTCTTCATTATTCTTTAACCAGGATAGAGCTCTCTCAGGGTCTCCGGTACTATCATACTACTTAGCGCCTAATTTCTTGGCGCGCTCAATAGACACTCCTGTCTCTCTCGGATACTGGATCACTACGGCTAGCATCTGGGCCATCTGAGCTACATTTATGTTTCCACCCTCTGGCTCGGTTCCCCTGCTCCTCTTCAGATGCAAGAGCCTTTGCAGCTACTCTCCTAGTACGTGGGCCCTTACGACGATGCATATTTTATGTGAAGTTAGTGATGCAAATGATTATCAAATGCGTAGAATTGAAATTTAATAAACTTAGAAAAATATGCATGCAGTTTCAAGAATCTCATTCTACAAATAAAATTTTTAACTAAAAACATAAAAAATCGGACTCTGATACCACTATGACATGACCGCCCCAAGATCCTCAACGATAGATCCCAGCGGCCCTACCGGGCACCCCGATGGAAGTTTCTCAGAATTGAACTGTGTAAGTGGAGAAATTCTGTCAGGCAAACCCCTTTTTAGTTCTTGCTATTACTGAGACAATTCTAGAATATATGTGAAAATAACTTATTAAATTTTACAAAAACAAACGATCAGAGTTTCCCCTGTTTTTCTAAATATTTAATATAAAACCTGCAAAGAATTACACTTTTATTTCAATACAGCTTCTCAATATCTCTAAATACAACCTCCGGTCCGTTTCAAAACCAATCCATCTCAACTCAACAATTTTATTTTTGATCAAAACCTGGCATACTAGTAAAACGTGAAACAATCATCACAATATTAAATCTTTTCTTATTTGTTCAAAACATATGTACAATACACAAGCCTATACTACTATGCAGAAAGTAAAAAGAGTGCTACTACGTACATTTACATTTACAAAAATGATCTTCAGATTTGGCTCACTAATCGACAGAAGGAGAATTAGCAGCTTGAGTATCGAGACCTGCACCTGGAAAGGGGGTTTAGAAAACATAAAACATAAAATGAGTGAGCTAAAAGAGCTCAGTGAGTGCATTTAAGATTTCAAATAAAATAACATTCTGCATATATATTAAATTCTAAGGATATACATAAATCATGTTTCTAAAACTTGTATAAAGAAGTAAAATGGTTTCTAACATCACAAGCCAATGAAATCTTGCCGAGCGGGTTTTATTTACATCTTCGAAAAATAATATCCAAAATCTGTAAAACATAATAACTGGCATATACATATAAATGGATAATATGCGATCGGTAGATCGAAAACTATTAAAGCCCTCGCTCGGCCATTTTCTTTCGAAACTGTACCAATGGTAACCCTAAAGCTCTATACTTACGACGACTTAACTAGCACCGCACACGTGAGTAGGTCACCGGGCATCTCAACCACCAACAACCACTGTGACATCTCAAGACATCTTATTAGCTATGCAGTGGAATCCTACATCGCATATATATAGCGAGACAATACCCCGTACACATAGAGCGACTTATATGACTCAGCAACCCGACTTCCCAAAGTTACTAACACACCTCCAAAACCTGCCCATGTGTATGGGATATACCGGCCGGGTCTTAAACCACCACCATCATTGTAATCTGAGGGTACCAATGGCCTTTTGAAACTAATGCAGTAGTTTTAAAGTTGTTTCTGAAACTGAACATGTAACAACATATCTATGGATATATATCAAAATCATAAATCATGTTTATACATTAAAAGCACATAAAACATACAATTTCATTATGCGGAAACATAATAAACGAAAGATAAACAAAATGACAAATTTTCACTCACAACCGTTCCGAGCTCAATTTTGCTCAGAATATTTGCTCCCGTTGCCAGTCTCAATTTTCTTCACCTACACGCCATAAATGACATTTAGAACCAATTCAAATGCTAGAATCTCATTTAACTACTAAACGCCCTAATCAGCATACAAAGCCCGGATAGATACTACTTTTCAATTTTTTTTTGCGAAGCCATTCAATCTTATCTAATTCACCATCCGATGCCCATAAAATTGCTTAACACTTTATAACTTCAGTTGGACATAATTGCCCTTCACCTTACCACAATGGATAATTATACCCCATTTTCTTCATTTTTGATTTCCCATTAAGCATATACATTCAATTTACATGAGACACCATTTATACACAACAATTCAACTAAACGACAACTCGACCCTAACTTCCCTAAAGTGGCTGAATTTACATCCGTTACCCAACACATTTCTTTTCATCAATTTCTTACTCCAATAGCATCAAAATCAAGCTAATTTCATTATAATGCCCTAATTACAACCAATTGAAGTCTCTACATCAAAGTCTCCTAAAACCTTAGTTCTTACCATGCCAATTTCTTCAACTTGATAACTCCTTCAAGCTCTATACTAGAATTCAACTTAATCTAAACCAAGAATACACACAAGAACATCAATTGAAGCAATCTTGAAAGTTAACATATCATCATCACAAAAAAATGCTTTTCTTACCTTTTTTTTCTTGGGTTTTCGCTTATAGAGGCTTCAATTGATCTTAGGAACTTATATTTGACTTTATTTTAGCTTGATTAAGCATGAGAAATTACGAAACAAATATTGAAATTTCACTGTAGCAACACCCCTCTTCACTTGGACGAATTTTGCTTCTCTTTTGCTCTAAGATATTTTTTGCTTTCCTCTCCCCAAAATTCTACACAATTCCACCTTTATATAGTGCTCCCTCAATTTTCCAATTTGCCCCTCAACTTACTCTAAATTACTAATTTTCCATTAGTTGGAAACTAAGTATGTAATTGGTTCCTTTGTAACTATCTAGTTAGAATAGTCAAAAGAACTAACTAGAATTCCCAACTTGGCAATCCATGAAATTGCCTCTAATTGGTCCATTCTCTAACATATGAATTGTGTTTCTCAACAAAGGCTTGTTACATACATAACCTTTAAATGGAAATTCATGTAGTAAATTAAAATTTCCCTTTCTAAGCAAATAAAGAAAAATTCCAAAAATATTATAGGGTTGTCTAACACTCTGACCGAGTGTGAAATTACCAAATTAGGTCTAATATCTCTCACGCGCACAATAAAAAAAATATTTCTAATAGGGTTAGAATCGGGTAACCCTATAGTGTGTTTATTACTCTATATTGATATCTAGGCGCCGATACTACTAATAGGGGTTAAATATTACACTTAATATGCTGTAATAGCCACCAAAATCTAATTTGACTTTGGCATGGCTACTAATGAAAAGATTTTCTTGTTAACGGTCCCAGATCTATGAGTGTAACCTATTATCACTAGTCGGGCCTCGAAGGTTTCTACCTTTGGGCCCACACTTCCATTGCATAAACTCTTTTATAACAAATAGAAACTATTCCCAAAAGAAGCACGACCAAGTTCGAGACTTGATTGTCATGCATTTAGTCAATTTCAGAAACCATGGCCATTTGCCATTTTCTCGAATCGATGTCTAACATAGCCTCTCTATAAGTCAAATGATCATTTTCTTCATCTAAGAAAACACCAAGGAAGCTATAGGTATCAAAGATACTTAATTTGTGGCCTTGATATCCTATCCAATGTATAGAGAGAGTGTGTAAATGTATTTCACTCATTTGAACTTAATATTCCACCATCAGTTCTATACATTTTGATTGACTTCATCAAGTTCAATTTTTCTGCAATCCCCACGATCTATGAGAAACTCTTTCTCTTGGGAGTTGGCATTACTAGCAACGAACATATTTTGTTCCTCCAGTATTGTATGAATATTAATTGTTTAATATTTATACAACATGCATTTTAAATATATATAGCAAGATGCTTGTAACATTTTAGACATTATATGATTAGTAGGAGTTCAGATCTGGTTCAAAAAGGTTTGGACCAGTGGTAAGAGTTAGCTACGCTGAGAGTCATAATTGTAAGAGTTAGCAGGTTATAAGAGTCAGCAAAGAGTTAGAGCCTTTCTTGATATGGGACAAAGACTCGAGGGTAAACTAGCAGTTACATAGTTGCAAATGGTTGCAAATAGTACTAAAAAATGTCATTATGCAAGTGATAGAGGCGTAAAAACTAGTATGAGAAGTACCTAACTTTTTGTATTTTGCTCCAAATTATAAATATTTGCCTAATTAATTGTAATTGTTATCATAAACAGGTGCATGATAGAAAATGTGATGCATAAGAACAAATGGTAGACGAATCAGACGTAAAACAATGAAGTTGCACTGAAAATACGCGAGCGCTAGAACGCAGGCTTGAGCGCTACAGTGCCTAATGCTCGAATGTAAAGCATCGCGGTGCCCACTTCCCAGTGCCGTAGCGCTTAGTATGACAAATGAAAAATACACCCTTTTTAGTATTATTTGGACTTGGAATTGACTCCCCTCGACTTGAGGCATGTGTTGTTAAATGGAGATTGAAGCATGAATCTTAGTCATGCTTCATCTCATTTCGGCTAAAGCGTGACAAAGCATTAATTACTTTGTCATGCTTAATTAAAGCATAAATTGTTATATGATCACATTCTTTCTTTGTTACTAGCCTCTAATTGATGGTTAATTGGTTATCATGCTAGCACCCATTACTACGAAAGGGAATCTTTAGTTCATTTGTTTATGAAGTGATCAAAAGTCAATAACTAGCAAAATAGTTAAGAAGCTCGAGAGAATTTTGGGAAGCAAGTGTTGCTTCTAGTAAATATTCCAACGAGAATAGAAAGCTACCATTCTAGCTTGAAGGATCCCATCAAGTCTTAGACTAGAATTACACAAAGCACGCTTTAAGGGTGAGTTCTCTAATATATAATTAGCATAATGAGACGTTTGTTTAATTTTTGCTGCGTATTTATGCATGTGATATGTAAATTAAAAAATAAAAAATATATATTCTCACTCAATGCCCAACATAATTTTAAATTAGTATCAAAGAGCATGATTGTGCACTATTTGTGTATTTAATTGAAGTATCCTTAGAATAATTAGGATGTCCTAGTATTTTTTATTATGCGATTCAAATATTGAAAACACATAATCAAGACACAGCAAAAGGGATGCCACGATGGTGTTTAGGCTTCAAGGTAGCAATATTGGTAAGGAGGCCCTAGCATTGGGGTTTCCAGACCCCATCACTATTGATGCAATATTTCTATATCATAAACATATAAGGGTTTATGAGATACAATGATAAAAGTTGTTAGTCTGTATTATAAACTGAGATCATTTTTCTATGTGTCTATAACAACGATGAGAGCCCTATTGGTAGGGGTTAATTATGTTTGCACAGAAATACATAGTTGATTGATATATCACCTTCCCAATAGATGAGAGCCAGTATATTAAAATTTCTCTTCATCACATTAAATTTATTACATTATTTGATAGTGTTTTTAAAAGGGTCCATCTTGTTAATACGGTGTTAAACTGGTCAGATCGGCCTTTTTCCAAGATCGCTACAACGTGAGGGATTTGGTCAGTGTGATTCGGTCTATACCGATCAAACATGAGAGGAAGCAAATATATGCAAAAATATTGCCCTAGATCGCTACTGTGTGTAGGTAGTATCGGTAATATATATTTATTAATTGACATGTTAATCCTGAATACACTTACCCTAGATTGCTACAGTGTGTGGATAAGGTGTATTTAGGATTAGGGTTAAGAGTTGCATGAGATTCAATTGACAAGAGTTGTCTACCTTTTGGGTTTACAAAGGCCTAGATCGCTACAGTGTGCGATCTGAATAAAATGACAATCGGGTCCACTTTCCACTGTACAGCTTAAAAGACTTTAAGTTGTCATTATCTCGTTTGAGAGATTAAAGGGATTACAAAATGCAGTGGGAGGCCGTTTTAAATTAAAAATTTTATAATTGTTATATCTATGATTTAAAAATTTTTATTAGCAATTTAATAATTTTATGTCCGCTGACATCGTCTATTTCATTTTGTTTTGTAAAGTTATAATGGCATCCGCCAACCCTTTGGTGCGCATACTTGATGTACACCAAATTAAGGATGCAAACAATTATTAAGAATGGCTCATAAATCTACGAATCATTTTAGATTTAGAGAAGTGCGGATACATTATTGATCAAAAGTTTCCTAGAGGTATTTCTGATACTACCACCATAGTAGAAAGGATAACATATCAGAAATGGTTTGATAATGATTTAAAAGTTAAATTATACATCTTCGCTTCGATGTCCACTGACTTGTAATGGGAACATGTTTGCATAGACAGTTCTAGCAGCATTATGCTCTATCTGAAGGTGCTCTTTGGTGACCAACACTAGGTTGAGATTTATAGGTTCGCCAAAGCACTTTTTTAGGCTAGGCTTGATAAAGACAAAATTGTCATATAATTTCTCATATTTTTATTATTGATATTTTATGATTTTATGAGAATAGATGGCTACTTATGTGTAAAGTTTTCAAAGTATGTGTCAATCGCCCTATCGCCACAAGGATTATCGCCCCAACTCTAGAATAGTGATCGAAATAAGAAAAATGCCCTATTTAAGTCGCATCTGGTGCCCCAGCTCCAAACATTCACCGCGCCAGCGACAAGACAACGCCCCAGCGCCATCAACCCACCGCTCTAGCGATGAAGCCTTTTTCACGCGTCGCCCCAGTGGTAGCGTGAGTCCTAGTCCGACGAAAATTAAGATTTTCAAGCTCATATCAATCCTTATAAAAATTCACTCGTTCCCAGCCTTTAGGAATAATCCAAGAGCACCTAAGAGCAATTCAAGAACACCAAAAATACAGAGCACGAGTCTTAGAGAGCAATAGGAGTTTAATTGAAGCAACCTTAGAGAGATTCAAGGCATTCTTCAGCATTAAGAGATCTTAGGCAGTGCAATTAAAAGCAATTCGACGTCTATATCAGTTTGTTATTGATTGTATCATGGTTTATTATTATTTTTACTGTTGTTCTCTTGTAGCCATGAGCTAAACTTATTTTCTAGGGTTAATACTTGAACTCAATATGTGTGCTTAATTGCCATATCTTTAGAATATTTAATACACTTAGTTCTTTGATATTTAAATTACTTGATCTTAATTCTTCAATATATCTGGCTAATATATGGTGAATGAGTTGGTAATATTATTGATAAACTCGAAAGAAGAATCATAATATTTAGACCTAGGTAATTTGATGCATGATTGTAAAATAACATTCAATGTTGCATATGCAAGTTTCAATTTAGGATAGGAATATACCTAATTGGCATGTATGATTAATAAGACCTAATCTTAATGAATCTTAATTTATTATAAGTACCATAGGAATATAGGTATTTGGTAAATTAAGGTATACTTGCATGACCTTGGAAGAGGCTTGTGAATACATTAGTGTCTTGATCAATAACAAAGACTAAGGGAGTTAAATATTATAAGGTTAATCATTAGAAGGCATATTGAGGGATTGACAGGACCCGACCCAAGACCCTCTACTATAGATCCCAGCGGCCTTGCCGGGCACCCCGACGGAAGTTCCTCCGAACCTAACTGGGTAAGTTGAGAAATTTCGCGAGGCGAACCCCTTTTTAATTCTTGTTACTACTAAGAAGGTCTAGTAACATACATGAAAATGACATCTTAATTTTAAAAATAAACGGACAGAGTTTTCCCTGTTTTTCGGAAAATCCATATAAAACCTGCAAAGAAATTTCACTTCTATTTCCAATACATCTCAATTCTACCAATTCGGACCTCCGGTCATTTCCAAATCAAATCCAACACAACTCAATTATTCATTTGAATCACAAATATGTGTAATCATAAAAGTAAAAAGAACGACCATCATAAAATTGAAATCTCTTCTTCTCGGTTCAAAACATACATCCAAATATATATGCCTACAACTATTATGCATAAAGTAAAGGGTGCTATTTAGCACATTTACATGTACAAAAAATGATCTTCGGATTTGGCCCACTATTCGGCAATAGGAGAATCCGCAGCTTGCGTACTGAGACCTGCACCTGGGAAAGGGGTTCATAAAATATGAAACACAAAACGGGTGAGCTAAAAGAGCTTAGTGAGTGCAAATAAAATTTCAATAAATAACATCATGTATAGATAGAAAATTCTAAAGTTCATGCAGAAATCATGCTTCTAAAACTGATGTAAAACTATAAAACGGTTTCTAACATCATATGCTATTGAAATCTTGTCGAGCGGGTTTTATCTACATCTTTGGAAAACTATATTCAAAATCTGTATAACATAATAACTGCTGTGTGCATATAAATGCATAAATGCTATCAGTAAATCAAAAACTAGTAAAATCCTCGCTCGGCCATTTTCTTTCTAAACTGTACCAATGGTAACCCTAAAGCTCTATACCCACGCAGCAACTCAACTAGTACCGCATACGTTAGTAGGTCACGGGGCACCTCAACTAGCAGCACCCACAGTGATATCTCAAGACATCTCACTGACTATGCAGCGGAATCCTACATCGCATGCATATAGCAAGACAATACCCCGTACACATAGAGCGACTCATATGGCTCGACATCCCGACTTCCCGGAGTTAGTGACACACCCCCAAGACCTGCCCATGTGCACGGGATATACCAGCCGGGTCTAATACAATCATCACCACTATAATATGAGGGTACCAATGGCCTTAAAAACGAATGCAGAAATTTTAAAACTGTTTCTCAATTCGAACATGTAAAGGCATGTCTATGAATATATATCAAGATCATAAATCATGGTTACGCATCGAAAGCTCATAAAACATGCATATTCATTATGCGAAAACATAATAAACGAAAAGTAAAAGAAATGGCAGATTTTCACTCACGACCGATCCACGCTCAATTTCGTTCCCAATTTCTGCTCCCGTTATCGCTCTCGGTTATCTTCACCTACGCGCCATAAATGACATTTAGAACCAAATCGAATGCTAGAATCTCATTTAACTACTAAATGCCCTAATCGGCATACAAAGCCCGGATGTAAACTACTTCCCGATTTTTATTTACAGAGCCATTTAATCTAACCTATCTCACCATCCGGTGCCCTGAAAATTATTAAACGCCTTATAATCTTGGTTGGACATAATTGCCCTTCACCTTTCCAAAATGGACAATTGTGTCCCATTATCTTCATTTTTGATTTTTCCATCAACATATACATTCAATTTAGAATATACACCATTTACACACAACAATTCATTCAAAACACCACTCAATCCCTAACTTCCCTAAAGTGGCAGAATTCCACCCTAGGTTCCAGCACATTCCTTTTCTCAATTTCTTGTTCCAATTACAACAAAATCATGCCAATTTCATTCTAAAGCCCTAATTACAACCAATTGAAATCTCTACAACAAAATCACCAAAAACCCTAATTCTTACCTTGCCAATTTCTTCAAATTGATGACTCCTTCAAACTCCAAACTAGAATTCAACTCAATCTAAGCCAAGAATACACATAAGAACATCAATTTAAACATTCTTGAAAGCTCACTTATAAAACTCATAAAACAATGCTTTTCTTACCTATTTTTCTTGAATTTCCACTAATTGAGGCTTCAATTGAGCTTAGGGATTGGTATGTAACCTTATTTTGGCTTGATTAAGCATGACAAATCATGAAAAAAAACTTGAATAGTCACTGTAGCAGCACCCCCCTTTGAAGCTCGAATTTCTCTCTTTTTTTGGCTAAGTGTTGGTTTTGATTCTCTTCCAATTTCTACACACTTCTAACATATATATATAGTGCTCCCTCAATTGACCATTTTGCCCTTCAACTTACTTAAAACTTCTAATTTGCCATTAGTTCAAATGAAAATATTTAATTGGTTTCTTTATAACTATCTAGTTAGAATAGTCAAAAGAACTAACTAGAGTTTCCAACTTGGCAATCCATGAGATTGTTTCTAATTGGTCCATTCCTTAATATATGGATTGTATTTCTCAACAAAGGCTTGTTCCATTCATAACCCTTAAATGAAAATTCATGTAGTAAATTAGGATTTCCTTTTCTAAGCCAATAGAGAAAAATTCCAAAAATATTCTAGGGTTGTTCAGCGCACCGATCGAGTGTGAAATTACCAAATTAGGTCTAATATCTCTCACGTACACTATTAAGGGAATATTTCTAATAGGGTTAAAATTGAGTAACCCTACGGTGTCTTATTTGCTCTATATCGAAATCTAGGCTCCAATACTACTAATAGGGATTGGATATTACAGGGATAGTATTAATCTTAGGTTTTCTCTATATTGCTATCACTTAAATCTCTTTTCATTGTGTCTATGTTTTTATATTTTTTACATTCATTCTTAGATTTTTATTTTCTGAATAATTATTAGGAAGACATAATTTTAGTAATTGGTTAAAAAGAAGAAATTATCCCTGTGGGTTCAACATCTGACTTATTTAGTCCCTTTATTTCTTGCTTACGATAGTGTATACTTGCACTTAATTTTAAGATATGGAAATATCGCATCAAGGCTCTTGGAAGGCAGTCCAGTGAGTCTCCACATGTTTAAGATGATTGGATTCATTGAGAGACTAGAGACTATGGACATTTCTCTGAACAATAACCTGGGTAATAGCTTAATTCTCCAGTCGTTGTTGGGGTTATATGCATAGTTCATCATAAACTTTAATATGCAGGGATTAACCCTTATCCTAATCTTTACAATTTGCTGAAGATAATACACGAGGACATGAGTAAGGAGGGCTCGGCACTGTTTGTTCAAGGTGCTTCTTCTTCTGCTCTGAGGATTTTTGGGAACTCCAAGGGAAAGATGAAAATGAAAGAAAAGTAGACACCCCGAATGGGTCCTCGGAGGTGATAGATATCCAAGGACAAGGCAAAAGAAAAGTGTTTCTTTTGCGGCGAGGATGGGGATTGAAAATGAAACTGCCCCAAATACATTACTTTTTTGAAGAAGACTCCCTTAGGTATTTTCTTTCCTATCATTAGCATTTCTATTGCATCTGATGCTAGTTCAGGTTAGGTATTAGATACTGTATCTCTTTTTTATATTTGCAATGTGTTGTAAGGTCAGAGGTCAGTTAAATTACTTCAGCTGGGATAAGTATTGTTAGAAATTGAGATTTCCTACGCGTCGAGGTAATTAAACTTTTTGATTTACTTCTTCTATGTAATAGAACTATTTTATTAAATAATTATCATTTTATACCTGACATTATTAGACAGATTATTTCCCTTTCAATACTCGACAGTGAAGGGTACCATGTGTATATTCTAAACTGTTCCTTATATTTATGTAATGCAAATGATATAATATTAGTTGAGAGTCAGTTAGTGAATGGTCATTATATATTGAATACAACAAGAAATGTGATGAATGTGTAAGCTAGTAGTAGTAGTAGTTTGGAAACTATAAATGAAATAGAATTGTGGCATATAAGATTAGGACATATATATGTAAGGTGCCTATCTCATCTGGTTAAGGATGGTGGGATGCCTGATCTGACTATAGAACCTTATCTAGTTTGTGAATCCTGTATTCAAGGGAATATGACAAAATCTCTATTTTTAGGTGTTGGACGCCTTGCCTCTGTTTTATTAGAACTAGTATATAGTAATGTATGCAGACCAATGAATCATGTTACTATGGGTGGTTTTTGATACTTCGTACTCTTTATCGATGACCTATCAAGACATGGGTACATGTTTCTTATGAGATACAAGTCAAAAACTTTTGAAAAGTTTAAAGAGTATCAACTTGAAGTAGAGAAACAAACTAGCATGTACATTAAGTGCCTTCAATCAAATCGAGGCAGTGAGTATATAAGCCATAATTTCATGGATTTTTTAAAAGAGAATGGCATTCTCACCCATATCTATGTACACCAGACTCCAAGAGCATCGGACCATACTCAGCGACACTAGCGGCCAAACTATGAAAGGTCTCTAACATGAGTGGAACCAAAGCATAATGGATCACTCATAAGCCCACTGTGGTGCTCATGTCAAAGGATCACGAATACTACTCAGCTTGAGAAGACCATCCATTGATGGCTTTATGGGATATCTATTAGAGGTTCTCGTGAGTCTGTTTATTACCCAGTCCTCACTGAATACCTGTATGCCTATACCAACTTCCACTAAGCCCATAGTCTACTAAGACTAACCATATGAACAATTTAGATATAGATATACACTAATCTGGAAGGAATATCAATCGATCCGTGTCGATAACAATGGATCAGGAATAATATTATTGAGAACATATTACACAATGACATTTCTTAGCATTACTTGTAACTCTTTGCAACTATATCATTACTAATATATTCTCATGCCTTGTCCTATTTCAGACAAGGTTCTGATTTTTAGAATTACTAACTTTTAGTGCTGACCCAAACTCCTTTAGATCAGATTTAAACTCTTTTAGATATAAAATGTCTATAAATTTTACAAGCTTCTTATCATATAATTATGAATTACGATTATTATCGAAATGATTACTATTAATCGAAATGGCACGTAAGCACCATCTCCAACAACTTTGACTTGAGTGCCACAGTGGACTTTTAGGTGATCCACCACACTTTAGTTCCACAGATATCAAAGACCTTTAATGGTCTGACCATTACTTATCGCTGGGTATAGTCCAATGCTCATGGAGTCCAGTATGCATAGATACGAAATCCGTCAGCTCACATAGATGGGTTGTATATCCGATGCTTTGAGATTGTATCTCAGAAAGTCTTATGACCATGAGCAATAAACCCAGGAAAGAAGTTTTCTATATGGTTTAATAATATAACAAAAGTGTTTGCTTATATTGTTCATCGAGATACGAATTTGCATATAAGATTATGGATGAATGCATAGGAATTTGATGGTAATCTATATCCCCACTTATCCAGGGTATAAGTGATGGAAGGATTATATATATGCATTCTAACTTCAACTTGTATAGTCGTACATGTTAATTTGTAATATGCATGATGTGTACGTGGGGCATCGATCATGGAATAGTTATATTTGATGAATCGAGCGTAGACCTAAGGAGCCCCGCAATATGAATTGTATTTTTTGTGCAATGGGACAGCGTACTAAATTGAACAGTTCAATCCACTAATTTATTTCAATGACCTTAGGGATACGCGCGTATCTGTATTTAATTGTTAAGTATAATTAATTCGATAACAATTGTTGACCATTTAAGTGGTAACAAGTGGTGCATAGTGAGTCCTCAGTTAAGTTAACTCAAGTGTGGGTTTAGTAGAATCCACTTTGGGCTAAGTGAGGGCTTAAGGGTAATATCTCTTAATAAATTATTTAATTATCAAATAATTAAAACATTTATTTACTTAATAGTTAAATAAATAATAATAATTTATTTAATTGTTAAGTAAATTATCAATTTAACTATGGTTAATAGTTAACCAAATGGTTAAAGTTAAATTAAGGTATTTAGTTAACTAAACTAAGGTTAGGTTAAGTTAGTTAACCATAGTTGATTTAAAGACCTAAATATCTACTTAATCTTAAGGGTTAAGTTTACTTAACTAAGCTTAAGTTAAAAGTTAACTTTGGTTTGGCTAAATTAACTATGGTTAATTGAAACAAATATTATAATAATCAAAAAGCAAAATATTACATATATTGGTCCAATGAATCATACTGATATTGGGTGAATTTCAATACTTCATTATCTTTATCGTAATTTGTCACGATACAGATAAGTGTTTCTAGCAATACAGGTTGGAAATTTTAGAAGCGTTCAAAGAGTTCCGACTAGAAGTAGAGAAACAAACCCTTTTGTATAATGCTCTCGATCAAATCGATCTGATTTATACACGAGCATTAAATTCATAAATTATTTAAAGAAGAATAGGATTCTTTCTCAATATAGTCCTTCAGGTACTAACACAAAGGTATTTTGGAATAGAGCAATCAAACTTTATCAAATATGGTCCAATCAATATTAAGTTTAATCAATCTTTTAGAATATCTTTAGAGATATGCTATAGTGGCTGCTAATCACTTATTGAATAAAGTTCTATCGAAAACCATTCTTTCAGTTCTGTATAAGATATCAACTGGAAGGAAACCGAGTCTAAAAGTATGTTAAGATTTGGGGCTGTTTTGTTTGCATAAGAGTTACACAATAGGATAAACTTGCACTCAAGAGGTACAAGTATCGATTCATATTGTATTCCAAGTATTTTATGGGATACTAGTTATATGATCTAGAGGAGTAAAACATGTTTGTTTTTCGTTATGCCACTTTCCAAGAGAAAGAGTTTCTCATAGATCACGGGGATTGTAAAAAGATTGAACTTGCTTAAGTCAATCTAAAATTATATGAGCTGATGGTGGAACTTTAAAGTTATATTTAGTGAGATGCCTTTAACACACTTTATCTGTAGGTTGAATAGGATATCAAGGGTCACCTAATAGGTATATTTGATACTTGTAGGTGCCCTTGGTGTTTTTTCAATTGAAGAAAAATATTTTTGACTTATAAAGAAATGATGTTGAACATCAATGAGTGAGAATGGAAAAATACCATGAAATTCAAAATTGACTCTATGCATGAGAATCAAGTCAAAGACTTGGTTATAAATGAGTTTACGCAACAGAAGTGTTGGTTTACTATGAAGGTAAAGACTTTCTAATCCTAATTGATGATAAAAGGTTATACTTACAGATCTATGATCAGTTATGAGGAAATCGTTTCATTAGTTATCATGCTTAAGTCAATCTAAATTTTGTTGGCTATTGCATTTAGCTTGATTATATGTTTTAACAAAGAAATCAGAGAGTCTAGTATCATCTAGAATGAACAGAAAGCACGTATGCTTATAAATGGCAGTGGAAGCATAATTATCTTTCGAGTTCTCTACATGGGTGATATATTCAATGTCAGAAATGACGTTGGTAAGTTGCAAGTCAGTCAAAGAAGAGTTATCTAAGTAAGTACTTCTTCATAAAATATTTGGAAAAGACTTCCTATGTACTAGTTATAAAGTGTTATAACGATAAAAGTAAAAGGTGATAGGATTATTCTAATCTTCATACATAGACAATGTTTTTTAAAAGTATAACTTTAATAACCATGAGACAGTTAATTTACTTTTATATATGGCATTCATCTTTCTAAGATGAGGTGTTCTCAGTAAGAAGATGAATATGTTAGAGTGTCTAATATATAATTTACATTAGTCAAAGATAGCTTGATGTATGTCATGTTATGTACATGACCCAGATCTGGATGGCTGTAAGTGTTAAGAGCCAGCATTGGTCTTATCCGAGTAATGACCATTCATTGGTCGTGAAACATATCTAAAATACCTGAGAGGTATGGAGGATAAATTTTTAATTTATGGTGAAAGTTACTTATAAATGAGAGGATACACAAACTCAGACTTTTAGTTTGGTTATGATGATAGAAAGTTTACATCTGGTTTATATTTCTTCTCATTGATATTATAGTTAGTTAAGAGTGCAATATACTATCCACAACTTATTCTACCTTGAAGGTAGAATATGTTATGGCTTAAGAAGCTTGAAAAATAAGTTCTATAGATATATAAGTTAGTTGCAGAGCCTAGAATAGTTCCAAGCTCAATGAATTCTATCCCACTAAATGCAATAATGACAAGATAATTGCTCAAGCCAATAAGCCATAAAGTGCACAAGAATTCTGATCATGTGAACTTTAAATACCACATAATTAGAAAAGTTCTTAGCTATTGGAGATGTAATAGTATATAGGATATATTCCATGATTAATATAATGGACCTACTATCTAAAGCCTTAACTACTAATGTATTTTAGAAATACATGGAGACTATAGGCATTAGATATCATCATGAATAGCACTAAAGTAAGTGAGAATTATTAGAACTGATGCTTACATGCCATTCTAGTATTTTATAAATATTAATTGTTTAATATTTATACAATAAGCAATTCGAATAAAATCATTAATATTAAATATATACGGTAAGATGCTTGTAACATTTTAGACATTGTATAATCTGAAAGGAATTCATATCTGTTTCAAAATAGTTTGGACCAGTATTAAGAGTTAGCTACAATGAGAGTCATAATTGCTATGAGTTAATACTGGTAACAGTTACTAGGTTATAAGAGTCAACGAGATCTAAAGAGTTAGAGCCTTGTCTGAAATTGAGTAAAGGCCCAGTGGTATACTAGTAGTAACATAGTTGAAATGTTATTGTGTAATTATGTTTTCAAACGTTATGTTCCTGATCTATTTTTACTGATGCGAGTCTGTCGGTGGAAACCTTATTTAATATAAATTGGTGTATGTCTATATCTTGATGGTCGAGATGGTTAATCTTAGCAAACCCTGAGTTTAGTGGAAGCTTGTATAGACATGCAGGTATTTAGAGAGGACTAGGTACTGAACAAGCTCAATAAAGATCTCAAATAGACATCCCATAAAGCCGTCAATAGAGGATCCTTTCGAGTTGAGTAATATTTATGATCCCTAGACTTAAGCACCACTATCGACTTGTGAGTGATCTACCATACTTAAGCTCTACATATGTCAGAGACCTTTCATAGTCTAATTGCTAGATGTCACTGGGTATAGTTTGATATTCATGTAGTTCGATGCATGTAGATATGGGATCTGTCAACTCATATGCATGAGTAGTATATCCAGATGCTCCAAGATTGTGCTCCTAAAAGTCTTATGGCCATAACCAATACACCTGAGAAAAATATTTCCTGTGTCAAAAACAATATTGCAAAAGTGTTTGTGGATAATGTTTTTCGGAATACAAATCTAGAGATAAGTTCTAGAGTTGAGCATATGGACACTTGACGGTGATGATCTATATGTTGGAATTTATGCTTACGTGCCATCCCATTATCTATGAATATTTGTTTCATATTTAGACTACTGTTATTATTTCAATAAATTGCTAATTATATTTATATATGGTAAGATGCTTGTAACGTTTCAAACATTGTACGATCTGAAAGAGTTCAGATCTGGTCTAAATGAGTTTAGATCAGTGCTAAGAATTAGTAACGGTGAGAGTTATAAATGCTAAGAGTTGGCACTGATAAGAGTTACCAGGTTATAAGAGTTAGAGCCTTGTCTGAAATGGGACAAAGACTTAAGAATGTATTAGTAATGACATAATTGTAAAAAGTTACAAATAGTGCTAGGAAATGTCATTATGTAAATATATTCTCAAATATTATGTTCCTGATCTATCTTCACTGATGCAGGTCTATCAGTGAATACCTTAACAAATATATAGATTGGTGTATGTCTATATCTGGATGGTCCAGATGGTTAGTCTTAGCAAACCATGAGTTTAGTGGAAGCTCGTATAGAGATACAGGTATTTAGTAAGGACTGAATACTAAATAGACTCATAAAGATCTCCAATAGACATCCCATAAAGCCGTCAATGGAGGATCTTTCGAGTTGAGTAGTATTCGTGGTCCTTTGACCTAAGTGCCACGGTGGGCTTGTGAGTGGCACACCATACTTTGGTTCCACACATGTCAGAAACCTTTCATGGTCTGACCGCTAGGTGTCGCTGGGTATGGTCCGATGCTCATGGAGTCCGATGTGCATGGATATGGGATCCATCAGCTCATTTGGGTGAGTATTATATCCTAATACTCTATAGATTGTATTTCAGAAAGTCTTATGGCCATAAACAATAATTCCCGGGAAAAGCGTTTAACCCTAGGGATAAATAATATTACAAAAGTGTTTGGGAATATTATTTATTGAAATACAATTTAAGAGATAAGCTTTCAGTCGGGCATATGGAGATTTGACGGTGTTGATCTATATCTCTGCTCCACTCGGATATAAATGATGGAGGGATTATATGAATATGTTATAACCTCAACTTGTATGGTCTAACGCGCCGCTTTGTAATATCCGTAACGTGTATGTGGGGCATCGTTCACGGACGTATGGAGGAGTTCTATATGACAATTCGGGCGTGGACCTAGAGAGTCTCACAATATGAAGTGTACTCGTTGTGCACTGGGGCAGCATAATGGATTGAACAATTCCATCTTAGAAATTCCAGCAAACTGAAAATATGTTTCGGGGTTCCTTAGGTTGTGCACTTGTTTAAACTCAAATGTTAAGTGTATTATTTAATTAGTTGATAAGAGTTGTTAACTAATTAGATATTAACAAGTGACACAATTTTATTGTATGAATTGTTTTACTATGAATTCAACCATTTACCATGTTAGTAAAATCAAATAAGGTAAATATTAATTATTCGAATAATTTTTGAATAATTAAATAAAGGTTATTTAAATAAATAAAATATGATTTTATTTATTTATTATTTTATTTCTAAATAGAAGACATACCTAATTTGATAAACATAAACTAAATTTAGTGGAGCACCATTTTGTAATTAATGGTTAATTTTATTAGACCATTAAAATCGCCACCAAAAATGGTTTTGGTAGTTGGCCACTTAATCTAATTTTAGTGGAGCACTTGTGAAGTTGTTGTAACCACTAAAATAGTTGAGTTTCAATTGTGTTAACATGAGAGTAAATGAAAATTCGTGCAAGGGTTGAGAGGAAAAAAAAGAAGAGTTGGTTTTTGAGAGAGTTTTTCAAAGTACAAAGACTTGTGAGAAAAACCAAAGGAGAAAGAAAAATAAATCCTTTATATTTTTCTTTCTAGAATCAAAACCTTGTTGCTGGAGATCATATTGCTGCTATTCTAGCTTCAAAATCCCACCGGATTGTTGTGAACTAGAATTGGACAAGAGTGCACTTCAAGGTGAGCTCAAACATGGAGTAAGGATATCCGGAATTGGAAATCTTCATCGGAGGTCTTCAAAGGTATGTTTCTGTATTCTTAAATTGTTAAAAATTGAACTACATGTGTATATATTGATTACTTGATAAATTCCGCTGCCAAATTCATGTATATGATACATAATTTTATTTTTTCAATATGTACACAATCACATGCATACACCCTAAAATACGTCAACACTATATCTCTGATCTTTCAGGATATAAATGACGGATTGATTATAAGAATATGTATTAACATCAACTTGTATAATTCAACACGCTAATTTATTATTTCCATAACGTGTGTGTGGGGCAACATTTATGGACTTACGGAAGCATTTTGTAAGATGAAATGGGTTTGAACCTAGGGAGTCTTATTATATGAAATGTACTCGTTGTGCAACGCGGTAGCACACCAGATTGAATAGTTTAATCTGGGAAGTTCTCAAAAAAATTAAAATTATTTCAAAATCTCTCGGGGAGATCATAGGATTTACGTGTTAAGCCCGGGATCTTGATAAGTGAGTCTTTCTACTTTATCCTTTCTATTAGATGCCATATATCATGCCATTAATTTATTAGGGCACGACACATGGCATGATTTATTGGCCCATTTAATTATTAAGTGTTAATAATTGTTTTTGTTAAACAAATTTAGTAATGGCTAAATGAATTATTTGAATTGAACAAAGAAGTAAAGGCATGAATTGTCGTGCTACTATTTTCATTTTTCTTATTTTAAATCAAATGGCCATTATTATACTATAAGCATGATTTGTCATACTAAATTGGAATGCATTTTTTTTTTTTTGAAAACAAGGAATTCGGGCAAAGAAGTTAATGGCCAAATGAATTGATTTTAATTGGTAGCTTTGTAGGCAATATTCACCCATGACGATCTTAAGCATTTTACATGCCTAGTCATGCATTATTTTAGCATGTGCTGGCAAGATTTTAAAGGCTTTAAAAGCTTGTATATTTGTCATACGTTTTCTAAGCATGTGCTGGTAAATAGAGATTGAAGCATGAATCTTAGTTATGCTTCATCTCATTTTGACCAAAGCATGACAAGGCATTAATTGCTTTGTCATGCTTAATTGAATCATGAAGTGTTATATGATCACATCCTTGTCTTGCTTCTTTGCTACTAGCCACTAATTGATACTTAATTGGTTATCATATTGGCACCCATTGCTATAAAATGGAAGATTTAGTTAATTTATTTGTGAAGTGATCAAAAGTCAATAACTAGTAAAGTAGTTAAGAAGTCTGAGAGAATTTAGAGAAGCAAGTGTTTCTTTTAGTAAAATATTTTGATGAGAATAAGAAACTACTGTTCTAGCTCGAAGGATCCCACCGAGTCCTGGACTAGAACTATGCAAAGCACACTTCAAGGGCGAGTTCTTTAATATCTCATTAGTGTAATGGGATGTTTGTTTATTTTTCACTGCATATTTATTCATGCGATGTGTAAATTAAAAATTAAAAAATGTACATGCTCACCCAATGCACAATGCACTATCAAATGGAATAGTAACCTTTCCACCAAAGTCAAAACTCTAACATTTTCTAATTCTCACCATGATATTAATATTAGTCTCCCTCAAACAACCACAATGCATTATAAATCAAGTACAAATAAATTCAAACACTTCTTAATCAATTTGTAAATACTAGTTTCAACCAACAATTCATTCTACAACTCAATCTTCTACTATTACTCCACAATATATTTCATACATTACCATGATAAGTATTTCATCAATAATTAAGTATAAGCACACAAAAATACGTACCTTGGATAATGAATCCGCTAATCTCAAATTCAAAGTTTCCTTTAAAATTATGATAAAATCATTAATATTTGGTAAAAATCAAAGTTAATAAGAAATGAACATTTGTTTTTGTGGTTTTTTAATGGTGAATTTTAATTGAGAATGTTGAATTTTTGTGAATGGAAGAGTTAGGATTGAGAGAGGTTAAGTTTTGAAATAGGAAACAAAATGAGGGAAAATAGAAAAGAAAATTGGGGGAGGGCGGGAGCAAAAGGGAAAAGAGGAAAAACAAATGGAAAACAAATTGGGGGCAAAAGAGAATGAAAAATAATGGGGTCAAAAAAGAATAATGGAGAAAAATAGGGGGCCAAATTTCCCCTTTAACTATGAATACTAGCGCTGTTGCGTAGGTGCTCTGAAATAGGCGCCTAAATGTCCATTCCCTTTTATTTTCCTTTTTTTTTTTCAATCATTGTTTTTCGTTTTTTTCTTTCTTTTTTTCAATCAATTGTTTTTATAGAAACATAAACATCAAATTTAATGAAAATACAATTACCTTGAATTTCCTCCCAAGTAGCGCCTAATTTAACTTCATTAGTATGATGTCTTCATTTTTGGCTTATGTGGATCAAATTGCATATCCAATGCGAGATGCCTATAGAACTTCGACTGATGCCTATAAGTAATTATATATATATTTTTTAACTTCCATAGTCCCATGAGAAACTTTTTAAAAAGCAACCCCAACCACCTTGTTTTGAGCATTACCGAAAAGATTTTAATCTTAGATCGAACGATTGAACCTCATTTTCTAGTATCTATTAGTTGCTACTTGATGAGCTTTTTTCACTGTATTTTGGTGTTTAATTTATGCAACGTTATTTCTTTATGGACATGATTCATGATGGCTTCCATTACTTGCCATTTTGGAGGTGGTTGTACTTTATCCATAATCACCATATCAATTTGAAAGCAATGGGAAAAATCCCTAGAAAAATGATACTCATGATCTATCATTTCAAACGTCTTAGGCAATAGAATTGGTGGAGTGCAATGGCTCAGAAAATTCCGCAATTATAATTCTTCTTTTAACATATTTTCTTTTATTCCAACTGCACCACATCCATGTGATGAATCCCCTCTAATTTGGAAAATTTATTGGTTGCATGTTGCTTTATCCCACTCTGCACAATTATTACCTTGCAGTGTTCAACATTTTTCATTGGACTGATTTCAATGTTACTGGGCAGTGCATCTTGAGGATGACTATGGCTAGCATTTATCAATTGTTCTACGTGCATTTTTAACATCTACAGAGATGAAAATTGGCTATACAATAATTAAACTATCCTCCTTATGTATTGTAATATATCATCTAAAGAGGAATCCTTCTCGAGTTCTTGCTGCTGAATTTTTGGTAAGATTACAAGATAATTCATTTGAATTGAAGTTTCCTCTTGGTTGTTATTCCAAGATATTTGATTCCCCTATTCTGGATAATAGGCATCAAAACTGCAGTTATGTTGCTGCTGGTAACAAATTTCAGAATCAAGTACATTTGGATGGTTGCCACCATAAAACTCATAAGTGTTTTGTGCAACTCTCTCAATGATCTTGCATAAAGCAACACTATCAGCTATCCATTGAGAATTGTTGAAAGCCATCATCTCTAATAAGTCATAAGATTCATCAACCATCTTACTCATAAATGCACCCCCTATAGTAGCATCAATTATCATTCTTAAATGTTCAACTACACCATTGTAAAAAAATTGCATAAGTAGCCATTTTAGATGTTATGGTATAGACACTTTCTCAGCAATTCTTGCAACTTTCTCGGGCTTCATGTAAAGATCCATTATCATTTTGCATAACTGAAGTTATAGTACTCTTCATCATTGCGGTCTTTGTCGGTGGGAAAAATGTAACTAAAATATTTTGCACTAAATCATCACATGTTATTATAGACCCCGGTGGTAGTGATCTTAGCTAAATCTTTGCTTTGCATCGTAGTGAAAAAGTGAAGAGGCAAAGCCGTATTGATCATCCAAAAATATGTTGTGTATTTTTGTATGTATATACTTTTAACTAGGGGTGGGCAATTTCGGGTTCGGGAATTCCCGAACCCTACTCGAACCTGATCGGGATGCCAAAATATGTCCTGATCGGGACACATTTCGGGTCAGGACGGATCGGGTCGGGAATTCCCAATTTATTTTTTTGGAAAAAAATTGCTTTGAAACGACATAGTTTTGATTCGGGTTTGGGACGGTTCGGGTTCGGGACGGTTCGGGTTCAGGGCGGTTTGGGTTTGGGATGGGTTGGGAATTTCCGTTCGGGTTCGGGAAATTTCCAAACCCGACCCATCCCATTCGAGACAAAATTGTTTGTCTCGAACGAGTTCCGAACCCGTTCCCATTCCTGTCCTGACCTAAAATTTCAGGACGGGTCAGGTCAGGATGGGTCGGGTTCAGGAATAATGCCCACCTTTTACTTTTAACACAAGTGCACATTATCCCAACAAGTAATATACGATGAGTAGAGTACCATTCTTGTGAGGAATTGTTATTACTACTTGCTAAGTACTAAAATTGTGTCCTCCTACTCTTATTCAAAGTAGTAGTATTTCAATGTGTTGATATCTACATGAATAAATAATGACACTAATTACAAAGATCAAGCAAATAAAACAAAAATGATAGCGGTAACTTTGTACATTTTATTTTCTTTGTAAAATTTTAGTTTTTAAATTTATTTTCTTTTAATGGCTAGTTATACCGCCTAACTTAGTTCATTTTTTTATTTATTTATTGTACTTTGCACTTTATTTTCTTTTATTTATTTGTGCACTTTAGTTTTTTAGTTAATTTGTCGTATTTTATTTTATTTTAATGGTTGGTTCTACAGCTTAACTCAGTTCATTTTCTTTTATTTATTTATTGCACTTTATTTATTTATTGTACTTTTTTCTTTTATTTATTTATTACACTTTTTTTTCTTTAGGTAATATGTTGTATTTTTATTTTATTTTAATGGCTAGTTCTACTGTCTTACTTATTTTATTTTACTTAGTTATTTATTGTAATTTACAATTTATTTTTATTTATTAATTAATTGCACTTTTTTATTTATTTATTGTACTTATTTTTTTATTTATTGTACTTTACAGTTTATTATCTTTTGTTCATTTATTGTATTTATATTTATATTTCATAGTTGGTCTTACCACCTAACTCATTTTTATTTCTTGTTGTATTTTATTTCACTTCTTAATTTTTCTTTGAAAATTTCCTTCATTAAAAAAAAGGAGTAAAAAGAAAAAAAAATGTTATGATGTATGCATCGACTTAAAGACAAACAAGGAAGATTTGTGAGAGAAGTAGAGCTATAACCACCACCACAATTTGCAAGGGAAGAGAATTTACCATCTAATTCATCTTGTAATTCCAACACAATGAACTAACATGAGGATAACCCCGTTAGAACTCTAAAAGAATACTTGCATCCTACTCGCACAGCTACACCATCATGCATTATATTTCCACCTAACACACCACATTTGGATTTTAAACTGGAATGATACAACTTCTGCCCACTTTTCATGGTCTAGATAATGAAAATCCTTATGTACATGTTAGGGAATTTGAAGAGGCAATTGCCACCGTCCATAGCCAACCTGAAGCCATAGACACTGTTAGGCTTAAATTTTTCACTTTTTCTTTGAAAGACAAAGCAAATAATTGGCTATACTCTTTGAGGCCGAGGTCTATAGGAACTTGGGCAGAAATGACCCAAGTATTTTTCAATAAATACTTTCCACAACACAAATCTAATGGCCTAAAAAGATAAATTTTTTCCTTTTCCCAAAAAGATAGTGAAACCTTATATCAAGCTTGGGAAAGGTTTAAAGAGTTGCTAAATCTGTACCCTTGCTATTGGTATGAAAATTGGCGCTTGGTTTGCTATTTTTATAAGGGACTCACAATTAGAGAGCATCAATTTGTTAAGATGATGCATAATGGAGAGTTTCTTCATAAAGATCCTGAGGAAGCCATAGAATTCCTTAATGACTTAGCCGAAAAAGCCCATACATGGACTGGACCTAGCATTACTGAAAGCACAAATAGGTCACGACTTAGTGGCGTTTTTCATCTTAGGGAAGAGGATAGTCTTAAAGCCCAGTTAAAGGTCTTAACTAGGGAATTACAGGCCTTGAAAATCAAAGATAGAAGGGTTACCCATACGGTTGCTAGGGTTGAGTCACATGATGTTTGTTTTTTTTGTGGAGGAGCGGAACACTTAGCTCAGGATTACCCTACTTATAGTGAGATTAGAGGGATATATGAGGAACAATGTAATGCCCTTGGGATGTACAAGAAGACTTATTCACCATACTCTGAAACTTGTAATCCTAGCTAGAGAAACCACCCAAACTTTAGTTAAAAATCTGACCAACAAGTCAACAACCATTGGAAAAAAGACAACAAGCACTCAAGTCTTATGTTGTACCTCAATATAATACACGAATAACTAGAAGTCCTTTAGAGGATACATTACGAGCATTTATGGAGGCACAAAGTAAGACTAATAAAAAATTTGAAACAGTTCTTGCACAGGTGATAGATGACAACAAAGAAATCAAGAGTAAAATCATAAAGCTGACCAGTGCCTTAACTGCACAAGAGTGAGGTAATTTTCCATCTCAACCTTAATCCAATCCAAAAGGGCAATTCATGGTACAAGCTTTTACTTCTTATGTACAAAATCTCAAAGAAGTCAATGCCACTACTACTCAAAGTGGTAAGATTATAAGTGAGCTTACTTCTTCAACTAACACATCTACGAGTAGTAAAGACGCCCTCATTGAAAAAGAGGCCATAGAGGAAAAAGAGCTCAAAAATAAGTTTTCAATTCCAGTGCCTTTCCCCAAGCTCTTAGACCTATTGGGAAAAATTCAAAAATTCAAGGTGAGATTTTAGAACATTTGAAACAAGTTAAGAATAATCTTCCTTTGTTGTATTTGATTAAGTACATTCCAACTTATGCCAAAGTCATCAAGGATCTATGTACTATTAAAAGAAAACACTATATAAAGAAAACTGTATTTTTAGCAGAACAGGATAAAGGGACTCGATTTTGGCATCCACGCTTTGAAGAGTTGCCATAAGAGAGGGAGAAACCGAAACCATCAAACCTCAATACACCACAAGTTGAGATTTCTTCACTGCCCAAAGGTTTGAAACACGTATTCTTGGTACTAGGTGATGCATTTTCTATTATCATTTCTTTTGAACTTAGTGGTGAACAAGAGGAAAAATTGATAAAATTGTTAAAAAAACATAAGTCTGCACTAGGTTGGACCATAGCTTATATTAAATGTATTTCTTCATTGATATGCTCCCATAGAATTCATTTAGAGGAAGGTGACCAACCCCGTAGGGACCCACAAAGAAGATTTAACCCAACAATGAAAGAAGTAGTGAAGAAAGAGGTCTTGAAACTATTAGATGCGGGTATAATCTACCCAATTTCTAATAGTCAATGGGTAAGTCCAACTCAAGTAGTTCTTAAGAAATCTGGGGTTACTGTTATGGAAAATGAGAATGGGATACCTGTTCCAACTAGGGTAGTAAGTGGTTGGTGAATGTGCATTGATTATAGAAAATTAAACACAGCCACTAGGAAAGACTATTTTCCATTGTCTTTTATTGACAAAATTTTAAAACGTATAGTTGTACATCCTTTTTATTGCTTTCTTGATGGGTATTTATGATATTACCAAATTAAGATAACTATAGAAGATCAAGAAAACATCATTTTCACATGCCCATTTGGTACTTATGCTTTTCGTTAAATGCCACTTGGATTATATAATGCACTAGCAACTTTTCAAAGTTATATAGTGAGTATTTTCTCTGATATGGTTGAAAAATGCATGGAAGGTTTTATCGATGATTTGACCATTTTTGGCAATTCTTTTGATTTATGTCTACTTAACTTTAAAGCTGTTTTGAGTAGGTGTGAAGAAAAATGACTTATGCTAAATTGGGAGAAATGTCATTTCTTGGTATCTTTAGGAATTGGTTTAGGGCACATTGTATCTAAAAGGGGGATAGAGGTTGACAAGGCCAAAATTGAATTAATCTCTAAATTACCTACACTAAAAATAGTAAAAGATGTCCGATCTTTTCTTGGACATGCTAGATTTTATAGGAGGTTTATACAAAAAATTTCTGCTATATCTAGACCATTTTACAACCTTTTGCTAAAAGATGCTGAATTTACATGGACACAAGAGTGTAAGGAGGCATTCCGAACACTTATTGCCAAACTCACCACCGCTCCTATCATGTAATCACTGGACTAGAACCTACCATTTGAAATTATATGCGATGCAATAATTATACTGTGGAAACAGTTCTTAGGCAACGAAAGGAGGGAAAACCTTTTGTTGTTTATTATGCTAGTAGGACTTTGAATGATGCTCAGATGAATTACACTACTACTGGAAAAGAACTACTACCTATTGTTTTTGCCTTAGACAAATTTCATTCTTATTTGATTGGTTCACTTATTATTATTTTTACTGACCACGCGACCCTTAAGTACCTTCTTTCTAAGAATGATGTTAAAACCTGTTTGATTAGGTGGGTTCTTCTTTTGTAGGAATTTGATCTAACCATTAAAGACAAGAAGAGCGTTGAAAATATTATTGCTAATCATTTATCCCGACTTGAGTTCACTGACTCCACTGATTTGCCACCTATTTGAGATGATTCCCTGATGAACATCTTTTCACTATAAGCCAAATACCTTGGTATGCACATATCTATATGTTGATGATATACTCAATATCAGAAATGATATTGGTATGTAATAGTTAGTCAAGAATTATTAAATAAAAATCTTCTCCATAGAATTAGGGAAAAGCTTCTTATATACTGAGCATAAAGCTTTATAGAGATAAAGGCAAAACTAGGAAGTTGATGGGACTTTCTCAAATCCTCGTACCTAGAAAATGTTCTTGAAATGAATAACCTTAACAACTATGAGATAGTTAATGTACCTTTCAAACACGGTAATCATCTTTCTAGAAAAATGTCTCTTTATACAAAAGATCAAATGATTAGAGTGTCTAATATAAAATATACATTAGCTATAAGTAGCTTAATGTACACCATATTGTGTACGAAACCTGACATCAGTAAGGCTGTAAGTTTTATGAGCCAATATCTATTTAATACAGGTAACAACTATCAGATGGTTGTGAAACATATCCTAAAATATCTTAGAGATACAGAGGATAAGTTTCAGAAATATGGAGAATGTAATTCACAAATAAAAAGATACATTGATTTAGATTTTGAGTCTAACCATGATGATAGAAAGTCTACATCTGGATATGTATTCTTCTCAATAAGTGCCACAATTAGTTAGTAGTGTGTTTAGTAGGTGTCCACAGCTGATTGTACCTTTAGAGGATGAATACCTTGCGGCTTTATAAGCTATAAAGGAAGCAATATAAATACGTAAAATAGTCATTGAACTTAAAATAGTTCCACGTTCAGCGGATTCTATCCCACTATATAACAATAATTAATGGGGTAAATGCTTAACTATAGTAGCCAAGAATTCACCAAAAGTCTAAACATGTGGAGATCAAATACCATATATTTAGATAAGCCTTGATCAAAAGAGATGTAGTAGTGTCTATAGTAAATCCTATAGGAAATATAGCAAATCCGATCACTAGGGCCTTAACTTTTAGAGCGTTTGAGAAACATATTGAGTCAATAGATATTAGATATCATCATGAATGACACTAAAGCAAGTGGGAGATGGTGCTTATGTGCCATTCTAATAAATAGTAATAATTTCAATAATACTCGTTAATACATAATTTTATGGTAAGAAGCTTGTAACATTTACAGACATTATAGATATAAAAGAGTTTAGATCTGATCCAAAGGAGTTTGGGTTAGTGCTAAAAGTTAGCAATTCTAAAAGTTAGAACCTTGTTTGAAATGGAACAAAGACTCGAGAATATATTTATAATAAAATAGTTACAAATGGTGCTAAGAAATTTTATTAAGCAGTATATTCTTAAAAACATTGAATCTAATCCATCGTTACGGACATGGATCAATCGGTATTCCTTCTAGATCAGTGTACGTCTATATCTGAATTATCTAGATGGTTAGTTTTAGTAAACCATGAGCTTAATGGAAGCTGTTGGGGATCTAATATACGTAAGTGTATGTATGTGTAATTGTGTTTATTGCCTAAACACTGCGGAAGCATTAAAACATATAATAAGCACAATAATTATATATATTAATCACATTATTATATTAGAAGGGTTGAAAAATCACCTAAACGTGTAACGTTATACACGTATATCCACGAGTCCACATGGAGACCAACTCGTTGTCAGTTCTAGTCACCAACTCGGTGGGCTTGGCAAGTTAGAATACTAGCCCCATAGCCAACACTGGGTTAAACTCTTAAACCTTAAATGCCCGATATTGTGTATTCTTCCTTTTCCCTAAAAGTATGATAAATAGAAATTGAAGCAATTCACAATTGCTTTTTTTGGCAGCATTGAAAAAAATGAAACAATTTCATTTTTCCTATTTTTTCTTCTTCATCTCATTATATATATATATTAAAATAATAATATAATATAAAATAAATAATGGATGCCAACTAAATTGCACCCATAATAAAATAATATTAAAAATATAATATTATATAATAAAATAATATATTATAATGAGATATTTTGATTATTTAATAATTAAATAATTAATGTGAAATGACCATTTTGCCTCTCATAAATAGTTACCAAGTCTACCCCTAGTGGGTCCAACCAAATTCCAAACTTGGATAAACTCAACCGAGGGTCCACAATGTGCCACATGTCATTATATAATTAGTAAATAACAATTATTAACACTTAAATACAAACACACACGTATTCCTATGGTAGTGCTGGATATTACTGGATTAAACAATTTAATTTGGCACGCTGCCCCAGCGCGCAACGAGTACACTCCATATCGTGGAACTCCCTAGGTCCATGCCCGATTCATCAAATGAAACTATTCCATGAGTCCGTGAACATTGCCCCATGCACACGTAACGAATATAGGAATCAGCGCGTTGAACCATACAAGTTGAGGTTACAACGCATACGTATAGTCCTTTCCACCATGATATCCTAAATATGCTGAGGATATAGATTATCACTGTCAACTCATCCATGTCCTATCTCTAGACTTGTATCTCACTGAACAATAAATGCAAACTTCTTTGCCATATTATTTCACCCTGACGGAACTCTTTCCCGGGATTAATGCTTGTAGCCATAAGACTTTCTTATATATAATCTCGAAGCATCTAGATATATAAATCCCATATCTGTACCCATCGGACTCTATAAACATTAGCCATACCTAGCGACACCCAGTGGTCACACCATGAAAGTTCTGTGACATGTGTGGAACAAAAGTTTAGTGGATCACTTACAAGCCTACCGTGGCACTCAAGTCAAAGGACCACGTATACTACTCAACTCGAGAGGACCCTCCGTTGACGGCTTATATAGGGTGTCTATCGAAGACCTTCATAAGTTAGTCTATATCCGGTCCTAACTAGATACCCATATGTCATTACGAGCTCCAAGCTCACGGTTGGCTAGGAACGACCATCTATACCCTATAGGTACGACATATGCCGATCTATATATAAGTATCCACCAACAGATCCGCATCGACAGAAATAGATCAGGGACGGTTATTTGAGAACATGCGCAACTAACATTTCTTGGCACCCGATTGCAATTCTTGCAACTATGCAGTTACTAGTCTATTCCAAGGTCTATGTGCCATTACAGACAAGGCTCAAACTCTTAGATCTTCAGTGAGTATTATAACCAGCTAATACTTAGATGTGTTAATATTTAGCATTTATATCTCTCAGCGTGCCTAACTATGAGCCTTTATCTAGACTCCTTTAGATCTGATTTGAACTTATTCGGATCATACAATGTCTATAATGTTACTTTACATAGTATCATATAAATAGGTGTTAGCGATTTGATGAGAATATACACTTGTATAAATATACAAGTATATGTACATTTAGGGATGGTACATAAGCACTGACCTTAACAATCTTCCACTTGCTCTAATGCCATTTCTGATAGTATCTCATACATATAAACTCTACTTGTTTCATAAACAATTTTAGAGTCATGGCCTTAGAAAATAGGTCCGCTAAATTATTTATAGAATATTTCGATAAATAATCACATCTTCCTAAGCCAAGATCCCTCTAGTTATATGAGACTCCTCTCACATGGCTAAAGTACTGGGGTCCTCTTGGCACCTCGGCTTGTACAACAATCTAGTTTTGTCACAAAACTATGGGATAGGATCCATCTGTCTTGGAATTCTTTCAAGGCCAGTAATAAACTTACGAATCATCACTGCCTTTTTCACTGCGCCAATAAAAAATCAGTAGTGAATCCTAGTTTGGTGCAATTCTAACTCACTTAATACCATTGAGAATTAGTACAATCTTAAATATAGACTCTCTATCATCTAGGTCAAATTAGAAGTCCGATTCCATGTATATTCTCACCTGTAAGTCACTTTCTCGATATTTGAGAAACTTATCCTTTATACCCTTAAGGCATCTCAGGATATGTTTTACTACCATCAAATGGCAGACACCCTAACTTTCTCATTTCTATCGAAGAGACACTCTCCTCGAAAGATGAAGACCAGGTCCAAACGATACGTTAACTAATTCACATTTAAGAAAACTGTACCTTTTCAAGACGTAATTGATGTAAATTGATTTGACAGAGTCCTATCATCTTCCTAGCTGACAGGACCCACACAACCTTCTACTGTAAATCCCAGCGACCCTACCAGGCACCCCAATAGAAGTTCTTCTGAATTTACCTTTTTAAGTTGAGAAATTTTGTGAGCCGAACCACTTTTAAATTTTTGCTATTACTGAGTAAATCCTAGAATATACATGAAAATAACTTATTAAATTTTAAAACAAATGGACAGAGTTCCCTTATTTTTCTAAAAATCTAACACAAAGCCTACAAAGAAAATTGCACTTCTATTTTTAATAACTTCTAACTTCCAAATAAGACCTCCGGTCATTTTCAAAACCAAATCCAGATTCAACTCAAAAATTTCATTACAAGCAAAAAACTAGCATACTAATAAAAAGTGAAACGATCATCATAATATCAAAACCTCTTCTTGTTTGTTAAAATATTTTTACAAAATACACGTCTATAATTACTATGCATAAAGCAAAAGGTGCTACTTAGCATATTTACATTTACAAATGATCGTCAGACTAGGCCCACTAATCACTTATAAGAGAATCAGTAACTTGCTCACTGAGGCTTGCACCTGGAAGGGTTTAGAAAACATAAAATGGGTGAGCCAAATGAGCTTAGTGAGTGCATTAAGATTTTTAGTAAAAATACAATAAAATAAAATACTGCATAAATAACAAAATTCTAAAAATTACATAAAATATGCTTCTAAAACTATTATAAAACTATAAAATATAATAACTAGCATGTACACATATAAATAGTTAATGTGCATTCGGTCGCTCGAAAACTATTAAAACCCTCGCTCGGCCATTTTTTTTCTAAATTCTACCAATCGTAACCCTAAAGCTCTATACTCATGCAGCGACTCAACGTGAGTAGGTCACAAGACGTCTAAACTAGCAACACCTACCGTGACATCTCATTGGCTATGCAGCGGAATCCTACATCGCCTACATATAATAAGACAATACCCCGTTCAAATGACTCAACAACCTGACTTCCCGGAGTTAGTGACACGTCCCCCAATACTTGCCCATTTGTACATGATATACTAGCCAGGTCTTAAACCATCACCACAACTATAAATCTGAGGGTACCAATGGCCTTCGAAACTAATTTAGTAGTTTTAAAATTATTTCTTAAACCGAACATATAAATGCATACTTTTAACTATATATCAAAATCGTAAATCATGTTTATGCATTAAAAGCACATAAAACATACAATTTCAATATGCGAAAACATATTAAACCAAAGATAAACCATGACTGATTTTTACTCACCAACCGATTGGAACTCAATTCTTCTCTGGACTTTTAGTTCCTTTACCAGTCTCAATTTTCTTCACCTACACACCATAAATGACATTTAGAACCTTTACAATCGCTAAAATTTCAATTAACTAATAAGGTCCTTAATTGGCTTACAAGGCTTAGATGGATACCACTTTTCAATTTTCATTTACAAAGTCATTCCATCTTGTTTAATTCACCATCCGACGCCATAAAAATTGCTTAACACCTTATAAATTTGGTTGGATATAATTTCCCTTCACCTTACCAAAATGGATAATTATGTCTCATTTTCTTCATTTTTGATTTTTCATCAACCATATACAACCAATTGATACAAGGAATCACTTATACCAAATAATTGAACAAAAACATAACTCAAACCCTAAAATCCATAAAGTGGCAAAAATTTACCCTACTCACCCAACACCATTTTTTTCTCAATTTCTTAGTCCAATGACATCCAAATCAATCTAATTTAATTCTAATGCCCTAATAACATCAATTGAAGTTTTTACATTAAAATCACACCAAACTCTAATTTTTACCTTACAAATTCCTTTAGTTTGGTGTCTCCCTTGAGTTCCACACTTGAATTCAACTCAATCTAAATCAAGATTTTACACAAAAGCATTAATAGAATTAATCTTGAAAAGTTATACACCACCGTCACTATATAATGCTTTTCTTACCTCTTTTTCTTGAATTTTCACTAGTAGAAGCTTCAATTGACCTTGGGATCTTGTATTTGGCTTTATCATAACTTGATCAAAGATGAAAACTCATGAAAAAGCATTTAATTCCACTGTAGCAAGGTCTCCCTCTCATGGATGAAGTTTCCCTCTTGTGCTCTAACAACTTATGCTTTTTAATTAGCCAAATTCTAGATACTTCATCCTTATATAGTGCTCTCCCAAAAGTCTAATTCACCCTTCAACTACTTCTTAATATCTAAGTTGCCATTAGTTGGAAATATAAGTATTTAATTGGTTCATTTTAACTATTTAGTTAGAATAGTGAAACGAACCAACTAGACCTCCATCTTTGCAATCCACCAACTTGTCTCTAATTGGTCCATTTTTTAACATATAGATTGTCTTGTTCCATGCATAACCCTTAAATAAAAATTCATGTATTAAATTAAAATTTCCTTTTTCAAGCCAATAAAGAAAAATTCTAAAAATATTTCATGACTATTCGACGCTCCGATCGAGTGTGAAATTACCAATTTAGGTCTAATACCTTTCACTCCCACCATAAACAAATATTACTAATAGGGTTGGAATTGGGTAACCCTACGGTGTCTTTATTGCTTTATATTGAAATCTAGACACCTATACTACTAATAGGGATCAGATATTACAAATTCACCCCTCTTTAAAAAAATTTCGTCCTTGAAATTAAAAACATACCTATTTGGAAGAGGTGGGGATGTTGTACTTGCATCTGATCTTCACATTCCCACGTAGCTTCCTCTACTCCATAATTCATCCATAACACTTTCACCAAGGGAATGCTTTTATTATGAAGCACTTACTCTTTCCGGTCTAGAATATGCACAGGCTTCTCTTTGTAGTTTAAGTTCTCGTTCTATTCTACTAACTGTTCCCTTAGGATGTGCGAAGGATCTGCTAAGTACTTGCGAAGTATGGAAACGTGAAACACATCATGGATCCTAGCTAGATCTTCTAGTAACCATAGACGATATGCCACCTCCCTAACTCTTTCAACTATCTCGTACGGCCTAATGTATCAGGGACTCAACTTTCCTCCCTTCCTAAATCTTAGTACTCCATTCCATGGCGATATCTTCAGAAAGTCTTTATCATCAACCTGGAACTCCAAGTCTCTTCTCCTATTATCTGTATAACATTTTTTTCTATCATTTGCTATTTAAATCTCTACCTAATAACTTGAATCTTTTTCTGAAGAGATCTGAACAATTTTTGGGCCAACAAGCTTTCTTTTACCGACCTTATCCCAACACACTAGAGTTCTACACTTTCTTCCATACAATGCTTCATATGGTGCCATCCTGATGCTAGCCTAGTAGCTATTATTGTAAGCGAACTCTATCAATGGCAGATGAGTATCCCAACTTCCCTTAAACTCCATAAAACACGCTCTAAGCATATTCTTGAGTATCTGAATTGTTCGCTCAGACTGACCATTCGTTTGTGGATAAAATGCCATACTGAAATTTAATTTAGTGCCTACAGCATTTTGTAAGCTGGGCCAAAATCAAGAAGTGAATATTTGATCTCTATCCGATACTATGGATACTGGAGTGCCATGAAGTCATATCACCTCATCTACATACAACTGAGTCAATTTATCCAGGGAATAATTACTTCTGACAGGTAGAAAATTGGCAAAGTTTGTCAATCTATCAATAATTACCCATATCGCGTCATTGCTTCTTTGGCTACGCGGAAGTCCTACCACGAAATCCGTTGTTATTCTCTCCCATTTCCACTCAGGGATCGAAAAGGGTCGTAAGAGTCCTACAGGTTTTTGATATTTGGCCTTTACCTCTTGGTAAGTTAGGCATCTTGAGATAAATTTGACTATATCTTTCTTCATGCCTTTCCAACAGTAATGCTCCTTTAGGGTACGGTACATCTTTGTACTCCCTGGATGTATAGCATATGCAGAAGAATGACTTCTTTAATAATCTTTCTTCTTAACTTGTTCACATCCGGTATACATAATCTCTGACCCAAGGTTACTACACCATCCACGGTCATTGAAAAATCTTTCCACTGCCCAGACTTAATTTCACCTTTCAATTTAATTACACGTGGATCTTTGAATCTACAATTCTTTGATCCGATCAACTAATATCGGACGCACTTAAAATGTGGCTAATAGTGCTCCCAAATCTGACAACTCTAATCTCACACCCAAAGACCTCAATTCTATTAACATTAATAGATATGTGACCTTTATATGAGCTACTGAGCTGACAGGCTTTCCGCTAAGAGCATCTACTACCACATAAGTTTTTCGTGGATGGTACTCAAGTGCACACTCATAATCCTTGATAAGCTCCAGCCATATTCTCTGCCTCATATTCAGTTTCTTCTGGGTGAACAAGTACTGCAGGCTTTTGTAGTCTGTGAATATCCTACAAGGAACTTCATACAAATAATGTCTCCAAATTCTCAGAGCAAAAACTATCGCAGCCAGCTCTAGGTCATGTGTGGGATAATTCTACTCATGCTTATTTAATTATCGGGAAGCATAGGCTATTACCTTCTTCTTCTGCATCAATAGACAATCTAGACCTTGTCTGGAAGCATCACAATATATGGTAAATCCATCATTCCCTGATGGAAGCGTAAGCACTGGAGCTGTGGTTAATCTTCTTTTCAACTCATCAAAACTCTGCTGACATGCCTCTGACCATACAAACTTCTATTCTTTTTGAGTTAGCTTAGTTAGAGGGCGGCTATCTTTGAAAATCCCTCTACGAACTTCCTATAATATCCAGTCAAACCCAAGAAACTACGAACTTCCGTCATGTTCGTAGGTTGTCTCCAATTCACTATGCCTTCAATCTTTTGGAGATTTATAATTACCCCATTTGGAGAGACAACATGTCCCAAAAATGCAATTCTGTCGAGCCATAACTAACATTTACTGTGTTTGGCGCATAGTCGATGCTTCCTTAGAGTTTGCAAAATAATCCTCAAATGTTTTGCGTGCTCTTCCTCACTGCTTGAATAAACCAGTACATTATCAATAAATACTATCACAAACTGACCTAAATAAGGTCAAAAAATTCTATTCATAAGATCAATAAAAATAGCAGGGGCATTAGTCAGCCCAAAAGGCATGACCAAGAATTTATAATGCCCGTATCGTGTCCTAAAGGCCGTCTTGGGAACATCTTCCTCCTATATTTTTAATTGAAGATAGTCTGACCTCATATCTATCTTGAAAAATACTCTGGCCATCATCAATTCTCGAATGTGGATATTGATTACGCACTATTACTTTATTCAGTTCCTTGTAGTCAATGTATAATCTCATACTTTTGTCTTTCTTCTTTACAAACAATACCGGTGCTCGTCAATGAGACATACCCGACTTAATAAAACCCTTATTCACTAACTCTTTAATCTGAACCTTCAATTCTTTCAATTCTGAAGGACACATTCTATAGGGGGTTTTAGAAATTGGTTTTATTCCAGAGGCTAGTTCTATTCAAAATTCTACTTCCCTATCTGGGGGTAATCCCAGAAGATCATCTAGAAATATATCCAAAAATTCTCTAACCACTAGTATATCCTCTTATTTCATTCCACCATCTCTTACCTTTATAGCATAAACCAGATACTCTTGACATGACTTCTGAAGCATCTTCCTTGCCCTCATAACGGACACCACACTGGCGGGAAGTACTTTTCATCCTCTACAAAAACTAACTTCAATTTCCCCTGAACTACGCACTTTGACTTCTTTTTTAAAGCTTTCTTCTGTGGCCTGATATTGGGACAACCAATCCATCCCTAAAATCACATCAAATTCATTGATGGCCAGCATGATCAAGTCTACCAAAAATTCTTGACCCTCTATACAAATTTTACTGCCTCTATATACCTTTTTTGCTACAATAGAGTCTCCAGTAGGAAGAGACACCACCATGCTAAAATCTAATAACTGTAGCACTATACTAGCATTTGTAGTAAACCCCATAGAAATAAAATAGTGGGTAGCTCCAGGATCTATCAACACATAAGCACATAAAAAACGGACATCATACCTGTCACCACTTCTAAGGCTGCATCCGCCTTATGCGGGGTCATTGTAAATACCTTAGCCTGGGTATGAGGTCTACCTTGCTGCCCTCTAGATGATCCTCCTTGACCGACTCCTCTACTAGGCTGGCCTAAATTGCTCGGCTTCTGAATTGGGAACCACCTCGAATCTGTCATTGGCCACCACTAGTTTGTTATGGAGCTGGTGGTCTATCTTATAGCTTACTACTAGCTCCAACATTCGGACAATCTCATATAATAGCCCTATTGACCACACTTATAACAACCTGTAGTCCACTTCCTATAATCCCTCGGATGGACTTTGCCACATTTGTTTCACTCTAGAAAATCCTTCCAATTCTCTTTAGTACTTCAAGATCCGACTGATGGTTGCCTAACAGAAGCTTGACTTGATTGAGCTCTTTGGCTTAGTTTATGACTACTGGATCATATTGATCTCTTTTTTATTCTTGTGGATTTACTAACTCCTCTCTGAGAACCACTTGTCCAGCCACTTTTCTGGCCCCGCTGTTTCGGTTTAGGGATGGCTGCCATGCTTCTTTTAACTCGAGTTGCAACTTTTACCAATGCTCCGTACCGAGTGTGAGCTGCCGATACCACGTAAACCCTGATCTAAGAATTGAGGCCCATTGTAAATTGATTAGCCTTTTGCTCTTCATTATCAGCTATAAAGGGAACGACATAGAGGAGCTCTGAAAAGTTCTTTTCATACTCTGTCACAGAAAGAAAACTCTGTTCTACCTTGAAGAGCTCTTCTATCTTCGCATCTTTATAACTTTTGGGGTAGAACTTATCTAGAAATTCCCTTCTGAAAAGTGCCCAAAACACCCCATCGGCATTCCTCCTCTGCAAGGCATTCCACCAGTCTTTCCTCCATTCCTTCAATAGAAATGCGGAGTATGCAACCATCTGTTATTCAATACATCCTATAACTTGAAAATTTTCTTCATTGTTCTCTAACTAGGATAGAGCTCTCTCAGGGTCTCTTGTACCATCATATGGTTTAACGCTCTATTTCTTGGTGTGCTCAATAGACACTCTTGTCTCTCTCAACTGCTGGATTGCTGCTACTACTATTTGGGCCATCTGAGCTACATTTATATTTCCACCCTCTAGCTCGGCAGGCTGAGATGACTCAGGAGGGGGTCTGAGGCATGGGAACATTTACCGACTCATTCCCATGCTCCTCTTCAGATGCAAGAGCCTCCACAGCTGTTCTCCTAGTACGTGGACCCCATGACGAAGCATATTTTTTGTCAATTTAATAATGCTAATTGCATAGAATTCAATTTCGAGGATCTCATTCTAAAAATAAACTTTTTAACTAAAAACTTCAAAACCCGGGCTCTGATACCACTTTGATAGGACCCGTACCGAGACCCTCTACTGTAGATCCCAGTGGCCCTGCCGGGTACCTCAATGGAAGTTCCTCAGAATCTAACTATTTAAGTTGAGAAATTCTGCGAGGCAAACCCTTTTTTAATTCTTGCTATTACTGAGAAAATCCTGGAATATACGTGAAAATAACTTATTAAAGTTATAAAACAACGGACAGAGTTTTCCTTGTTTTTCTTAAAATCCAATACAAAGCCTACAAAGAAAATTACACTTCTATTTCAAACAGCTTCTCAACTTCTAAATAAGACCTCCGGTCCTTTTCAAAACCAAATCTAGATTCAACTCAATAATTTCATTACAATCACAAATGATCGTCAGACTAGGCCCATTAATCGGTTGTAGGAGAATCAACAACTTGCACACCGATGCCTGCACCTAGAGGGGATTAGAAAACATGAAGCATAAAACGGGTGAGCTAAAGGAGCTTACTGAGTGCATTAATATTTCTAGTAAAAATACAATAAAATAAAATACTGCATAAATAAGAAAATTCTGAAAAATGGATAAAACAAGCTTCTAAAACTATTATAAAATTGTAAAACATAATAACTAACATGTACACATATAAATACGTAATGTGTATTTGGTCGCTCAAAAACTATGAAAGCCCTAACTCGGCCATTTTCTTTCTAAATTGTACTAATGGTAACCCTAAAACTCTATACTTACGTAGCGACTCAACTAGCACTGACAGGACCCGCCCCGAGACCCTCTACTGTAGATTCCAACGGCCCTGCCAAGTACTCTGACCGAAGTTCCTTAGAATTTAACTGTGTAAGTTGAGAAATTCTGCGAAGTGAACCCTATTTTAGTTCTTGCTATTACTGAGAAAAGCTTGGAATATACATAGAAATGACTGTTTACGCTCAAAATATAATAGGCTATCGCTGTATAGATTGAGGTGTCGATCCCACGAGGAAGCTCTTGGCAAAATAGGTTGATGAAGTAAAATATTAAAGCAGTAGTAAAGGATAAAATTAATTGATTTAAGTGGATGAGATAGGATTGTCTATGATTTGAAGAAAATGTCTTATGATAATTCAAACAAGGCTTCGAGAATCACATGCTTTATAAATCTACTCTACACTTTGATTCAATGCTTATAACTCAATTGAAAGTTTCACATCCCAAACAATCAATCGGAAGATAGAAAAATATAGCACATTTGATAACACATGTATTTGACGTAATTAAACTCTTTGCAAGCATTAACATACATCATGTTCATTTATACAAGTTATCTAAGATCGACAATATACCACTTTGACAATATTACAGTAAAAGATCAACTTGAATATTAAACATTTATTGCCCTTATATGTTATCCAAGATCGATAATATATCAATTTGACAATACTGCAGTAAAAGATTAATATATAAAACAATGTCACCAGTAACAATTATAGTTCACCAAGAATCACATAAGAAAAGCATGACTGAACTTATATGAGACATGAGAATTATAATCTCTGGATTATAGAAAATAGAATAGATAAGAGTTTAATCAAAACTAAACTTACAACATTTGTAGCTCTTGACACCGAATCAAAGCATAGAAGTAGATTTATTACACATAAAAGTTCATCTCTTAGCCTTGCCAAGAACTCTAGCCTAAATTATAATACATGTTAATGAGAAGAAAATAAGATAGAATTATCTCATATTAAAAACATCCTAAGAGTCTCCTTATATAGGCAATGAATGGACATATGTCATGGATGACATCAATCTTCAATAATTTTAAGCCAAAAACTCGTTTATCCATTTGCAGCACATTTTTGATAATGTAAATGACCGATTTAGCTTCTGTAGCCGACATAAAAGTTGTATAGTTTTGACTCTTCTTTCCATAGGCACCAATTTCATGCAAATTGGATGAGTATCCAATGCGATATGAGCAAACTTCCAAAGATACATCAGAATTCTGCCAACAACCATTTTACCCACTTGTAATGCAATTTGGTCCATGATAACGGCTGATTTGGACTTTACTATCAACATACGAGTTGTTGATAATTAAGTCAGCATTTCACAGCTTTAAGAATTATACCTATTGAGTACGTATTTTGTGAGATATGGTCTAAATACGTGAGTTGGGTCAAGTTGGCAGAAGTTGTAGCCCGATTCTATTGTATCTCAATTGTTGGCCCATAACATGTTGGATTTGGCGTTTTCACTATTCTTCAAATTTGTGTAATATTGAGTCATGTTACACCAGGTTCAAGAATTTCTTCATTTCGATTTCTACATTGAGCGTTATGTCCATTTTACCTAAACCTATCCAAATAGCATTCATTAATCACAATTTAAGGATAACACTTTATTTCAAGCTAAAAATATAGAAAAGACTAAACTTAGTGACATTAAATGGTGACTGAATATCTTAACAAATATGTATTTTCATGTGTTCATCAATGACTTCTTAAATGTTTTAAAAAAACGGGTAGAGTTTTCCCTGTTTTTCTGAAAATTCAATACAAAACTTGCAAAGAAATTGCACTTCTATTTCAAATATCTTTCTTATTTATTTGGTATTTTATTCCTAAATGGAAGACATACCTAATTTGAGAAACATAAATTAAATTAAGTGGAGCACCATTTTGTGATTAATGGTTAATTTTATTAGACCATTAAAATGACCATAAAAAATTGTTTTGATAGTTAGCCACTTAATCTAATTTTGATGGAGCACTTGTGAAGTGTTGAGAGCACTAAAAATGGTTGGGTTTCAATTGTGTTAACAAGTGTATGAGTGAAATTTCGTGCAATGATTGAGAAGAAAAAGATGAGTTGGTTTTGAGAGAGTTTTTCATTGAACAATGACTTGTGAGAAAAATCAAAGGAGAAAGAAAAATAAATGCTTCTTATTTTTCTTTCAAGTAATACAAACCTTGTTGCTAGAGATTATATTGCTGCTATTCTAGTTTCATAATCCCAACAGATTATTGCGAACTAGAATTGAACAAAAGTACACTTCAAGGTGAGCTCAAAGTTGGAGCAAAGAAATTCGGATTTTAAAATCTTCATCGGAGGTCTTCAAATATATGTTTTTTATATTCTTAAGTTGTTAAGAATTGAAGTACATGTGTATATGTTGATTACATGATAAATTCCGCTACCAAATTCATGTATATGATACATGTGTTTAGTTTTTTTTTTCTATATGACACAATCACATGCATACACCCTAAAATAAGTCAACAAAATCATGCTTCTAAAACTTGTATAAAGCTGTAAAATGGTTTCTAACATCATATGCCGATAAAATCTTGCCAAGCGGGTTTTATTTATATCTTTAGAAAACAATATCTAAAATCTGTAAGACATAATAACTAGCATGTACATATAAATGAATAATATGCGATCGATAGATTCAAAACTATTAAAGCCCACGCTCGGCCATTTTCTTTTTAAACTGTGCAATTGGTAACCTTAAAGCTTTATACTCACACAGCGACTCAACTAGCACTGTACACATGAGTAGGTCATGGAGCGTCTCAACTAACAACACCCATTATGACATCTCAAGATATCTCATTGGCTATGCAGCGGAATCCTACATCGCATACATATAGCGAGACAATACCCCGTACATATAGAGTGACTCACATGACTCGATAATCTGACTTCTCAGAGTTAGTGACACACCCTCTAATACATGCCCATGTGTACGTGATATACTAGCCAGGTCTTAAACCATAACCACCAGTGTAATCTGAGGGTACCAATGGCCTTTGAAACTAATATAGTAGTTTTAAAGTTGTTTTTTTAACCGAACTGTTAATGCATATCTATGGATATATGTCAAAATCATAAATCATGTTTATGCATTAAAAGCACATAAAACATACAATTTCATTATGTGGAAATATAATAAACGAATGATAAACAATGACAGATTTTCACTCATAACCGCTCCAAGCTCAATTTTGCTTCGAATTTCTGCTCCCGTTACCAGTCTCAGTTTTCTTCACCTATACGCCATAAATGACATTTGGAACCAATACAAACACTAGAATCTCATTTAACTATTAAACGCCCTAATCGGCATACAAATTCCGAATGGATACTACTTTCTGATTTTTATTTACAAAGCCATTCAATCTTATCTAATTCACCATCCGACGCCCAAAAAATTACTTAACACCCTATAACTTCAATTGGACATAATCGCCCTTCACCTTACCAAAATAGACAATTATGTCCCATTTTCTTCATTTTTGATTTTTCATCAACCATATACATTCAATTTACAAAGGCACCATTTATTCACAATAATTCAACCAAAATACAACTCAAGCCCTATCATCTCCTAAGTGGCCGAAGTTTGCTCTACTCACCCAACACATTTCTTTTCTCAATTTCTTGTTCCAACAGCATCAAAATAAATCCAATTTATTCTAATGCCCTAATTACAACAAATTTAAATTCTACATCAAAGTCACCCAAAACCCTAATTCTACACATTCACACACATACATACTTATACAATATACATATTTACAACATAAATATATTCATATACATATATGTATATATATATACCTAAATATATACACATATACATACCACCATACTTGCATACTACATAAATCTATACATACATTCACATATATATATATATACATGCATAAATACATACAAAAATACACATGTATTTCTATTCATTAATACATATATATGTATATTTACACCTATACATACATAAATACATGTATACACACATAGAGATGTATATACATATATATTTATATACATATATACATATCCAAAAACATGAAATAAATACCAAAACAAATATTTCTTCTTACCTCTCCCTTTTTCTCCTTCCTTTCTTTTTTCTTTCTTCTTTCTTTTCTTTTTCTTTCTTTCTTCCCTTTTCTTTCGGTCACTTCTCTTCCTTTTTTTTTTTCTTTTTTAACCAATCAACATAATATAATTATCCCCTTTTTACTTTTCCATAACCAATCACCATAATCCACTTATCCAACTTTAATTAACACTTATCCTATTTTAAATAATATAATAATAATATAAAATATTCATAATATCTATTATTATTATATTTTGAAAATTGGATAAATGTTAATTAATTTATACTAACCATAGTTAACTTTTAACTCAACCTTGGTTATTTTTTAACCATGGTTAGGATAATAAATTAATAAAATAATAAATGTGTGATTTTATTCTACTGCCATTTAACTTATTCTACCGGTCATCCATATAGGTCCTACATTACAACCCTAATGGGTTAACATAACCACATTGAAATATTATTCACATGTACCACACACAAAAATATTTACAATAAGGTCAAAATCAATTATCCCTATAGTTTCTTTATCGCGATACATCAAAATCTAGGTATCTACTATGTTTATAGGAATTGGATTACAAAAGCACCGCACCACGTGAGTAGGTCACAAAGTGTCTAAACTAGCAACACCCACTGTGACATCTCACTAGCTATGCAACGGAATCCTACATTGCCTACATATAATGAGACAATACCCTATTTTCACCTTACCAAAATGGATAATTATATCCCATTTTCTCTATTTTTGATTTTTCATCAACCATATATAACCAATTGGTACAAGATATCATTTATACACAATAATTGAATAAAAACATAACTCAAACCCTAAAATCCCTAAAGTGGCCAAAATTTACCCTACTCACCCAACACATCTATTTTCTCAATTTATTGTTCCAATGACATCCAAATCAATCCAATTTAATTCTAATGCCCTAATAACATCAATTGAAGTTTTTACATTAAAATCACACCAAACCCTACTTCTTACCTTACTAATTCCTTTAGTTTGGTGTCTTCTTTGAGTTCCACACTTGAATTCAACTCAATCTAAATTAAGGATTCACACAAAAGCATTAATAGAATTAATCTTGAAGAATTATACACCACCATCATTACATAATGCTTTTCTTACCTCTTTTTCTTGGATTTTCACTAGTAGAAGCTTTAATTGACCTTGGGAACTTGTATTTGGCTTTATCTTAACTTGATCAAAGATGAAAACTCATGAAAAAACATTGAATTTTGCTGTAGCAAGGCTCCCTCTCATTGCCAAAATTTCCCTCTTGTGCTCTAACAACTTGTGCTTTTTACTTAGCCAAATTCTAAACACTTAATCCTTATATAGTGCTCTCCCAAAAGTCAAATAAGCCCTTCAACTACTTCTAAATTTTTAAGTTGCCATTAGTTATAAATGAAAGCATTTAATTGGTTCATTTCTAACTAATTAGTTAGAATAGTCAAAGGAACTAACTAGACCTCCATGTTGGCAATCAATCAACTTGTCTCTAATTGGTCCATTTTCTAACATATGGATTGTGTTTCTTAACAAAGGCTTGTTCCATGCATAACCGTTAAATAGAAATTCATGTATTAAATTAAAATTTGCTTTTCCAAGCCAATAGAGAAAAATTCCAAAAATATTCCATGATTGTCCGACGCTCCGACCGAGTCTGAAATTACCAATTTAGGTCTAATACCTCTCACGCGCACCATAAAACAATATTACTAATAGGGTTGGAATTGGGTAACCCTATGGTGTCTTTATCACTTTATTCCAAAATCTAAACATCTATACTGCAAATAGGGATCGGATATTACACTAGCTCTATCTCTATAAAGCTTTATACCCAGTATAAAGGAAGCCTCTCCCAAATCTTTTATGGAGAAATACTTACAAGTTACTTTGACTGATTATAATATACCAACATCATTCCCAATGACTAGTATGTCATCAACATGAAGCATCAAGAAGACTATCATGCTCCTACTGACCTTTCATGCACACTAGCTTCCTCATCATTTTTTATGAAACCAGACATTCTGATTATCTCATCAAAACAATGAGTCTAGCTTCAGGAGGCTTGTTTAAGCCCATAAATGAACTTCTTCAGCCTACACACTAGACCAAAAGTCTGGCTGGACATAAAACCTTCAGGCTATTCCATGAATATCTCTTACTCGAGGTATTCATTCAAGAATTTCGACTTTACATCCATCTGCTAAACCTATCAGTCATAATATGCTACAAGAGCCAATAACATTCTAATTGACTTTATCATCAATACTGGTCCATAGGATTCCTCTTAATTGATCCCAGATCAGTGAGGATTACCTTTCTAGAATCAATATGGGGCCTAGAAGGTCTCTACCTTTATTCTGGCTCCCATTACCTCTTTGTAAACCTTTTACAACCAATGAGAATAATTCCCACGGGTAGCTAAACCAAGTCTCAGACTTGATTCTAATGCGTAGAGTCAATATTTATTGTTTACATGGCTTCTTGCCATTTTCTGAATCGATGTCTAACATCATCTCCTTATAGGTCAAAGGATTGTTTCCTTCTACTAAGAAAACTCTAAGTTCACCTTCAGTCTCAAAGATGCCTAATAGGTGACCTAGACATCCTTTTCGACCCGTTAGGGAAGTGTGCTAAAAGGTCACTGCTTAATTGAGCTTAAGTTCCTCTCATTGGTTTATTGATTTATAGATTGAATTCACTAAGTTTAATCCTTCTATGATTCCCACGATCCATGAGAAACTCTTTCTCTAGAATAGTTGTATATCGAGAAACGAATATACTTTGCTTCTCTGAATCATAGAATTAGTATCATATTGTATTCACAAGATACTAAATAAACCTATATTTGTACCTCTTGGGTGTTGATTTATCCTACTGAGTAACTTTTACAAAATAAGATACCTTGCTGCGTAACTCTTACGTCAACAGGACAACCCCAAGTCTTCACATATTTTAAGATACGGCTTCTTTTCTTTCTGTATCTCATACGAAATGGAATGAATAGCTTTTGAGGGAACTCTGCTTAAAAAACTGCTATTTTTGGAGCATATTTTGATAGTTATAGATCGATAACACTCATTATCGATTAGACCATATCTAATAAAGTCTGATTTCTCCTATCTGAAAATTTGTTATATTGTGGAGTACCTGGAGGACTATAGTGAGTGAGAATCTCATTCTCCTTTAAATAAACAGAAAAACTTGTAGTTAATGTACTTACTATTGGGATTTGTGCTTACGTGCCATCCCATTATGTATGAATATTTGTTTAATATTTATACTAGTATTATTATTTAAATAAATCGCTAATTATATTTATATATGGTAAAATGCTTGTAACGTTTTAGACATTGTACGATCTGAAAGAGTTCAAATCTGGTCTAAATGAGTTTAGATTAGTGCTAAGAATTAGCAACGCTGAGAGTTATAAATGTTGAGAGTTGGCACTGATAAAAGTTATTAGATTATAAGAGTCAGTGATATCTAAAGAGTTAGAGCTTTGTCTAAAATGGGACAAAGACCTAAGAATATATTAGTAATGACGTAGTTGTAAAGAGTTGCAAATAGTGCTAGAAAATGTCATTATGCAAATATGTTCTCAAATATTATGTTCTTAATCTATCTTCACTAATGCTGGTCTGTCAGTGAATACCTTAATAAATATATAGATTAATGTATGTCTATATCTGGATGGTCCAAATGGTTAGTCTTAGTAAACCATGAGTTTAATGGAAGCTCGTATAGAGATACAGGTATTCAGTAAGGAGTGAATACTGAATAGACTCACAAAGATCTCCAATAGACATCCATAAAGCCATCAATTGAGGCTCTTTCGAGTTAAGTAGTATTCGTGGTCCTTTGACCTGAGTGCTATAGTGGGCTTGTGAGTGATCCACCATACTTTGGTTCCACACATGTCAGAAACCTTTCATGGTCTGACCGCTAGGGGTCACTGGGTATGGTCCGATGCTCATGGAGTCCGATGTGCATAGATATGGGATCCATTAGCTCATTTGGGTGAGTACTATATATCTTAATGCTCTATAGATTGTATTTTAGAAAGTCTTATGGCCATAAGCAGTAATTCATGGGAAAAGAGTTTAACCCTAAGGATAAATAATATTACAAAAGTACTTGGGAATATTATTTATTGAAATACAATTCTAGAGATAAGATTTCGGTTAGGCATATAGAGATTTAACAATGTTGATCTATACTGCTCTACCCAGATATAAATAATGATGGACGGATTATATGAATATGTTATAACCTCAACTTGTATGGTCTAACGCGTTGCTTTGTAATATCCGTGACGTGTGTGTGGGGAATCGTTAACGGACGTATAGAGGAGTTCCATATGACAATTCGAGCGTGGACTTAAAGAGTCTTACAATATGAAGTGTACTCATTGTGCACTAGGACAGTATAATGGATTGAATAGTTCCATCCTAGAAATTCTAGCAAACCAAAAATATGTTTCGGGGTTCTTCGGGTTGTGCACTTGTTTAGACTTAAATGTTAAGTATATCATTTCATTAGTTGACAAAAGTTATTACCTAATTAGATGTTAACAAGTGGCATAATGTATTCCATGAATTATGTTAGCATGAATTCACCAATTAACCATGTTAGTAAAATCAAATAAGGTAAATATTAATTATTCAAATAGTTTTTGAATATTTAAATATATGTTATTGAAATAAATAAAATATAATTTTATTTATTTGATATTTTATTCCTAAATGGAAGACATACCTAATTTGCGAAACATAAATTAAATTAAGTGGAGCACAATTTTGTGATTAATGGTTAATTTTATTAGACCATTAAAATTGCCACAAAAAACTGTTTTGGTAGTTGGCCACTTTATCTAATTTTGGTGGAGCACTTGTGAAGTGTTGAGAACACTAAAAAAGTTTTAGTTTTCATGTGTGTTAACAAGTATGTGAATCAAAAATATTCGTACAAGGATTGAGAGAAAAGAGAAGAGTTGGTTTTGAGAGAGTTTTTCTTTGAACAAAGACTTGTGAGAAAAACCAAGGGAGAAAGAAAAATAAATCCTTCATATTTTTCTTTCAAGTAATCAAAACCTTGTTGCTGGAGATTATACTGCTGCTATTCTAGCTTCACAATCCCACTGGATTTTTATGAACTAGAATTGAACAAAAGTGCACTTTAAGGTGAGCTCACAGTTGGAGCAAAGAAATCCAGAAATTAAAATCTTCATCGAAGGACTTCAAAGGTATATTTTCTATATTCTTAAGTTGTTAAGAATTGACGTACATGTATATATATTGATTACCTGATAAATTCTGCTGCCAAATTCGTGTATATGATACATGTGTTTAGTTTTTTAATATGTACACAATCACATGCATACACCATAAAATACGCTAACACTTACTGCCCGATCTAATTAAAGAGATGTGATTTACATTCTGGTATGTTTGGTCATCACCGTGAATACATTATTCATAAATTGTTTAAGTCTTTATGGTCGAATTAGAAATCTAACCATCCTTAACCAAACAGGTTAGGCGTATTATGCTTATATGACCTAATTTTACATGCCACAGTTCTATATCATTTAAAGATTCCGATCCACAAATATTTCTAATTGTATATAATATTTATTTATTAACTAACATTCAGTTAATAAAACATCATCTACATCACATGAACATAAGGAACTATTCCTAATGTTCATATGAAATCTTTCACTGTTAAGTACAGGAAGAGACACAAATTGTCAAATGATGTTTTGGACATTATACCAATTATGCAATACAACTATTGTATTGCATATGAGTAGTAAGTCAAGCTAACCAATAAATTGGACCTGCAAGAAATCACCATTTCTTACTCTTAACATTACTTCTATAACCTATTTTATTCTAGTCTCTCTCAATCCCTGTAACATATTATAGATATGAGATGGATATATAGTATCTCATACCGAGCTTGATCTGGCATCATATGCCATAGAAATGTCTATGTTTGTAAAAAAAAAACCCTGTGGGAGTCTTCCTAACTATTATAAGACTTCTAGGGTACTGGGATTTCTAATTGCTCTATTGTTGATCTTTGGATAAACGTTGCCTCTTATGAGTTATCTTGGGCATCTACCTTATCTTATTCTCATCATACACCTGGTCTCACCAGATATACTTAGAGTAGAAGATGAAGCACCTTGAATAAAGAGGGTCACACCCCCTCTGTTCAAATCCCTTAGAGAGGTATTATAAAAAATACCTCGCGGGAAACTCTGATTAACAATAAATCCAAAATTTTATGAATCTAGAACATTTCTAAGATTCAACCTCCAGTCAGAGTAATTTCTAGTACCCTTGAGTTGGAATGCATCAACTATGCACACCAACTAGTTTTTAGTGGCGATTAAACTTAGCAGGCCAAGATAATGGGAGATGTAAGCAGAATAATCATTAAATCGCTAATAAAATGTTTTAAATCATAGGTATACTAATTATAAAGTTTCGATTTAAAACACCCTCCCACTATTTTACATAATCTCGATAATCTCTCGAATGGGAAAACGATAATTTAAACTTTTTAAAACTATATAGCGAGAAATAGATCCCATTGAAATTTACTCGGGCCTCACGCTGTAGCAATATTAGCTTTTGTAAACCCAATAGGTAGACAACATTTGTCAATTGCATTTCATGTAACTCTTACCACTTGATCCTGAATACACCTTATCCTTATACTGTAGCAATATTGGGTAAGTGTATTCCAGATTAACTTGTTAATAATCAAATATATGCTACCGATACTACCCTCACACTGTAGCAATATTAGGTAATATTTTCGCATATATTTTATTCATCTCATGTTTAACCGGTATAGTCCAAGCCTAACCGACCAAGTCCCTCAAGTTGTAGCAATATTGGGAAAAGGCCGACCTGACTTGTCTAATACCGTATTGACAAGATAGATCAGAATAAAACATTATCTCATAATGTAATATTCTTCAATCTGATTAAGAGAGATTTTTGTTTATAACCTTGGTCTCCATTCTCATGGGGAGGGTGATTCTCAATTAATCAATTTTTCTATGTAATCACAACTAACCCCAACTAGTAGGGCCCCAATTGTAGTTACAAACAAAAAAATAATCCTGGTTTATAATGCAGACCGATAACTCTTATCACTGCATCTCCTAAACCCTGGTTTATAAAGTAGACTGATAACTTTTATCACTACATCTCATAAACCTACATATGCAAAATTATTTTTAACACACTGTTCAAAATTAATGTAGCTGTGAGCAATCCAAAATACTATTCATTTACTACTGTTCAAGTGAACAGTACATCACCGCGTCACCGAATGGCATCACTGTATTGACATATTTTAGGGTGTATGCATGTGATTGTGTACATATTGAAAAAACTAAACACATATGTCATATACACGAATTTGGTAGTGGAATTTATCATGTACTTCAATTCTTAACAACTTAAGAATACATAAAACATACCTTTGAAGACCTCCAATGAAGATTTCAAATCCGGATTTCTTTGCTTCAACTTTGAGCTCACCATGAAGTGCACTTTTGTTCAATTCTAGTTCATAACAATCCAATGGGATTGTGAAGCTAGAATAGTAGCAGTATAATCTCCAGCAACAAGGTTTATATTACTTGAAAGAAAAATAAGAAGGATTTATTTTTCTTTCTCCTTTTGTTTTTTTCATAAGTCTTTGTTCAATGAAAAACTCTCTCAAAACCAATTCCTCTTTTTCCTCTCAATCCTTTGCACGAAAATTGATTCACACACTTGTTAACACAATTGAAACCCAACTATTTTTAATGCTCTCAACACTCAAGTGCTCCACCAAAATTAGATTATGTGGCCAACTACTAAAATAATTTTTAGTGGCCATTTTAATGGTCTAATAAAATTAACCATTAATCACAAAATAGTGCTCCACTTAATTTAGTTTATGTTTCTCAAATTAGGTATGTCTTCCATTTAGGAATAAAATAGCAAATAAATAAAATTATATTTTATTTATTTAAATAATATTTATTTAATTATTCAAAAACTATTTGACTAATTAATATTTACCTTATTTGATTTTACTAACATGGTTAATGGATGAATTAATGGTAAAACAATTCATAGAATAAAATTGTGCCACTTGTTACAATCTAATTAGTTAATAACGCTTGTCAACTAATTAAATGATATACTTAACATTTAAGTCTAAACAAGTGTACAACCCGAGGAACCCTAAAATATATTTTCGGTTTGCTGGAATTTCTAGGATGGAACTGTTCAAACCATTATGCTGCCTCAGTGCACAATGAGTACACTTCATATTGTGTGACTCTTTAGGTCCACGCCCGAATTGTCATATGGAACTCTTCCATATGTCCGTGGACGATGCCCTACACACACGTTACGGATATTACAAAGCGACGCGTTAGACCATACAAGTTGAGGTTATAACATATTCATATAATTCCTCCATCATTTATATCTGATAGAGCAGAGATATAGATCTACACCGTCAAATCTCCATATGCCTGACCGAAAGCTTATCTCTAGAATTGTATTTCAATAAATAATATTCTCAAATACTTTTGTAATATTATTTATCCCTGGGGTTAAACTCTTTTCCCGGGAAAAACTACTTATGGCCATAAGACTTTATGAGATACAATTTTTAGAGCATTAGGATATAATACTCATCCAAATGAGCTCATGGATTCCATATCTATGCACACCAGACTCTATGAGCATCGGACCATACCCAGCGACACCCAGCGGTCAGACCATGAAAGGTTTCTAACATGTGTGGAACCAAAGAATGGTGGATCACTCACAAGCCCACCGTGGCACTCAGGTCAAAGGACCACGAATACTACTCAACTCGAAAGACCCTCTATTGATGGCTTTATGGGATGTCTATTGGAGATCTTTGTGAGTCTGTTCAATATTCAGTCCTTACTGAATACTTGTATCTTTATACGAGCTTCCACTAAACTCATGGTTTACAAGACTAACCATCTGGACCATCCAGATATAGACATACACCAATCTATATATTTCTTAAGATATTCAGTGACAGATCAGCATCAGTGAAGTAGATCAAGAACATAATATTTGAGAACATATTTGCATAATGACATTTTCTAGCACTATTTGCAACTACGTCATTACTAATATATTCTTAGATTTTTTTGTCCCATTTTAGACAAGGCTCTAACTCTTTAGATATCGCTAACTCTTTATAACTCTCAGCATTGCTAATTTTTAGCACTGATCTAAACTCATTTAGACCAGATCTGAACTCTTTCAGGTCGTATAATGTCTAAAATATTACAAGCATCTTACTATATATAAATATAATTAGCGATTTAATGAAATAATAATACTAGTATAAATATTAAACAAATATTCATACATAAAGGGATGGGACGTAAGAATAAATCCCAACACGCTGCAGTGCTGAGAGGTCGAACCCCCAACTACGCAGCGCTGCGTAGCCAGACCACCTCGCTGTAGCATTAGAAGATCGAGGCACTAACGCTGTGGCGCCCATCCTTCACTGCTAAGGCGTGAATTCTAGAACCTTCAGCCCCTAGCATGGGCTCGCCAGCACTGCAGCGCTAGGAGAAAGAACTCCCAGCGCCGCAGTGCCAGCTTCAACGCTAATGCATTGGGAGGTCGAACCCAATGCACCCCTATTGGCATACCCGTTTCAACACTTGAAACGTGCTATTTACACTGGGCCTTTTGCATCTATTCACTCAAACAACACCCAAATATGTCCTAAATGGCTCTGATACCAGTTTTGTTGGGGATTTAATATACGTGGGTGTATACATGTACAATTATATTTATTACCTAAAATACGTATCATATACATATTTAATGCTACGGAAGCATTAAAACATACAATAAACACCATGACTAATATATTAATCACATTAATATATTAGAAGGGTTAAGAAATCACTTGAACGTGTAACGTTATACACGTATATCCACAGAGTCTGCATGAAGACCAACTCGTTGCCAGTTCTAATCACCAACTCGGTGGGCTTGGCAAGCTAGAACAACAGCCCTATAGCTAGCACTGGGTTTAACTATTAAACCCCTATATGGCTAGTAATGTGTATTCTTCCTTTTCTCTAAAAGCATGAGAAATGAAAATTGAAGCAATTCACAATTGCTTCTTTTGGCACCAAAGAGAAAAATGAAACAATTTCATTTTTCCTATTTTTGTTTTTTTGGTTCTTCTTCTTTTTCTTCTTGGTGCCTTAAGGAAATTTAATTTCACACACATCTCATTATATATATTTAAAATAATAATATAATATATAATAATAATATAAAATAAATAATGATGCCAACTAAATGGCACCCATAATAAAATAATATTAAAAATATAATATTATATAATAAAATAATATATTATAATGAGATATTTTAATTATTTAACAATTAAATAATCAATGTATGAAATGATCATTTTGCTCCTCATGAATATTACCAAGTTTACCCTGTAGTTGGTCCACCAAATCCCACATTTGGATAAACTCAACCGAGGGTTCACAATGCGCCACATGCAATTAGAGAATTAGTAAATAATAATTATTGACTAATTATTGTATTTAACAATTAAATACAAATACGCACGCATTCTCGTGGTAGTGCTAGATATTGTTTGATTAAACAACTTAATCCAGCACGCTGCCCCAGTGCACAACAAGTACATGCCATATCGCGAGACTCCCTAGGTCTACGCCCAATTTGTCAAATGGAACTATTCTGTGAGTACACCCTCTACACACACGTTACATATATATGAATCAATGCGTTGAACTATATAGTGGAGGTTACAACGCATACATATAGTCATTTCGTCATGATATCTTGGATGTGCTGAGGATATAGATTATCAATATCAAATCCCAATGTGCTCATCCATTTTCTATCTCCAGACTTGTATTTCACTGAAAAATATGTGCAAACTCCTTTGCCATATTATTCTACCCTGGTGAAACCTTTTCCCAGGATTAATGCTTATGGCCACAAGACTTTCTGATATACAGTCTTGTAGCATCTTGATATTTAATTTCCTATGCGAGCTGACGGATCCCATATCTGTACACACCAAACTCTATAAAGCATCGGACCATACCTAGCGACACCCTGTAGTCACACCATGAAAGGTCTATGACATGTGTAGAACCAAAGTATGGTGGATCACTTACAAGCCCACCGTGGCACTTAGGTGAAAGGATCATGTATACTACTCAACTCGAGAGGACCCTCCTTTGACGGCCTTACATACGGTATCTATCGGAGGCCCTCGTGAGTCAGTCCTATATCCAGTCCTAACTGGATACCCATATGTCAATACTTGCTCTAATCTCACGGTTGGCTAGGAACGACCATCTATGCCCTATAAGTACGTCATATGCCAATCTATATATAAGTATCCACCAACAGACCCCCATCGGCAAAAATAGATCAAGGACAATTATTTAAGAACATACTTGCACAACTGACATTTCCTGGCACCCGATTGCAACTCTTACAACTATGCAGTTACTAGTATATTCCGAGGTCTATGTCCTATTATAGACAAGACTTCAACTCTTAGATCTTCGCTGAGTATTATAACTGGTTAACTTTTAGCATTTTTATTCGTAATGTGTGTGTGGGCATTGTTCATGAACTTGTGGAAGTGTTCCATAAGACAAATGGTGGTGAACCTAGGGAGTCTCATAATATGAAGTGTAATTGTTGAACATTGGGGTAGCGAACCAGATTGAATGGTTTAATCCAGGAGAATTTTGAAAAGCAAAATATGTTCTAGGACTCTCGGGAAATATATATGTCAAGGTTTAAGTGTTAAACTAATTAATTATTAGTTAAATAAGTTAACTAGTCAAATTTTGACACATGGTATACAGATCCATACATTAGTGACACATGTCACTTGCATGGAACAAATAGGTGACATGTGGCAAGTGTTATGTGACACTTGTCTTCATGCATGGGATGCATGAATGATAAGTGTCAAATGCATATTGGCCAAGTTTATGAAACTTTGCAAGTTATGTATTTAGGTTCCCATTTTCAAGTATATATATGCCAAACTTTGAATTTTGTTTACTTGAGTCCCTATTTCGAAAATTATGAATTAAGAATAAAAATTCAAGGGTTGAACTGCTTTGAAGGATAAATTTATGCTAGAAATTCATCAACAATGTTGCCATTCTAGAGTTTCAATCCCACGGATTTGTTAAAGCCTAGAATTATTAAAGGGTTGACTTAATTGTGAGCTCAAAAGTATCAAATGTCCAAAGGCTTCAAAGGTATGTTTTTTCTGACACTATAAGTGTAACAAGACTTAATTCAAAGTGTGTTTCTTACTTAGGAATTTAGTTTTCAATTCTACTGCAAAATTATGTGTGATTAGCATGCATTAGATATAATTAGCAATGAACACATTCTTATTAATGTACCTAGATTATGCATTTAAAAAATAACACTTGTCAACTAATTACTGTACTTAACACTTAACTACAGGCATGCACATCCCAAGGTTCCTGAAACAAACAATCAACTCTACTGGATTTTACTGGATTGAACTTTCAATCTGGTATGCTGTCCTAGTGCACAACGAGTATACTTTAGGTCCACGCCTGACTTTTCAAATGGTCATACGATCGCGAGGGTTCCTGAAACAAACAATCAGCTTTACTGAATTTTACTGGATTAAACTACTCAAACGGTATGCTACCCTAGTGCACAACGAGTACACTTCATATTAAAGGACTCTCTAGGTTCATGCCCGATTTATCAAATGGATTTGTTGCATAAGTCTGTGATCAATGCCCTCACGTACACGTCGTGGATATTACAAATCAGGATGTTAGACCATACAAGTTGAGGTTGTAGCGCATACGTATAGTTCTTTCGTCATCTATATCTTGGATGTGCAGGGACATAGATTAGCACCACCAAATTCCCATAAGCTCATCCATGATCTTATCTCTAGATTCATATCTCAATGAAAAATATCTGTAAACACTTTTGCTATATTATTCAACCCTATGGAAAACTCATTTTTTAAGTTAATTGCTTATGGCCATAAGACTTTCTGAGATACATTCTTAGAGCATCGAATATATAACTCTCTATGTGAGTTGACGGATTTGAATCTACACACACCGAACTCTATGAGCATTGGACCATACCTAGCGACATGCAGCGGTCAGACCATAAAAGGTCTTTGACATCCGTAAAATCTAAGTATGGTAGATCAATCATAAGTCCACCATGGTGCTCGGGTCAAATGACTATGAATACTACTCAACTTGAGAGAACCTTCCATTGATAACTTACATAGGATGTCTATTGGGGTCCTCGTAAGTCTGTTCAGTATCCAGCCCTGACTGAATACCCGTATGCCTACATAAGCTTCAAGCTCGTGGTCAGCTAGGAACAACCATCTATACCCTACAGATATAGACATATACTAATCTATATGAGAAATGATTCACCTACAGACCTGCATTAGTAAAAATAGACCAGGAACATAATATTTGAGAATATACTTCATAATGACATTTCCTAGCACCTTATTGCAACTTTACAACTATATTATTAATAGTATACCCCTAGGTCTTTGTACCGTTACAGACAAGGCTCTAACTCTTTGGATTTCATTGATTCTTATAACTTGCTAACTATTAGTAGTCATAATTATTAGTGTTGCTAACTTTTAGCCCTAATATAAACTCTTTTAGATTAAATCTGAACTCCTTTAGATTATATAATGTCTATAGCGTTACAGTCGTTGTACCATATAATTAATGTAATTAGCAATTTAATAATATGTATATATCAAATATTTAAACAAACAAGGATGGCACGTAAGCACCAACTGATAGGACCCGCCCCGAGACCCTCCACTGTAGGCAGGGCCGCTGGGGTTCCTCAGAATATAACTAGGTAAGTTAAGAAATTTCCGTGAGGCGAACCCCTTTTTAGTTCTTGCTACTATTGAGAAAATCTTGTAATATACATGAAAATGACATCGTAATTTTTAAAACAAACGGGCAGAGTTTCCTCTGTTTTTCGGAACATCCATCTAAAACTTGCAAAGAAATTTCACTTCTATTTCAAACACTTCTCAATACTACTAATTCGGACCTCCAGTCATTTCCAAATCAAATCCAACACAACTCAATAGTTTCATTTGAATCACAAAATGAGCATACTCTTTAAAAGCAAAAACGATCATCGTAATATCGAAATCTCTTCTTGTTGGTTCAAAACATACAGACAAATATACATGCCTACAACTACTATGCATAAAGTAAATGGTGCTATTTAGCACATTTACATATACAAAAATGATCTTCAGATTTAACCCACTACTCGGCAATAGGAGAATCAGCAGCTTGCGTACTGAGACCTGCACCTGGGTAGGGTTTAGAAAACATAAAACACAAAACGAGTGAGCTAAAGGAGCTCAGTGAGTGCAATTAAGATTTCAAATAAAATAACATTATGCATAGATAGCAAATTCTTAAGTACTTGCTTAAATCATTCTTCTAAAACTGATGTAAAGCTATAAAACGGTTTCTAATATCATATGCCAATGAAAGCTTGCCGATGGGGTTTTATCTACATCTTTGGAAAGCAATATTCAAAATCTGTATAACATAATAACTGCCGTGTGCATATAAGCGCATAAATGCTATCGATAAATCAAAAACTAGTAAAGTCCTTGCTCGACCATTTTCTTTCTAAACTATACCAATGGTAACCCTAAAGCTCTATACTCACGTAGTGACCCAACTAACACCACACATGTGAGTAGGTCACGGGGCACCTCAACTAGCAGCACCCACAGTGACATCTTAAGACATCTCACTGGCTATGCAGCGGAATCCTACATCGCATATATATAGCGAGACAATACCCCGTACACATAGAGCAACTCATATGACTCGATATCCCAACTTCTCAGAGTTAGTGACACACCCCCAAGACCTGCCCATATGCACGGGATATACTGGCCGGGTCTAATACAATCACCACCACTATAATCTGAGGGTACCAATGGCCTTTAAAATAAATGCAAAAATTTAAAAACTGTTTCTTAAACCGAACATGTAAATGCATATCTATAGATACATATCAAGATCATAATCATGTTTATGCATTGAAAGCTCATAAAGCATACATTTTTATTATGCGGAAACATAGTAAACGAAAGATAAAAGAAATGGCAGATTTTCACTCACAACTGCTCTACGCGCAATTTCGCTCCAGATTTCTGCTCCTGTTATCGCTCGGTTTTCTTCACCTACGTGCCATAAATGACATTTAGAATAAAATCGAATGCTAGAATCTCATTTAACTACTAAATGCCCTAATCGGCATTTAAAGCCTGGATGCATACTACTTCCCAATTTTTATTTACGGAGTCATTTAATCTAATCTAACTCACCACCCGGCGCCCTGAAAATTATTAAACGCCTTATAACTTAGTTGGACATAATTGTTCTTCACCTTTCCAAAATGGACAATTATGTCCCATTTTCTTCCTTTTTGATTTTTCCATCAACCATATACATTCAACATACATAAGGCATCATTTACACACAACAACTTAATCAAAACACCACTCAATCTCTAACTTTCCTAAAGTGGCAGAATTTCACCCTATGTTCCAACACATTTCTTTTCTCCATTTCTCGTTCCAATTACATCAAAATCAAGCCAATTTTGTTCTAATTGCCTAATTACAACCAATTGAAGTCTCTACATTCAAATCACCCAAAACCCTAATTCTTACCTTGCCAATTTCTTCAAATTGATGACTCCTTCAAGCTCTACACTAGAATTCAACTCAATCTAAACGAATAATATACACAAGAACATCAATTGAAGCATTATTGAAAGCTCACTTATCAAACTCATAAAACAATGCTTTTCTTACTTCTTTTTCTTAAATTTCCACTAATGGAGAGTTCAATTGAGCTCAGGGATTGGTATGTAACCTTATTTTAGCTTGATTAAGCATGAAAAATCATGAAAAAGAAACTGAAATTTCACTGTAGCAGCACCTTCAACATTTGCACGAATGTTTGCTCTCTTTTGCTCTAAATGTTTGCTTTTTATCTCTTGAAAATTCTACACACTTCCAACATATATATAGTGCTCCCTGAATTGACCATTTTGCCCTTCAACTTACTCAAAATTCCTAATTTGCCATTAGTTCAAATGGAAAGATTTAATTGGTTCCTTTGTAACTATCTAGTTAGAATAGTCAAAGGAACTAACTAGAATTCCCATCTTGGCAATCCATGAGATTGCTTCTAATTGGTCCATTCTTTAATATATAGATTGTATTTCTCAACAAAGGCTTGTTCCATACATAACCCTTAAATGGAAATTCATATAGTATATTAGAATTTCCTTTTCCAAGCCAATAGAGAAAAATTCCAAAAATATTCTAGGGTCGTCCGACGCTCCAATCGAGTGTGAAATTACCAAATTAAGTCTAATATCTCTCACGCGCTCCATAAAGAAAATATTTCTATCAGGGTTAAAATCTAATAACCCTACGGTGTCTTCATTACTTTATACTGAAATCTAGACGCCAATACTACTAATAGAGATTGGATATTACATCTTCTAATTAATTATATATCCAAGTTTCTCTGAATCCAGAATAATTATGAGATTTATTAGTCATTTAGAGTAATTCTCAGCAACCTTCAGTTGGTGTGCATGAAGTATATAAACCAATGGATCTAACTAGCATTCCACTCCGGCCTTATACTTTAACAATATTGGCCTTTATAAAATCCAAAAGGTAGATAACTATTGTCAATTATATCCCATGCAACTATTACTGCTAATTCTCATACTTTATCCTCAGGCTTTAGTAATATTGGGTAAATGTGTTTTAGATTAACTTACCAATGATCAAATATAAGTTACTAATACTACCCTCATGCTTTAGCAACATTGGGTAATAAGTTCGCTTATATTTTTCCCATCTTATGTTTAACCATCATAGTCTAAATCACATTGTTCAGTCCTTCACACTTTAGCAATATTAGGTAATACTGAAGTGACCCCTCTAACATCATATTGACGAGAAGGACCATGTATAATATTATCTCATAATTAAATGCATTTTCAATCTGATTAAGAGAGATTTTGTATCTTATCTGCATTTTATGAGGACATGATTCATAATCACTTATTTGTTTTACACAAACACAACTAACCTCTACCAATAGTGCTTCCATTGTGGTTAACAGTGTAGACAAATTATTACAATTCATAAAACAATTATATTATTGCGTTAAATAAATTTCACATGCATATATTGCAAAATGGAGTGTAGTATTTAGAACACCCTAGCACTATAAGTTAGAATGCACCAGTGTTCCACTACTTGAATGCCCCAACATTTTACTTTATAATGCCCTAGCATTAAACTTTTGAAAACCCCAGTGTTCAACTACTTGATCGCCCTAGATTTGCAACTTACCATTGCCCTACCATTATCAATGCCCCAACATTCATAAAAATTATAAACACCCCAATGTTAGATGACCAATGCCCTAGCGTTATTTTGGACAGTGTCCAGGAACTGCATCTTCAACACTTGAAAATGTAGAACCTTAGCTTTCAAGGCATCCTAAATACTTCAGATGCATTACATTAACCCAAAAACACATGAAATATGCTTTGATACCATTGAAAACCTACATTAAGGGTGCATGTATCTCCAACAAGCATTAGTACAATGTAATTATATGTAATTAATCAACATTCACACATTATAATAGAATACAAAACTGCATGAGAACCATAAACATACCTGAATATGATTCGATGAAGATTTAATCTCGAAGTACACATGAAAGGGCAATCACGAATAATTCTAGTCTATAATGATTCGGTGAGATTATAGTGCTAGACTGATAGCTAAATCTTTGATTTCCAACAAGATTAAAATTCAAATTTCTCTCAAAATATGTAAAAGTGTTTCAAAGCGAAATAAGGACATATTTTAAACATTTTCAAACTTAACTTATATACATGGCCCAAATAGAGGGCTATTTGCAATAATTATAAAGTATTAACCCATTCATCCTTTGTATGCTTGCCACTTGTCATTAGTGCATCTCATGCATGGTGCCAAGTGACATTCATGCATTATATGTATGTGACATTTGTCATATAAATGGCCATGTAACATGTCATGTGTCACGACTACATTTTTATGTAAAAGGGTCATATTTGCAACAATTGCAAACTATCTTTTCCATTTTTCAAAGAGGTCATAAAACGAATCATGCTTTTCGAATTTCTTCCAAATTGAACCATTCGACCTAGTCTGCTACCATAGTACTAAATGAGTACACTTCATATTATGAAACTCCCTAGGTTCACACCTATTTGTCTTACGAAACTCTTCCATAAGTCTGTGAACGATGCCCCACATAAACATTACAAATATTATAGAACGACATGTTGAACCATATAAACTGAGGTCAATGATATATTTATAGTCCCTCCATTACCTATATCCTAGAAGAGCAGAGATGTAGATCCCCATCATCAAATCTCTATATGCTTGACCTTAAATTTATCTATAAATTTGTATTTTTGTAAATAATATCTCTAAACTCCTTTACGATCTTGTTTAACCCTACCAAAAATTCTTTTTTGAGGTTTTCACTTATGGTCATAAGACTTCTTAAAATACAATCTCAAAGCATTTGGATATACAACTCGCCTATATGAGCTAACGGATTCCATATCTATACACACTGGGCTCTATAAGCATTGAACCATACCCAACGACACCCAGAGGTCAGACCATTAAATGTCTCAAACATGTGTGGAATCAAAGTTTGGTGGAACACTCACAAGCTAACTGTCGTGCTCAGGTCGAAGGAGCACGAATACTACTTAACTCGAGAATACTCTCCAATGACGGCTTAATGGAATGTTTATTAAAGGTCCTTATGATTATATTCAATATCAGTTCTTACTAAATACTTGCATGCCTATATAGGATTCCGCTAAGCCCATAGTCTGCTAACACTAATCATTTAGATAATCAAGATATGGACACATATTGGTCCAAAAGGAATACTAATTGACCTGTATCGGAACTATAGACCAAGAAATATGTCTTTTAAGAATATACTATATAATAACATTTCTTAGCGCCATTTGTAACTCCTTGGAACTATGCCATTACTAATATATTCTGGTCTTTGTCCCTAATTTGGATAAAGTTCTATCTCTTAGAATTTCTAACTCTTAGCACTAATCTAAACCCCTTTAGATCTATAATGTCCAAAAAAGTTACAAGTTCATTACTATATAATTAAAAATTCAATTTTTTATAGAAATATTCATTATATAAATATTCAATAAATAAATATTCATATAACAATTGGAATGGTGCGTAAGTACTATTCCCAATAAATTCATTATCTTTGACCTCACTATTTGTTTGGGTCGGTGCTTACGTGCCATCCCTGAATGTATATATACTTGTGTATTTATACAAGTGTACATTTCTATTAAATCAATAATACTCATTAATATGGTACCATGCAATGTAACGTTATAAACATTGTACGATCTGAATGTGTTTAGATCAGATCTAAAGGAGTTTAGATAAGGGCCTACAGTTAGCCACGCTAAGAGATATAAATGCTAAATGTTAGCACAGCTAAGTGTTAGTTGGTTATAATACTCAGCATATCCAAGAGTTGGAACCTTGTTTGTAATGAGACATAGACTTTGGAATATACTAGTAATTGCATAATTGTAAGATTTGCAATCGGGTGCTAGGAAATGCTAGTTACACAAGTATGTTCTCGAATTATTGTCCCTGATCTATTTTTGTCGATACAAGTCTTTCGGTGGATACCTTTATATATAGATCATCATATGTCGTACCTATATGGTATAGATGGTCGTTCCTAGCCGACCGTGAGCTTAGAGCTCATATTGACATATGGGTATCTAGTTAAGACTGGATATGGGACAGATTCATGAGGGCCTCCGATAGACATCCTATGTAAGCCGTCAACAGAGGGTCCTCTCGAGTTGAGTAGTGTACGTGGTCCTTTGACCTTAGTGCCACAGTGGGTTTATAAGTGATCCACCATACTTTGGTTCCACGCATGTCACAAACCTTTCATGGTGTGACCGCTAAGTGTCGCTGGGTATAGTTCGATACTTATGGAGTATGGTGTGTACAGATATGGGATCCTTCAGCTCACATAGAGAGTTAGATATCCAGATGCTTCGAGATTATATCTCAAAAAAGCTTGTGGCCACAAGTATTAATCCCAAAAAAGAGTTCCGTCAGGGTAGAACAATATAGCAAAGGAGTTTGCACATATTGTTCAGTGAGATACGAGTCTGGAGATAAGACATGGATGAGCACTAGGATATTTGACGGTGATGATCAATATCCCCGTATATGCAGGATATCATGACGGAAGGACTATACGTATGCATTGTAACTTCAAATTGCATGGTTCAACGCACTAATTTGCATATCCGTGACGTGTGTGCGGCATTACTCATGGACTCATAGAGTAGTTCCATTTGACGAATCAAGCGTAGGACCTAGGGAGTCCCGCAATAGAGAGTGTACTCATTGTGCACTGGGGCAGCATGCTGAATTAAAGTGTTTAATCCAACAATATTTAGCACTACCATAGAAATACGTGTTGTCTGTATTTAAGTGTTAAATACAACAATTAGTCAATAATTATTATTTACTAATTGCATAATGACATGTGGCATATTATGGACCTTCGGTTGAGTTTACCCGAGTGTGGAATTTGGTGAGACCCATTATAAAGTAGACTTAGTAACTATTTATGAGGGGCAAAATGGTTATTTCACATTTTGATTATTTAATGGTTAAATAATCAAAATATCTCTTATTATAATATTATATTAAATATTAATATTTTATTTAATGGTGCCATACAGTTGGCATTCATTAATATATAATATTATATTATTTATTTTATTATTATTATTATATAATATATTATATTATTATTTTATTTTATATATATAAGAGATATATGTGCAAAAGTATCTGTGTGTGTGTGTGTTTGTATTATGGGAAATTGGAGAAGAAATGGAAATGGAAGAAAAGAGATGAGAAGGAAATGGAACCAGAGAAAAGAAGAAGAGAAAAAAAAAAAGGAATGGAAACTATGGTTCCAATTGAATCAATTGTAAATTGCTTTAAATTCTCCGTTTTTCATCTTTTTGGAGAAAGTGATAAAAACACACACCGACTATTTTAGGGATTAAAAGTTCATCCTGTGCTAGATATGGGGCTATTGTTCTAGCTTACCAAGCCCACCGTGTTGATGACTAGAACTGCCTACGAGTTGGTCTTCATACGAACTCCGAGGAAGTACGTGTATAACGTTACATGTTGAGGTGAGTTCTCAAACCTTCTAATATATTAATGTGATTAATTCATTTTATTTATTGTATATTTCACGCTTCCGCCATGTATAAATATATATGTGATACGTATTTTAGGCAATAAACACAATTGCACATGCATACACCCACATATATTAGATCCCTGTCAACACTATCCACCACATTAATTCTGAAATAATCTTCAGTCTCACTTGGAAATTTCATTGGTTTGAAAGATTTAAAAGTTACCTCTTGGTCTTAGACTCTCATCACAAGCTCTCTTTTTTGAAAATCTATGAGTTCTCTACCAATAGCCAAAAATGGTCTTCCAAGAATGATTAGAATTTCATGATCCTTTTCTCTATCAAAAACATTGGAATCTACTAGAAAAATGAATTTATCAACATTAACAAGCACATTGTTGATTATCCCCTTTGGAAAAGTAAGAGATTGATTAACAAGTTGCAATGTAATAATGGTTAGCTTTGACTCCTCCAAATCTATCTTCTTGTAGATAGAAAGTGGCATTAAGTTAATACTAGCTCCCAAGTCACATAAAGTTGTACTAAAAAAATTATTTCTAATTATATATTGAATGGTAAAGCTCTCAAGATCTTTGAGTTTTGATGCAATTGTTTCTCTATAAAATGACACTTCACTTTTTTGTTAAATCAATTATTTTAAAATTTCTTAGCCTTAATTTCTTTTATAGGATGCCTTTTATAAACTTGACATAACTAGGTATTTGCTTTAATGCATTAGCGAAAGGAATATTGATGTGGAGCTCTTTGAATACCTCTAAAAATTTAAGAACTACTTGTCAAGTTTTTGATTGGGAATACAATAAAGAAATAGAGGTGGTGGGTTGTAAAGACTTAAATCGTTCTTCTTCATTACGTTTTCTTTCTTTTCTTGGACTTTCTCTTTCTCCTCATCCTTCAATTTACTTTCATAGAGACTCTCTTTTAATTAAGGCTTATCAGTAGCATTAGATAACATTCATCCACTTCTTAAAGTTATTACCTTACATTGTTCTTTATCTCCATTTAGATTGATTTCATTGTTGCTTGGAAAAGACACTTGAGGTCGATTATTCTTGGATGTGGATCGTGAAAGTGTGCTATATCACTAGGGGTGCATGTATATGAAATTGTTCATCAAATTATAAGTATGCATGTAATACACATATGCACAGTGAAAATGGAAATCTAATTTCTAAAATTGACAAACACATTTATGAAATTTTAAGTTTTCATTACAATAATAAAATTGAGAATCACTTTTGAAGCCTTTAGAATTTTGTTCAAAACTAGAGTCTACCTTAAAGTACACTTATTGGAAATTCTAGGATCCAAGTTGGATGGAATTGGATCTCTATAATAGTAGCTCCAAATTTCGACAAAAGTGTTTAACTCTTAAACACTATTCTTGATTAACTATTTAAACTTTGAGTCTAGTTAAACACTTTAACTACTTTGTATTTATTTCAAAGCAATGAAATTGTTTTTATTTATTCAACTCTAGAACAAATAAAATAATCTCTCTTGCTTTCTTATTAATGGCCGACCAAATTGAAGAAGAAGAAGAAGATATTGTTTTCTCTCAACACTTGGAAAAACAAAGCTCTCTCTCTCATCTCCTATAATTGACGAACTAAATCTATTAACCAAAAATAAAAAAAAACATGTTTTCATTTTATCAATTTCCTTCTTGATGTCAAAGACAAATGGCCACCACCATTCCTAAGCCCATGCACCATTGTATGCCTTTTTGTTTAATATTTGTTGACTTTAATAATTAATAATAAAAAACCATTTTTGTATTTATAAAATGATCTTGCTTATCTCATAAGTAAGGTCATTTTAGTGAACAAAATATCAAATAATTAGTGGCTTTATATTATGCCATTTGTTATAATCTCATTGATCAACCACTTTTGTTAACTAATTAAATGATATACTTAACACTTAAGTCTTGACAAGTGCATATTCCAAGAGATCCTAAAATAAATATTATGTTTACTAAAATTTCTTGAATTGAGCTATTCAATCCGATCTGCTACCTTAGTGCACAATAAGTACACTTCATATTGTGATACTCTCTAAGTCCACACCCAGTTTGTCATATGAAATGCCTCTACATACCCATGAACGATTCCTCATACACATGTTATAGATATTGTAAAGTGGTGTGTCAGACCATACAAGCTAAGGTTATAATCCCTCTATCACCTTTATCCTAAAAGAGCAGAGATATAGATCATCACTATCAAATCTCTATTTGCTTGACCATAAACTTATCTCCAAATTTTTATTTCTATAAACAATATTCACAAATATTTTTATGATATCATCTAACCCTATGGAAAAATATTTTTCGGGATTTATGCTTGTGGCCACAAGACTTCCCAAAATATATGAGTTGACAGATCTCAATATATAATTCACCCATATGAGTTGACAGATCTCATATCTACGCACACCAAACTTTATGAGCATTTGACCATACCTAATGACACCCAATGGTCAGACCATAAAGGTCTCTAACGTGCATTGAACCAAAGTATGGTGGATCACTCACAAGCCTACCATGGTGCTTAGGTTAAATGACCAGGAATACTGCTTAACTCAAGAATACCTTCCATTGATGGCTTTATAGGATGTCTATTAGAGGTCCTCATGAGCCTGTTCAGTACTCAGTTCTTACTGAATACTCGTATGCCATACGAGCTTTCCCTAAACTCGTGATCTACTAAGAATAACTATATAGAGCATCTAGATATAGACATACTTAAACTAGATAAAAGGCTTCACCGATAAACTTGTATCAGTAAAGTAGATAATGCGCATAATGTTTGAGAACATACTACATAATAAAATTTTCTAGCACTATTTGTAACTCCTTATAGCTATGTCATTACTAATATATTCTTAGGTCTTTGTCCTATTTTAGACAAGGCTTTAACTCCTTATAATTGGTAACTCTTACAACCTACTAACTCTTATCATTTATAACTCTTAGTGTTGCTAGCTTTTAGCGCTGATCTAAACTTCTTTAGATCACACAATGTCTAAAACGTAACAAGCTTGGTACCATATATATTTAATATTAATGATTTTATTCGAAATTTTTTTGTATAATATTAAAAAATTAATATTCATACAATATTGGAATGATATGTAAGTACCATCTCCAATAGATTGTTTATCTATTTGAGTCTCCAAAGTTCATAGTGAAGCAACTTGGCTTTATAGAAATGTTGCTTGACTATATAAGAGAGCATTTGTTTGCTTCATGTACTGCATGAACATATCTTATAAAGTCAGCTTTGTTAGAGATGGTGCTTACATGTTATTCCATTTTGTATGAATATTTATTGTTTAATATTTACATAATCAACATTTTAGCAAATCATTAATTTTTATTATATGGTACTAAGCTCATTACATTTCAGACATTGTAGATCCAAAAGAGTTTTGATCAGTGCTAAGAGTTAGTATTTTACGAAGTTAGAACCTTGTCTTAAATAACAATAAAGACTTTGAAATATATTAGTAATGACATAGTTGCAAGGAGCTGTAAATGATGCTAATAAATGCATTATGTAGTATGTTCTCAAAAATATCATTTTTGATCTATGGTTACTAACACAGGTGATTGGTATACCTTTCGAATTAGTATGTGTCAATTTATGAATAGTCTGTTAGGGACGGTCCTTACATGCCATCCCCGAATGTACATATACTTATGTATTTATACAAGTGTACATTCCCATTAAATCGCTAATATCCATTTATATGGTATTATGCATGTAACATTATAGACATTGTATAATCTAAAGGAGGTCAGATCAGATCTAAAAGAGTTTAGATAAGGGCTCACAGTTAGCCACGCTAAGAGATATAAATGCTAAATATTAGCACAGCTAAGTGTTAGCTGGTTATAACACTCAACATATCCAAGAGTTGGAGCCTTGTCTGTAATGGGACATAGACCTGGGAATATACTAGTAACTACATAGTTGCAAGAGTTGCAATCGGATGCTAGGAAATGCTAGTTGCACAAGTATGTTCTCGAATAATGATCCCTGATCTATTTATGCCGATGCGGGTCTGTCGGTGGATACCTTTATGCATAGATCATCATATGTCGTACCTATAGGGTATAGATGGTTGTTCCTAGCCTACCATGAACTTGAAACTCGTATTGACATATGGGTATCCAGTTAGAACTGGATATGGGATAGACTCACGAGGGCCTCCATTAGACACCTTATGTAGGCTGTCAATGGAGGATCCTCTCGAGTTGAGTAGTATACGTGGTTCTTTGACCTAAGTGCCATGGTGGTCTTGTAAGTGATCCATCATACTTTAGTTCCACACATATCACAGACCTTTCATGGTGTAACCGCTGGGTATAGTCCGATGCTTATGGAGTCCGATGTGTACAGATATGGGATCCGTCAGCTTGCATAAGAAGTTAGATATCCAAATGCTTCAAGACTGTATCTCGAAAAGTCTTATGGCCACAAGCAATCATCCCGGGAAAGAGTTCCACCAGGGTAGAACAATATGGCAAAAGAGTTTGCAATATCATTCAGTGAGATACAAGTCTGGAGATAGGACATGGATGAGTAATAGGGGATTTGACAGTGATAATCTATATCCCCGAACATCCAGGATATCATGACGGAAAGATTATACGTATGCATTGTAACCTCAGCTTGCATGGTTCAGCGTGCTGATTTGTATATTCGTGACATGTGCTTGGGGCATTGCTCACAGACTCATCGAATAGTTCCATTTGAAGAATTGAGCATAGGACCTAGGTAGTCCTATGATTGGGGTGTACTCATTGTGCACTGGGGTAACATGTCAGATTAAAGTGTTTAATCTAGCAATACCACGGGGATGTGTGCGTGTCTGTATTTAAGTGTTAAATAGAACAATTAGTCAATAATTATTATTTACTAATTGTATAATAACACGTGGAGCATTATGGACCCTAGGTTCAGTTTATCTAAGTGTGGGTTTGGTGGAACCCACTAAGGGGTAAACTTGGTCATTATTTATGAGGGGCGAAATGGTCATTTTATACTTCGATTATTTAATGGCTAAATAATCAAAATATCTCTCCTATTTTATTATATAATATATTATTATATAATATTTTATTATTAGATATTATATATATATATTAATATTATATATTTGGGTGCTAAATAGTTGGCACCCATTACTAAGTTTATATTATTATTATATATATAATATATTATATTAATAATTTATTATATATATATATATATAAAGAGAAAGAGAGAGTGGGAAGTGTATGTTTGTGAACGGGAAATGGAAAATGAAAAGGAAATGAATTGTTTCATTTCATTTGTGTGCTCAAGAGAGAAATGGAGAAATGGAAGAAGTGGAAGAGAAAGAGAAGAGAAAGAAATGGAGAAGAGAGAAACGGAAATGGATGAGATCTCGGGTTCGAGGGAGAGGAGATATGTCATAAGCCTAGATATGTTAGAGCACCTACAGCTTCCCCGGGTGGACCTCAATGAGTTGGGGTAGGCCCCACACACCCTGACAAAAAAGTCGGCCATTTTGTCAGACTGTGTGGGACCCACTAACCCTTTAGTCCAACTAGCACTGAGGTCACCATCCCCCACTAATCACCATTAGTCAGGCACTGGCACACCCACACAACCAGCTTAGGTTACCTGTGCCTCTAAGGATTCAAACCCCCACCTCCATCTCCAAGGAGGCCTTATAGGCCTTTAGAGGTTCGTCCTTGTACCCATCAGGCTGGCCAACCTAATGGGTACAAGGACGAACCTCTAAAAGCCTATAAAGCCTCCGTGGAGATGGAGGTGGGGGTTCAAATCCTTGGAGGCGCAGGTAACCTAAGCTGGTTGTGTGGGTGCGCTAGTGCCTGACTTTGATGGGTACAAGGACAAACCTCTAAAGGCCTCTATGAAGATGGAGGTGGGGATTCGAATCCATGGGGACTCAGGTAACTTGAGATGGTTGTGTGGGTGCGCCAGTGCCTGACTAGTGTGACTAGTGGGGAACGGTGATCTCGGTGTTGGTTGGACTAAAAGGTTAGTAGGCCTCACACAGTCTAGCATAGTCCAGACAGTTAGTTTTAGTAAATGTGGGTTTAGCAAAAGCTCGTATAGGTATGCAGGTATTCGGTTAGTATTACGTACTGAACAAACTCACAAGAACCTCTAATATATATCCCATAGAACCATTAATAAAAGGCCTTCTCGAGTTAAGTAGTATTCGTAGTCCTTTGACCTTAGCACCATGGTGGGGCTTGTGAATGATCTATAATATTTTGATTTCATGCATGTCAAAGACCTTTCATTGGGTATAGTCTAATGCTTATTGAGTCCATTATGTATTGATATAGGATCTGCCAGCTCATATAGGTGAGTTGTATATCCTGATGCTTGGAGATTGTATTTTAAGAAGTCTTATGGCCATAAGCATAAACCCTGTAAAAGTGTTTTCGTGGGGTTAAACAATATCACAAAGGTGTTAGCATATATTATTTATAGAAATACAAATCTGGAGATAAGCTCGAGGTCGAGCATATAGAGATTTAACAGTGATGACCTATATCTCTATTCTTTCAGGATATAGGTGGCAGAAGGATTATATGTATACGGTTGACCTTTGCTTGTATGGTTTAATGCGTCATTCTATAATATATGTAATGTGTGTTTAGGGTATAATTTATGAGCTTACGAAAGAGTTTCATAAGACAAATGAGTCTGAATCTAGGGAGTCTAACAATATGAAGTGTACTTGTTACGCACTGGGATAGCGGACTTGGTCAAACAATTGGTTAACAAGATATGTTTTAGGATCTATTGGGAAATGCATATGTCAAGGTTTAAGTGTTAAACCTATTATTTAATTGGTTAACAATTATTATTAACCAATTGGAAGTTGACACATGGCATAATACATATTCAAATGTGTGACATTTGGAAAATGTATGGAAAATTTAGCTTGGCACATGACATAGATACATGAAAATGGCTTGACAAATATTGATAAAGTTAAGCATTCATGGCTTTTAATTGGGCTAGGTGTTAAGTTATCATTGGCCATATGTAAGATACTTTGTAAATATTACAAAGAGGTCCTTGATACAAGATTTGGCCATATATATATAAATGCAATCGTTGCCTTTAAGTCTAAAAAACACATTCTTGTCCCTAGTCTTACATTAGGGCGATGGCTTTTTCAAGCTAAGGCAGTATGAGATAACACCCTGGTGGTGAAGTGTGCCACACTAGGTCGGTTTATATGAAAAATGCAAGGGTGTTGGCTTTTTCCATGTGGGGGCATTATGTGATAATGCTAGGGCGGTGAAGTTTACTGTGCTGTGTGTTTGTACATGTAAACATCAAGGAGTTGACAATTTTGACACAAGGGCCTCTAGGGAACATTGGGGCATTGGATGTCTAGTGTCGTGGCGTTCAACATGTTCACTCTATTTGGTATTCTTTTGCATGTGATTTTTAATTTATGCAAATTATAATTTTTATAACACTGTAATATAAACTGTGATCATTTGTTTGCGCTATTAATCACAATGGAATGCTACTAGTGGAGGTTCCTTGTGCTTGCATAAAACAAATGTTTGATTGAGAATCATATCCCATGGGAAGCACAACTATGTCCTAGACTTAATTGTCATGTGTAGAGTCAATTTTAGATTTCATGGCATCTTGTTTATTCCTGAATTGATGTTCAACATCTCTTTTCGTATAAGTCAAAGGATGATTTTCGTCAACTAAGAAAAAACCAAGAGCACCTTCAAGTATCAAGCATACCTAATATGTAACCATCGATATCCTTTTCGACATACAAAGAGAGTGTGTTATAGGTATCTCACTCGATTGAGCTTAAATTTCCATCATCGGTTCATATACTTCCTGATTGACTTTATCAAGTTCAATCTTTCTACAATTCCCATGATCTATGAGAAATAATTTCTCTAGAAATATGGCGTAATGAGAAATGAACACATTTCTCTCATATGGCTTATAGAACTGGTATCCCACAAATACTTAGCATACATTATGAACTGATACTTGTACCCACAGGTGCAAGTTTATCCTGTCGCACAACTATTATGTAAACAAGACAACCTAAATCTTAACATACTTTAGACTTATTTTCCTTCCAATCCATATCTCATACATAATAGAAGGAACAACTTTCAATGAAACTCAATTCAATAAGTGATCAGCAGTTACTAGAGTACAATCCATAAATATTTTAAAAATTTGATGAATCTCTATATTGATCGGATCATTTCTAATAAAGTTCAATTCCTCATTTTCAAAATAACTTTGTGTTGAGAAAAACTTGAAAGACTATATTGAGCGAGAATTATATTCTCTTTTAAATATTCTATAAATTAATTGCTCATGTATAATCACCTTGATCTAATCAAAGGACTTAAATATACATAAGGGTTTGTTTCTATACTTATAGTCAGAACATGTTTTGAGCACTTCAAAAGTTTTCAACTTGTGTTTTGATGTTTAAATTTGAACATGGTGATTTTTGATATTTAAGCATGATGATGAACATATTGTTGTATTCTTGTTGTTGAATATGTTAACATGGTAATGTTGTATATTTAAACAACTTAATGATGTTTAAATTTAAACATGGTGATGTTTGATATTTAAGCATGATGATGAACATAGTGTTGTATTCTTGAATATGTTAGTGTTTAGAATTGAAGTATGAACATGTTTGGAATTGATGCCCATGAGAAAATAGTGAAATTTGGGGGCTGAAAATAGTGTTCGAAGGGTCGGAACACTATTATCGCATCCAACGCCGCGGTGCCAAAATTTGGGCACTGCGGCGCGAGGTTCTGACTTGAGCGCCACAGCGCTCAGGTCCCAGCGCCCCGGTGCTCATCCAAAAGAACAAAATTTAATAAAAAAAAAAAAAATTTTTTGCAGTATATTGTATAATGTTAGAACCTTCAGTTTTTAACGCTGATCATTCGAAATATAATGCTATTATTTGTATTTTTTTTGCAAATAGAATATTTAATACAATTATAAGTGTTATATTATTGTATTAAAATTACAAATAATTTGTTTACGTTGTTAAACACAATGGGAGCCCTATTGGTGGGGGTTAGTTTTGCTTACGTAAATAAATTTTCTAATTATGAATTAGATTCGTATGAGATGCGAAAAATTATTATTATTATTATTAATTGAAATAATTATTATTAAATATTAAATCTCTCTTAATCAGATTAAATAAGTATTATATTATGAGATAATATTGTACAACGATCTGTCTTGTCAATACGGTATTAGACGAGTCATTTTGGTCACTCCTAAGATCGCTAAAGTGTGAGGGATTGGTCGGAGTAATTCGGGCTATGCCGGTTAAACATGAGATAAGACAAATATATACGAAAATACTATCTTAGGTCGCTAAAGTGTGTGGGTAGTATCGGTAACATATATTTGATGATTGACAAGTTAATATGAAATAAAATTATCTTAGATCGCTAAAGTGTGCGGATAATGTGTATTTAGGATCAAAAGTAAGAGTTGTATGAGATACAATTGATAAGAGTTATCTACCTTTTGGGTTTACAAAGGCCAAGATCGCTAAAGTGTGCGGTTGGAGTAAAATGCTAATGGGATTTACTTCCCATTATACAGTTTAAAAGATTAAACTGTCGTTTTTCCTTTTGAGAGATTTAGGGAATTATGTAAAGCAATGGGAGGGCGTCTTTATATTAAAAAATGTATAATAGTTGTATCCATGATCTAAAGTGTTATTTATTAACGATTAGAAATATTCCGCTAAACATCTCCATTTTATCTTGTAGCGACAAGATTAATAACTTATAGAGATAAGAAGACTATGAGCAACCCGTTAATATATTTGATTATGCACATAATCTATAAGGTACCAAAAATTATTAAGACTTGCTTATAATCTAAGAATTGTTCTAGATTAGAAGAAATATATAGATATATAAAAGATCAATAGATAATACAATAGATGTTTCTGATAATGTCTCTTGAGAAGAGAAGGTAAATTATCAGAAAATGATTAAGAATAATTTGAAAGTCAAATTATATATCCTAACCTATCTAATGATCTTCAGTGTGAGCATATGCACATGAGATGTACAAGTAGTATAATGCTTTATCTGAATTTTATTTTCTATATCTATAACAAATATAGAGAACTGTTATGCAATGGAAAGTGTTTCCATTATTAATAAGGTTTTAATAATAAGAGTTATTATTCAAAAAAACCTTTACTAAGAAAGAATAAAACTCTTAGATAACTGTTTACCGATAAATGATATTTCATATCCAAATGATGTATAAAAGTATAGAGATATGAGATATCGCCCATCCTTCTCGCAACTGCAAGATGTTGCATAATTTAAGGAATAATAGAAAATGATCAAATGAGAAGTACAACTACACATAGGAAATAGAGATTACCTATACGTGGTAGCTGTTAGGACTTTTAATTCACTTCTCCATTCTAGTAAAAGCCTTATGTTGTATTGTTGTTATTTTGTGCTATGAATAATAAGACGAAATATATCATTCTCTTTGTAGAAAGAGAGGGTTATCATACATACATTAAGAATAGTTCTTTATGTTTATATGATAATGATAATATTTTGTTAACTGAATGTCAGTCAATTAAATGGCCTTTATTAATGACATACAAAGAATAATGCATAAAAATGTCTAGGTGAATAGAATTAATAATAGTTCAGAAACTTTGAATAATGACGAATTGTGGCATAAGTGATAAAGTCAAGTAGCTATGAGATGACTATCCCGTCTGGTTAAGGATGGTCAAATACTTGATCTGACTATAGAACCTTGTTTAGTTTATGAATCCCGTATTCAAGGAAAGTTGATTAATCTTTTTGTCGGTGTTGGACATCGAGCCACTGATTTATTAGAACTAATACATAGTGATGTATATTATCTAATGAATCATACTGCTATTAGGAAGTTTCAATACTTCAAAGTCTTTATCGTGATTTGTCACGGTATAAACACGTGTTTCTAGAAAAACACAAGTCAACAATTTTGAAGTGTTCATAGAATTTTGACTAGAAGTAAATGAAATAAACCTAGAAGTATGTTGAACACCTTTGATTAGATCGAGGCTATTTATACATAAACAGTAAATTCATATATTATTTAAAAGAGAAATGAGATTTTAGCTCAATATAGTTCTCCAGATACTCCTTAACATAAATATGTTTTAAAGTATAGAGAAATTAGACTTTATTAGATATAGTCTGATCGATATTAAGCTTTACCGATCTTCTAAAATATCTAAAGGGTTATGCTCTAAAAACCGTTACTCATCTATTGAATAAATTTCCATCGTATATTGTTCCTTCTACTATATATGAGATACAAACTAGAAGGAAAGAGAATCTTAAATATGTTAAGATTTGGCATTATTCTACTTGCATAAGGGTTGTGCAATAGTATATACTTGGATCTAAAGGGGTACAAGTATCGGTTCAAAAGATATCCCAAATTCTATGGGATATAAGTTTTATGAACCAAAAATGGAACCTAAAGATTAATTGAGTTAAATACCTTTAACACACTTTCTCGTAGGTCATATAAGGATATAAAAAACTACCTGTTAGGTATATTACATACCTAAAAGGTGTTTTTAATGTTCTTCTTAGTTGAAGAAAAAGGTGTTAGAGTGTGTGGGGCCCACCAACGCTTTGGTACCCAACCAGTGGCTGACACCTCAGCACCTACTGGCGCCCCAGCACACAATCCGCAGGTAACCTGCACCCCCAAGGAATCGAACCCCCGCCCCCATCTCCATGGAGGCCTTATAGGCCTTTAGAGGTTCGTCCTTGTACCCACTGAGCTGGCCAGCCCAATGGGTACAAGGACGAACCTCTAAAGGCCTATAAGGCCTCCATGGAGATGGGGGCGGGGGTTCGATTCCTTGGGGGTGCAGGTTACCTGCGGATTGTGTGCTGGGGCGCCAGTAGGTGCTGAGGTGTCAGCCACTGGTTGGGTACCAAAGCGTTGGTGGGCCCCACACACTCTAACAAAAAGGCCGGCCTTTTTGTAAGAGTGTATGGGACCCACCAACACCTTGGTCCACCAGCTGGATGACACCTCAGAGCCACTGGCGTCCCATCACACAATAATCAGGTTACCTGCGCCCCCAACCAATGTTGAACCTGGGATCTCATCCCTTATAAGCCTTTAAGGTTCAATGGTTGTACCCATTGAGCTGGCCAGCCCAATGGGTACAAGGACGAACCTCTAAAGGCCTATAAGGCCTCCATGGAGATGGGGGCGGGGGTTCGATTCCTTGGGGGTGCAGGTTACCTGTGGATTGTGTGCTGGGGCGCCAGTAGGTGCTGAGGTGTCAGCCACTGGTTGGGTACCAAAGCGTTGGTGGGCCCCACACACTCTAACAAAAGGATCCTATTACTTATAGTTAAACGATATTAGACATCGTTTAAGGAAATTGACAATATGCCAGAAAATTCAAAAATTAGCTTTAAGCATGACATTCAAGTCTAGGACTTGGTTGTGATTCATATAAGAATTGTTCTTATTGGTTGTAAAAGAGTTTACGCACGGAAGTGTGGGGCTCAAAAGCAAGTAAATGTCTTTAAAAGCCTCATTGACATAAAAGGTGACCCTCAAAGGTCTGGGATCGATTATGAGGAAACCTTTCACCAATAAACATGCTAAAGTTAATTCGAATTTATATTGGATATTGTAGTATGCTAAACTCTTCATTTTGATGAGATAATCAAATAATCTAATTTAATTAAGAATATAGAGAAAGCATGTGTGTTTAGAAAAGGTAGTGGGAGCATGAATTATCTTTCTAATTCTCTATATATAAAACAGTCTCATTGTTGGAGATAAAGACAATGGCAAGTTGCAAGTCAGTCAGTTAAGAGTTAACTAAGTAAGAACATCTTCATAAAAGATTTGGTAGATGCTTCCTGTATACTGGGTATAAGGCATTATACAGACAGAATTAGGAAATAGATAGGACTCTCCAAATCTCCGTACATAGACTAAGTCCTGAAAAGGTACGATTTTAATAACTATAAATTAGTTCATGTATCTTTCAGACATGGAGTTCATTTTTCTAAGAGGAAATGTCCTCAAGTAGAAAATAAAAAGGTTAGAGTGTTTAACATTTAATATACATCAGCCATATGTAGCTTGATGTATACCATGTTATGTACGAGACCTATATTATGATGGCTGTAAGTGTTATGAGTCGGCATCAATTTAATCTATGTAACGACTATTAAATGGTGGTGAAACATATCCAAGTTATACTTGAGAGTTATGAAGGATAAGTTTCTAATTTATTTAGAAAGTTGCTTATAAATGAAAGGATACGTATAATCAGACTTCTAATCGGATTTAGATGATAGAGAGTCTATATCTGATTACGTACTTCTTCTCAATGGTACCAAAACCTTGTAGCATAAGTGCAAATATATATATCCACATTTGATTCTACTGTAAAGATAGAATTTGTTGTTGAGAAGCTTGCAAAGGAATTTCTGTGGATACTCAAGTTAGTTGCAGAGCTCAGAATAAGTTCTAAGCTCAATGAATCCTATCACATTTAATGCAACATTAACGGGCAATTGATCAAGCCGAGATACCATATAATTAAATATATCTTGGCTAATGGAGATGTATAAGACAATCTAGGAAAACATCCTTAAATATTATAGCAGACCCGCTTTCTAAAGCCTTAACTCACAAAAGTGTTTGAGAAACACGTAGAGTCAATGGATATAAAATACCATCATGAATGGCACTAGAGCAAGTGGGAGTTATTGGGATTTGTGCTTACGTGCCATCCCATAATGTATAAATATATAATGACAGTATTTATACAATTATTATTTCTAATAAAATCGTTAATATTATTTATTATTAAATGGTAAGATGCTGGTAACGTTTCAGACATTGTATGATCTGAAGGAGTTCAGATCTGGTCTAAATGAGTTTAGACCAGGGCAAAAAGTTAGCAACGCTAATAGTTTTAAACACTAAGAGTTAGTGGTACTAAAAGTTAGTAAGTTTATAAGAGTTAGCGAAATCTAAGCAGTTAGAGCCTTGTCTGGAATGGGACAATGACCTGAGAATATATTAGTGATGACATAGCTGCAATGAGTTGCAGATGGTGTTAAGAAATGTCATTATGCAAGTATGTTCTTAAACATAATGTTCCTGATCTAATTTTATCGATACGGGTCTATCGGTGGAACCTATTAATATAGATTAGTGTATGTCTATATCTAGATAGTCCAGATGGTTAGTCTTAACAAACCATGGGCTTAGTAGGAAGCTCGTATAGAGATGCAGGTATTCAGTAAGGACTGGATATTGAACAGACTCACGAAGACATCCAATAGACATCTCATAAAGCCGTCAATGGAAGGTCTTCTGAGTTGAATAGTATTTGTGGTCCTTTGACCTGAACACCACGGTGGGCTTGTGAGTGATCCACCATGCTTTGGTTCCACACATGTCAGAAACCTTTCATGGTCTGACCACTGGGTGTCGCTGGGTATAGTCCGATGCTCATGGAGTCCGCTGTGCGTAGATATGGGATCCGTCAGCTCATATAAGTGGGTTGTATATCCTAATGCTCTGAGATTGTATTTCAAAAAGACTTGTGGCCGCAAGCATATACTTCGAAAAAGATATTCTGAAGGAATAAACAATATCACAAAAGTGTTTGTGGATATTGTTTAATGAAATATAAATCTGGAGATAAGTTCATGGTTGAGCAAATAAGAGATTTGACGGTGATGATCTATATCTCTGCTCTTCAAGGATATAAATGATGGAAGGATTATACGAATATGTAATAACCTCAACTTGTATGGTCTAACACGCTAATTTGTAATATCGGGTAGCGGATTTGATTGAATAGTTCGATCCAATAAATTTCAATAAAAGAGAATGATTGTTTAGGGATCCCTCGGATTGTACATTTGTCAAGACTTAATTGTTAAGTACATCACTTAATTAATTAACAAAGTGTTAATTAATTGAATATTGATAAATGACAAAATTTGTTCCATGATTTGATTTTACCTTTTTACCATTTAACCATGTTAGTAAAAATTAGTAAGGTAAAAAGTAATTATTCAAAATTATTTTGAATAATTAAATCATATATTATTATTATATTATTAGATAATATTATAATATATATAGATCATGGCATTGTATTTTAATACAATGAGGGGAGGGGCCTAGATGTTGGCCATTTAATTACCCATTATAATTAAAGTAATTATAATTGTTAGGTAAAGATTAATTTAGGTGGCCATTATTCTAGTGCTTGGTTTAATTAATTCTAAGTGGGAGACCAACAATAAAATTGGTGGAGCACTTCATTTTGTTTATTTTTGTTTAATCAAAGTGTTGAATAAACAAAATGAATTTTTGGCAAAACAAATGAATTGAATTCATTCTTGTAACTTGAAGAATTTGGCCAAGCAAGATGGAAAAAGAGAGAGAGACATTCTTTGGTCTCAATTTTCCTTTCAAGGAGTTGAAAGAATACAAGGTGAAGTTATTTTTAAATTTTGCAGATTTCTTCATGCTTAGAAAAATTGTAAATTACAATAGAGAAAGATGATTTTTGTTATGTTAGTAAGGAGTTATTAACAATAACAAAATAAAACTTCATCTTCCTCTCCTCTTCCATGGATGGCTAAATAATATTCATGTTTATGAAACAAGAATATGTATTCAAATAAGTTGAATACAAGTTGCTGAAAAATTCTAAACACTAAGTTACCATTCTAGCTCCTTAATCCCACCAAAAGTTATGGACTAGAATTGTTCAACATATACTTCAAGGTGAGCTCTTCACATGGATTATTGAAGGACTTGAAGAATTTGTAAAGCTACCTTCATTAGGTGAGTATTTTACATTATGTTTTTAGTACAATATTGTTCATCATATATATTTTGTATAATTGTTATACTTGTTCATATATGTGATACAATTGTTCATCAAGTTTATAAATTGTATAATTGTTATTCTTATACATATATGTGATATATGTTTAAATTGTTAAAAATGGTGTATTTTGTAACATGCTTCCGCTGCGCATCTAGTAATTTTTGAAATTACCTATACACTCGGATTATCACACACTCGATAATACAACACCCAACACATGCATCACCTCTTTATAAATTTAAGGCTCTATTTATATAGGCAGTCTATATATAGGTGGATTAAGTTTTCTAGTTATTGGTCCTCTCAAGGATCTTTAGGGGAGCCTTATATTATAATGACATCTTCTTTTAAGGTATATTCAATGACAAAATCCATTAGTGCATGATCTTTGAATAAAGTTTGCAACTTATACTATACATCAAACTCACTAAATATAGTGACCCATTGAACTAATTGGCTTGACAACTCTAGTTTGTGTAGGTTTGTCAGGACTACAATTATATAGGCCTAAAAATAAGGCCTTAGTTTTCTACCTGACATTACCAATGCTAGTGCTAACTTCTTGGCTGGTGGATATCTTGTTTAGGGATCCATGAAAGCTCTAGTAGTGAAATAAACAGACCTTTAAGCACCGGCTTCTTCTTTTATAAGCACCAAACTTACAACGTATTGTGATATGCCCAAGTAAATATGCAATAATTTGTTCCTAAAATTGGCAATTTAATTGTTAAGTTAATTAAGCCTTTAGTTGTTGAAAGGCATATTCATATTATAGGGTCTACCTAGTCTTTTCTCGCCACTTTATTGCCTCAAAAAATTCAAAGAACTTGTTAAAAGCTTTGGAAATAAATCTGCTCAAGGGGACAATCTTTATAATTAGCCTTTGAATCTCTTTTGCTATATAGAGCGACCTTAATCCTTATTACTATTATAGCTTGTTCTTTATTTGGGTTTGCATTACTTACCCTTTAGTTGATCATGAAGCCTACATATTTTCCTAACTCTCATTCAAAGGCACACTTCTTATTGTTGAACTTCATCTTATGTTTCTTAAAAAAATTTAAATGTTTGCCAGAGGTCTATAACATGGTTCTTGGCAATAATAGACTTGATTATGTCATTAACATACACATCTATAGTCTTCTCGATGTAGTTTGAAGAGTTTGTTCACTACTCTTTGGTGTGCCACGCTCGTATTCTTTAAGCTAAAAGATATGACACTTAATAATACATCTCTTGATATAAAAAAGTCTTTTCTCTATTTGGCACAAACATCTTGATTTAGTTATACCTTGGGAAACACATCCATAAAGTCAAGGAGTTCATATTCCACTTTTGAGTCCACCAATTAATCAATTTTAAGTAATTGAAAGCTATTTTTGAGGCATGTTTTATTCGGGTTAGTGAAATCTACATACATGCACTGCTTTTCACGATCATTACGTTGGTTAACTACTTAGGATAATTAACCATTTTAATAAAACATGTAGACAACAACTTCTCAACTTTGTTGCCTGATAAGGGTTAAGTAGGTATAATATTTTTATCTTTCAAGATTAATATTTGTTCGTTTAAATTAATATTATTTGGTTTTTTATGTGCTCTGTTGTTATTTTATAGGTTTGTAGTCAATAGAACAAATAAGGATAAACATCTAATGAAAATAAGCCAAAAATTAAATTGCTATAGTACTTGCAACAGTAAATTACCATAGTACTATAGCGCCACAATGCCCAGAATAATACGCAAAATAGTATGTACAGTGCCCCAGCACCAATAATCCAGTGCGCAGCGCTGTGTGAACAATAATACAAGGAACAGTACTCGTGAACAGTACATATGAATATTACTCGTGAATAGTAATTATAATCTAACTTATATTTGATGTTTTATCCTAATTTGAAGATATAAACTTATAATATAGAAGACAAAAAAGCCAAATTCAAAATAAAGAGGAGTGAGAAAGAGTAATTTTTAAATGGTCAAGAAGACTAGAAGTTGAAGACTATAGAAAAAGTAGTTTTATCTCTTTAACTCTTTATCTTTATAATTTTCTATAATTTTCATGATGTTTATCTTGATAAGTTCTAGAACTCTTTATTTCACCTTGACCTAAGTTTTTATTTGTAGGGCTAGATTTTTGAACTTAGTATGTAGTTGGATTTTATGGATCCTTTATTTATGAACTTATTGTTAGGGTTTGTGCTTATGTGCCATCCTTGTTTGTATGAATATTTATTTTGTAATATTTATACAATGAATATTTTATTAAATCGATAATAACCTTTATTAAATGGTAATAAAGCTTGTAACACTATGGACATTGTATGATCTGAAAGAGTTTAGACTAGGGCTAAGAGTTAGCAACGCTGAGAGTTATAAATGCTAAGAATTAGCACTACTAAGAGTTAGTAAGTTATAAGAGAGCGGGATTTAAAGAGTTAGAACCTTGTCTATAATAGGACAAAGACCTGGGAGTCTACTTGTAATAGTCACCAGAAAATGTCATTATGTAAGTATGTTATCAAATATAATACTATTGATTTATGTTCACCAATGCGGGTCTATCGATGAATCACTATTATCTAGATTAGTGTATGTCTATATCTGTATTGTACAGATAATTATTCTTAGTTGACCATGAGCTTAGTGGAAGCTCGTATAGACATGCAGGTATTCAGTTAGGATTAGATACTGAACAAACTCATGAAGACCCCAATAGATATCCTATGAATCTGTCAAAGGAAGGTCCTATTGAGTTGAGTAGTATTTAAGGTCTTTCGACCTGAGTGCCACGGTGAGCTTGTGGGTGATCCACCATACTTTGGTACAACGTATGTCAGAGATCCTTTATGGTTTGATCACTACGTGTACTTGGGTATGGTCTGATGCTCATAGAGTTTGGTGTGCGTAGATATGGGATCTGCCAGCTCATATAGGTGGGTTATATATTCGATGCTTCAAGATTGTATCTTATAAAGTGTTATAGACATAAGCACTGAACCCGAAAAACGAGTTTCCTATAGGGTTGAAAAATATAGTAAAAGTGTTTACGTATAATGTTCATTAAGATATGAATCTAGAGATAAGTTCACGGATGAGATTATGGATTTGACGGTGATGATCTATATCCCGCACATCCAAGATATAATGACAGAAAGATTATACGAATATGTAATAACCTCAACATATATGGTCTATTGCGCTTTGTAATATCAAGACGTATGCGTAGGGCATCGATCACGGCGTTATGGAATAATTCCATTTAACGAATCGGGCATGGACCTAGGGAGTCCTAATATGAAATGTACTCTTTGAGTCATTGAGCAGCGTACTGTATTGAATAGTTCAATACAGTAATGTCTAGCAATTTACTATGGTTAAGTTAACTAAAGTATATGGTTAAATAGTAGGACCCACTTTAGGTTAACTTAATAACCTAGTAAGGACATAAGTGTAATTTACTTAATGATTATTTAATTTTTAATAATTCTAATAAATATTTATTTATTTAATAGTTAAATAGATAATTTAATTTAACTATGGTTAAAAGTTAATCATATGGTTAAGTTAAGTTAACCTTACTTAATGGTTAAGTAAAGGTTAACTTAACTATAATTAAGATTAGTTAACTATGGTTAGAATATTTAAGTGTTTATTTAACCTAACTAGTGTTAAGAGTTAACTATGGTTAGGTTAAGTTAAATGCAAATTGGAATTAAATGAAATGAAATGAAATTAAATTAAATTCATTTGTATATATTAGCAAAATGTAATTAAAATTAAAAATGTTAATTTAATTTTTCGCTAAGTGATTGGCCAGCCATAACAAAGAAAGAAAAGAAAAATTGTTTTCTTAATTTTGGATTCAATTGTTGAATTCATAATTTTCTATTATTAGGCTTAAAAACCAATTAAGCAAAAATAGGTTTTTGATTAATTGATTAAGTGTTAATCAAAGGAAAATCAAGAACATAAGTTTAATTTGTTAAACTTTTGTTGGATCAAATACTACCATTCTAGATAATCAATCCCACAATTTGTTGATTACTAGAATTGATCAAAGTTTGCATTTTGGTGGACTTCAATAATTTTGATCCAAAGGCTTCAAGGGTTATTTCTCAATTTCATTTATGTTAATTTGATTAATATGAAACAATTTTGTTTACTACAAATTTTCATGCTTCTGCTGTAAATATATATGTATGAGATATGTATATTTTATTGTTAAAAACATATACCACATTCAAACACCCTAAATAAAATCAACACCCAACACTTAATACATATATAATTATTCATTCTATCTTGAGTTTAATGCTTTCATTATATCTGACCAATAGTTTGAATGATTGAGGAACTATGATGAACTTGACAAAGGGATTTATGTCTTTAGCTTAGGATAACAACTATAAGTTCTATCTAGGATAGACATATACCTAGGTGGCATGTATGGTATTATTTAGAATTGATCTTAATGAATACATTCTAATTTGATTACCATAGACATTAGGTTGATTATTAGAATACGTAATATAGTCACTCGACCATTGATAGAGGTTTGTGATGAGATTAGTATCTAACCCAATAATTTATATTAAGGGATTAACTAAGTGGTTAATGAATTCAATGAAATACTAGGGGATGAGTCTATACCCTAGATTATTATCCTTTGGTGAATTTATTTATTTTTTTTTTAGGTTAATCAATTGAATTTCAGATTTTGATTTTTGAATAAAAGTTATGTAAATATAATTTTAGTAATTGGTTGATAGAAATAGATCGAATAGTCCTTGCGGGATCGATACTTGGACTTAAAATCCTATATTACTTGATACGATAGCATGTGCTTGCATTTACTAGTATAACATTAATCATTGCTACAACTTTATTCTCTCTTGGTTGAATATTCTCTTCTTTTGTTTTACTACTTTAAATGTTGGATTGATGGCTAACCTATATGAAATAAAAAATGGGCCATTCTTCAAAAAGCTTCACGAGTCAAAGAAAATATGTCTAAGAACTCTTTCAATAGAGAGCTCAGCTCCTCGTTGATCTTCGGACTTAATTTGGAGCTAAATTTTTCCACTTTCTTGCAGAGCTCCTTTTACTTGTACATCCAATAATTCCTCTAAACGTTCTTACAACCTTAAATTCTCCATTACTCTGGGGTTGACAAAAGTCATATAGAAACTTCTCTTAGCTAAAGTTGAATAACAACTCTTTACTATTATTTGATCTTCTAAGATCACTATAACTCTATCCCTTGTTAAGAACTTTAACTTTAGATTTTGGTCGATAGTACTACATTAGAGTTCCCCATAACAGGTCTCTCCAAAAGGATGTTATAGGGATATGGTTGTTTGACAACCATAAAGCTAACCATCATAGTTTTGGTGTATGGTTTCCAGCCCAATGAAAAAGGCAATGCAACCATCCTTAGAGGCATTATAAAGTGTCTCAAAAACCCTACAAATAGGTCTGCATCCTCTATATCTTTAGATACTTAATCTCAAGATCATCTATTACTTCTTTAAAGATGACATCTACTGAGCTCCTCAGGTCAATGGACACTTTGTTAACATCTGTCCCTACCACTTAAAAGGTGACTACCTAATGCATTATCTTGTGGATAGTTGACACCTATTGGGTCATTTTCGATGAAAATTATAGGTACCGCTTAAATTGTAAGCTTCTATAAGATAGGTATGTTATATAGTACCTGATGCCTAATCATTGAGTATTGAGAGTAATTCTTCTTTCGCCAATTGAAGTCTCTACCAAAGTTAGCCCATAAAAAATTATCATTATTGTCTTAGGTCTCTCTTACTCAGTCTTACATTTCCACAGATTTTATGAGTTCTAAGTTAGCACTGAATTCTCTAAAATAATCATTCCTTATCAACTGATTGAATTTCTTCCTCAGGTTTATGCAATCTCTAGTTGTATGCCCATGGTCTTGGTAGAAATCACACTTCTTGTTCTTATTTTGTCAACGTGTTAGAGTTATAATTGCATCTAGCTTACTGACCATCATTTTGCCTTTAAATACCTCACAGACTACGTCTAAAGGGATCATGAGTATGATGTAAGTCTCTTTCTCTTAAATTTGTGCCACCCTAAGTGGCCTAGACCTATCACTTTGTTCTTCATTCTGAGGTGTATCTCCTCTAAAATATTTGGCAAGGTGAGTAATCTTTCTCTACCTTCTCCCTTTGTACATTCTTTTATTTGAGGATTTTTTAATGTCTATTTCTTTTATTCTCCATCAAGATTCCACAATCACTATCCTCTTTGCTTCCTCATCTTTTTCCATTCTTATGTAATCTGGTACTTGATAACATCCAATTGCATAACTAGGAACATGGTTCTTGGTGAGGTAATACCAAACTCTATTTAGCTACAACTCATCCTTCAAAGCCTCTAAAGTAATTAGGAGATTAGAGGCATCAAGTTGTATCATGCCTTTATCAAACCTCTTTATGAATTCCGTTAGAGTTTCACCTTGACTATATTTAATGTTCCTGAGCTATCACATGTCTTTTGTTCATTCATAGCACCTTGAAAATATTGAACAAATGAATCTTTCAACTGGCTTTAAAAAGCGACACTTTTTTACTTTAGGATCTATACCACATTATAGCCTATCTCTTTAGTCATATATGAAGCAATCGACACATCTAGTGTTCTTAGAATCTTGCAACTATAAAGAGGTCAATAACCAAGTTCACATAATGGTTTGGATATATAATTCCATCATAAGTGAAAGGTTGGTTATCCTCAAAGTTGTTGGGAGCTCCATGCCCCTATGTTCATAAATTAATGGGGACTTTCATTACTGTTCTGAGGACTGACCTAATAAAGCCTTCTATTGTCGCATTTTTCTCACTATCTTTTATAACTTTTGTTCCACCTCTTTACTTTCTCCTTTATGGAAAATTCCTGTACTTTATCTTTTGATAGCACTATTCTCTATGCTTATTTTCTTTGCCCTCAATAAGCAACATATGTTATTCTTGTCTAAATCATCCTTGTCAAGCATTGGGAATGTATTCTCCCCTGGCTAGAATCACCACATTACGATTGAGCTGAGGCCCTCTCAATTGGCCTAATACATGACTTATTATTCCTTGGCCATGGCTTTGGTAGTTCTCAAGGAACCTCAATTTATGGCAACTTTTGTTTCTCATACTAAGTAATTTATGACCTAACTTTGTAATGTTTGCTGACAATTTTGCAGTATATGCATAGAAGGGGAAAATTGGTGGATTTATGGCCTCCTTTTCAATTCGGCCTTGCTAAACCTCTATTGAGCCTCCAAAAATTCTTCTATAAGTTTTCTCATTACTTCCTTGTCATTCTTTACCTCTTTAAGCTCTTTTTTGTTCTCTCATAACTCTCTTTCTATATTTTATCTCCACCCTTAATTTTGGTAACTCTTATCCTAATGATCATAGTCCTCTTTTATGTCATATGTTCTTCTACAAAATCTTGGATTTTAGGGTTAGAACTTCTTGTGGTGCTCCCTCTTCTTTTAAGAAGTACATCGTAGCTTCTCTTGGATTAATTTCTTAATGAGATATGAAATTCTTGTCACTATGACTTTTTACATCATTTTTCATAGACGGTGTCAATTTTTTAACCTTGATCCTTGGAGAACTAATTTATTGGTTCTTGGTTGATGAGTTGGGCCTCGAAAAGCAAATGAATTTTCTAAAAATGATGAATTTGGTGTATGATTCCTTCCTTGAGATCTCCTTTTGGTCTCTCAAAAATTTTCTATAGCCACAAACTATGGCAAAGGCTATGTTGGTGGTTGTTCTAGTAATGATCTTCCGATGCTTAAGCCATTTTTCATTTTTTCTTGTAATTCAAAGAAAAAAAAACGAAAAAAATGATCTTATAATGTGTAGAAACAGTGTCTAATTTCATGTTGTGTGTGACCTTTCAACTTTTGTTTATAAGTTTCTTGATCAGATAGTTACCTCCCATATTTTGGAATATAAAGGAAGCAAGAAAATTGAGAGATAGTGTCATTGATGGTCTTGCATGTCTGCATTTTTGAGAGTATGGGCTTAGTAGTGCATATTTTTCAAGCATTGTGGGTCTAATATCGTGTGCAAAGTCCTCAAAATTTACAACCTATTTTCATAAATGTTGTTGCCGCCAGGGACTAATTGATGTTAATATTGATAACTCTATAACCCGTCGCAATATTAAAGCAACTCATGGTCTTCGTAGTTGTACTTTGTAGGCCTTAGATGAAATCTGTGGGCAACGTATTATATTAAATTTAAAAACTAATAGTATAACAAAAACCCGCTAATTATAAAGTAGGTTAAGTGCAACCAACTGTTAGCTCTAAAATATTAAAGGTGAGGATTAATTACCTATAATCCAAAGGCGCCTAAAAAATAGCATGTATCATTGTTATGAGATTATTAACAGTATAGTAGAATTTTCCTCGTGACTTACATGGATATAAGCAAATTTTATGGCTATAATTAAAAAAATAGATATTATTGGTGAGAGAAAAAAATGTGTACTATGAAGAGAACTTTACAAATTAATTAAAAAAATGAAACTCTTAAATTATAAGATATTTAAATATAGAGAAAGTTCAACTACTAAAATTCACAAGAAGTTAAAATTAAAGAATTAATTTGGGGATAAATTTAAAATTAAGTAAATAAGGTTTTAAAGTATTTTAAGGTGCAATAGGCCCACCTTTGTGATTGGTGAATGAGAAATGAAAAGATAACATTAATAATTAATAGAGCTTGAAGTTTCTCATTTAAAAATTTATTTTATTTTTGTTATCCTTAATTAATATAAAATCTAATATTAATAATAAGTGACTCAGAATACTAAATAGCTCAATTGTACTTTTAATAAAAAGTTTAAAATTTTATTCATCATATAAATAAAGTAAATAACAATGCTAAAGGGATAATGAATAAAAAATATATTTGGTTATTCAAGTATTTGTTTCGAGTGAAACCTTGCGAATAAATTGAAATCCTTACACACCGTGTTTTAGTTGGGCTGACGAGACATACTAACTAAAATTAAGGCTCATCAAAACCTATGGGCACAATATTTATGGGTCATGCCGCGCTAGTTTTGTGATTGTAGTTATAGGACTTTCAAATTTTTTATAGAACAAAGAGGGGAATTATATTACTGAGTAGTATCAGCAGAGATACAAACTGTGCAATAGAGTCTGGCACCATGCCAAACCAAATACAAATATTCTCTTTTTGCAGAGCTAATTTGGCTAGTCATGTGTAATTTTGTTAATAGTTCTAGGGGTATATATGAATTGACATGAAAAGAACTATTGTAAGAACCACAAGATATCCTGATAAATGACACCAATTTCTTAGAGAGGGATGGTTGGTCCATTAAGATCATGAACAACTAAGAAGGCATCCGAGACAACCAACACAGTGGAAAATCCAGCCTCTTTCGCAAGATGGAGACCTTGACAAATAGCCAAGGCTTCAGTTATGGCCACTTGATACAATGTAGGCAATGGAATAGTAGCTTTTAAGGTATAATGCCCAGGCTAGACTTTTTAGATTCTAAACAAGTTGCTGCATCAGTATTGATCATAAGTATACCTTACGAAGGTCTGTAATCTTCTAGACTTTTTAATCCTCCAAAAGTCGCTCTAACTCTTTAAAAATTTGTTTCTCGCGTGCTCTCTCTTTTCTTCTCTTGAAATAAGTTTTTTGGTCTTTTAATTATAGGCTTATATCTTCAAATTAGGACAAAATATCGAACACAAGTCATATTCGAGTTTCCATATTCGGCACCTAGCGTACAATGCCCCGACAATTAGGTTCTACTTATTATGGTTTTTTTTCTGGTCATTCCAACACTGCAATGTTGAGCACTGTAGCAGTAACTATAATAGGTAGTTTTGCTTATTTGAGGGACTGATTTCTACCTAAAGTTGGCAGTTTTGCTTATTTTCTTGGAATTATCATCCCAAATAGATCAATTGATTTCAAATATATAAAATGATAATAAAACACATAACAAGCCTAATATTCATACTTAAAATGAACAAATGCAAAGTTTAAAGGAGCAAAGATATAAGTATAAAATACACCTACCAAACTTCTCCAAACTTAACAATTTGCTCATCTTTAGGTGAAGAGAGAAAACTATAACCTAGAAAAAGAAATAATCGGTTGGTTGATGTTTAACAACCTATCTCAAAGATTGCATATAACTTACAACTCATGCAAAACTCCACATATCACAAAATTTAGAATGTCGATCTATGCACTAGCTTTACTTTATATGTGATTCACTTGGTGTGTGTATATGTGAGTCATTCTTATTAGTCATTTAGACTTAGATCGTTTATACATACAAAGATGCTAAAAATTTATCTTGTAAAGAATTTTTATTCACATTTTATATGCTTACTTTTCATATTACTCTCTATTAATGTAGATGCGCACAATAAATTTTGGCTTAATTCACACTATAAACACACGTTCTTGTTCATCCTAACATTTTATCAATATTTTGAAAAATATCCCATAAAATTATTTCATACTTTCTTTATCTAGCTTTATTGATCAATCCTTATTTGTTTTCTAAGCTAGGAGTATAGTAAATTTTGTCCATTTTTTTTTCATTTTTTTAAACTTATTTTTTTTTAATAAGTCACTATACCCCCCAAACTTAAGTTCTTACAACCTCTTGTAAACAATAAAAACCCATAATTACTCTTCATTACAACCTTTTTTCTTAAAATCTCAATACTCTTCACGACCCTCAAACAAGACCATTATGCTTTAAGAGGGTAACCTAGGGATTACGAAGGAAATTCCCTAGTTATAGTGTGAAGGGTGTTTACGAAGGAAATTTTATTCAAAGGCTAAGTAATAGATGTGGTTAACAAAGAAAAATTGTCATTAGGCTTAAAGAAGATAATTAGGGGATAAAAATATATAAAGGTAGGCTCGAAAGGCTTCAACGATCCAAACATGGCCTAAAATCATTTCCTTAATCTTATGCGACCTAGATTTCGCATCGATTGGTAATCAAATGAGTTCTAGAATATGTGAGACTTATAAATGTCTTTGTCACGTATAACTTACTCTAAGTAGTAAACAAACTCAATGATAATAACTTATGTACTCAATATGTTCAAGGAATAACAAATAAGGCAAAAACTTGACGTAAGAATTAAACATAAGAACAATTGCAATATCTATCATTTTTCAAGAGTTATACTTATCATAGTCAAATTCTTATTATTGACTAGTAACCATCATACCAAACCTAGAACTAACAACTAACTAAAAAAAAAAATGTAACAAGAAACACATAAAATCATTAAACAATTGGCAAAATGGTTAGATTAGAAAGAAAGTTGAAAATTAAAATATAAAAGTGTTTCATTTCTCCAAAATTAAAATTGACATTGTCCACAATGACAAGAGAAAAATGGTAAGAGTAAAAACACTTCCCCGACTATAAAAGTCGAGTGCAATTATCATTCAAGTCAACTTAGATGCTATCCTTGATCTCATTTTTGTCCACAAACTAAGGAGCTGGATAAGGTAGTGGCACTTGATATTGGCTTATCATTGCAGCTCTAAGATCTCAACTCTACATCATTGAGACTTGGGAGTTAAGAGGTGCTTTTCCAAATTTTGGCGCTGTAGCGATGGGGTTTTAACTTTGCTTTCTAATTTTTACTCGAGTTGACGCTATAGCCCTGTATATTGCCACTATGGCACTGGCTGTCTAATTTTTTAGGCGCCGTAACCCCAAGATTGCCACTATGGCATTGACTTACTGTTGTTTTTTTAAAGAAAAAACAAAAATTACCTAAAAATACATAAGTTATCCCCTAAGAAGTGCTTAACGTCATTGGCTTAACATCTTCCTTTTCATGGCGGATTGAAAAACAAATAGAGAAATTTCACCAGTGCAAAACTCCTCCACAATGGTGCTTCAGTCGTTGCTAATTATCTTTGGCAGTTCTTATCTTTGATTTCCACAACTGCATAAGAAAATCTCTAAAGAGTAGACTTAACCTCTCCAATTTAAGTTTTCTAAGAAAGAGCTTCAATTTTGAATGGAAGAGTTGACCCTGTTTGCTATCATTGATTTGTTTCTCCATAATCTTCATATCATGCCATTACTTAGTCTTCCATTTATCTTTCTTCGCTTTCTTATATGCATGGGAAAACAATTCTTTCATCTCTTTTATTTGCAAGTGGCTTGGTTCCCCATCTAGGTGTACCGCAATCCTAAAATAGTCTTTGGATTCACTTGAAAGCTTTATTTTCTTGAAGAGCTTGAACGTTAACTCTTGGTCTTCAACTTATTGTTTGTGCAACATATTCATATAAAAAACTGCAAGTACACAGGTTGTGAGTAAGTAATAAAGTGATGAGTGAGTATTGTCCCACAAGGATTGTTCTTTCAAATTAATGCTAATTACTATGGATGTTCAGAACTTAATTTTATCTAGCTACCTTAATTATATATTAATTGCAAAAAAAGGGAATATTAAACTAAATAAATTGACAATCTTATGTGATAGGGGAATTTATGATAAACGGGATCTTAGAGTCTTGATTTCACTCTATTATTCTTATGTTCTTCCTGTTTAGCAATTATTAACTAATTTCATTCAATTTATTAATAAGGGATTAAGATTAATCTAATTAGCTCTCCTGAGTATCAAATGAGGTTTTATGCATACATATTCAAGTTGATATCTCTATCTAACTTATCTATCTATACATTCATTAAGCAACCTTTAAAGTAATTACCAAAGTGCTAATGGCCTTCTAAGTTAATAACAACTAAGGTTGTGTTTTTCAATTTCGATGAGTGAATCAATCTGTCCCGAGCATTAAATGCATACATTTAAGTCAACTAATTGATTTCTCAATAAATTAAAAGCATTAAGCATATAGAAACACAAATGAATTGAATTGAATTGAAACTTGTTAACAATTAACTAAACAATCTAAACATAGTATTAATAGAGCTACATCAAGACCTAGGATAAAGGTTTAGCCACATATAGATACACTAACTAATATTATCCAAAAATTCATAAGTGTAAACATGTCTAAAACAATATCCATAAATAAAAACTTCTACTTATAAGAGTAAGAAAGAGGAAAATAAAAAACTAGATTGGAAACGTCTTCAAGAATTTTTAAAGGTTTTAGCCTCCAACTCTCTCTCTCTCTCTAAAAATGGGTCTATCTTCTCTGAATTTCATTCTCTCTTATCTACCCCATATACTGCCTTTAGTCTTCCATTTATTGGTTCCAAATAGGGAAACAATTTTGGTCATCCTTGATTTGCTGCGTGGTACTACAGTTTAGACTTGATTTAGGTTGAGGCCACGGCTTGGATGATTTGGGGTTATGGCCCCAACATTTGGGTTGTGTTTGGGATATAACTTGAAATTTAGGCTTGTGGCCCTAAGTTTCTGAATGAGTTGGGGCCACGGCCTGGAAATTAGGGCTCATAGCCTGCACTTTTATCTTTCAATTCTTTCTCCAAGGCTGCAGCTTGAGATATTAAAAATGACTGTTTTGCATTTTTTCTCTTCTTGATGCGCTGCATTGTTGAAACCTACAATATGACAATAAAATTTATGAAACGTCATATATTCATACTTATGTTGATCAATTATTAAGTTAAAGGAGTAAAAATATGATATATAACTCATCACCTGTATTGTAAGCTCTCAATTCTGCACATCAATAATAGTCCTTCTAATGGCTAGAAATGGTCTTCTAAGAATAATAGGAATCTTTCTATCATTCTCCATATCAAGAATAATAAAATATGCTTAAAATATGAACTTGTCAACCTTTACCAGTTTATCTTCAATTATGCCATTTGGATAGGTGAGTGATCTATTGGTGAGTTACAAGGTAAGTTGGGTGGTTTGGTTTCCCCAACCACAGTTTCTTGTAGATGGACAGTAGTGCATGGAATGGTTAAGCTCCGTGGATCCTTGAGCTTTAGAGGTGGTTTCTCTTTATAAGATAGTTGATGAGCGCATTTTATATATATATATATATCATATTTTATATCTTATAACTTGATATTTGCTCATTGTGAATATGAATATAAGGCCTTTTTATGTATATATTTTTATTTTGTAGGTTTCAACAAAATTGTACATCAAAAAGAGCAAGGAGTGAAGAAAAAGGGTAAAAATGTCATTCCACAAGACCCAAGCCACAACTCTAAAAGTCTAAGCTACGGCTCTGAAGGAGGCGAAAGAAGTGCTGATAAAACATTGGGGTTGTGATGTTGGTAGAAAGTTATGGCTGCAGCCCCATTAAACTTGGGCCATAGCTCTACCCCAATTCAAAGTCGTGTTGTGGCCCCAATGGTGCCACTAGCAGTGCTAATGACCATGATTTTTGTGCTCTAATTTTTGGTCTAACTTAGAACATATAAATAAAAGACCAAAGGCCTCTATTCAAAGAAAGAGAGGGAGCACAAACTGGGAAGGAAGAAATACATAATTCTAGAGAGAGAAAGACACTTTGAAGCTAGAAATATTGAATATTATTGAAGACTGAAGTCACAAAGACATCTCCTGTAAAATCCGATCCCTATTAGTAGTATAGGTACCTAGATTTTGGTATAAAGTGATAAAGACACCGTAAAGTTACCTGATTTCAACCATATTAGAAAGTTTTTTTTATGGTGCGCGTAAGTGGTATTAGACCTAAATTGCTACTTTCACACTCGATTGGAGTGTTGGACGGTTATGGAATTTTTTTGGAATTTTTTTCATTTAAGGGTTATGCATGGAACAAACCTTTATTAAGAAACATAATTCATATGTTAGAAAATGGACCAATTAGAGACAAGTTGGTAGATTGCCAAGATGGAAGCTTAGTTGGTTCTTTTGACTATTCTAACTAAATAATTAGAAAAGAACCAATTAAATACTTCCATTTTGAACTAGTGAAAATTTAGAAATTTGAAATTAGTTGAGGGGAAAATTGGACTTTTAGAAGAACACTATATAAGAATGAAGTGTCTAGAATTTTGCTAAGTAAAAAGCATAATGTGTTGGAGCACAAGAGGGAAATTTCAGCCATGAGAGGGAGTTCTTGCTATTGTAAAATTCAATGCTTTTTCATTAGTTTTCATCTTTGATCAAGTTGAGATAAAGCCAAATACAAGTTCCTATGATAAATTGAAGCTTATACTAGTGAAAATCTAATGAAAAGAGGTAAGAAAAGCATTATTTGGTAATGGAGATGTGTGAATTTTTTCAAGATTTCTCAATTAATATTTTTGGTGTGAATTATTGATTTAGGTTGAGTTGAATTCAAGTGTAGAGTTTAAGGGGCTCATCAAACTAAATGAATTAATAAGGTAAGAATTAAGGTTTGGTGTGATTTTATGGTAGAAACTTCAATTGGATGTTATTAGGGCATTAACATTAAATTGGCTTGATTTGGAAGTCATTGGAACAAAAAATTGACAAAAGAGATGTATTGGGTCAGTAGAGTAAATTTTGGCCACTTTAGGGATTTTAGGGTTTGAGTTGTGTTTTGGTTCAATTATTGTGTATATATGATTAATTGTATCAATTGGATGTATATGTTGATGGAAAATAAAAAATGAAGAAAATGGGACATAATTGTCCATTTTGGTAAACTGAAGGGTAATTATATCCAGCCAAATTTATAAGGTGTTAAGCAATTTTTATGGCTTCGGATGGTGAATTAAACAAGATTGAATGACTTTGTAAATGAAAATCGAAAAGTGGAATCCATTCGAGCCTTATAAGCCGATTAGAGCGCTTATTAGTTTAAGTGAGATTTTAGCATTTGTAAAGGTTCTAAATGTCATTTGTGGCGTGTAGGTGAAGAAAACCGAGAGCGGTAAAGGAAGTAAGCGTTTCGGAGAATAATTGAGTTTGGAACGGTTGGTGAGTGAAAATCTATTATGGTTTATCTTTCATTTAATATGTTTTTACATATTGAAATTGTATGTTTTATGTGCTTTTAATGCATAAACATGATTTACGGTTTTGGTATACTGTTATAAATATGCATTTATATGTTCGGTTTAAGAAACAATTTTAAAATTACTAAATTAGTTTCAAAGGCCATTGGTACCCTTAGATTTTAGTGTGGTGATAGTTTAAGACCCAACTGGTATATCCCGTACGCATGGGCAAGTATTGGAGGGTGAATCACTAACTCCGGGAAGTCGGGTTGTTGAGTCATGTGAGTCACTCTATGTGTACGGGGTATTGTCTCGCTATATGTAGGTGATGTAGGATTTCTTTGCATAGCTAGTGAGATGTCTTGAGATGTCACAGTGGGTGTTGCTAGTTTAGACGCCCCGTGACCTACTCACGTTATGCGGTGTTGTTTTAGTCGCTACGTGAGTATAGAGTTTTAGGGTTACCATTGGTGTAGCTTAGAAAGAAAATGGCTGAGCGAGGATTTTAATAGTTTTTGAGCTACTGAATGCATATTACGTAATTATATATGTACATGTTAGTTATTATGTTTTACATATTCTAGATATTGTTTACAGAAGATATAAATAAAACCTGCTCGGTAAGATTTTATCAGCATATGATGTTAGAAATCATTTGACAGTTTTATAATAGTTTAGAAGCATGTTTTATGCATTTTTCAGAATTTACTATTTATGCATAATTTTATTTATCTTATTTTACTAGAAATCTTAAATGCACTCACTAAGCTCCTTCAGCTCACCCATTTGGTGTTTTATGTTTTCTAAACCCCCTTCAAGTGCAAGCCTCGGTACGCAAGTTGCTGATTCTCATACAATTGATTAGTGGGCTTAGTCTGACGATCATTTTATAAATGTAAATGTGATAAGTAACACCTTTTGATTTTTGCATAGTAATCATAGACTTGTGTATTTTGTAAATATATTTGAACAAACAAGAAGAGGTTTCGATATTATGGTGATAGTTTTACTCTTTATTAGTATGTTAATTTTGTGATTTAAATGAAATTGTTGACTTTAATTTGGATTTGGTTTTGAAAAGTACCGGAGATATTCTTTAGAAGTTAAGAAGCTGTTTGAAATAGAAGTGTAATTTTCCTTGCAGGCTTTGTGTTGACTTTTGAGAAAAATAGGGGAAACACTGTCCGTTTTTTTAAAAAAAAAATTAATAAGTTATTTTCATGTATATTTCAGGATTTTCTCAGTAATAGTAAGAATTAAAAAGGGGTTCGCCTTGCGGAATTTCTTAGCTTAAATAGTTAGATTTCGAGGAACTTCCGTTGGAATGCCTAGCAAGACCGCTGAGATCTACAGTAGAGGGTCTCGGGGTGGGTCTTGTCATCTCCAATCTAGTTTCTTATTCTTTTTGATTAGAAGTTTATATTTGTGGATGTTGTGTTGTATAAACATGTTTGCACTTATAAATTTTTGGATAATCTTTGTTTTGTGTTTATCTATGATTGGTTAATTACTAACAAAGTCTTGTTTAATTCACTTATTCTTTTATGTACTTAATACTTTTAATTTGTTGGAAAATGAATTAGTTGTTCTAAATTTTTGGGTTTTATTGCTTGGAAAAGATAACCCATTGATTGGATTTAGAAAGCATAACCTTAGTTGTTATTGAGTTAGGAGACTAATAATATTTGGGTAATCACCATAAGGTTTCCTTAACGATTGCATAGATAGACAAGTTAGATAGGAATATCAAGTTGAAAATGCATGCTTAAGATTTTATTTACACTTGAAAAAGGTAATGAGATTAATTTTGACCCCATTGATTAATGAATTAACAAGATTAGTCAATAATCACTAAACATAAAGAACGTAAGAAATATAGAGTGAGATGAAGATCCTAGGACTCATTTATTATATATCTCTCATCTTCTAAGATTGTCAAAATTATTAGCTTAATTTCCTTTAATTTTTGCAATCAATGTAGAATAAAAGAAACCTAGATAAAATTGATTTGTGAATACTTATAGTACTTAGCATTAATTTAAAAGATCAATCCTCATAGGATAATGTTCACTCATCACTTTATTACTTGCTCACTACTTATGCACTTGAAGTTTTATATATGCATGTGTCAATCGCGAACAATGGCATTGCATTATTCTATTAAGGCCACAATCTCAAAATCTTACAGTCTTCTTTTCTTAGACAAAATCTCCTTCATGAACTTAACATAGCTGGGCATTTACTCCAAAGCTTCAGTAAATGTAATGTTGATGTGCAATTACTTGAATATTTCTAAAACCTTTAAGAACTACTTATGAAGCTTCTTATTTTGAAGACTCTAGGGAAATGGTGGTGGTGGATTGTAAGAGCTCAAGACATATTTTTGTACTGCTTCTTTTTTCTTTTTTTGAGCTTTCTCTTGGTTTTTATCTTTCAAGTTATCTTCAATCGGGCTTTCCTTAGCTTAATATTTTTTAGCAGCATCAGGTAGTTCTTGCCCATTAAGGCAATTGCCTTGCAATACCTTTAATATCATTTTAGATTGATTTCTATATTGCTAGGCATCTTTCTTTAAGGCGATTGCTCTTGCAATGCCCTTTAGTTGGCCCATTTAATTCTCTAGAGTTTGTAGTGAAGCTACTTGGCTTTATAGAAGAGTTGATTAACTTTGTAAAAGAGCATCTATCTGTTTCATGTATTGTATAAATATCTCTTATAAAGCTGGCTATTTTTCTTATTGATGTTATGGTTGTGATGGGAATCCATGAGGATCCATAGGCTGTAGTGGGTATCTTTGGTTATGTTTTCATAAGAATTCTAGATGATTCCTCCACCCTGGATTGTAAAAAGCTTAAGTTGGGATTGTTTTGCTGCCTGTTATAGTTTCTAATATAATGGGTTGTCTCTAGACAGTGACAATTCACATATTTGTCTCCACAGAAATCACAAGTAGCAACTTGGCTTCTCACTTCATTTGTTCTAATAGCATTAAACGTTTTTTTTACAACAAAGTATCTTATGCAGCTAGTGTAGTAAATGCCTCAACATCATGTATTCCTGCAACATTTCTTGGAGCTACTCTTCTTGTTAGCCAATGATAACTATTAAAAGCCATATTGTTTAACAAGTTGTAAGCCTCATCAGTTGATTTATTCATCAAAGCACCCTCGGCTACAACATCGACAATTGTTCTAAAGTATCTCACTAACCCATTATAAAAGGTTTGTACAAGTAATCATTTCGAAATCCCATAATGGGGACACTTTTGCAGTAACGCTTTAAATTTTTCCCATGCTTCATAAAAGGACTCTAGGTCATACTGCACGAAGGAAGTGATGTCATTTCTTATCTTTTTTATTGTAGCCAGTGGGAAGAATTTGGCTAAAAATTTCTAAACCTAATTGTCCCATGTTGCAATAAACCCAGATAGTAAAAACATAATCCAAATCTTCACATTGTCCTTAAGTAAGAAAGAGAATAGCCGAAGTCGTATTACATCATCCAAAACGTCATTGTACTTGAATGTTTTGCAAATATTCAAGAAATTTACGATGTACTTGTTTAGATCATCATTAGGTAGTCTAGTGAATTGCACTGAATTCTTCAACATCTAGACTGTGCTCGATTTGATCATGAAGTTTTTGGCATTGATTACAGGCCTTCAAAAGTTAGAACAAATGCCATAAACTAATGAGACTACATAATATTGCAATGATCTATGCTTTTTAGCCTTATTTTGTATCTGATTAGCCATGATGTTTACTTGATGACAAGTTTAATTTTGTTCTCTTTGTGAACATTGTATAAACAGCTGAAGACCAACTATTAAACAAAACAAAAATAAAAAAAGTAACTGTAAAATAAAAGAAAAAGTTTGAATTAAAAATAAGATAGATTAGTATTAGAATTAATAAATATAATAAATTATTCATCAACAATAACGCCAAAAAATTATTGTGTTAAATTAGAGTATAAGTGCACACTCTCATAAACAAATAATATAATAAGAGTAGAGTATTGTTCCCATGAAAAATTAATATTAACTTTGTTAATTACTCAAATTGTGTCCATTTATTTTTATTTAAACAATCTTATTCTTAAAGCTAATTTGCTACAATCTTCAATCTTTTAGACTTCTTAATCATTCAAAAGTCACTCCAACTCTCTAAAAAGTTATTTCTCTTATGCTTTCTCTTCTAGTCTCTTGAAATAGGCTTTTTGGTATTCTATTTATAGGATTATGTCTTCAAATTAGGTCAAAATGTTGAATAAGTGATAAGTGACTTTCATACATTATTTAGTACCCCTTTTAATCTGATATTTGCTCATTTTAAGTATTAAATTATGGCCACTTATGTATGTATTGATTGTTTTGTAGGTTCTATCCAATTGGAGTATAAAAGATATTAAATTTTGATGAAAAGAAGGCCAAAGAAGTCATTTCACAAGTCCTTAAACCGTAGCCTCCTTAAACCCAAGCCATAACTTCAAGAAAATGAAGAACCCAAAACCCAAGTGTTGAGGCTACAACCTCAACTGGAGAGAACCTTAAGGCTGAGGCCCCAACTTCTTGAGGCCACAACCTTAAGTTATGAAACAAATGGTGCTACGGCGCTAACTTTCTGGTGCCACCGCCTGCATATTGGAATTTTCCCTTTTGCCCATTTTACTTTAATTCTCCAAGGGTATTTTTGGAAACACCTATATATAGAAGATCAAAGGCCTCATTTTATGAAGGGAAGAGCACAAAATAGAGAGAGAAACTAGGGTTTTTAGTAAGAGAAACACATTGAAGCTTGAATTTAGACAAGATTATTGAAGATTAAAGGCTTTCAACTATTTCTCAAACTAGTTCCCTCTTTCTCTCTATCTCATTTACATTTAATTAAAGTTTGTAATTGCGATTTTTGTTATTTTGAACATGAGTACTTTTGTAAATATTTGGATTGATGTAATTAGGTATTTTCCTATGGACTACTAAATTATAAGTTCTAGGGCTTGATGGAACTTTATTGAACACTATGTGTTGTTATTGTTATGTGGTTAATACTATTTTATGTTTATTCATTTATGCTTTTTATGTGCTTAATGCTTCTAATTTGATTGGGAAGTAGACTAGATGATTTAAATAATTTGGGTTACATACTTGGGAGAGTTTAATTCATATGTTGGTTGTAAAAAGTATAGCTTTGAGTTTGTTGAGTTGGGAGACTAATAAACTTAGGGTAGTGATATAAGGATAGCTTAATGTATGTATGTATAACGGGTTAAATAGGGATATCAATCTAGTTGTATATGTATAGAGTCTCATTCGAAACCCGAGAGAGGTAATGGATTAGTCGTACACCATTGATTAATGAATGCATAAAATTAGTTGTTAATCACTAATGATAAAGAGCATAGGAACAATAGAGTGAAATCAAGTCCCCATAACCCACTGCCATAGAACTCTCATATCTTCAATTTACTAAATTGTTCATTTTAATCATTTTTAATTACATAATAACAATTATCCTTTAGATTAGCCTAGATAATGTTAGGTTGCCAACACTATAGTACTTGGCTTTAATTTAACACACCAATCCTTGTGGGAACAACTCTCACACATCACTTTATTACTTGATCACAACCTGTGCACTTGTAGTTACAATTTGTGTGTGTATAATTTCGTGAACAACAAGTCAGATTCAGATTTCTATATCCAGCATCCAACATTCAGTGCCTCAGCTTAGCTTGTTATCCCTAATACTCAGGTTCTACCTATTCTAGTTTTTCTCTAGTTGTTTCAGCACTGCGATATTGAGCACTGTAGCAAAGTTACTATTGTAAATTACTACTCATGCTTAGCATAGTAGTTATTATTCCAGTGCTACAATGCTGATTTTCAGTGTCATGACATTGAGTTTCTGCCTAAATTTAATAGTGTTGCTTATTTTCCTTGGATTTTCAACCCAAATAGCTCCATTCACTTTAGACCTACAAATAGATGAAGTTATTATATTTAAAATCTAGTTTGTATGATTACTAAATGAGATGTATGTGTTAGAGTGTGTGGGGCCCACTAACGCTTTGGTACCCAACCAGTGGCTGACACCTCAGCACCTACTGGCGCCCCAGCACACAATCCGCAGGTTACCTGCGCCCCCAAGGAATCGAACCCCCGCCCCCATCTCCATGGAGGCCTTATAGGCCTTTAGAGGTTCGTCCTTGTACCCACTGAGCTGGCCAGCCCAATGGGTACAAGGACGAACCTCTAAAGGCCTATAAGGCCTCCATGGAGATGGGGGCGGGGGTTCGATTCCTTGGGGGTACAGGTTACCTGCAGAGGATATGTGGGTGTGCTAGTGGCTCTGAGGTGACACCCAGCTAGTGGACCAAAGAGTTGGTGGACCCCACATACATCTAACAAAAAGGCCGGCCTTTTTGTTAGAGTGTGTGGGGCCCACCAACGCTTTGGTACCCAACCAGTGGCTGACACCTCAGCACCTACTGGCGCCCCCAGCACACAATCCGCAGGTTACCTGCGCCCCCAAGGAATCGAACCCCCGCCCCCATCTCCATGGAGGCCTATAAGGCCTCCATGGAGATGGGGGCGGGGGTTCGATTCTTTGGGGGTGTAGGTTACCTGCGGAGGATATGTGGGTGTGCTAGTGGCTCTGAGGTGTCACCCAGCTAGTGGACCAAAGAGTTGGTGGACCCCACATACATCTAACAGTATGATGGTAGTAGAGTAGAACTTAAACTTTATGAAAAAATTTCTAAGGAAGATGAAAGTTGTAATATCTAATCCCTAGTAATAGTATAAATATATAGAGTGTGTGGGGCCCACTAACGCTTTGGTACCCAACCAGTGGCTGACACCTCAGCACCTACTGGCACCCCAGCACATAATCCGCAGGTTACCTGCGCCCCCAAGGAATCGAACCCCCGCCCCCATCTCCATGGAGGCCTTATAGGCCTTTAGAGGTTCGTCCTTGTACCCACTGAGCTGGCCAGCCCAATGGGTACAAGGACGAACCTCTAAAGGCCTATAAGGCCTCCATGGAGATGGGGGCGGGGGTTCGATTCCTTGGGGGTACAGGTTACCTGCAGAGGATATGTGGGTGTGCTAGTGGCTCTGAGGTGTCACCCAGCTAGTGGACCAAAGAGTTGGTGGACCCCACATACATCTAACAAAAAGGCCGGCCTTTTTGTTAGAGTGTGTGGGGCCCACCAACGCTTTGGTACCCAACCAGTGGCTGACACCTCAGCACCTACTGGCGCCCCAGCACACAATCCGCAGGTTACCTGCGCCCCCAAGGAATCGAACCCCCGCCCCCATCTCCATGGAGGCCTATAAGGCCTCCATGGAGATGGGGGCGGGGGTTCGATTCCTTGGGGGTGTAGGTTACCTGCGGAGGATATGTGGGTGTGCTAGTGGCTCTGAGGTGTCACCCAGCTAGTGGACCAAAGAGTTGGTGGACCCCACATACATCTAACAGTATGATGGTAGTAGAGTAGAACTTAAACTTTATGAAAAAATTTCTAAGGAAGATGAAAGTTGTAATATCTAATCCCTAGTAATAGTATAAATATATAGATTTCGGTTTATAGCGATGCAGACATTGTAAGGTTACCCGATTTCAACCCTATTAGAAATATTTTTTTTATTATGGTGCATGTGAGAGGTATTAGACCTAATTTGATAATTTCACACTCAGTCGGAGCATCGGACGGTCATGGAATATTTTTGGAATTTTTTTTATTGGCTTGGAAAAGGAAAATTTAATTTAATACATGAATTTCCATAAAAGTGTTAAACATGGAGCAAGCCTTTATTAAGAAACACAATCCATGTATTAGAAAATGGACCAATTAAAGACAAGTTCATGGATTTCTAAGTTGGAAGCTTAGTTAGTTCCTTTGACTATTCCAACTAAATAGTTACAAAGGAACGAATTAAATCCTTTCATTTCTAACCAATGGCAATTTAGAAATTTAGAGTTAGTTAAGGGGCAAATTGGACAATTGAGAGAATACTATATAAGGTGGAAGTGTGTAGAATTTTGATGAAATGAAAAGCAAAACCTATTAGAGCAAAAGAGGAGAAATTCAGCCAAGGTGGAGAAGGTGTTGCTACAATAAAACCCAAAGCTATTTTATGATTTTTCATGCTTGATCAAGCTAAAATAAAGTCAATTACAGGTTTCTAAGGTCATTTGAAGCTTTCATTAGTGAAAATCATAAGGAAAGAGGTAAAACAAGCATTATTTGATAATGGTTATGTATGAATTTTTCAAGATTGCTTCCATTAATGTTTTGGTGTAAATTCTTGATTTAGATTGAGTTGAAATCAAGTATGGAGCTTAAAGGAGTCATTAAAATGAATAAATTAGTAAGGTAAGAATCAGAGTTTGGTGTGACTTTGATGTAAAAACTTCAATTGGTTGTAATTAGGGAATTATAATTAAATTGGCTTGATTTGGATGCTATTGGAAAAACAAATTGAGAAAAGAAATGTGTTGGTTGGAGAATGTGAATTCGGCCACTTAGGGGATTTTAGAGCTTGAGTTGTGTTTTGGTTCAATTGTTGTATATAAATGATTCCTTATAACAATTGGATGGATATTGTTAATGAAAAATCAAAATGAAGAAAATGGGATAAAATTATCCATTTTGGTAAGGTGAAGGGCAATTGTGTCCAACCAAATCTATAAGGTGTTAAGCAATTTTTATGGCTTCGGATGGTGAATTAAACAAAATTGAATGACTTCGTGAATGAAAATCGAAAGGTGAAATTCATCTGGGCTTTGTAAGCTGATTAGAGCGCTTATTAGTTAAGTGAAATTCTAGCATTGGTAAAGGTTATAAATGTCATTTTTTGCATGTAGGTGAAGAAAATCGAGAGTGGTAAAAGCAGAAAAAATTTGAACTTGATGCGTTCAGTGAGTGAAAATCAGTTTTGTGTATCGTTTGTTTAATATATTTTAGGATATATTATATATGATCTTATATTATATGCGTTCGGTGAGTGAAAATCAGTTTTGTGAATTTTATGTTATATATGATCTTAGAGGCTTAAATATGATTTACAGTTTTCATCTAAGTTATAATTATAAATTTCTATGTTCAGTTTGAAAAATAGTTTTAAAGTTATTAAATTATTTTTCAAAGGCCATTGGTACCATTAAATTTACAGTGGTGGTGATAGTTTAAGACCTGGCTAGTTTATCTCGTACGCATGGGCAAGTATTAGGGGGTGTGTCACTAACTACGGGAAGTCGGGTTGTCAAGTCATATGAGTCGCTTTATATGTACGGGGTATTGTCTCGCTATATGTAGGCGATGTAGGATTCCACTAGTGTTGCTAGTTGAGATGCCCTGTGACCTACTCACGTGTGCGATGCTAGTTAAGTCGCCGCATGAGCATAAAGCTTTAGGGTTATCATGTGGCGCAGTTTAGAAAAAAAATGGCCGAGCGAGAATTTTAGCAGTTTTTGAGTTACCGAGCACATAACAGTATTTTATATATTATATATGCATGTTAGCTACTATATTTTACAGATTCTTGTAATTGTTTATAGAAATTATTAATAAAAACTGCTTGACAGGATTTTATCAACATATAATGGTTAAAAGCAGTTTTACAGTTTTACAATGGCTTGAGAAGCATGTTTTAGGCAGTTTTACAGTATTTACTATTTATGCAGAATTTTATTGAAAAATTTTATATGCATTTACTGAGCTCCTTTAACTTACTCATTTTGTGTTTTATATTTTCTAAACCCCATTTCCAGGTGCAGGCCTCGGTGTGCAGGTTGCTGAGCCTCCTACTGTTGATTAGTGGGCCAAGTCAGACAAATATTTTGTAAATGTAAATGTGCTGAGTAGCACATTTTCATTTTTTGCATAGTAAATATAAATTTATGCATGTTGTAAATATGTTTTGAACAAGCAAGAAATGGTTTTAGTATTATGATGATAGTTTTCACTTTTCATTAATATATTATTTTATGTGATTGGAATGAAACTATTTGGATATGAGTTTGGAATTGATTTTAGGAAGGACATAAGGTCCTATATAGAAGTTGAGAAAGATATTTGAAATAAAAGTGTGATTTTCCTCGCAGATTTTGTATTTGGGTTTTCAGAAATACAGAGGAAACTCTATCCATTTTTTTTTAAAAATTTAGTAAATTATCTTCATAAATATTTTAATATTTTATCAGTAATAGCAAGAACTAACTAAGGGTTCGCCTCTCAAAATTTCTAAGCGTTGATAGTTAAACTCTGAGAAACTTTCGTTAGGGTGCCTAATAGGGCCTTGAGATCTACAGTAGAGGGTCTCGAGACGGGTCCTGTCAAAATTTCTTAGCCAATGTAAGTATGAGTTGTCTTCGCAAAGGACCAAATAAAAGGTATGTGCTATTACTGCCACAAAGCTTATAATATTTAATACAGTTGTAATATTAAAAAAATATTTCTATATATAGAGGAGCTTCTCAGCATAGGGACATAGACATGGTTTAGAAAATTTTCCAATTATAGAAGGGACTTCTCAATGGGAGACATAGGAATGATTTATACTTAGAACAAAATTTCAAGTATAGAAAGGACTTCTCGGCAATAAGTATAAGAATGATTGAATTCTAAGCTTTACTTAATGGATAAATTACTCAGAAATTTTTTTAAGTAATTTAGTCGATCCTAATGGTTTTTAGATTCTCATTATATTTGGGCAAGTAATCTAATTCTTCTTAGTAATTTATTATTTTATCTTTTATTGACTATTAATTCTTCTCAAGTTCTTAGTTTGGAATGTTGATATTTCTTGGGGAAAGTTTCAATGGTTCTTGGAGTTTCCCTAGTTTATAGGGGAGATCTAATGTTTCTTGAAACTTAGTTTTCAAGGTAACTAATGTTGTCGTAATCTTATTCAACTCCATGGACTTAAATGAAATAATGAATTAACTTAATATTGAAAAAGACATCTCAACAAGATATGTTTTGAGATGTAAATTACATGTCTAATAAACAAGACAAATACTTTTATGAGCTTTACAAAGCAATATTTCAAAAAACTCTAAGGATAATACTTCTTTAATAATTTGGCATCCTAAGGCTTCTTGACTACTCTGCCGTATGGATAGCTGAGTTCATAGGTTTTAGGACTAACATTTTTAAGGATTTAATAAGGTCATTCACAATTAGTTTAGAGAACCCCATCTGTAGGATCTTTAATGTTAAGCAGCACCTTTCTCAAGACCAAGTCACCTTATAAGAAATCCCTAATTGAGCCTTTTTATTGTAATAATGAGAAACCTTTTGCTAATAAGCAGTTGTTCAACAAGATCTAAGTGACTTTGAGAAATTTTCTTGTTCTTAGTCCCATCAAAATCAAGGTGTGATGGGGTAGAGATAATGATCTCAATAGGGATGACAAATTTACACCCAAATGTAAGGAGAATAGAGTCTTTTGATTGTCTTGTTGATAGTTCTAAAAGTCCACAAGACCTCGAGCAAATATCTACCCAAGCATCATTCTTGTCACTTAGTTTTAATTCTTTAATAACTTCATTAGCTATTTTTTTCATTATAACTTTATTATTTATTTATTAGCAAATTCCACATGACCATTCGATTTTCGATGAGATGGTGATGCGAAGTAAAGCTATATGTGAGGCCTTGACAAAAATTCTTGTACATTTTATTATCAAATTATTTGTTGTTGTCTATAATGATGACATTTGGAACCTTAAACTGACAAACAATACCTTTCCAAACAAATATTTAGTATTCTTTTTAGTGATTTTTAAGAGGGACTCCACTTTTTCATTTAGTGAAGTAATTAATGGCTACAATTGCATATCTTATCGAGGCACAACTATGAGGTAGGGTCCAATTAGATCCAACCCCTATTGTGCAAGGCTATAGGCTAACTAGAACAATCAAGTCCTTTAGTGGTAAGTGGATTACGCAGTTATTTCATTTGGAATTCATTATTTGTAAAATTCTCCACCAAGGTCATCAAAATACATAAGGTATTTATCATTATAAAAAGGGGAGATTGTTGACTTATGGCTATATAAACTTGAAGTTTGATAATAAAAAATCTCATGTGGTTATAAGACATTAGTCTATTAGTTATTTCTAAGTGCATGGGTGAGGTAAATTAGAAGTAAGTAAAGTTCTTATGAAAACTTAAAGATACCAAGGAAGACTGCTTAACAAAATAGAAAGGCATTTTCAAAATTATACTATCACTTCATGGGATTGAATCTGTGTACAAGCTTAATTTCAATAGAAAGATAATTATGCCAACTTTATACAAAATTATATTTGAAGTCAATTTGGTGTTTTGTATAATAACTTATGGCTAAATCGTTCAAGCATAAGCAATATAAACACTTTAAAGTGGTTGTGTAGTTCAAGTGTGGTTTTAACAATTACCAAACCAATTATGCAATTTTATAACCCATTTAAATAGAATGTAAACTTCTCAAACATAGCTCAAACGACTTCAAGTAATCTGTGATCCGGTCATGTTTTGGATAACAACAATCATATTTATGAAAATGGACAAATTGGTTGTGCAGTTTGCCAAACTGATTGCATGGTTTACTAAACTGGTTACACGGTTTTCAAAATTGTTCATGCGCTTTGTGCTTGGAAAAGTTCTATAATGGCTAGAAATAAGTTCCAATGGCTAGGTTTTAATTTTTCAATACATATCTCATTCAAGGAAGATCAAAAGAAGGAAAAGAAAGACATCACATTTCAACATCCCCGAGCCCCATTGTGCTTACACCTTTTTATTAATTCATTTGGGAGTTTGAGTCATTTGTGTATGTATAATTTCTTACCTTAAGTTTATTCAAGTATTTATGGGAAATAATTTGAGAGTATAATGGTTTACTAATTCATTATAAGGTCTTAAATTAGTACCTTTAAAAACTAATGTGTTGTAAAGGTTTCGTAATACCTTGAAAGTCAAGCGCATTTATTGTTGGCCTCGGTTTAAGGCATGATTGATAGAATCCTCAAGTTAAGTTACTTGAGGCATGTATATAGGCCATGTGGAGTACTAAACAATGTAAACATCTAGTGCTTGTGTATTCTATTATCTCTACTCTTTTGTTTATTTACAATTACATCGTGTTGTTTAATTGATATATATTTTTTATATTGCATAAGTTTGTCATATTAGTGCATTATTTTTTTAATACCTAATTCAACCCCCTCTTGGGTTACCTAAACTTATATTCCAAGTTGTCTTTAGTCGAAGTTAATCTTTTTCAGGATGTCAGCTCTATAACTCTCACTTCAAGGAATCTATTGAACATTTACTTCTTTCAAAAGAGTCATTAACTCTTTTTATTTTTTTAGAGCTATATTGTCATGTTCTCACCTTGTGCTTTGAAGTCCTCATTGACTTGATTCACAGTCAACTGAGCATTGATTTTGACCTATAATTAAGACCGACTAAAATGCATCATACTCGACTTCATTATTAGATACTTTGAAGGCAAATTCAAGTGCGTAATTAAGCTCGTCTCTCTCAAGGCTTATGAGAACTAATCTTGCTCCATATCCCTATAAATGTTAGGCTTTATCTATATAGACAATCCATGTTAGGGGGTTGAGTTCTCTGGTTATTGCTCCTCTCAAAGATCTTGAAGGAAGCCTTTTATTATAGTGATATCTTTTCTTGTGGTACATTCAAGGATAAAATTTGCTTTCGCTAGTGTATTACCTTTTGATTAAAGTTTGTGACTTATATTGTACATTAATCTGTTGGAGCTGGTGCTCACGTGCCATTCCAATATTATATGAATATTAATTATTAATATTTATATAATAAACATTTTGAAAAAAAATTGTTAATATTATATTTATATGGTATAATGCTTGTAATATTACAGACATTGTTTGATCTGAAGAAGTTCAGATCTGATCTAAAGGAGTTTAGATCAGAACTAATAGTTAGCAAAGTTGAGAGTTATAAATGCTAAGAGTTAGCACTGTTAAGAGTTATCAGTTTATAAAAGTCAGCAAGGTCTAAAGAATTAGAACCTTGTCTATAATGGGACAAAGACTTGAGAGTATACTTGTAATGATATAGTTACAAAGAGTTGCAATAGGTGCTAAGAAATATCATTATGTAAGTATGTCTCAAACATAATGTTTCTAATCTATGATCATCAATGCGGGTCTATCGATGAATTCACATAATATAGATTAGTGTATGTCTATATCTCACTGGTTCAGATGGTTGTTCTTAGCTGACCATGAGCTTAGAGCTTGTATAGGCATACAGGTATCCATTCAGGACTGGATACTGAACAGACTCACGAGGACCCCAATAGATATCCTATGAAGTCGTCAAAGGAAGGTCCTCTCGAGTTGAGTAGTATTCGTGGTCCTTTGACCTGCCACAGTGATCTTATGAGTTATCCACCATGCTTTGGTTCCATATATGTCAGAGACCTTTCATGGTCTGACCGCTATGTGTCACTGGGTATAGTCCGATGCTTATAGAGTTCGGTGTGTGTAGATACGGAATCTGTCAGCTTACATAGGTAAGTTGTATATCCGATGCTTTAAGATTGTATTTCATAAAGTCTTGTGGCCACAAGCATATACCCGGGAAAAGAGTTTTCCACAGGGTTAAACAATAAAACAAAAGTGTTTGCGTATATTGTTTATCGAGATACAAATCTGGTGATAAGATAATGGATGAGCAAATGGGGATTTGACGATGTTGACCTATATCCACGCACATCCAGGGTATAAATGATGGAAGGATTATATGTATTCCTTGTGACCTCAACGTGTATGGTCTGATGCTCTGATTTGTAATATTTGTAACGTGTGCGTGGGGCATCGATTACGAATTCATAGAATAGTTCTATTTGACAAATCGGGTGTAGACCTAGAGAGTCCCAATATGAAATGTACTCTTTACACTACCACTGGGGCAATATGCTGCCATCGTTGGGGCGGTGAGTAAAAGGCCTCACCGTTGGAGCGGTTGAGTGATGGCGCTGGGGCACTGGTCTATCGCTGGCGCGATGACAGTCTGGCGCTGGGGCACTAGTCGCGACTTAAACAGGTCGCCTTTTCTTATTTTCTTATTTTGATCACTCTTCCAATGTTGGGGCGAAAATCCTTGTGGCATTGGGGCGACAGGTCTATATTTTGAAATTTCTTTAAATTTTGTTTTAGTCCCTATAAATAACAATAATGCACATAAATAGCCATCTATTCTCATAAAACAATAAAATATCAAAATAAAAACTTGAGAAAATATATGACAAATATGTCCTTATCATCCATACATATGAACCACTTTTTATTTACCTTATTCACTATCATTACATAGGCAAACTACTCAAGATAGTTAAACTCTTTAATAAAACCTAAAAATAGCAACTTCTTGACTTCTATTGCCATAACTTCATTCATCTCTTGGCTGAATATCCTTCTTCTATTTGACTACTTTAAATGTTAGATTGATGGCTAACTTTTGTGAAATAAAAAAGCCCATTAGTCCTTGATATATCTTCATGAGTCTAAGTAAGATGCTTGAGAACTCTTTCAACAGAGAATTTAGCTCCTTATTGATCTATAAACTTAATTTAAAGCTAACTTTCACCACTTTCTCAGGGAGCTTTCTTTGGCTTGTACCTCTAGTAACTCCCCTACAAGTTTCTTTAACCTCGATTTCTCTCCTTCTCTGAGGTCAACAAAAGTGATAAAACAATTTCTCTTGGAAACCTCTAAGATCACTCCAACTCTATCCCTTAATGTGAACTTTAACTTTAGATAATGAATTAACATTGCTACATTATCATTCCTCATGAAGATTTTCCCTAAGAAGATCTCATGAAGAAATGGTTGTTTAACAACCATAAAGCTAATAAGCGTGGTTTTGGTGTATAGTTTCTTACATAACGACAAAGGCAATGTTACCACCTTTAAAGACATTATATAGCCATCCCTAAAACTATATAAAAGGGTTTACATTCTCTCTATCTTCAAATCTTTAATACTAAAGTCATCTAATGCTTCTTTAGAGACTATATTCACTGAGCTCCTCAGGTTAATGAAGACCTGCTAACATTCTTCCATACTACTTAAAAAGTGACCACCAACATGCCATTGTAAGGATACATGACTCCTTTTGTATTATCCTCAATGATTATTATATGCACTACTTGAATTTGAGTCTTTTTTAAGGTAGGTAGGTTACACGATACCTAATACCTGGTCATCGAGTGCTAAGAATAGTTCATCCTTTACCTATTGGAGTTCTCTACCAAAGTTGGCCCATCAGTAATTATCATCTTAGTCTTATGTAGCAAAGTATTCCTTCCTTGATTTTATGTTTTCACAGGTTTTGTAGGTTTTAGATCGACTTAAATTCCTCTAAAATGTTATTCCTCATAAACTAGTTAATAGGCTTATCTATATTTACGCAATCTCTCATCATATGCAATTCTTATTACATCCAGCTTATTGAGCATACTTTTGCCTTTAATCACCGCGTAGATTATATCTAGAGGACTTTGAATGGGATCTACATTTCTTCCTTTTGAATCTATGCCACCCTAGGTAGGAATAACCTTCTATTTTTTTAAAAGAAAAAAATGTGTCTAACTTCTTTTTTCTCTTCTCTCCCTCATGAAGCCCTCTAGCTCCCTTTTATACGCCTCTAGTTGGTTATTCTAGAATATGCGAAAGGCCAGAAAATGGAACAGTGGTGTTTTTATGGGCCTTACATGTCTACATTTTTAAGAGTATGGGCTTAGTGGTGCCTCTCTTACATTCTTCATCGTGGGTTTGATATTGAATGTGAAGTCTTTGGAATTTTTATCCTACTTTCATAAGCATTGTTGTCATAGAACACTAATAGCTATATTATACTAAGAATAATGTTAGGCTAGTCTATTTTCATTTCAGTAACATTGGGTTAGTTGCCATAGTTCTTGAGTGGCATGCACAATTGAGTTTATCAAGTCCTAAGATGGTCTTTATGGATGTACTTTGTAGACCTTAAATGAAACTCATGAGGCAACAAAAGTAACAAGGCAAAGGTAATATATACATATTGCTTAAGCCATCTATGAGCTCAATTTATAGGTCATGTTATGGTTAGTATAAGATAATTTTTGTAAGGCTTAATATATAAAGTTGTGTACTTAAGAGAGTCATTGTTAAGAAAGAAAAGCCCATATACGCAAACCTTAAGCCTAATGGTCAATGGTCTAAGCCTAGTTGGTCTCTTTTAGAATCCTTTTTAAATTTACACTCTAGATTACTTAACTTTAATGGCAAGTAACCTGCAGTTATATTTTACTAAAACTCATCCTTTAGAAATTTTATCTAATTAAATATATCTTTTTATAAAATATTATCTTCTTTTATGCTTGCTAAATGTTGAATTTCATTTTTATCTAAAAACCGTAGATAAATAGTAGCAAAAGGGTGAATTGTACCTACAAAAGGGATCAGATAATGTTTCATGAGGACTTTACGCCTAAGCCTTATAAATAACTCACATTTTCCTTACTATTTGACATCAGTCATTGTATTAATAATGAACCATTGTGCCTAAGCATCATGTCATCCAAAAACCCTATTTGATCAATCTAATTTCATATACATGCCCATGTTGCATACCACATGAAAAAAAATAGTTTGTTAAGTGAAATCTCTTTGACTGCACATAAATATGTGTTCCTAAATGTTTAAATTAAAAAACATCATACAATGTTAGCACCATTCTAGCTCTAAAATTCAAGTGCACACCTAAAATACCAAACATGCAGCCTATATTTCAAACCCTAAATTGAGTCTATTTGCAATCTTTGGTCCTGATCGCTATCAAAACTAACTATAAAATTGAAAACTAAACCTTTTTTCCTCATTTCATTTATCGTCTTGCTCCCTCACCCCCTTACAAATTATAGTCCAATTTATGCGCTAGTCAAAACTTACTACTTAATTAGGGCAAAGTTTCAACACTTAATTTAGTCCCCACATGACCTTTAGATGTATGTGGGCTAACTGCCTAAAACCATAGGTGAAGAAATTAAAAGCAACCTTAGATTTGTAGCACAAGCCTAGAGACCTGTGTTCTGGTACTTAGATCTAGGTCCAATTGAGTGCGAACTCATATTAGTTATTTATTATTTTAGAAAGTTTTGTTTAATTAGGATTCTGTATCTTTTTAAAATTAAGATTGAATAAGTTTTCTGTAGCCTATATAAAGGCTTAATTTGTTTGTATTCATGATTCATCATATGCAAACTCAATATACAACCAACTTTTTATCTCTCAATTTACTTTATTTTTATTCTTATTCAACCCAAAATCTACATCCTTGCTTGTTGATCTTTTTATAGCCCAATTGTTAGAATTTTGCTCATTCTTCTTTGTCAAGTACCCAAACTTTATAATCTGCTTTCTATTCTACAGCCCAGATTTACCTTATACCTTGCTCACTGTTGGTTGAAATTGGCATTACCTTGCTCGGCTATTACTTGATATCAGTTCTCTGTGAATTTAAGATAATATATCATTCTAGCAGGACATTGGGCATACACGAATCCAACCCCTTTTAATTTTATACACGAACATCTTTTTGACATATCTAGTGGGATGCCTATTTTTGTATACTGATAACAGCTAGATTGATCATGAAAAAACCCAAGACTAGTACTAGAATGAATGTCATTAATCCATTCACTCAGGGAAAGAAAAGAGAGGAATTAATTATGACCCTGCCTTCTATTAAGAATCTATTAAATCTAACTTGTGAAGAGCAAGTCTAGTCAATGTCGAAGAAGAGCTAATAAGATGACAGTTAAAGGATTTCTAGAGAGCTTCTCTCCCTTATCCCATGCCATTCTCCCCATCTAACATTCAAGGGCTGGTCTCCCAAATCTCTTTAGAAAACCAACAACTTGGTACATTACACACAAGTTAGATGATCACATTTTTTTAATTAGTGATTGAAGATAATTAGAACATCAGTATGAGCATTTTAAAGAATCTATAGTCCATAAGGAAATACTAAACTAAGTTAGTGGCTCTTCTTTAAGCCCGACCTACGGCTAAACTTAAGAAGCTTCAAAAGCAGTAAAATCATGGTTAAGCCAACCTGCTATATGGTTCGGTTAACATTTGAAGGTGATCTGAGAGGGTAGAATTAAAAAACATACAGGTGTAACATAGCCAGCCTGGACAGAGTTTTAGTGCTTTGGCTGGAAATATGATCAACTTAGGGAGTTTACACCAACAGCCTCGATAAGTACAAGAACAATTCAACCATACCCTATCTAGGTTGACATAGTTTAGTTTTATATAGTCACCAAGGCCAGCCAGTTAATCCGACAATGAAATCGATAAGAGCTTGTTAACCGAAGCACTATAAAACATGGGGTAGACCTATAGCCAATGACTCGCCAATCACATAGAAAGCCTTGTCCCTACAGTATCGGTTCACCTTTTCCCATTCCAAAGGGGTATAAAATATTTTAATTCTTTTATTTTTGAAACAAGAGAACATAACCACATTCAAACACATTTCAAGGTTCAAAGTGAAATGTGGTGAAGCTAGTTCATCTCCATTCTAAAAATTAAGATTGTTTGGCAACTCTTTGATGAAACTTCTTTTACACGATACACCAACTTAATGCAAGAATCAATGGCTAGTTAGAAATAAATGAAAAAATATTCCATTCTGAATTTTATTAACCACCCACATTGGTTGACCTAGCTTGTGTTATGCAAATACTAGGAGAATTGGTTTCCAAATACATAAGCCAATTTAGGAAGCCCAGGTCTTAGTGTCAAACTCAAATCACTAAGGCTAACTACATCCCTATAGTGGTAAAAGGGATTTCTTTTGTCATATGAGAACACTTTGAAGGGCATAGTTCAGAGACTTATATGAACTAGAAATAGGACGACCAACTATCAGTGACTTTTAATGGAAAAAGATCAAAAGAAGGCATCCTCTAAAGGGACCTACTACAAGAGCCAGCTTGGTGTAGCTACTGTTCAAGTCGAGTTAGAGAGTGATTATAATGTCTCAGACTCAGAAGAGGAGATTTGCCTGGTTGAGATCATAAAAGGGGGACCTTATGACTGCCAATTCTTAAAAAGCCGACCTCTAATAAAGAAAAGACATAGTTCAAAAAAATACTTAGATAGCCAAGGAATACTCCTTTGTTCTAGAGAAAGGCAATGAGATATTTGATTGGCTTTTGAAAGAGAAACAGATCAAGCTATCTAAAGGCCACACCCTACTGCTGCTCGATCAACGGGTCAATAAATACCACTGCAAGTTGCATAATTTATGGTAACATAGTACAAACAATTGTCTTGTATTAAAAAAATGAGATTCAATGGCTCATCACTCAAGGCTTACTTCTGTTTGGTTCTAAGGGGAAAGCCCTTATCATAGAGACTGATCTATTCCCTATAGCAAGATTAATGTTATTATGCTCTCTGCAAAGAGGAAAATCTTAGGGGAAGGATCCTTGGCTAGAATTTAGACCCTTAACAAGCTGAGAATAGAAACTAGGTGAGCTATTCTGTCACAGAGGCCACCTAGAAAGATAGGATAGTCACAGAAAATTTGGCGTCATCTGACTAGCTGACCCCTAAGAAGGCTTGTTTCGTCAACCTTAAATCCCAAACAACTTTTGAAAACGTTTTGGGTGGATAAAATGAAAGAACGATTTCCTAGCACCCCCTATGAGAACCTTTAAGCCTAAGGCTAACAAGGTCGATCAGTGGGAGTTAAACATTCTAACACAGAGCATATTTGATTGATTAGGTGGTCAGAGATATCCAAACCCAAAGTTGACCATTACTTAAAAGAGGTGAATGCTGATGAACACTTGCAATTCATATTTCTTAAGAGATTCAATTATTATTTTACATTTAGAATACTACTAATTTTAGCATTTTTGTAGTTTTAAACTAGAAATAAAGTGTTGTCCTTAATTTATTATTAGTGGATATTTTTGCGCAGGTTTAGTAAAATAGACATAACTCTTAATATAAAATTATAAATTAATAAATTCTTTAATATGGAGAAGTATTGACAGGACCCGCCCCGAGACCCTCTACTGTAGGTCTCAGCGGCCCTGTCGGGCACCTTGACGGAAGTTCCTCAGAATATAACTAGGTAAGTTGAGAAATTTTCGCGAGGCGAATCTCTTTTTAGTTCTTGCTACTATTGAGAAATTTTTGTAATATACATGAAAATGACATCTTAATTTTTAAAAAAACGGGCAGAGTTTCCCCTATTTTTTAGAAAATCCATATAAAACCTGCAAAAAAATTTCACTTCTATTTCAAACACTTTTCAATACTACTAATTCAGACCTCCGGTCCTTTCCAAATCAAATCCAACACAACTCAATAGTTTCATTTGAATCACAAAATGAGCATACTCATAAAAAGCAAAAACGATCATTGTAATATCAAAATCTCTTCTTGTTGGTTCAAAATATATATACAAATATACATGCCTACAACTACTATGCATAAAGTAAAGGGTGCTATTTAGTACATTTACATATACAAAAATGATCTTCATATTTGGCCCACTACTCGGTAATTGGAGAATCAGCAGCTTGCGTATTGAGATCTGCACCTGGGAAGAGTTTAGAAAACATAAAACACAAAACGAGTGAGCTAAAGGAGACCAGTGAGTGCAATTAAGATTTCAAATAAAATAACATTATGCATAGATAGCAAATTCTAAAGTACATGCATAAATCATGCTTCTAAAACTGATGTAAAGCTGTAAAACGGTTTCTAATATCATATGCCGATGAAATCTTGCCGAGCGAGTTTTATCTACATCTTTGGAAAGCAATATCCAAAATCTGTATAACATAATAACTGTCGTGTGCATATAAATGCATAAATGCTATCGATAAATCAAAAACTAGTAAAGTCCTCGCTCGGCCATTTTCTTTCTAAACTGTACCAATGGTTACCCTAAAGCTCTATACTCACGTAGCGACTCAACTAGCACCGCACATGTGAGTAGGTGATGCGATATTTCTATATCATAAAATTAAGTGCAAGTATACACTATCGTATGCAAGTAATAAAGAGACTAAATAAGTCGGATGTCGAACCCACAGGGATAATTTCTTCTTTTTAACCAATTACTAAAATGATATCTTCCTAATAATTATTCAGATAAATAAAAATCTAAGAATGAATGTAGAAAATATAAAGGCAAAAACACAATGCAAAGAGATTTAAGTGATAGCAATATAGAGCAAACGTAGGATTAATATTATCCCTCAATATGCTTTCTAATAGTCAATCTTCTAATATTTGACTCCCTTAATCTTTGTTATTGATCAAGACACTAACGTATTCACAAGCCTCTTCCAAAGTCATGCAAGTATACCTTAATTTACCAAATACCTATATTCCTATGGTACTTGTAATAAATCAAGATTCATTAAAATTAGGTCTCATTGATCATACATGCCAATTAGGTATATTCCTATCCTAAGTTGAAACTTGCATATGCAACATTGAATGTTACTCTACAATCATGCATCAAATTACTTAGGTCTAAATATTATGATTCCTCTTTCAAGTTTATCAATAATATTACCAACTCATTCACCATATATTGGCCAGATATATTGCTCTCCAAGACTCTTGCTCTGTATCTTTGGTGTTCTTGAATTGCTCTAGGTTGCTCTTGGCTTATCTTGGCTTATGGGAACGAGTGGCTTTTTATTGGGATTGATATGAGCTTGAAAATCTCAATTCTCGTCAGATTAGGACTCGCGCTACTGCTAGGGCGCTATGCTTCTGTCGCTGGGGTGATGCGTGAAAAAGTCTTCACCGTTGGAGCGGTGCATTTATGGCACTGGGGCGCTGTCTCGTCGCTGGAGCGATAAAGGTGTGGCGCTGGGGCGCCAGATGCGACTTCAACAGGTCTTATTTGTTATTTCGATCACTATTACAGAGCTGGGGCGATAATCCTCTTAACGCTGGGGCGATGAACACATACTTTGAAAACTTTACATTTTAGTCCCTGTAAATAATAATAATGCACATAAATAGCCATCTATTCTCATAAAAACATGAGAAAATATATGACAAATTGGCCCTTATCAGTAGGTCATAGGGCACCTCAACTAGCAGCACCCACAGTGACATCTCACTGGCTATACAACGGAATCCTACATCACATACATATAGCGAGACAATACCCCGTACACATAAAGCGACTCACATAACTTGACATCCCGACTTCCCGGAGTTAGTGACACACCCCCAAGACCTGCCTATATGCACGGGATATACCGGCTGAGTCTAATACAATCACCACCACTATAATCTGAGGGTACCAATGGCCTTTAAAATAAATGTAAAAATTTTAAAACTATTTTTTAAACCGAATATGTAAATGCATATCTATGGATACATATCAAGATCATAATCATGTTTATACATTGAAAGCTCATAAAACATACATTTTTATTATACGGAAACATAGTAAACGAAAGATAAAAGAAATGGCAGATTTTCACTCACAACTGCTCCGCGCTTAATTTCACTCCAAATGTCTGCTCCCGTTACCGCTCTCGGTTTTCTTCACCTACGCGCCATAAATGACATTTAGAACCAAATCAAATGCCAGAATCTCATTTAACTACTAAAGCCCTAATCGGCATTCAAAGCCTAGATGCATACTACTTCCCAATTTTCATTTACGGAGTCATTTAATCTAATCTAACTCACCACCCGACGCTCTAAAAATTATTAAACTCCTTATAACTTGGTTGGACATAATTGCCCTTCACCTTTCCAAAATGGACAATTATGTCCCATTTTCTTCATTTTTGGTTTTTCCATCAACCATATACATTCAACATACATAATGCATCATTTACACATAACAACTCAATCAAAACGCCACTCAATCCCTAACTTTCCTAATGTGGCAGAATTTCACCCTATGTTCCAACACATTTCTTTTCTCAATTTCTTGTTCCAATTACATCAAAATTAATCCAATTTCATTCTAATGCCCTAATTACAACCAATTGAAGTCTCTACATTCAAATCACCCAAAACCCTAATTCTTACCTTGCCAATTTCTTCAAATTGATGACTCCTTCAAGCTCCACACTAGAATTCAACTCAATCTAACCCAAGAATACACACAAGAACATCAATTAAAGTAATCTTGAAAGCTCACTTATAAATTTCACAAAATAATGCTTTTTTTACCTCTTTTTCTTGAATTTTCATTAATGGAGGCTTCAATTGAGCTTAGAGATTGGTATGTAACCTTATTTTAGCATGATTAAGCATGAAAATTCATGAAAAATAAACTGAAATTTCACTGTAGCATCACCTTCAACACTTGCACGAATTTTGCTCTAAATGTTTGCTTTTGATCTCTTAAAAACTCTACACACTTCCAACATATATATAGTGCTCCCTCAATTGACCATTTTGCTCTTCAACTTACTCAAAATTCCTAATTTTCCATTAGTTCAAATGGAAGGATTTAATTGGTTCCTTTGTAACTATCTAGTTAGAATAGTCAAAGGAGCTAACTAGAATTCCCAACTTGGCAATCCATGAGATTGCTTCTAAATAGTCCATTCTTTAATATATGGATTGTATTTCTCAATAAAGACTTGTTCCATACATAACCCTTAAATGGAAATTCATATTGTAAATTAGAATTTCCTTTTTCAAGCTAATAGAGAAAAATTCCAAAAATATTCTAGGGTCATCCGACGCTCCGATCGAGTGTGAAATTACCAAATTAGGTCTAATATCTCTCACGCGCACCATAAAGAAACTATTTCTAACAAGGGTTAAAATTGGGTAATCCTACAGGGTCTTTATTGCTCTATACTAAAATCTAGGCACCAAGACTACTAATAGGGATTGGATATTATAAGTATGACACAATCCTGCACAAAGTTGATGAACAACCAAAGCCCAAATTCAACATATCGCGGATCGAAATTAGGACACAACAGAGTTGAACTGCAAACTATGCTCAACCTAACCTACCTTCTATTTTTGAACTGTATCTTACAAAATGCGTATCTAATTAGTAAGATTCTAGAAGATACTGAATAATAAGCCAAGTATCTACAACTCGGTTGTTGATAACAAAATCTAATTCGGTAAACTTCATAACATTTCTTAGCACCTATTATAACTCTTGCAACTATGTTATTGCTAATACATTCTCTGGTCTTTGTACCGTCACAGACAAAATTCTAATTTTTATACTTCACTGATTAATATAACATGCTAACTCTTTAGCATTTATAATTTTTAATGATGCTAACTCTTGGCATTGATCTAAAATTCTTTGGACCAAATATGAACTCTTTCAAATCATATAATATCTGTAGCGTCACAAGCATTGAACCATTTAATATTAGTAATTAGCAATTTAACAAATAATGTACTGTATAAATATTATAAAATAAAATATTCATACAACAATGGGATGGCACGTGAGCATAAATTCCAACATTGTAACCATAAGTGCATGAGTCATGATAAAGTAATAAATTGATTAGTGAGTATCATTTCCATGAGGATTATTGTCCTAAATTAATGCTAAGTACTATAATTTTGACAACCTAACTTTATCTAAGCTAAATTAAAGAATAAGTTGAATTATAAAATTAAAGATGGTTAAAATAAATAATTTAGTAAATTAAAGAGGTGAGAATTCTATGGTAAAGGGTCTGAGGGTCTTGATTTCACTCTACCATTCCTATGTTCTTTACTGTTAGTAATTAATAACTAATCTTATGAATTCATTAATCAAGCATTTATAATTAATCTCATTACCTCTCCCGAGCGTCGAATAAGATGTTTTGCATTCACAACCAAGTTGTTATCCTTTTCAAACTTATTATCTATAAATGCATTAAAGTTACCCTTAAGTGATTAACCTATTTCTATTGGTCTCCCAACTCAATAAAATCAAGGTCATGCTTTTTAATTCTAACATATGGGTTTAACTTTCCCAAGCACATAACCCACAATTCTTAAAATATCTAATTAATTTTCCAATCCAATTAGAAGCATTAAACTCATAAAAAGCATAAATGATAAAAACAAGATAGTCATCAATCAACAAAACACATAAAACATAGTACTAAGTAGAGTTACATAAAGCCTTAGAACATGAAATTTAGCTATCTATAGTCAAATCCACAAATACAATAGTCTAAGAGTTCATAAAAGTAACCATGTTTCAAACAAAATAAATTAGAAATATAAACTTGAAACTAAAGTAAATGAGGTAGAGAGAAAAAGGGAACATAGTTGGAGAAGTCCTTGAGGGCTTCAATCTTTAATGGTCTCCCACAATCCAAGCTCCAAGTATGTTTCAGTCACTAAAAACCCTTAGTTTTCTCTCACAATTTCATGCCCTCCTCCTTATCTCAAATGAGACATTTAACTCTTCATCTTGCACCCTTATTTTTATCTCTTCCCTCTCTATGTTAATAAGAACCCTTTAAGAGCTAGAAATGGCCGCCAAAGAATAATAGGAATATCTCTATCTTCTCCATGTCTAAAACAACGAAGTCCATGAGAAGAATGAATTTATCCACCTTAACTAATACATCTTCAATAATACCCTATAGATAAGTTATAGATCTATCCATAATTTACAAAGAAAATATAGTGGGCTTTACCTTTAGAGACTCAACTTTCAAAATATGGATAGAGGTATTAGGTTTATACTTGCTTCAATGTCATATAAGGCCTTTCAAAAGTAGACTTCCAAATAGTGTAAGGGATGGTGAAACTACCCAGATCCTTTAACTTTGAGGCAACTTCCATTGAAGGATTGCACTACACTCCTCCATTAGTTTCACGGTCTTATAGTATTCTAAACTCTTCTTCTTTGACATCACCTCTTTTATGAACTTCACATAATTTGGCATTTTCTCTAAAGTTTCCTCAAAAGGGATGTTTATATGAATCTTCTTAATAAGGAATTTAGAAAATTTAGCAACTAACTTATTTTTGTAAAAGGCAGTTAGGATATGGCAATGATGGCATAATGATAGGAGAGTTGTCCAAAAAAGAAATTGAGTTAGGCTTTGAATTCACATTAGGTGGCTCCGCAATAACTTCTTCATTTTCATCTTCATCCACTTTTTGTTTTGTAAATTCTACATTGATAAAGTTGGCCAACGTGTACCTCTATTGACTTCAATGTTGCATTCATCTTGGAACGTGTCTTAATGTTTACAAGCCAAGCCTCGTCTTTGTTGAACCTCTCCTTGTCTCAATAATATAAGTACACAAGAGATATTCTAATGAAGGTTTCTTCTCAACTATTGGTTGATTAAACCTCAATGACGGTTGTAGAGCATTCCTTATATTACTATAAGAGAAGTTTTTATGATTTCAGAGTTCAGAATGATAATGTATAGGCAATTTGTTACTTCGATAGTTAAAGTTTTGGTTGTTGATATATTGCACTTGCTACAAATAACTCTCTTCACCGATTAAGATACATTTACTACCATCATTGTATTTCGCTTGCTAAAGCCTCTCTAGTATTTAGTATACAAATTTGATTCGCTAAGGCGAAGAATTAGGATGAAAGTGCAACAATGTGATCAACTTTATGTATTCTAGTATCTCTCCTTATAATGAATCTCTCATTAGGCCATTGGAAATTATTGCATGCCATTTCCTCCAACAAAACTTGGGCTTCTTCTGCAGGTTTTGACAATAAAGTGCCACCTACTGCACCCTTAGATTTTTTTGCATGCCATTATAAAAGATTTTTATTTAGAACCAATCTTGGTGTCCATGTTAGGGTACCTTTAGATAAGGTCATTGATCTCCTCCCAAGATTCATAGAAAGACTCAAAATTTAATTGCCTAAATTGTGCTATCTCTTATCGAAGTTACAAAGTCTTAAATGGTAGGAAGAACTTTGTGAGAAATATTTATGAAGCTCTTTCAATGTTGTAATGCTTCATTGATGCAAAGATTGGATCCATCCTATTGCCTTGTCCTTAAAAGAGGAGGGGAACAAGCATAGGCAAATAGCATCCTCCAAAACTTCATTCATCTTAATAGTGTCACAAACCTCTAAAATATAGCAAGATGAACATTTGGATCCTCATTTTCCGATCCCCCATACTGATTTTGTTGCACCATATTGTTAAGGGCCAGCTTCAGTTTAAAATTGTTGGCTTGAACCCTTTGTTGTCGAATCCCCAAATAGTTCACATTAATTACAGGCCTAAAATAGTTCCTCAAGCCTGTGTTTGTTGGTTTTTGTTACTATCATGGACTATAGCTTGAGTTTGATCTCCTCTTTCTCTCCTAAGCCTTCGCAAAGTGTGTTCAACTTTCAAATCAAAGGGCAAAAGCTCTAAGCCACAGGCTCTTCTCATAAACCTTCAAACCACAACAGTATAACTACAACAAAAAAAGAACAAAAGAAAAATAAAATCCTAAATTAAAATCAAGTTGCATATCCACAATGTTAGCAGAAATTCAAAATTTACAATCCCCACCAACAGCGCAAAAGCTTGTTCGTGAAATTATACACATATGAATTGTAACCACAAGTGCGCAAGTCGTGATCAAATAATAAAAGTGATGAGTGAGTATCATTGCCATGAGGATTGATGTCCTAAATTACTACTAACTACTATAGTGTTGACAACCTAATTTTATCTTAATCTAAATTAAAAACTAAGTAGAATTATAAAATTAAAGATGCTTAAAATAAATAAATTAGTAAATTAAAGAGGTGAGAATTCTATGGTAAAAGATCCTAGGGTCGTGAGTTTACTCTACCGTACCCCCGCAAAGAGATTGTTCATGTAAACAATAGTAATTATTATCCATAAGAGCAGTAGTAATTACTATTAATTTTTATTGTCATATGCCATGGCCTAGAATTTTGGTGTTGCGATGCTAAAACTTGGGTTTTTGTGGCACTTTCTGGCATTGGGACAAGCATTGTAGTAGAAGTATTGTAGTAAAATACTATGTATGGCTCTTGTACCAATCACTATAGCCCTTTTGATATTTTTACGTGTTTCTGGCTTTTCACCCCAAATAGCCCATTTTACTTGGAACTTACAAAATAACATTAACGCTCATTAAAAAACATATATTCTTATTTAAATTAAGAAATTATCAAGTTTAAGAGATTAAAACAATAACTCAGACCTAGTTTTGAAAAGGTCAAAATCACTTACTGATAGCTCAGTGTTAATTTTAGCCCCACAGACAAGCAAGTTGAAATGAATTGCTAGGTCATATAGGGTAGAAGTCATATAACCAAACTTAAAACAAAAGACATTATAGGCTTTAGACCCAAAAAAAAATAGCAAAGTCGATATTAGATTATTGTGCAGAGGGATTTGATACCCAGAGAGTTAGATTAGGTCATAGACACCGATCAACTTCTATACTGAGGCGAAATGAGTTTCTAGATAATTTATAAACCTTGTAAATTCATTAGTCGACTTTAGCCATGACCTACTGGATTTAAAGGTCGACCATACAAATATAGTATGAAGTTGACTAAATCTCATTGGGTTGTTCCTATGTGATGGAAAGAAATTGAAGTAATATGAAATAATAAAAATGTTGTATAGACCTAAGATATATTGGGAAGACTCAGCCTTAAAAGTTAATACCTGGTAGAAGACGTGTTCATCCTCAATAGTTAATTTTGATAGTAGTGACAAAGGTGTCTTAATAGCCTCGGTCGACTTTGTTTTCTTGGATCGAGTAGTAGTAGTCAATTTTGATGCCATTTTTCAATAGAAACTACATGCAAAAATTGAAAAGAAGATCAAAATTTACTATACACAAAACTTAGAAATGAAAATTTGAAAAAAAAAATCAAAAGTTAAATATTTTAGAAATTACTGTGACTTATGCAAAGAATTAGCTAACGAACAGTTGAATGCTTGAAGAATGCTTTGCGTATTTGAGAGAAAGTGAAAATGATATGAAGAAGGTCCTTTTTAAAAAGTTCAAAGGTTGTAAATGAAACGTCACAAAGCAAACTCTAATAGTCGGGCATTTAATGAGAGCAATAAAGAGACAATCATCAATGAAGGAAATGATCGTACGGTTATTTCTGAAATTCATGATGAGATCATTATTGATAAAAGCAATGATATGATAGTTACTGACAAGTTCATTGATGACAGTTAACAATGCCAATGAAGAGTCAATCATCGTAAGCCCAACTTAGAATCTTTAAAAAATAGTTCAAGTGAAGAAAAATTGGCTTATGATGATGCATGACTTAAAGTTGATATGAGAGCAAACACGGTTCAACTTTCATAGAAAAGATTGGCTGATGTTGCTATCATAATGATAAGGTAATTTTTGGAGAAACATTTTAGTAAGTCGAGTATACAAGTTTAAAACTAATAGACAATTTTACGATAACATTGAAATCTACTGTCATCAAAAGGAACAAGGCTAAATTTTAGATATGTGAATGATCAAATTTTAGCTAAAGTCAATTTCATAAAGTCTATTCGGCATAGGCGATTTCAGAAGTGATTCATGATGAAAGCTGATTTTCTATAAAGTATACTTGATATAAGGAGATTTCTGAAGGGAGTTCACAGTGTAATTCGATCAAGTTAATCTGGCATGGGCAATCTCTAAAGATGGTTAATAAAGGAAGTCGATCCCAGTAAGGAAAGAAAGTAAATTTTTATAGGTTTATGGATCGTTAGTCAAAGCCCAACAATCAACCAGGATGCATTGAAGGCGATCTCAACATCTTGAAAGTTTCATGAAGGCGATTTTCCAAGTATTGGTTGTGGAAAGTACAAAGAAGCCGATCTTTTAGAAATAGAAAATTCAGCCAACATTTGTTAAGGTACATGTAAGTGTGCTTATGGTAGGGCGCATATGTGTACAATACAATTCAAATTTTATTTTATTTTCTCGTCTCACATACAAATCAATGCAAAGAAAAAGAATTTAATTTCCTTTTGCAATATACACATTCTGAATTGTAAATCTGTTACACTAACAGAATTAAAAACTCACCCTGAAGTGGTACTCTGAATAATTCTAGTCTAGAAATGCCAGTGGAATTACTAGAAAAATGTTAGCCTTGAATTGTAGTTGGAATTGTATTGAATCAATTTCTATCTCTCGGCTAATTATGAAGAAGTAAAGAAAGAAACTTTTTCTTTCTTTCACGTTTTCCTTAAGTTGCCAAATCTTAACTTAACTAAGTAATAGACTATCACTTAGTCTCATTTATTTATTTCCAATATTATTACTAACTTATTATTGTTAACACATGTTTTGTCTAACTCTTAGACATTTCCTTATTTGGCCAACAAAATAGTTTTTCACACTTGTCAATTAGTCTAACACTTAGACTAAGTGATTCACATGCTTTTTGTTTTGACTATCTCTTTAGTCTTTCATTTAGCCAACCAGTATCTAACATTTTCCTTAGACATTCTTCAACTAACATATTTGTCTAACACTTGTTTTGTTATAACTTAACAATTGCAATCAAATTACAATCTTAGTAACCCGTATTTAACTTTTAAAACATATGTCATTAATGAACAAAAACTGACAATTTGGTTTTAGCCACTTGTCAAGCACTTATAAGGCATTATCATGCCGTAGCTTGTCAAGTGTCAACATACTTTGGCATGAGGTGGCAAGTGTTGGCAAGTTATCACTTGTAACTTGTCAACCCCTAAGCTTAACAGTTAAACTCGTCAGTTTCCTAAGAGACCATAAAATAATTAATGCTTTTCGAAATCTTCCTAGATCAAAGTGTTTAACCCAGTATGCCACCTCAATGTTCAATGAGTACACTTCATATTGTGAGATTCTCTAGGTTTACACTCATTTGTCTTATTAAACTCTTCCGTAAGTCAGTAAATAATGCCTTATACACACTTTATAAAAATTATAGAACGGCACGTTGAACCATACAAGTTGAGGTTAATATATATTCGTATAGTCCCTCCGTTATTTATATACTAGAAGAGTTGAGATATAGATTATCACCGTCAAATCTCTATATGCTCAATCATGAACTTATCTTCAAATTCATATTTCTATAAAAAAATATCAACAAATACTTTTGCAATATTGTTTATAATATGGGAAACTCTTTCTCGAGTTTTATACTTGTGGCCACAAGACTTCTTAAAATATAATCTCGGAGCATTCGGATATAAAACTCATCCATATGAGCTGACCAATCCTATATCTATACACACTGGACTCCATGAGCATCGAACCATACCTAGCGACACCCAAGGGTCAAAACCATGAAAGGTCTTTGATATGTGTAGAACCTAAGTATGGTGGATCACTTATAAGTCCACCGTGGTGCTTAGGTCAAAATGTCATGAATACTACTTAACTTGAGAAAACCCTCAATTGATGGTTTTATGGGATATTTATTGGAGATCCTCATTGAGTATGTTCAGTACCCAGTCCTCACTGAATACCTGTATGCCTATACGAGCTTTCACTAAACGCATGGTCTGCTAAGACTTACTATCTTGACCATCCAAATATAGACATATACTGATCTATGTATGGTAAAGTCTTCACCAATAGATGCGTATCACTGAAGATAGATCGGGAACATAAAGTTTAAGAACATACTTTTACAATGATATTTCTTAGAACTATTCATAACTCTTAACAATTATGTCATTGCTAATATATTCTCAAGTCTTTATGCTATTTTAGACAAGGCTTTAACTCTTTAGATTTTACTTACTCTTATAACTTGCTAACTCTTAGCATTTATTACTCTCAGCGTGGCTAATTTTTAACATTTATCTACACTTCTTTAAACCAGATCTAAACTCCTTCAGATCATATAATGTTTAAAATATTACAAGCATCTTACCATATTAATATTAATGATTTTATTCGAAATATTTATGATATAAATTTTAAATAATTAATATTCATACAATATTGGAATGATATTTAAGCACCGTCTCCAATAGTGCAAGCCTTAGAAAAAATGACCTTTTTTATTGACTTACTGGGGGCATTGTTGACGCCAATCCAAAAAATTATATTATGGGTTCGTCTATGTTATGGTACTTTGATCTAGGCCTAATTTGGTGCTAAGCCCATATTGTTCATTATTATAGAAAGTTTTATTTAATTAGGATTTTGTATCTTTTTACAATTAGGATTGAATAAAGTTTCTATAGCCTATATAAAGGCTTGCTTTTTCTGTATTCATGATTCATCATATATAGACTCAATTTGTAGCTTTTCAATTTTTTATCTCTCAATTAAGCTTATTTTTGTTCTTATTCAACTCAAGATCTATATCCTTACCTGTTGATCTACCCATAGCCTAATTGTTAGATTTTTACTTATTCTTATCCTCGAAGTACCTAAACTCTACAATTGGCTTGTTATTCTATAGCTCAGTTTTACCCTAAACCCTGCTCGATGTTAATCGAAGTTGGCTTTGCCTTGCTCGTCTATTACTTGATCTCGGTTCCATGTGAATTCGAGATAATCTATTATTCTAGTAGGACATTGGACATACACAAATCCAACCCCTTTTAATTTTATACATGAAAAGTGGGTTATAAAGTTTATATTAGGGTCTATTCAATAAAGATTTTCAAGTTTATACTTGTAAACCTTTTTGTTCATAGAGATTTTAACAAAACGTTAGTTGTTACTTGGTTGTTACGAACAACATTTAGCAAATATTATATAATTGTTTTCTTAACTAAAGGAAAGTTTAGAGCAAATATACTATATATCGAAAACTAGTTTTTAGCTAACAAACTAGAAAACACGTACTAAAAATGCAATTGATATTATTGTAAATAAAAAATATATTAAATAAAAAATATAGAATTCAAACTTTAATAACTAATATTAAACTTAAAAATAATTTAAAAGACATGTTAAATTTTTTTCTATAAAAAGGAAATTAATATTAAAAAAACATATAACTTCTAAATTACTTAAAAGAGTTAAATGACTTACATAAGACCTATTCTATAATAAAAAAATAATAGAGATGGACGTATTTTATACTTACTTTTAGGTTTTTGTATACTTAACATTTGTGAAGTAATTATCTTTTATAAAGTCCTCAGAGTTTAAGTTCTTGCACGATCTAATTACAAGAAAGAAAGAGAGAGAGAATAATTTTCAAGCAACTGGTGGGGAAGACTCCTTATATGCATTATTCTTCTGAGGTGTAAGGAAACCTTTGGTAGGGTTAGCAGTCGGGGTGGTAACTTAGGAGTAGGTAACAATTATTTTTGTGGATAGCTTATGATTAACGGCTCTTTGAGAAGTATTGGTCTCCTCATCAAGGTTTACAACCTCAGCTTGGTATTTCCCTCCTGGTTGGTTTTTGTTTGGCTAACTCTTCCTTTATCCATTTGAGGTAGATCTTGCATTATCCACCCTTAAAGAGTTCCACACACTAAGAATACCCCCTAAAGAGTCCCTCGAACCATTGGCTAAGAGCCTGGTTACAAGTCACGAGCATGGCATCTTATAAGTCGTATTGCAAGTCCTTGACCTTCTCTTTAGCTTATCATGCTTCGCCTTTGAGATCTCCACAGTGGCTTCAATTGTCCCCAACTTTCAACAACTCTGAGAAGCTTTTTGACCTCGAGAACTTTATTCTCCACTGGCACTATTCTTTGGTCAACCTTCTCATCCTTTTGCCTAGCCTCAGCAACAACCATACAGAGGTGTACAATCTCATGAAAGTACTAGTGCATTAGTTAACCTAAATGGCGTAACAAACCATTCATATAAACCATATTTTGTTTTAAATATGGTTAATCATTCATCACTTTTTGTTAGGGTCAGTGCTTATGTACCATCCCTGAAGTACATATACTTGTGTATTTATACAAGTTTACATTCCCATTAAATCACTAATACCTATTAATATAGTACTATACAATGTACCATTATAGACATTGTATGATCTGAAAGAATTCAGATCAGATCTAAAGGAGTTTAGATAAAGGCTTATAGTTAGCCACGCTAAGAGATATAAATGTTAAATGTTAGCACAACTAAGTGTTAGCCAGTTATAATACTCAGCAAAGATCTAAGAGTTGGAGCCTTGTCTATAATGGGACATAGACCTGGGAATATACTAGTAACTGCATAGTTGTAAGAGTTGCAATCGAGTGCCAGAAAATGCTAGTTGCACAAGTATGTTCTCAAATAATTATCCCTGATCTATTTCTGTTGATGCGGGTCTATCGGTGGATACCCTTTATATATAGATCAGCATATGTCATGTCTATAGGATACAAATGGTCGTTCCTAGTAGACTGTGAGATTGGAGCTCGTATTGACATATAGGTATCCAGTTAGGACTGGATATTGGATAGACTCACGAGGGCCTCTGATAGATACCCTATGTAAGCCATCAACGGAGGGTCCTCTTGAGTTGAGTAGTATATGTGGTCCTTTGACCTAAGTGTCATGGTGGGCTTGTAAATGATCCACTATACTTTGATTCCACGCATGTCACAGACCTTTCATAGTGTGAAGTCGGTGTGTACAGATATGGAATCCGTCAACTCGCAGAGGGAGTTAGATATCCAAATGCTTCGAGATTGGATCTCAAAAAGTCTTGTGGCCATAAGCATTAATCCCAGAAAAGAGTTTATGCCAAGGTGGAACAATATGGGAAAGGAGTTTGCACATATTGTTCAATGAGATACAAGTCTAGGGATAAGACATGGATAAGCATAAAGGGGATTTGACAGTGATAATCTATATCCTCGCACATCCAGGATATCATGACAGAAGGACTATACGTATGTGTTAAAACCTCAACTTGCATGGTTCAACGCGCTAATTTGTATATCTGTGACGTGTGCGTGGGGCATTGCTCACGAACTCATAGAATAGTTCCATTTGACGAATCGGACGTGGACTAGAAAGTCCCACAATATAAAATGTACTCGACGTGCACTGGGGCAGCGTGCCAGATTAAATTGTTTAATACAGCAATATCCAGTACTACTATAAGAATGCGTGCCTGTCTGTATTTAAGCGTTAAATACAATAATTAGTCAATAATTGTTATTTACTAATTGTATAGGGACACGTGGCGCATTGTGGACCCTCAGTTGAGTTTACTTAAGTGAGAAATTTGGTGGAACCCTTGGTAATTATTTATGAGTGGTAAAATGGTCATTTCACATATTGATTATTTAATTGTTAAATAATCAAAATATCTCATTATAATATATTATTATATTATATATTATTTTATTATATTATTTATATAATCGGTGATAGTTATCACCCATTATTATTTTTATATTATTATTTATTTATATAATATATGATATTATTATTTTAATATATATATATATATGAGAGGTGTGTGTGATTTGTGTGTTGTGTGTATGATACGGTGGAAGAATGAAGAAAATTGAAATGGCTTTTGATAGGGGCATAAAAGCATTAGTAGGATTTGTATTTAACTTTTGTATTTTATTCTAAATCATAAGTATTTGACTATTTAATTGTGTTTTCCAATCATAAACAGATACATGATGGAAATTTGATGCATAGGAATAAACGGGAGGCAAATCGGACGTCAAACAAAGAAGTTACACTCAAAATACGAAAGTAGCGCAGCAGTAGATGGTTGGGCACCGCGGCGCCCAGATTAGTAAGTGAGCACCGCGACGCTCATCGACGTCTTGACAGACCTGCGCTCGTACCCAGTGCCGCAGCACCTGTGTGGATGTTTAAATACCCTTTTAAACTCGCCTATTGAAGGGGAGATTTGAAGCTCCTGGTGCCTAGGGTTTCTTATAGCAACAAAAACACTCTTTTGAAGTAAAAATAGAGAGACTTAGAGAGACTTAGTAAGGAGAATAACACAAGCGACAAACACACATTCAAGCTAAGAGATCAAGGTGAAGTTTTTGAAGATTGAAGATTAGGGAATCTACTCTTGAGCAATTAAGACAAGAGAAAGAAGAACAACTCAGGGCATCACTTGTTTTGTTTTATTCCTTACTTTTAAGAGATGATTTCGTTCATTATATTTTCATACTTTTTCTTTGATATTCTTGTTTTGAACATGAGCTAATTTCTTTTGATCTAGGGTTAGACGTTATTGAACCTAGTATGTAATTGATTCTTTTAATCTCTTAGTTATAAACTTTTATCTCTTAATTAATTCAATCTATCTATGCTTTAATGCTTTCATTATACTTGATCACTATTTTGATTGTTTAGGAACCATGATAACTTTGACGAAAGGAATCATGTGTTTAGCCTATGGTAGATTGATACATGACTATAGGGTAATATCTATGAGTTCTATCTAGGATAGACATATACCTAGGTGGCATGTATGGTTTGATTAGACTTAATCTTAATGAGTTGCATCTTATTCGGATTACCATAGACATATAGGTAATTGTTAGGGTGTGATATTATCATTCAACTGTCAACAGAAGCTTATGATGAAATCAGTGTCTAGCCAATCAATTGATAAAAAGAGAATAACTAAGGGGCTAAAGTGTTCAGTGAACTACTAGGGGATACGTCGATACCCTGGATTACCTATCAATTTAGTAAATTCTATCTTTAAGTATTTGCAATATTTTAATTAGGTTCAATTCGATAGCAATATTTAGTTAGTTAAACTCTATCCTTGAAGCTATTCTGGATAAAGGTAAAGTAGAGTAATTTTAGTATTCGATTGAAGAAAATAGAAGCAATAGTCTCTGTGGGATCGATAATATGGACTTAGTCCTATATTACTTGATACAAAAAGCGTGCACTTATGCTAGGTCATTAAAATAGACATCAGCTTTCATCTTTCTTCTTGTGAGTGTCGGCAGTGAAAAGAAAAAAAAATTAAATTGCTTCAATGTTTTCTTAATGTGTACCGAAATGAAGAAATGGGAAAGAAATGAAATTGATTCAATTCTCCTATAGTGGTGCTGAGAGAGAAGAATGAGAGAAAAAATTGAAATTGTTTCAATTTTCTTATTGTTCAACTGAGAGGGCATAAAGAAATTCATTTTTCTATTTTGGTGTCTAGAGAAGTAACTGTGAATTGCTTTAATTTCTATTTCATTTCCTTTTAGAGAAAAGGAAGAATACACACAACTGACCATCTTATGGGTTTAAGAGTTAAACCCAATGCTGGCTATGAAGCTGCTGTTCTATCTCGCCAAGCCCACTGAGTTGGTGACTAAAACTGCCAATGAGTTGGTCTCTATGCAGACTCCGAGGATATACGTGTATAACTTTACACGTTCAAGTGATTTTTCAACCTCTCTAATATAATAATGTGATTAATATAACATTAATTGTGTTTATTGTATGTTTTAATGCTTCTGCGATGTTAAATATGTATGTGATACGTATTTTAGGCAATAAACACAATTGAACATAATGATATCTACTCTTAAGATAAATTTTTATAAAAACACAAGAACTATGCAATTCATCAAGCATGTCATTTAATCTAGGACTGGGATGTCTATACTTTACAGTGATATTGTTGATGGCGTAGCAATCAACACACATCCTTCACGACTTATCCTTTTTAGGCACAAACAATACTTGCACCGCACAAGGACTTAAGCTTTCACGCACATACCCCTTCTTTATGAGCTCACTAACTTGCCTTTGAAGTTTCTTTGTCTCATTGAGATTGTTTCTATAGGTTGGCCTATTAGGAACTAATACTCTAGGTATAAAGTTGATTTGATGCTTAATTCCCCTTATTGGTGGTAAACCATTAGGTATCTATTCGGAAAATACATCATCAAATTTCTATAAAAGAGAAACAACAATACTATGCAATGAGGGGTTAAGTTCATTAGTGCTAAAACAAGCCTCTTTATACAAAAGTACAATCATAGGTTGATTTAAAAAAAAAGCTTTGTTACCTCACTCTTTCTTGTATAGAAATTCATTTGCTTTTAAAAATATTGCATATACAATATTGAATGTTACTCTACAATCATGCATCAAATTACCTAGGTGTAAATGTAATGATTCCTCTTCCAAGTTTATCAAAATATTACTAAATCAATCATAATATTGGCTAGATATAATAAAGCATTAAGAATAAATAATTTAAATAACAAAGAACTAAGTTTATTAAATATTAAAAAGATATAGCAAGTAAGCACACATATTAAGTTCAAGTATTAAACCTAGAAAGAAAATTTAGTTCATTGCTATAAGAGAACAGCGCAAAAATAATATGAAAATATGATACAATTAATAGCAAACCAATATAGACGTCGAATTTCTCTTGATTGCGTTGTCTAAGAAACTCTTGATGCTGAAAAACGCCTTGAATTTCTCTCTATCGATGCTTTGATTGTGCTCCAATTTCTCTCTAAGACTTGTGTTATATGTCTTATGGATTCTCTTGGATGATCTTTGAAGGCTAGGGATGAGTTATTTTATAGGGATTGATATGAGCTTAAAAACCTTAATTCTTGCAAGGTCAGGATCGCACTACCGTAGGGGTGCTATCATGCTATCGTTGAAAGGCTGCGTTCAAAAGCTTGTATTACTGGAGCAGTGAAGGTTTGGCACTAGAGCGCTGGGTCATCGCTAGCGTGGTAGGTTGCCAATGTTAAGGCAGTGAACTATGATTTATATAGGTCTTATTTCTTTTTCTTTTTTTCTTTTTTTGGCTCAAGTTCCAGTGTTGAGGCAACATGTCCTTATTTTAAGATTCTTGTAGTTTAGAAATAACCAATAATGCACATAAATAGCCATTTATTCTCATAAAATAATAAAATATCAAGATTAAAATATGAGAAAATAATGACAAATATGCCTTTATCAGCAAGTGAGCAGTAGTTTCCAGAGTATAATCCCATAGTTATTCTAGAAGATCAATGAAGCTCATCATCGATCAGGACCATATCTAATAAAGTCCAATTCCTCCTCTAAAAAATACTATTATGTTGAGGAATACCTAGAGGACTATATTGAGCGAGAATCCTATTATCGCTCAAATAATATGTGAATTCACTACTCATATATTCACTATCTCAATCTGATCGAAGACATTTAATACACATATCATTTAGTTTCTCTATCTCATGTTGAAATTCCTTAAATATTTCAAAGGTTTCCGACCTATGTCTCATCAGAAACACGTCTATATCGTGATAAATCATTAATAAATACGATAAAGTATCAAAATCCATCCATAGTATGATTCATTGGACCACATATATCATTATGTACTAGTTTTAATAAATTAGTGCGTCATTGTCCAACACTTACAAAAGGAGATTTGGTCATCTTTTTTTAAATACAAGATTTACGAACTGGATAAAGTTCTATAGTAAGATTAAGTATCTAACCATCCCTAAGCAGACGGGCCAGACATCATTTGCGTATATGACCTGTTTAGGCTCACAATATAACGTGGCTATCGCAGTATAGATTGAGGTGTCGATCCCATGAGGAAGCTCTTAGAAAAATAGGTTGGTAAAGTAAAATATTAAAGCAGTAGCAAAGGATAAAATTAATTGATTTAAGTGGATGAGACAGAATTGTCTATGATTTGAAGGGAATGTCTTATGCAAATTCGAACAAGGCTTCGAGAATCACAATTATGCTTTATAAATCTACTTCATACTTTGATTCAGTGTTTATAACTCAATTGACAGTTTTACATCTAAACAATCAATCGGAAGATATGTAAAATATAGCACATTTGATAACACATACATTGAATATGACTAAGCTCTTTTGCAAATATTAACACAAATTATGTTTATTTATACAAGTTATCTAAGATCGACAATATATCATTTTGACAATATTGCAGTAAAAGATCAACTTGAATATCAAACATTTATTGCCCTTACATGTTATCCAAGATCGACAATATATCAATTTGACAATATTGCAGTAAAAGATTAAAATATAAAATAATGTAACCAATAACAATTATAATTCAACAAGAATCACATAAGAAAAGCATGACTGAATATATGAGACATGAGAATTATAACCTCTGGATTATAGAAAATAAACTAGATAAGAGTTTAATCAAAACCAAACTTACAACATTTGTAGCTCTTGACAACGAATCAAAGCATAGAAGTGGATTTATTACATATAAAAGTTCATCTCTTAGCCTTGCCAAAAACTCTAGCCTAGATTACAATACATGGTAATGAGAAAAAAATAAGAGAAAATTATCTAATGTTCAAAACGTCCTAAGAGTCTCCTTATATAGGCAATGAATGGCAATATGTCATGGATGACATCAATCTTTAATAATTTTAGGGCAATAACTCATTCATCCAATTGCAGCATATTTTTGATAATGTAAATGACCAATGTAGCCTCTGTGACTGACAGGAAAGTTGTAGATTTTTGTCTCTTCTTTCCATAGGCACTGATTTCTCACAAATTGGATGCGTATCCAATGAGATATGAGCAAAATTCCAAAGATACATCAGATTTCGGCCAACAACCCTTTTACCCACTTGCAATGCAATTTGGTCCATGATAACGGCTGATTTGGACTTTATCATCAACATACGAGTTGTTGATAGTTAAGTCAGCATTTTACATATTCAAGAATTATACCAATTGAGTACGTATTTCTTAAGATATTATCCAAATATGTGAGTTGGATCAAGCTAGGCAGAAGTTGTAGCCCGATTCTATTGTATCTCAATATTTGGCCCATAACATGTTGGATTTATCTTTTTCACTATTATTCAAATTTGTGTAAGATTGAGTCATGTTTCACAGGTTCAAGAATTTCTTCATTTAGATTTCTACATTGAGAGTTATGTCCATTTTACCTAAACCTGTCCAAATAACATTCATTAATCATAATTTAAGAAGAACACTTTATTTCAAGCTAAAAATACAAAAAAATGCTAAAATTAGTGACATTAAATGGTGACTGAATCTCTTAACAAATTTGCAGTTTTATGTGTTCATCAGAGCCCCCAACTAGCTTATTGCTAGTCTCTAGCAGTTCAAGCGTAAATAGAATATGCAAAACTACCTAAGTATTTCAAACAAAACATCAGTTCAAGATCACTGTTGCTATCATGGTTTTTTTTTTTTTCAATTACAACTTCCGAAATTTGTGTGTGTGTGAACTAAGCCATAACCATCTGACCACAAACCATAATAGATATAGCCTTGAGAATTTCTCCAAGTAAAAGCTGCAACTCCATATCCTCATAGGTGTATGACAGTTTAAAAGGTTAGGACTTCTCTTACGGAGTTGGAAAACAGTTAAGTACTCAAGAAAAAGTCAATTTTAAGGACAGACATATAAACTAACATTGATCCAAAGATAGAAAAATCATTTGTTTAAAACTCAATTATTTCTATCATACACTAGCTTTAGAACTTCAATTGGCTTGTGAGAATAATACAAATACAACTTAGTGAAAAAACTGCTTTACAAAATATTTGTCTTATAAAATTGAATGAAGACTTTATTAAACTGAATTGCTTTTTTTTTTTATAGAATACAAGGAAGCATTACAGAGGTTTCTCACCAAATTATATTATACGCAAATGCAACCAACTTATTTCGTAATTTAAATAATATCAATCTAAACAAAAATTAACCAATTCAAAGGATCAATGAAGGTTCATAAGCTATTTTCTCAACCTCTCCACTTACTCACAAAAGATATGTGAGATTAGAAAAATATATACTTAAACATGGGAATTCTCCTGGCTATATAAATTGAATCATCCATCTTACCACAAGGCTTAGCATTGTGCTCAAAAATATTTTGGAAGTCATTCTTTAGTAACCTAAATAGAAACAGTGATTCAACCTAAATAATTTTGAAATCATACCTAGGTAGAAAAGCAAATTCCTTTATACAAGAATTACCAAGACTACAAGCAATAAACAATAATACATGAAACATAAAACAAAACAACAAAAAGTTAGTTAAAATACGTTTCAAAAGTTAGAACTAAAACTCCTTACTCTGCCATTCTAACTTGACCTAGAATACGTCTCAAGAGTTCAAGAATAAACTCTTTACTCTGCCATTTTAATCAAGTATCGAACCACAATTTTTTTTTTTAAAGTACGACTTGTGTCCACTATCCTCCCCCAAACTAGATGAAACATTGTCCTCAATGTTTAAATAGAAAAAGATAAAGTATAGTAGACATTACCTGAAACGTCAGTTATTTGAAAGAAACAAAACTGAGAGACACTTAAGCAAATATAAACTAAAATGATGATGCTGATAAATAAATAAAACAAAGAAAAATTTACAAACGAAGTGTCAGATCCAATTTTCGCTTGTTAAGGCCCACTGACCAATCGATCCGAGTTATTGCTGGGTCAAGTTCGTAGGTAACTGCCTGTAATTTGTTAATCAATTCATCCGCCTCAATAGCAGAAACCAGGGTCTGTCATTCCGAATGTGAAATAAAATTCTGTTCCACAGCTTGATCAAGAAAACAAAGTAAGCAATCAAAATAGTTATTAACATTCAACAAACCTATGGGTTTTCGGTGGATATTCAGTTGGGCCCATGAGATAATTTGAAAATTTTCTTCCAAGGTACCAAAACCACTTGGTAAAGCAATAAAAGCGTCTGCATTGCAAAGCATTCTAGCTATACGTTCATGCATAGATGAGACTCATAATTCTTCCCCTATTATTTTCCCGGTCAGGTTTTCCATGGCTAAAGCTGTAGGAATAATACCTAAAACTTGACTTCCTCCTAAATGTGCAGCTGTTGACACACACCCCATTAACTCAAGGCTACCCCATCCATAAATCAAATGAATTTTTCTTACAGCTAATGCTTTTTCTAGATTGTTTGCTGCTTCTACAAACATTTTACTCTCCCCAGGACTAGATCCACAAAATACACATATATTTCGAAATTGTTGAACTGGGATTTCCTCTATATTTACACTCACCTTTATCTCAATATATGAAAATGAAGAAAATGAGGTGCTGTATTTATAGAGTACCAAATGATAACAATTATTATGGTAACCCGACAGTTTGTCAAAAAAGAGTTAAAAATAAAACACAAAAATTTAAACATAATGACCCACATGCATTATTGAACAAAAAGATTTGAATTTAAGACATCTAAATGAGTAGCCCTACTATTTATAAAATAATGTTTGAAATTAAAACACATGTATTTACAAGTAGTTATGATTGTAGCTTACATTTTCCTCTGGTTTTACGTCCAGTAACGGCTTAAACGCTCTCTATGGGTCGGGGATAGGCTTCCCATCCAATTTTCTTATAAATTGGCAAACAGGGTCTTTTAGAGTCAGATTCCCGAGACTATACCGTTGATGTTCATTTTTGAATTTGTTCCATAAATCGAGAAGTTCACGTTGCACGAGCCCACAGGGATGCGTCTCAAGAGTTAATAGGATATCATCTAAAGACTCCTTACTCAGTCCATCCTTAATGAACTGAATTTTGTCTTCTCGATTTCTAGATGCAAATCCTAAAGAACGAAAACTTCGGTTACAATTTCATCGAGCACATTTATGACAGACTTGTAACCTCTTTGCTCGTCGCCTTTTGGTATAAGAGCTTTTTCCAAGACTAGGCATATGAGAAACAAAATCATTTACAGATTCACCAAATAATCGAACCTTGGCTTCAATTACCAACGAAGATCCACAGGGATATTACCCAACATCAATAGCCTTAGTCTTTCACACCATGCTTTGTAAATCTTAAGTAGAGCATTTTGAGGCAATGAAGGAAAATGGTTTTTAAGGTTGGCAAGAATGCGATCCATTTTGAAAGAAAGAAAAGAGATGAATGCACAGTTTGAGGGACAGTTTTTAGGGAACTGAGAAACCGACTTTAATAGTCACGGAGTACCGTATCCGCCACTTGTCCGGGAAATAAAATCACACTGAAGAAAAAATAGAAGGAAGAAAATAAAGTAAAATAAAATGTGAAAGCAAATAAAAGCAAAAATAAAAAGTCAAAAGATAAACTATAGACAAAATATAAAATATGGTACAGATAGATTAAACCTGATCAAGCATGATAGGCAGGATCCACAAGAGGGATCTCGCCTAGGTACATAGAGTGGTCTACCTTTTTCACATAGCTTTTCAGCCGCTGTCCATTCACTTTGAAAGTTCGTCCATCAGTGGGGTCCTCTATTTCGACAGCACCATTAGGAAAAATGTGTTTTACCATAAATGGACCAGCCCATCGAGATCTCAACTTTCCAAGATGTAAATGCAATCGAGAATCATAAAGATAGACCCATTGATTTGGCTCAAAGCGTTTCCTTAAGATTTGTTTATCATAAGCTACTTTCATTTTAGCTTTGTAAATTCTGGAGTTGTCATATGCGTCATTTCGTAGCTCTTCTATTTCTGAGAATTGTAACTTTCTCTGGAGACCTGCACCATTCGAATCAAAGTTAAGGGCTTTAACAGCCCAATAAGCTTTATGCTCTAGCTCAACAGGTAAATGGCAAGCTTTCCTATAAACAAGCCGATATGGAGACATTCCTAAGATGGTTTTGTATGCAGTGTGATATTCCCATAATGCATCAGAAAGGCGTAGAAACCAATCTTTGCGATTCGGATTAACCGTCTTTTCCAAAATCTGTTTAACCTCTCTATTTGCTAGCTCAGCTTGTCCATTTATCTGTGGATGGCATGCAGTAGAAACTTTGTGAAGAACACCATACCTGCGCATCAAAGCTTCAAAAGAACGATTACAAAAATGTGTTCCTTGGTCACTAATGATGACACGTGTCGTACCGTACCTAGATAACACATTTTCTTTTAAGAATTTTACCACAGTTGTATTATCATTAGTACGATAAGCTACAGCCTCCACCCATTTTGATACATAGTCAACAGCTAAAAGGATGTAAAGGTAGCCAAAAGATGAGGGAAAAGGACCCATAATATCGATACCCCAACAGTCAAATATCTCGATAACAAGAACAGGGTTAAGAGGCATCATATTTCTTCGAGATAAAACACCTAACTTTTGACATCTTTCACAAGAACGACAAAAATTATTAGTGTCTTTGAACAAAGTGGCCAATAAAGACCACACTGTAAAATTTTCACAGCTGTCTTTTTATAGAAAAATGGTCACTACAAGCAGCACTATGGCAAAAATTTAAGACACTAGAAACTTCATTTTTAGGAATGTAACGTCTCATGATTTGGTCAGGACAGAATTTGAAAAGATATGGATCATCCTAATAAAAATTACATACCTCAACCAAGAACTTACGCTTATCTTGTGCACTCCAATCAGATGGATGTTCACCACAAACCAAATAATTTACGATATGTGTATACCAAGGTATTTGGCTTATAGCAAAAAGATGTTCATCAGAAAAATCATCTCGAATGGGTGGCAAACCAGTGGATTCAGTGAACTCTAGGCGGGATAGATAATCAGCAACAACATTTTCAACGCCTTTCTTGTTTTTGATGGTTAGATCAAATTCCTGCAAAAGAAGAATCCACCTAATTAAACGGGCTTTAGCATCCTTCTTAGAAAGAAGGTACTTAAGGGCTGCGTGGTCAGTAAAGGTATCATCTGGTCCCAAGAATACGTGTTTCAAACCTTTGGGCAGTGGAGAAAGCTCAACTTGTGGTGTCTCGAGGTTTAATGATTTTGGTCGCTCCCTCTCTCGTGGCAACTCTTTAAAGGGTGGTTGCCAAAATCGAGTCCCTTTATCCTGTGAGTCAAAAATACTAAACATATCAGTTGTTACATCAGGATAATACAATTCTTCAAAATCAAAATTGAGAAGATTTTTCAAAGAATCAAAGCTATGGTTTTTATAGGCTTCTTCTACTACAAGTGTGTCTATCATATATGAATAATAGCACTCGTCTTCTTCTCGTGGTTGTTTGCCAATATTGAAAATGTTCACCTCAAGAGTTATATTCCCAAAAGATAATTTCATTAGACCATTTCTACAATTAATAAGAGCGTTAGCAGTGGCTAGAAAAAGGTCTCCCCAAAATAAAAGGGATTTTTGACTCTATTTTAACAACAGAATGAGTATCTAAAACAAAGAAATCAACAGGGTAGTAAAATTTATCAATTTGCAACAAAACATCTTCTACTATTCTCCGTGGTTTCTTGATTAATCGGTCAGCTAATTGTAGGACTACAGATGTTGGTTTAATCTCACCAAGTCTCAATTGCAAGTAAATAGAATAAGGCATTAAATTTACACTTGCTCCTAAGTCCAATAAAGCTTGACCAAACTCATGTGTCCTAATTTGGCAAGAGATTATGGGACATCCTGGGTCTTTATACTTGGATGGTGTCTTTTGTTCAATCACTGCACTTTCCTGTTCTGCCAAGAATGCAGTTTTCTTCACATGGTGTTTTCTTTTGATAGTGCATAAATCCTTGATGACTTTAGCATAAGTTGAAACCTGTTTAATCAAATGCAACAAGGGAAGATTAATCTTAACTTGTTTCAAATGTTCTAAAATCTCACCTTGAATTTTTGAATTTTTCCCAACCGGTCGAAGAGCTTGAGGAAAAGGCACTGGGATTGAAAACTTATTTTCGGGCTCTTTTTCCACTGTGGCCTCTTTTTCAAGGGGGGCGTCTTTACTTACAATTTTACCACTTCGAGTAGTAATGGCATAGACTTCTTTGAGATTTTGAACATCAAAAGCAGAAGCTTATGCCATGAATTGTCCTTTCGGATTAGATTGAGGTTGAGATGGAAACTTACCTCACTCTTGTACAGTTAAGGCACTGGTTAACTTTGTGATTTGACTCTTGATTTCTTTGTTTTCGTCTACCACCTGTACAAGAATTGTTTCAAATTTTTTATTAATCTTACTTTGTGCCTTTATAAATGCTTATAATGTATCTTCTAAAGAACTCCTAGTTGGTCGTGCATTATATTGAGGTGCAACATAAGACTTGGGTGCTTGTTGTTCTTGTTTCCAATGGCTGTTGGCTTGTTGGTCAAATTTTCAACTGAAATTTGGGTGGTTTCTCCAGCTAGGATTATATGTTTCAGAGTAGAGTGAATAAGGCTTCTTGTAAATCCCTGGGGCATTACATTGTTCCTCATATATCCCTCTTATCTCACTATAAGTGGGGCAATCCTGAGCTAAGTGTTCAACTCCTCCACAGACAAAACAGACATCGTGTGACTCAACTCTAGCAACCGTGTGGGTGACCTTCTATCTTTGGTTTTCAAGTCCTCTAACTCCCTAGTTAAGACCTCTAATTGGGCTTTGAGGTTATCCACGTCCCTAAGATGGAAAACTCTATTGGGTCGTGACCTATTTGTGCTTTCAATAATGCTAGGTCCAGTCCATGTATGGGCTTTTTCGATTAAGTCATTAAGGAATTCTATGGCTTCCTCAGGATCTTTGTGAAGGAACTCCCCATTACACATCATCTCAATAAATTGGCGCTCTCTAATTGTGAGTCCCTCATAGAAATAACTAACCAAGCGCCAATTTTCATACCCATGGTGAGGGCATAGATTTAGCAACTCTTTAAACCTTTCCCATGCTTTATATAAGGTTTCACTGTCTTTTTGGGAGAAGGAAGAAATTTGTCTTTTTAGGCCATTAGTTTTATGTTGTGGGAAGTATTTATTGAAAAATGCTTGGGTCATTTCTACCCAAGTTCCTATAGACCTCGGCCTCAAAGAGTATAGCCAACTCTTTGTTTGTCTTTCAAAGAAAAAGGGAAAACTTTAAGCCTAACAGTGTCTATGGCTTCAGGTTGGCTATGGAAGGTGGCAATTACCTCTTTAAATTCCCTAACATGTACATAAGGATTTTCACTATCTAGACCATGAAAAGTGTGCAGAAGTTGTATCATTCCAGGTTTAAAATTCGAACGTGGTGTGTTAGGTGGAAATATAATGCATGATGGTGTGGCTGTGCGAGTAGGATGCAAGTAATCTTTTAGAGTTCTAACGGGGTTTTCTTCATGTTGGCTCATTGTGTTAGAATTACAAGATGAACTAGAAGGTGAATTCTCTTCCCTTACAAATTGTAGGGGTAGTTATAGTTCTAGTTCTCTCACAAATCTTCCTCGTTTGTCTCTAAGTCGATGCATACATCCTAACAATTTTTTTTTTGTTTTTTGTTTTTTTTTTAAGGAAGGAAATGCTTAAGGGAAATTAAGAAGTGGAATAAAACACAACAAAAAATAGAAATGAGTTAGGTGGTAAGACCAACCATGAAATATAAATACAATAATTAAACAAAAGATAATAAACTATAAAGTACGATAAAAAAGTACAATAAATAAATAATAAAAAGAAAATACAATAAGTAAATAAAAGAAAAGAAAGTGCAATAAATAAAGAAAAATAAAATGCAAAGTACAACAAATAAATAAAAGGAGAAAAAATAAAATAAAGTGCAATAAAAAAAGGTACAATAAGTAAATAAATAAAAGGTTAGGCGGTAGAACCGGCCATTAAAATAAAAAGAAAATACAACATATTAACTAAAGAAAATAAAGTGCAATAAATAAGTAAAAGAAAATGAAAATAAAGTACAATAAAAAAAAGTGCAATAAATAAATAAAGTACAATAAAAAAATAAATAAACTAAATTAGGCGGTAAAACCAGCCATTAAAACAATATAAATTACAACAAATTAACTATAAAAAATAAAATAAATTAGGTGATAGAACCAACCATGAACAATAAGATGAATTATAAGAAAATAAAACTAATATTTTACAAAGAAAAATGTACAAAGTTACCACTTTAATATTTATAATCGCAACCGACTTTCGCTTAGTGTGCCTCCCCGGCAACGGCGCCAAATTTTGTTTAGGCTCAAAATATAACGCGGCTATCGCAGTATAGATTGAGGTGTTGATCCCACGAGGAAGCTCTTGGCAAAGTAAAATATTAAAGTAGTAACAAAGGATAAAATTAATTGATTTAAGTGGGTGAGACAGAATTGTCTATGATTTGAAGGAAATGTCTTATGAAAATTCAAACAAGGCTTCAAGAATCACAATTATGCTTTATAAATCTACTCTACACTTTGATTCAGTGTTTATAACTCAAATGACAGTTTTACATCTAAACAATCAATCGGAAGATATGTAAAATATAGCACATTTGATAACACATACATTGGATATGACTAAGCTCTTTTGCAAATATTAACACAAATCATGTTTATTTATACAAGTTATCTAAGATCGACAATATATCATTTTGCCAATATTACAGTAAAAGATCAACTTGAATATCAAACATTTATTGCCCTTACATGTTATCCAAGATCGACAATATATCAATTTGACAATATTGCAGTGAAAGATTAACATATAAAACAATGTAACTAATAACAATTATAATTCAACAAGAATCATATAAGAAAAGCATGACTGAATATATATGAGACATGAGAATTATAACCTCTGGATTATAGAAAATAAACTAGATAAGAGTTTAATCAAAACCAAACTTACAACATTTATAGCTCTTGACAACGAATTAAAGCATAGAAATGGATTTATTACACATAAAAGTTCATCTCTTAGCCTTGCCAAAAACTCTGGCCCAGATTACAATACATGTTAATGAGAAGAAAAAAAGAGAGAATTATCTAATGTTGAAAACATCCTAAGAGTCTCCTTATATAGGCAATGAATGGCAATATGTCATGGATGACATCAATCTTTAATAATTTTAGGCCAATAACTCATTCATCTAATTGCAGCACATTTTTGATAATGTAAATGACCAATATAGCCTCTGTGACTGACATGAAAGTTGTAGAGTTTTGTCTCTTCTTTCCATAGGCACTGAGTTCTCATAAATTGGATGCATATCCAATGAGATATAAGCAAACTTCCAAAGATACATCAGATTTCGGCCAACAACCCTTTAACCCACTTGTAATGCAATTTGGTTCATGATAACGGCTGATTTGGACTTTTCATCAACATACGCATTATTGATAGTTAAGTCAGAATTTTACATATTCAAGAATTATACCAATTGAGTACGTATTTTGTGAGATACTGTCCAAATACGTGAGTTGGGTCAAGCTGGGCAGAAGTTGTAGCCCGATTCTATTGTATCTCACTTTTTGACCCATAAAAAAAAGATTCATTTTTTAAGCGAAAAGTAAGGAAAACTCCTCATCCAGCTAGGTGGTCGAGGTTAGCAAAAGAGTCGATGGTAGCATGAAGGTTAGTGACTATAAGAGGATCAATGACAGAGGAACAACATTATGAGCATCATTATAGGAAGTCTTGACTAATTCAACTAAGACCTCTGAAAGGCCAGGGAATTCACTTGTTAATCAGTGGCCAGAAAAATCTTGTGTTGGCTCAGTTCCTCCTTCCAAATAAATTACCTTCATTTTAGTGTTCCTAGCCAAGTGTCATGTCTTACATTGAATAGAAATTAGATAGATCTTAGATATATATATAGGCAGGTAGGCAATATTACCTAACAAGCTAGTCTTTTGGGCCAATAACAAGCGTCTGGCCCATAACGAGTGATATCAGAACATACTCGAATTCTTATTTGTATGTGGGCCTTAAAATTGCCCCAATATAGATTTTTATATGGATGGTGGACCTCTCATATCCTTAGGGAGATAGGCATTATGGACTAAGTAGACCCTAAAAATTATTGTGTCTTGAACTCTAATAGAAATTATCACGTGAGTAGTGAATTCTCTATCCCCGGGGGAATAGGCAATACAAACTAGGTTGACTCATGAGTTTGAGCTAAACTATGGCGCAGGGAAAATGTCACATCCCACATCAAATAAAATTTGGTTATATATGGGCGAGTAGACAGTATTACCTAACAGGCTAGTATTTTGGGTCAATGGCAAGCGCCCGGCCCGTGACACAAGGACGCCTTCTGCATTGTAACTCTTCGATAATGCCTCTTAAATAGCTCAACACGTTGACAGAGCCCTTCAAATTATTGGTCGAATACCTTATCATTTGTCACATACTTGGCCTCTTCCAAGGATTTGTTTAACTTTTTTACCCTCTATTGATGCTTCTTTTTATTAACCTTAAAGAGTTTAGTATAAGTCTTAGCTTTTCTCAACCTTCCTTCTACAACTTTTAGAAGGTTGTGAAGCTCACAATTCTTTGCCTTTACCTCAATAGTTCTCTGATCAACCTTGTTAGCTTTTTAGTCATAAGAATTAACATTTTGATTATAATAAATTCTATGTTAATTATAATGTATTAGTTTGTTAGAAATTAAAGGCTTAAGTGCATAATGGATGCATATTATACGCAAGCACAGTACTCATCGTAACTTAAGAACTTCAAGATTTTAACAAAATAAAAAGGTTTTTGGAAATTATACTGGCACTTCACCAAAAAGAATTTGTATGTAAATGGGTATCTTTAGAAAGATAATTGTGTTATCTTTTTCAAAAAAAACTTTACAAAAGTCAATCCGAAGTTGTTTACGAAAAATTTATGGCGAATCATTTAAGCATGTGCAATATAAAAAGTGACAAGCAGTTGTATGGTTTAAGAATCGGTTTCACAACTAATTTAAACAGAATGAAACAAGTTGAAAACAAGGCACAAACTAGCTTCAACAAAATTGAAACTGATTGTGCAGTCTTAAGAATCTGTTTGTGAATTGACCATGATGTTTAGACCCCAACAATCAAAATTTTGGATTTGGAACAAAACGGATGCGCAGTTTTGCAAAGTGGTTATATGGTTTTACAAAGCAATCATATAGTTTAAACCAAGGAAAGTTATATAACAACTAGTTTTGATCTCTAAAACTAGCTTTCCATTTTCTCTTTAAATTCAAGAAAGCTCAAAAGACATTAGACATCAAACTTCAACATCCTTAATCCCCTATTCTAGTTACATCTTCAAATAAACTCATTTGGTAGTTTAGATCATTTTTATTTTTGCATCAATACTTTTCATTATTCAAGTGTTTATAAGAAAAATCTTTTAGATTGAGTGATACTCATTTGTTGTAAGGGTTTCTTAACACCACAGAATTTAAGTGTTTGAATATTGGCCTTAGTTTAAGGCAAGATTAGTGAAATCCTTAGGTTGAGTTATTTGAGGCATGATCGTACACCTTTTGGAGTGTTAAACCATGTAAATATCAATGTTTCATTCTCTCTTGACTTTATGATAGGCGTATTTTATATATCATATTGTATCTCTCAGAACCTGATATTTGCTTGTTCTAAGTATGAATATTTGACTTTTTATATGTATTACAATCATTTTACAGGTTTAAAATTAACGGAGCTATTTGGGGTAAAAATTTAAGAAAAATGTGTAAAATTATAAAATGAGGACCAAAATGCTCAAATTGAATAGTGAGCAATAAACAATAGCACTGCTACTTTTAAATATTTGTTTTTATTGACTTCTTCTCCTGCTTATATATATAAATGCTATCATTGTTAGAAATTTCTTTCATATTATATATTTCTTGTAAGTATTATTGTTCTTCATTTATGTCTAAAGCACTATCCAATAAATTAGATTTATTTTTACCTTGTGGGCAATTAGATTTTATAAATATTCTTTCTTTCCACATAAATTACATTTACAATTTTTTATTTCTTTTATAAACTCTTTTTACCTTATTTAAAGGCTTTTTAACTTTATTTTTAAAAATCTAGGAGTTTAAATTTTTTCATTTTATAATACTTTTCATTACTTCTTTAATATTGTTTTATATGTTTCTTATGCTTTTTATATTTTTTATAATTATTAGTTTATCCTAAAGTTGGTATTTCATATATATTTGTACACATTTTATTAAATTGCTGCTTAAATTGTTGCTTATGTTTTTCTTTGTCACAATATTCTTTAATCCTTCCTCTAATATATTATTATTGGTAATAACATCGCATAGTAATTAACTCCTAATCTCTTTTATTAAAATAAATTTACTAAACTATTATGAATTTTTTCTCCAACTTTTCCTAGTAATTTATTTACAAACTTTGTTAATAATTTTTTATCAAAAGGTTTACCTATTTGACTCCAGTTTTTATAAAATAAATTAAAACAGTGATCAAAATATTTGTAAATCACATATTTTTCATCAATTCCTACTCCTAATACTACTTTATTAATTAAATCTATAAAATTTATTATAGTAATATTAATATCAAAATCATCTAATTTTATTTTATTATTGTCTTTTATCCATTATCTCCATCCTAAATATATTTATTTTTTTATTAAATCCTAAAGCACTTTCTAAATAAAGAAGTTTATAGGTTGTGTCTGTTATTACTACTATAGCTTCCATTGAGTGTCTTAATAAATTTTCTTCCCATTCATAAAAAAAATATAACCAGTCACCTGATTTATGTCAGTGTAAATTTAAAACTATATTTCTTTAACTTCCGGTAAAGTTTTCCAATTTTCTAATTTAATTTTGGCTTTAAAGACTCTTTCTACTTATATATATATATATATATATATATATATATATATACTATCAAGTATTCCTCTTTTCTCTAAATACTTTTTTATATTAGATGGTTCTATTATCGGTTATGATATTTGATAAAGGTAAAATTGTCATATATTTTCTCACTTTTTATTTTGATATATTTATGATTTTATGAGAATAGATGGCTATTTATGTGCATTATTGTTATTTATAGGGACTTGAACGAAATTTAAAGAAGCAAAAACAGGGACTAAAATGCAAAATTTTCAAAGTATGTGCCATCGCCCCAGCGCCACGAGGATTATCGCCCTAACTCTAGAATAGTGATCGAAATAAGAAAAACGACCTGTTGAAGTCGCATCTGACGTCCCAGCGCCAGACCTTTACCGCGCCAGCAATAGGAAAGAGCCCCAGCGCTAACATCCCACAGCTCCAGCGGTGAAGCCTTTTTCACGTGTCGCCCCAACGACAACTACATAGCGCCCCAGTGGTATCGCGAGTCCTAGTCCAACGAGAATTTAGATTTTCAAGCTCAAATCAATCTCTATAAAAAGCCACTCGTTTCTAGCATCCAAGAGCAACCTAAAGCAATTCAAGAACACCAAGAATACAGAGCACGAGTCTTGGAGAGTAATAGGAGTTTAATTGAACCAACCTTAGAGAGAGATTCAAGGCGTTCTTCGACATCAAGAGTATCTTAGGCAGTGCAATCAAGAGCAATTCAACGTCTAGATCGGTTTGCTATTGATTGTATCATGATTTATTATTATTTTTACTGCTGTTCTCTTGTAGTCATGAGCGAAACTTATTTTCTAGGGTTAATACTTGAACTCAATATGTGTGCTTAATTGCTATATCTTTAGAATATTTAATAAACTTAGTTCTTTGATATTTAAATTACTTGATCTTGATGCTTCAATATATCTGGCCAATATGGTGAATGAGTTAGTAATATTATTGATAAACTCGGAAGATGAATCATAATATTTAGACCTAGGTAATTTGACGCATTATTGTAGAGTAACATTCAATGTGGCATATGCAAGTTTTAATTTAGGATAGGAATATACCTAATTGACATATATGATCAATAAGACCTAATCTTAATGAATCTTAATTTATTACAAGTACCACAGGAATATAGGTATTTGGTAAATTAAGGTATACTTGCATGACCTTGGAAGAGACTTGTGGATACATTAGTGTCTTGATCAATAACAAAGACTAAGGGAGTTAAATATTAGAAGATTAATCATTAGAAAGCATATTGAGGGATAGTATTAATCCTAGATTTTCTCTATATTACTATCACTTAAATCTCTTTGCATTGTATTTTTGCTTTTATATTATCTACATTCATTCTTAGATTTTTATTTATCTGAATAATTATTAGAAATATATAAATTTAGTAATTGGTTAAAAAGAAGAAATTTTCCCTATGGGTTCGGCATCCGACTTTTTTAATTTCTTTATTACTTGCATACGATAGTGTATACTTGCACTTAATTTTATAATATAGAAATATCGCATCAATAGTTTAGTACTATTTTCTCTTATTTCAAATTTTTTATCAATTTCACCTACATATACTTCATGTTCTATGTAATATATTTCTTCTAACTGAAAAAATAAAAAATCTAATTCATCTAGTAGTATTTTATCTATATCTTCATCTGTAAATTTTAAATTATTGCACATTTCTTCGAAAATTTCACTTTTTAAATACTTAAAAGGTTCATTAAATATTAGTTCTATAATTTGGTCTTTATTGGCTTTTAATATTTTAATTTTATCTATTGGTATTTTTATATATGCCATATTTATTACCATTTCTTTATCTTCTTCTTCTATCTTTGTATTTCATATCATTGTAATTATTAAATCTTTATGAAACTTGATTACTTCTATTTATATATATGTGCCTTGTTTCAGACATTTCTATTATTATTTTATTTTCTAAATTTGGTAATTTTCATTCTAATTCTTTTAATTTACTATGAGTTTTTAAGAACTATCATAAAAACATATTGACTTTTAAAATATTTTATAATGTTTTTACTTTCAAATTTAAATATTTGATGATATTTATGATAGAGATTTGTTTTTTTTAAAAATGAATTCTAATATTTTATATTCTGCATTCATTTTAAGGTAAGGATCAAGGCAATCAATATGCCCAAACACAATCAGCTTGATCTTCATATTTTGTAGCTACATTTGCACACTAAATTTTATATATTTACAAAATTCATCTATGTCTATATTTATATTAGTTATATATCTTACAACTGCTATTTTATTTTTAAGATCTATTCAGCATTTATTATTTGAGTTTATTTATGATTATAAAATCTATTATCATATAAATATAGATGAGGTTTAGTATTTAATCTTTCGCTTGCTTGGCTTAGTACTCCTATTACTAAAACTATCATATATATGTATGTTCAAACTTTTTTTTATTTTAAGTATATTCGACTTTGTTGACTTATTAATGTAAATTCTTGTCTATTATTAATTATAGCTAATTTTATTTTATCTTTATAAATATATAAGAAATTTTTAATGTTTCCTAAAATTCCTTAAGAAATTTAAAGTTCTTTCTACTCTGTCATATAAAGAGATGTCTATGTTAGGTTTTCTTATTAGATCCGTTACTTTTTATTAATACTTCTAGTTCTAAAATTTCACTAATGCTTCAATTTTTATTTACTATTGGTTTTTCTAGATCTTTAATTTTATTAATCAACTTATCAAGTTCTTTATCTATATTATCTATTGATTTATCTAAAGTTATGTTAGTATTTTTTATTTAATGGATAAATAAAATTTATTTTCGATTGTTGTTATTCTATTTTCTAACTTTTCTATATTATTTAAGATTTTCAACAAGAGTTTTATAATTTGAGCTTGTTGTATATTATTACTTTTTGTAGAAAATTTCTTAGTACTAAATCCTATAAGTGTAAATAATTGTATTTCTTCTTTTAATTCTAATAATGTATCTAATAAACTTTTTATTAGTTTTATTCATTCATTAACTATTTTCTTAATATTATTTAATTGTATTTATATATCTTTTTGTGTCCTTTTTATCATTTCTACTTCAACACACTTAATTCTTGAATTAACTTTCTTTTTTTCTAATTCTACATGCTTAGGAGTTTTATTATCTATAAGTTGTATTAGGTTTACTAGCTCTTCTTTATTAGGAAATCTACTAATTTTTTCTATAAAATCTGCTATTATTTCTTTAATATAATCTAAGTTTTTTTTTCTAAAGGTGTTGATCTTACTATTTAAGAAAAAGTGAACTAAATTTATTAATGATTTATTAGTATTATCTATGTTAAATTCTAAATTTTTTCCTAAATTAATTAATAAGTCTACTATAAAATTTAACTAAATATTACTAGTGTGTGGAATATGCTTATATTAATTTTTTAGATGATTTATAATACATTATAACTTAAAGTTTTAAGAAAGATTAGTTTTACTTTCTTAAAATCTCTAATTTCTAAATATAAATATTCTATCTTTTTAAAGTTTATAAATAAATCATAAATACTTCTACAATTCTTATCTTTATAAATATTTATGAGTTGATAATTTTGATTGAGGTTTAAGTAACAATATCTTATTCTTCTTGGATGTAGATTATAACTGTTTGTATCTATTTATAATAACAAATTATGTACTTCAAGAAAAGATGCTCTTTTATAAAATGTAACAAAATCTTTAAACTCTAAATACTTTAGTTGGTTATATATAAATTTTTACTTACAAAGTTAAAATTTTTAATTCTTCTTCTAATAGATTTAACTCTTCAAGTTTTAATGCTATAAGCAAAGAAATATGAACAAAATGAGCTGGATAAAACTTCACTTCCACTTAGCTCACGACTAAGAACATAAATTTGCGAAATCTAAACCTCAATCTCAGTGATCAAAGGTCCAACCTTTGGTATTATGCCACTACCACTTCCTAGATGCTGTGGTCAATTCCGCTGTCAATCAGTTGATTCAGTCATGTATCGAAGAGGGCTATAAGTAGGCCATTTACTATTTCGATAAGGGCTTCTCGCCTTTATACGGCTTGGCTTCGCTATCGCTCCGTCGGCCTAAAATAAAAAGTCATATTCCTACCATACAAGAATGCTTATTATCTAGTGCTATAAGCAAATTCTTTTATTTTCTTCTCTTATGCGGGAATGAGGAATGGAATTTGGCCTCTTTCGCCCTAGGTTTGGAATCGATCCCCTTGACTTTAGCCAAGGAAAGCGATACAATACCATCTTTTTCTATAGGACCGGATTCGTGAACAAGAGGAGCAGATACGATCATACCACTATAAAGAGAGATTTCCTATTGCCATGCCTCCAACTGACTGAAATCTTTACGAACTTGCACTAGCAATTGCCTATAAAGAAGAAGGTACTATAAGAAAACGAGATGGAAATGCCTAGCCTGTAATACCGCCTATCTAACTACGTGGAAGCAAACTCCTACTTATACTTAATGTGAAGAGAAAGGAGAAGAAATTCACTCTTAGCAAAAGGAATAACTCTTAACGAACTAATCTTTTTTAACTTTTGAAGCTTTAACTCTACTACTACTGACTATACTAACCACAGTAAAAGCGGCTTATGACTCTAAGGTTATTTCTACAATAACTTTTCACCTAAGTTTTCAATAATTTATATTTTACTCTAATAGTAAGATTTTTTGTTTTAATCAAGTGATTTTCAACATAAAATATTAAACACTTTAAAATTATAATAAACTAAAAGAAGCCTACCATAACAATTGCTCATATAAATATTTATTTAGAAAAAAATACAAAAGAGTGCTTTGACGCTAAAAAAAAGTAATTTTGTTTTTATCAAAATAGTATTTCAAACTTATTAAATTATTCTTAAAAATGTGAATATTATAAAAACTTTGTTGATCATTTTTTAAGAATTTCATCAAACTTATTTTTGTTAAATTAGGTTAACGAAAAATTATTTTTTTAGTAAAATATTAACAAATATTAAGAATAATAAAGGTTTTAACAGTCAATAACAATGATCATCTTTTGTGAATATTTTTTAAACAAAAATTATAATTAATACTTTCAAAGTAAGACTTAATTTCCATAATGCTTACAAGTTTGAAAAATTAGAATTAATGCGAATCTTTTATCAATTTTAACAAAATTTGTGATAAAATGTGTAAGTGACCCAATTTCCCTTAATAATAAAATTAACTTGATAATCGTACCTTAATAAAAAAAAATTATTTTCTTTAAAATTTTTCCTTTAAATTATTAATCTTAATAATTATTTAATAATTATCATCTCTAAGAAATAACTATAAAATGTAATTAACGAAATTCAAATCAAATCAACATGATCATGACTTCCCCTAATGCCAAATCCCTAATTTCACCCATGTCCCTCCCCAAAATCCTAACCCTATAAATCTCTCAAAATTTCATTACGCTTCATGTTTACTGGAATTAACGGAAACAAGCAATTTTCACATATTAAACTTCACTCATAATTTCCTAATCATTCATAATATCTTAAATATCTTCTCTTCGTATCCAGAACAAAGGTATTCAACATGGGTTCCATATTCAGTTAGGGGCTCATCAAGATTTTCAATTATTTCTAATTCGTCAACATGATGGGAAGAATGGTGATTCTCAATTAACAAACCTATCGTACGACCAAGCGAGGCCACTGCAGCAGTCAAGCACAGCACCGAACATGGCTAAGCGTAGCCGCTACTGCATCTGCATGATGGATCTGATGCTGTTGTTTGATGGATGTTGATATATTTAATGTTTAAATAGATTTAGATGGATTTAAAATTTGGATTGGTTTAGGATTTTGATGGATTTAGAATTTGAATGGATTTGAATAGATTTAAGGTTTTTTTTTAAATTTAAAATGTAAAACATTTAGAATATTCTGTCAAATTTAAAATATTTGAATTTAAAATTTAAATAAAAAATAATTTTATTGCTTTTTTCATTAGACATTACTTTAAATTTGTAAATATTACTGAAATTAAATTTTACCTTAAATAATACTAAAATTAAACCTCTCTAAGAGTCTTAACAAATAATAACCCTTTTTAAATCTAGATATCATCTACCTTGTCCTATGGAGCATCCCTGTGTGCATAACATAATTAATCATAGGGGTGGGCAGTATTCTCAAACTCGACCCATCCCGACCCGATCCGTTCCAAAATTTCGGGTCAAGATAGGAACGAAAATAATTTCAGGTCCTGTTTGGGACAGAAAATTCTATCTCAAATGGGTCGGTTTAGGTAATTCCCAAATTTGTTTTTGTAATACTTTTAAAATGGCGCCGTTTTTTTTAAGGAAAAAATGAAATGAAACGGGGCCGTTTCTTAATGTGAAAAATCAAGACTTGAAATCGGGAAACACAAGTCAGAAATCTCCAAATTTCAATTCTTGTCTACTTCTCAATCTCGCCAATTTCTCAAATCTCAGTGCGATAGTGCCTCCACCATGCCGAACGGATGCCGCCGATGACAAACGCTAACGACCCACCCCTTGGCCAAACTTCCCCCTACAGCCTTGCTCTCGGTGTCGATCTGTCTTTGTCTCTGGATGATTGCTGGTGACCGTCGTGACTCCTCTAAAAGCTGAGGGTAAGCCACCGACAGCTAACCACCGTGCAGTATTCAAAGGCCGAAGTATCAAAGTCATTGTCGGCCGTTGCCCATAAGTCTCTTGTCGATCTCTACGCACAAGCATAAATCGGTTAGTCAACTCAAATTTCACTGACCTCTCTCAACTCCCTTTTTCATTTTAAATGATTCCACTGTAATTGCTTATTTAGTTGAATGGGTAGAGTTTTTGCCGTTGCCGTCAAAACTTTGTGCTATAGGGATTTTGTTGCTTGTTTGCCTTTCAATCGTCTGGGTATTTTTGTCTATTGAAAACTACTATATCATTTTTTTTTATTTGTTATGCATATGCTATTAATGGCTGCTTAGAAGAAAGAAAAGAAAACTGAACAATAAATACCAACAAGGCATTAGGTCATGAACTTATTTTTGTGCATACTCAAAGCTTTTCTTATATTTTTGTTTGGGTAACCTGTATCATTTTTTTAATTTTTTAGGAAAAATTGTAACATTATTTTAAAAAATTAAAAGGTACTGAACATACATGGTTCTAACTCTATATTTTGGTTCCTATCGTTTAGTGACTCTTAGAAATTAGAAATAAAATGCGTCAAATAGAAGTAAGAATAGCCATTGTTGAATTTATTTTATTTTATTTATTTATCTTCTATTTTTTTTATTATTATTATTTGTGAAAGAACAAATTAATACATTTTAACTTTTCTAAATGCACATTACAAAAATGTTTAGTCTAGTTCAAATTCATAGTAGCATTAGATTGTAGAAAACTATGTAAGCTAAAAATTTTGTTTTCTTATCTACAAAGAGGGAGAAAATAGTTTTTTAATAATAGAAAACAAACATTAAAGGTTAGGTTACTTTGTAAGTGTTGAAACTTATGGAAACTAAACAAAATTAATTTAGTTCTCATTTAGTATATCTGCATGTCAAAAGAGAATGGGAAAAGAGTGAATCTTCTTAAAAGAATGTGATATATGATTTTCTCTTCATTGCTACTTATGAGGCCAATTCTAGGAAAAGTTTAGATTTGTGGTATGTTTGGGAAGAAATTAAGTATCATTCTAGAAGTCTGTTGGCCTAAAACTATATAGCATTCTACTTCGGCATTCATTGGGGTGGAGGATCTGTATAGAGCTTTCAATGCGTGATCACTTAGATTTGGAGTTAATTACAAGGTTTATGGATAGAGTTGGAGATAATTCCAAGTTTCATGGATCAGTTCTTGGTTGTCGTATTCTACTAACTTTTTCAAGCTCTTCTATACGGTTAATGGATGCACTAGATTTTAGTTATTAGCTTTTGTTCCCTCTTTTTTTTGTTCATGCTTGTATTCTTATGCAGTGGGGATGTCCCCTTTAGTTGGGTTACCGGCAATGTTGAAAATGTTGCCATATAAGAATTTTGAGCATTTTTTAAAAATGTTGTGATAAATCGATTCTTACTATAATAAATGTATGAATGAATAGAAATATATTTTTCAAATCTCTTTTTTTTCCGTTATTGAATATGTTATTTTTGAATTTTGACGAATTAAAAAGTATGTAAAACTTTGATCTAGAACTGTGGGTGTGTGTTGTAGATAATGGACTCATATTCAAGTTCAGCTGGTAATATTTTTTGGAGTTACATTCTCCATCAAATTCTAAGGATGATTATGAGAGGGATAAAGGTAAGGAAGAAAAAGCTTCCCGACTGCCACGCTCTAATGAAAAAATAGAGAGTTTGTGCCACAAGCATCGGCACAAAGATTGAAAGCATGGTTGGACTTCAAAACCAAAGTAAAATGTTAACAGACAAAGCACAATGTAATCATTGTGGTAAGTTAATTAGTTTTCATTTAGTGCTTCATGGAACCATTGGTGTGTTAAAGCACTTAAAGAGATGTGTCGAGTATAACAAGAAGGTGATTAATGATTGAGAAGAAGTTTTTGGTAAAGAACTTACTAGAGAAGAATGAGAGGGTAGTAATGTTGTATCCAGAGGATGGAGTCAAGCTGCATGTCGACAAGCTCTTATAAAAATGGTAGTGATGGATGAGTTTCCTTTTAGTTTTATAGAGAATGTCAGGTTTTGATATTATAACAGCATAGCAGTTCCTACATTTGATGTTCCATCTCGTAGAACTATAACAAGAGATGCAATTGAGTTGTTTGGTTTAGAGAAAGGCTTATTGAAGTGTTTAATTAGTGGGCAACGAGTGAGCTTGACCACTGAAATTCAGACTTTTATTCATAATAATAGTTATATGGTTGTCACAGCTCACTTTATAGATACTCATTGGCATTTTCATAGGAGTATTTTAAGTTTTACCCCTATTTTAAATCACAAAGAAAATATAATCGGGAAGCAGTTGGAGAATTATTTGTTAGATTGGAATATTTATAAAGTATTTTGTGTAAAAGTTGATAATGCAAGTGTTAATGATGTTTCCTTACCTCATTTGAGATTGAAAGTCGGAGAGAAAATTCTTTGGTTTTGAATGGGAAATACATGCATGTGCATTGTTGTGCGCATATTTTAAACTTGATTCTAACAGATGAGTTGAAGGATTTAAATAAGAGCCTGATTTCTATATGAAACGCAATAAAATATGTTAGATCTTCTTGATTGTACTTGCAAGCCTTTAAGTATTATGTGAAAAGGGAGAAGATTGAGTATAAGAGAAGCGTAGTGTTAGATGTGCCAACTAAGTGAAATTTTACCTATTGATGATACTTTATATATCTTGTGCAAGCAGTGGCAGAAAGTAAAAGTACTTCAAGATGCAGAGTATAAGAAATACAGAGTATTAGTTTAGTGGAATATTAATCTAAGGTTAATGAAGTTACTGCCATCAGATTACTGACGTGGAATTAAGTTTGTTAAAGTTGTTGTAAAAGTTGTTTTCCTCACCAAATTTTGTTACAGAGAGATAACAACCTCTTCCTTTATTTTTTTTGTAACTATATAAGCTAGTCCTAAGCTTGTATTTTAAAAACCTTTGAAAAGAAAGAAACATATCACTTTTCTTGAGATAATTCAGCTCTCGGTTTTCCTCTTATTTTTCTTATTCTTTCTCAGCAAAAAAACACTTATTAGCCACACTTTATTTGGTATCAGAGCAAACAATGGCCATCACCAATCAATCAAACACTTTATCTGCATCCTTTAGTCTTAATCCTTCACATATCTCATCTTTCATTTTTTCTACTACTGTAAAACTTTATCGAAACAACTTTGTAATATAAAGATCATAAGTATTGACAGTAATCAAAGCTAACAGACTTGAGAAAATTATTGATGGAACTTGTAGTTGTCCAGATCAATTTCTTCAAATCACTAATTCAAGATCACCAAAGAATGAAGTTGAAGCAACTATTGTGAATCCAGAATTTAAAGGTTGGATGAGACAAGACCAGGTACTTTTAAGTTGGTTATTCTCAACACTTCAAGATAATATTCTCGAATTGGTAATTGATTGTAAATCTTCACATGAATTTTGGATAGCTGTCAACAAACAATTTGGTACTACATCTAAGACTAAGATAGTTCAACTAAAAATGCAACTTGCTTTACTGAAAAAAAATCAAATGACAGTTGCAGATTACTTTTTGAAACTTAAGTCTTTAGCTAATGAATTAACAACTGCTGGTTGCAAGATTAATGAGGATGATTTTGCTATATTTAATTACTGGTATAGGAGTTGGATCTAATTTTAATGCTATAGTAATTGATCAACAACAAAATTGGCTCGATAACAGTTAATAAAGCTTACTCTATACTTCTCACTCAGGAAAGTAGGTTATCACTTAATGGGTCTAACAAGTCAAATTCACAAAATGTCTTCAATGCAAACTATGCTCAGAAAAGTGCAAAAAGAGGTGGTTTCTCTGGTTTTTCTAGTGGTAGAGGTTTTAATAATCCTGCTGGACATGCAAACTTTGGTTATAACAATGGATTTAATACTAGTTGTGGTTATGGAAGAGGAAAATCGAATTATAGCAGAGGAAGAAATCAAGGTAACTTTGGAAGAGGTAATTTGAAACTTATCTGTCAGATCTGTGAGAGACGGGGACACTCAGCTGCTAAGTGTTACTATAAGTTTAATAATGATTATATGCCAAGGAAACAAGCCTATAACACTAGTGGTTCTAATAAACAGTTTCATAGGAATCAAGGATCTGATGGTTTAGGAGCACAAAGAACTAGCTCAACATATTATGCAACGCCATCAATGCTAAAAGGATCAGCTAATCAAAGGTGGTATCTCGACTCAGGAGCTACTCACCACTTGACTTTTGATGAGAATAATATTAGCAACAGAGCCAATTACACAGGTATGGATGATTGTCATGCTATAGTAGTTAAGCGCAAGTGCACGCTATTGTATCAAGTAATATAGGATTTTAAGTCCAAATATCGATCCCATAGGGACTATGCAATCTAACTCTATAAATTAAGTACTAAAATTGTGCCTACTTAACTTTTATTCAAAAAATCACAATTTGAAATTTATTTAACTAATCTAATTATCTCAATTAACTAAACAAAAGTAAAGAGTAGAATTCACAAATAAAGATAATTTAGGGTTTTGACTCGTCCCTTAGTATTTCATTAGACTCATTAACTATTTAGTTAATCCCTTAATACCAATTGATTGGTTTAGACACTAATCTCATCACAAGCCTCTGTCGATGGTCAAGTGACTATATTACACATTCTAACAATCACCTATATGTTTATGGTAATCAAATCAGAATGTAATTCATTAAGATTAAGTCTAAATTATACCATACATGCCATCTAGGTATATGTCTATGCTAGATTGAACTCATAATTGTTACCCTATGATCATACATCAAACTACCCTAGGCTAAATACATGAATCCCTCCGTTGAGTTCATCATGATTCCTCAATCATCCAAAATATTGATCAGGTATAATGAAAGTATTAAACACAAGATAGAATGAATCAATTGAATGTATTAAGTTTATAAACTAAAAATTTAACACAATTCAAATCCATACTAGGTTCATATAGTCTAACCCTAAATGAACAAATTAACCCATCACAAAACCAAAAGTATCAAACCAATTCATAAAGATCAACAAGAACAAGAACATAATGATAAAGAAAGAGAAGAAAAACTAATCAAAGTGACTCCTTGATGTGCTTCTCCCCCAATATTGACTTGAAGCTTGAATCTTGATCTTAGTTCTTCAATCTTTGGCTTTGATCTTTGATCTTGTGTTGTGAATTCTCTCTCTAAGTTTTTGCCTCTTTTCTCTCTTTTTCTCTCCTCTTCTTTCTCCCCTCTTAAAGTTTTCTTTTGGTTTTCTATTTATAGGTTTTTGTCTTCAAAATACTGTTCATGAGTTACTGTAACAAAATATTGTTCACGAGTTACTGTTCCTTGACACTGTTTACCACCACGAGCGCCACGGCGCTGGGTTGTAGGCACCGCGGCGCTCAGCTACTGACTTAGGCGCCATGGCGCTCAATCGCTAGGCGCTGCGGCGCTCAATCGCTAGGCGCTGCGGCGCTCAATCGCTAGGCGCTGCGGCGCTCAACCCTGGTGCCCTTTTCGTATTTTGAGCATAACTTCTTCATTTGACGTCCGATTTGCCTCCCGTTTGTTCCTATACGTCACATTTTCTGTCGTACATCTATTTATGATCAAAAACTACAATTAAATAGCCAAATATTTATGATTTGGAGCAAAATATAAAAGTTGGGTATAAATTATACTAGTACTTTTACGCTCCTATCAATGGATAAGTTAATCATTGGTAATGGTCAAGGCTTTTCTATAACTTGCACTGGTAAGTTCAGTTTTAAGATTAAATACTAGCAATGTATTAATTCTTAAAAACTTACTTTGTGTACCTCTTATAACCTAGAACTTACTTAGTGTGTCAAAATTAATCCAAGATAATACTATTTACATTGAGTTTTACTCTAACTGTTATCTTGTTAAGGCTAAGAGGAAGGGAACACTACTATTGCAAGGAGTTGCTGTGAAGGGGTTATATAGGCTGCTGCCATATGTTCCTATTGTTGACGTATTTTAGAGTGTATGCATGTGGTTGTGTACATATTGAAAAAATAAAATTATGCATCATATACATGAATTTGGCAGCAGAATTTATCAAGTAATCAATATATACACATGTAGTTCAATTCTTAACAATTTAAGAATACATAAACATACCTTTAAAGACCTCCGATGAAGATTTCCAATTCCGGATATCCTTACTCCAAGTTTGAGCTCACCTTGAAGTGCACTCTTATCCAATTCTAGTTCACAACAATCCGGTGGGATTGTGAAGCTAGAATAGCAGCAGTATGATCTCCAACAACAAGGTTTTGATTCTAGAAAGAAAAATATAAATGATTTATTTTTCTTTCTCCTTTGATTTTTCTCAAAGTCTTTGTACTTTAAAAAACTCTCTAAAACCAACTCTTCCTTTTCCTCTCAACCCTTGTACGAATTTTTATTTACTCTCATGTTAACATAATTGAAACTCAACTATTTTAGTGGTTATAATAACTTCACAAGTGCTCCACCAAAATTAGATTAAGTGGCCAACTATCAAAACTATTTTTGGTGGCCATTTTAATGGTCTAATAAAATTAACCATTAATTACAAAATGGTGCTCCACTAAATTTAGTTTATGTTTCTCAAATTAGGTATGTCTTCCATTTAGGAATAAAATAATAAATAAATAAAATCATATTTTATTTATTTAAATAATATTTATTTAATTATTCAAAAACTATTTGAATAATTAATATTTACCTTATTTGATTTTACCAACATGGTAAATGGTTGAATTCATGGTAAAACAATTCATACAATAAAATTGTGCCACTTGTTAATATCTAATTAGTTAACAACTCTTGTCAACTAATTAAATAATATACTTAACATTTAAGTTTAAACAAGTGCACAACCCGAGGAACCCTGAAACATATTTTCAGTTTGCTGGAATTTCTAGGATGGAACTGTTCAATCCATTATGTTGCCCCAGTGCACAACGAGTACACTTCATATTGTGAGACTCTCTAGGTCCACGCCCGAATTGTCATATAGAATTCCTCTATACGTCCATGAACGATGCCCCACACACATGTTACGGATATTACAAAGTGGCGCGTTAGACCATACAAATTGAGGTTATAACATATTCATATAATCCCTCCATCATTTATATCCGAGTAGAGCAGAGATATAGATCAACACCGTCATTTAATCCCTCCATCATTTATCTCCATATGCCCGACTGAAAGCTTATCTCTTGAATTATATTTCAATAAATAATATTCTCAAACACTTTTATAATATTATTTATCCCTAGGGTTAAACTCTTTTCCCGGGAATTATTGCTTATGGCCATAAGACTTTCTGAAATACAATCTATATTTCAATAAATAATATTACCAAACACTTTTATAATATTATTTATCCCTAGGGTTAAACTCTTTTCCCGAGAATTATTGCTTATGGCCATAAGACTTTCTGAAATACAATCTATAGAGTATTAGGATATAATACTCACCCAAATGAGCTGATGGATCCCATATCTATGCACATCGGACTTCATGAGCATCAGACATACCCAACAACACCCAGCGGTCAGACCATGAAAGGTTTCTGACATGTGTGGAACCAAAGTATGGTGGATCACTCACAAGCCCACCGTGGCACTCAGGTCAAAGGACCACAAATACTACTCAAGTCGAAAGATCCTCTATTGACGGCTTTATGGGATGTCTATTGAAGATCTTTGTGAGTCTGTTCAATATTCAGTCCTTACTAAATACCTATATCTCTATACGAGCTTCCACTAAACTCATGGTTTGCTAAGACTAACCATCTGGACCATCTAGATATAGACATACACCAATCTATATATTTGTTAAGGTATTCAGTGACAAACCTGCATCAGTGAAGATAGATCAGGAACATAATATTTGATAACATATTTGCATAATGACATTTCCTAGCACTATTTGCAACTCTTTGCAATTATGTCATTACTAATACATTCTTAGGTCTTTGTCCCATTTCAGACAAGGCTCTAACTCTTTAGATATCGCTGACTCTTATAACCTGGTAACTCTTATCAGTGCCAACTCTTAGCATTTATAACTCTCACCATTGCTAATTCTTAGCACTGATCTAAACTCATTTAGACCAGATCTAAACTCATTTAGACCAGATCTGAAATCTTTCAAATCGTACAATGTCTGAAACGTTACAAGCATCTTACCATATATAAATATAATTAGCGATTTATTGAAATAACAACACTAGTATAAATATTAAACAAATATTCATACATAATGGGATGGCACGTAAGCACAAATCCCAACACCTATCAGTTCATCAAATAAAACAAAAGCTTGTATTGCTTATAAATTTGTTGAACCTCTATCTTTGTTTTCACAATTTGTAAACTCAACACCATCTTGTAACATAAATAAGAGTCAATTAGGTGCCATTAACTCACCATATATTGCTTTTGTTTCTCAGAACCAACTCAGTCTTGATAAATGAATGTTATAGCATTACAAGCTTGGACATCCAAGTCCTCTAGTTCTGAAAAATATATTGAGAACTAATAACAAGTTCTTTTCTTGCAATAAAGTTCCAGAAGGATATTTTTGTGATGCTTGCCAATTAGGAAAGATGCATAAGTTACATTTTTTTTCTGTTGAGTCCAAAACAAAATTACCTTTAGAACTAGTATATGTAGATGTTTGGGGGGCCATCACCTATTAAATCTTCAAATGGTTTTAGATATTATCTGAACTTTGTTGATGATCATACAAGGTACAATTGGATTTTTCCATTGAAAACAAAGTCTAAAGCCTTAAACACATTCATTCTTTTTAAAACACTAGTAGAAAAATAGTTCAACACTAACATTTTGGCTGTACAGTTAGATTGGGGAGGAGCGTTTAGACCTTTTTTAGAATTTTTAAAACAAAATGGTATTCAATTTAGACTAACTTGTCCCTATACACATCACCAAAATGGTGTAGTTGAGAGAAAGCATAGACATATAGTAGTTACTAGTTTAACCCTTTTAGCACAAGCCAAAATTTATTTGTCCTTTTGGTGGGAAGCACTACACACAGCCATTTACCTGATAAATAAGCTTCCTACACCTACTCTGAATTATAATTTATCCTATTAAAAACTCTACAAAACCACTTCAGATTATGACTTCCTTAGACCTTTTGGATGTGCTTATTTTCCTTTACTTAGACCTTACAACAAGCACAAGTTCAACTTTTGTTCAGAAAAGTGTATCTTCATTGGTTATAGTCCAATGCATAAAGGGTATAAAGGCATACATCCTTTTGGTAAAATCTTTGTTGCAAGACATGTTTCTTTTAATGAAACTTCATTCCCTTATTCTAATATTTTTTGTTTAAAACAAGATGCCGACTCAAAAAGTTCAGAAAGTCATTCTTCAATTCCTGTACAAATTCCTATTTTTTCACATAGCACTCAATAAATACATGACAATATCAGATCAAACTCCTTATCAGCAACACTTCTAGCATTAGTAAAATAATTCTTCGCTCATCAACCAACAACCTCACCTTAAAATATTCAACACAAGTGTCAATACCCTCACCAGAAAATTCAGAGCATCATAGCTTAGCCTCTTATTAAATCTCAAGCCAATATTCTATTCCTGAACCTATTCACATACCAAAAATAGCTGTCTCAACTCATCGATGGTTACTTGATCTAAAAATGGAATTTTTAAACTAAACTCCTACCTTAGTATGTCTTCTGGTAATAATTTAGAATCTAATTCAGTACTTGAGGCACTCAATGATCCCAAATGACAGCAAGTAGTGACAGATGAGTACAATGCTCTTATCAACAACCAAACATGGTCTCTTATTCCCAGAGAAGAAGCTGCAAAAATTGTTAGTAATAAATGGATTTTTAGAGTGAAAGATAACACTAATGGCAGTATATCAAAGTATAAAGCCAGGTTGGTTACAAAGGGGTTTTTCAAACTCTTGGAATTGATTACTTTGAAATATTTAGTCCAGTGATAAAGGCTTCAACACTGAAGATAATTCTCAGTTTTGCAGTGATGAACAAGTGGCCAATAAGGTAAATAGACATAAATAATGTATTTCTTAATGGAGAGTTGACTGAGGCAGTGTACATGTCACAACCAGAGAGGTTTATTGATGCTGAAAAACCACACTATGTTTGTAGGTTAAGAAAAACTCTCTATGGCTTGAAACAAGCCCCTAAAGCTTGGTATGACAAGCTTAGAAGTGCATTATTACATTAGGGTTTTCAGAACTCCAAATCTGATTGTTCCCTATTCATTAAGCATATAAATGTGCAGTTCATCTTAGTTCTGATCTATATTGATGACATTCTCATCACTGGTCATGAATCCAAGCTATTGGAAGCCTTTATCAATAAATTAGGGTCTACCTTTACCTTCAAAAATCTTGGAGATTTCAGTTATTTCCTAGGGATAGAAGTCACTCTTAATGCTACTGGTTTGCACTTATCTCAAACCAAATATATAGTTGATCTGTTGAACATAGCTAATATGCAACATTACAATGGGTGCACTACTTCAATAACTGCAGGCCAAAATCTTCTCAAAGATGATGATAACCTATTTGACAATCCATCTCTATACAGAAGTATGGTAGGGACACTATAGTATATTCTCCTAACAATACCAGAATTATCCTAATCAGTTCACAAATTGAGCCAATTTCTGGTTAATCTAACTATTAAGCATTTGCAAACCTACAAAAGGATACTTAGATATCTTCACTCAACCTCCACTTATGGTTTAGAATTAATTTCTGATGGTGAGCTCAGTTTGACAGCTTATTTAGATGCAGACTGGGGTTGTGATCCAATAGACAAAAATTTAATTTGAGGCTTTTGTGTCTTCCTCGGTCAGAACTTAGTTTCATGGTCTTCAAAAAAGCAAACAGTATTTGCAAGGTCTAGTACAGAAGCTAGATACAGGGCCCTTGCTACTACATGCTTAATCTATTGTGGTGTGATAATTAGAGTGCACAAGCTGTAGCACTCAATCCAGTCTTCCATGCTCGAACAAAACATATCAAAATGGAATGTGCATTTTATTCGAGAGAAAGTGGCTGCCAATGAACTAGAGGTTCATTTTGTTCTAGGAGTTGATCAACTAGCTGATATTTTGACTAAACCTTTAGCATATGATCGTTTTAGCTCTTTAAGGTCCAAGCTAATGGTCACCCCTCGACCATCAGCTTAAAGGAGGATATTGATGTACTTTATATATCTTGTGCAAGCAGTGGCAAAAAGTATAAGTACTTTAAGATGCAGAGTATAAGAAATGCTGAGTATTAGTCTAGTGGAATACTGATCTAAGGTTAATAAAGTTGCTGCCATCAGATTATTGGCGTGGAATTAAGTTTGTGAAAGTTATTGTAAAAGTTATTTTCCTCACCAAAGTTTGTTACAGAGAGATAACAACCTCTTCCTTTATTATTTTTTTTTTTTATTTTTTTTTTTGTAACTATATAAGCCAGTCCTAATCTTGTATTTTAAATACTTTTGAAAAGGAAGAAACATATCACTTTTCTTGAGATAATTCAGCTCTCGGTTTTTCTCTTATTTTTCTTATTCTTTCTCAGTAAACAAACATTCATCAGCCAAACTTTATACTGTTAGGGTTGGTGCTTACGTGCCATCCCTGAATGTACATATACTTATGTATTTATACAAGTGTACATTCTCATTAAATCACTAAGACCTATAAATATGGTATTATTCAATGTAACATTACAGACATTATACGATCTAAAGGAGCTCAGATCATATTTAAAGGAGTTAGTTAGCTACGCTGAGAGATATAAATGCTAAATGTTAACACAGTTAAGTGTTAGTTGGTTATAATACTCAATAGATCCAAGAGTTAGAGCCTTGTCTGTAATGGGACATAGACCTGGGAATATACCAGTAATTGCCAAGTTACAAACGTTACAATCGGGTGCTAGAAAATGCTAGTTACGTATGTATGTTCTCGAATTATTGTCCTTGATCTATTTCTGCCGATGCGGGTCTTATTGGGTGTTGATTATTCTAGGGTGCTTGCATGTGGGATGTATTCATCATACAAAAAATATACATATCTCATACATATATGTGCACAGCGAAAGATTAAAATTAATATAATGAACACATGTTATACATATTTATCAAATGAAAAACGAGATTGAGAAATTTAACCCATGAAGCCTTTGAATTAATTTGCTTGAAGTTCACCATGAAATGAAACTTTGATCAATCCTAGCAATCAACAAGGGTGAGTTTGATTGTCTAGAATGGCAGTATGTTAATCCAGCATTTAGTTTAACTCTTAAACTTGATTTAAAGTTAAACTCTTTAACTTAGTTAAATTTGCTTTTCCTTTTATTCAACTCTTGAATAAAAATAAATTTAATTCAAGTTTTAATAGCTAAATTAATTTGAGAAGATGAAGAATAGAAAATGTTTTCAACTCTTGAAACACTTCAATTTTCGTTCTTCATTACTCTCTTAATTTTCTAGCCAACCAAAAAAAAAAACACTTATCATTTGTTTTAATCAAATTAAATTAATTTGTTTTATCTTTTGTTCAACTCTTAAACAATTAAAATAAATTTATTTTAGTTATTACATTTAGTAACCATTTATATATTTGTTTTGTTATTCTAACACTTAAAACACAAAACAAAGAATTTCAATTTCTCAAATTAAAAATGGCCACCAAAAATTACATAATCTAAAACTTATAACTTTTGAATTTTGAATTTCATTTCCCATTATATACTAATGCATAAATTTTAAACTAATTTGAATTTAATTTACATTTAATTAACTTAACCTAACCATAGTTAACATTTAACCTTAGTTAAGTTAGTTTAACTTAACCCTTAAGTTAATAAATATTTCAATATTCTATCATAGTTAACTAACTTAACCATGGTAAAGTTAACCTTTACTTAATCATTAAAAAAGGTTAACTTAACTTAACCATATGATTAACCTTTAACCATAGTTAAGTTAAATCATTTATTTAACAATTAAATAAATAAATATTTATTTTAATTATTTAACAATTAAATAATTATAAAGTTAAATTACATTTATATCCTTACTAGGTTACCAAGTTAACCTAAAGTGGGTCCTACCATATAACCATATACTTTAGTTAACTTAACCTTAGTAATTTGCTGAATTATATTGTATTGAACCATTCAATACGGTAAACTGCCCAAGTGCTCAAAGAGTACATTTCATATTGAGACTCTCTAGGTCTACACCCGATTTATCAAATGGAACTATACCATTAATCCGTAATCGATGCCCCACGTACACATTACGAATATGACAAATCAACGTGTTAGACCATACAAGTTGAGGTCATAACGTATATGTATAATCCTTCCATCATTTATACCCTGAATGTACGGGGATATAGATCAGCATCGTCAAATCCCCGTTTGCTCCTCCATTATCTTATCTCTAGATTCGTATCTCGATAAACAATATACCCAAACACTTTTACTATATTGTTTAACCCTGTGAAAAGGTCTTTTTTCGAGTTTATGCTTGTGGCCATAAGACTTTATGAAATACAATCTCGGAGTATCGGATATACAACTTACCTACGTAAGCTGACAGATCTCGTATCTACGCACACCGGACTCCATGAACATCGGACCATACCCAGTGACACATAGAGGTCAGACCATGAAAGATCTCTGACATATGTGGGATCAAAGCATGATGGATCACTCATAAGACCACCGTGGCGCTCAGGTCAAAGGACCATGAATACTACTCAACTCGAGATAACCTTCCTTTGATGGCTTCATAAGATATCTATTAGGGTCCTCTTGAGTCTGTTCAGTATCCAGTCCTGACTAGATACCCGTATGCCTATACAAGGTCTAAACTCATAGTCAGTTAAGAACAACCATCTGCACCAGTTAGATATAGACATACACTAATCTATATTATGTGAATTCACCGATAGACTCGCATTGGTGATCATAAATCAAGAACATTGTGTTTGAGACATACTTACATAATGACATTTCTTAGCACCTATTGCAACTCTTTACAACTATATCATTATAAGTATATTCTCAGGTCTTTGTCCTATTATAGACAAGGTTTTAACTCTTTAGACCTCGCAGTCTCTTATAACCTGCTAACTCTTAGTATTTATAACTTTCAATTTTGCTAACTATTAGTTCTAGTCTAAACTCCTTTAGATCAGATCTGAACTCTTTCAGATCATACAGTGTCTGTAATATTACAAGCATTATACCATATAAATATGATATTAACATTTTTATTCTAAATGTTTATTGTAGAAATATTAACAATTAATATTCATACAATATTGGAATGGCATGTAAGCACCAGCTCTAACAGGTTTGTCGGTGGATACCTTTATATATAGATCAGCATATGTCGTACCTATAGGGTATAGATGGTCGTTCCTAGCCGACTATGAGCTTAAAGCTTGTATTGACATATGGATATCCAGTTAGGACTGAATATGGGACAGACTCACGAGGGCCTCCGGTAGACACTTGTGTAAGCCGTCAACGGAGGGTCCTCTCGAGTTGAGTAGTAAATGTGGTCCTTTGACCTGAGTGCCGCGGTGGGCTTGTAAGTGATCCACTATGCTTTGGTTCCACGAGCATGGTTCCACGCATTTCACAAATATTTCATGGTGTGACTACCGGGTGTCGCTGGGTATGGTCCGATGCTTATGAAGTCTGGTGTGTACAGATATGAGATCCGTCAGCTCGTATAGGGAGTTAGATATCCAGATGCTTCAAGACTGTATCTCAAAAAGTCTTGTGGCCACAAGCATCAATCACGGAAAAGAGTTCTGCCAAGGTAGAATAATATAGAAAAAGAGTTTGCACATATTGTTATGTGAGATACAAGTCTGGAGATAAGACATGGATTAACACTAGGGGATTTGACGGTGATAATCTATATCCCCGCACATTCAGGATATCATGACGGAAGGACTATACGTATGCGTTGTAACCTCAGCTTTTATGGTTCAACGCATTGAGTTGTTTATCCGTGACGTGTGCATGGGGCATTGCTTACGAACTCATGGAATAGTTTCATTTGATGAATCGGGCGTAGGACCTAGGGAGTCCTACTATATAGAGTATACTCGTTGTGTACTAGGCAGCATGTTGGATTAAAGTGTTTAATCCAGCAATATTCAGCAGAACCACGAGAATGCACGCGTATCTGTATTTTAGTGTTAAATACAATAATTGGTCAATAATTATTATTTACTAATTATATAATGACATGTGGTGCATTGTAGACTATCGATTGAGTTTACCCAAGTGCGGGTTTGGTGAGACCCACTAAAGGGTAGATTTGATAACTATTTATGAGAGACAAAATGGTCATTTCACACTTTGATTATTTAATTATTAAATAATTAAAATATTTCTCTTATTATATTATATTATATATTATATTATAAGATATTATATAAATAATAATATTATATTTTGAAAGTCAAATAGTTGACACCAAATAATATTATTTTATTATTATTTATATTATATAATATATTATATTATTATTTTATATATTTAGATATATAGAGAGAGGGAGATTGTGAATTTGGTGTTTGCCTGGGTTTTTCTGTTTTGATTCAATTGTACTGTTGTTTGCTTGCAGAGTTGTGAGAGAGAGGTTGCTGAAGCAGCGAATGATGCCTCTGATAAATAGAAGACTAAAAGGTTGTTGAGGTTGTCATGGGCTCTTGTTCACTCCAGGCAAGCAGAAGACATGCAACATGGGATCACAGGAAGCATTATGCAATCAATGATGCCTCTGATAAATTAAAAAATTTATCTCGTAAAAGTTTTTGTTCTCTTGTGACTTTTTAGTTACTTTTGTGAACCTTGTGTTAATTGGTATTGATTATAAAAGATTTGGTTATATTGGCAATGATGTATTGTAGTGCTTGAAACGTATTGGCATAAAGTTATGTCTATCCACATTCTCTGAAATATTTTTATAGCAAAATGCTTTCTTGGAATTGGTTGTCTTGTGAAGGTTTAATATTCAATGTCTCATTGTGCAAATATCCAAATTGACATCCTAGCTGCAAGAAAATGACTCACCATGTGGCATTTTTAGCTTGCTTGCAAAGGCATTAGCTTTTTGCAGAACATATTTATGGTAGCATTTAGTGCATGCAAAATTAACTGTAATGTGTTTTTAAAATATGAAATTTTAATTTTTCAGTCTAACATTGCAAATAGAAATTTGATTAGAATTCTTAGGTTTCTTACATAATTAACTGTAAACCAAATCAGCAAATGACTTCAATTCTATCAAGTATTATTAAACTACAACTTCAAAACTCTAAATAAAAAAATAGTTATAGTACATTTATTCCTTTGTTGGTAATAAATGGTAATAACCAATGAAGGTGACATTTTAATAATATTTTACGTCATTAAATTTTAATTGAAACGAATTAATTTTTAAATTAATTAAATTATAATATTTCTTGTAATTTATATTTATATTGAATTTAGAATAATAATATTAACAAATTTGTTAAATATTATAATAATTATTGAATTTAAAATAATTCAATTTGAATTTAACATTAACAAATTATTGAATGTGAATGTCAAGTCAATGTGTATTCACATCATTTATTAAATTTTTTTTATTTTTTTAAAATTAAATTCAAAAAAATTTGACCCGTCCCGTTTCGAATAATCTCGATTCGTCTCGTCCCGACCTAACCCATCCCGTCCTGAATAATCCTAATTCATCTTGTCCTGACCCAACTCGAATAGTCTTGAATTGTCTCAATTCGTACCAACCCGACTCGTTCCGAATTAAAACGACATCATTTTAAAACAATTTTTTTTCAACAAAAAAAAATGGGATTTCCCAACCCAATATCGGATTGTGAATTGTCCTGACTCAAGATGTGTCTCGAATAAGACACATTTTACCATCCTGATCGGGTTCAGGTACGGATCAAAAAAATTTAAACCCGACCCGAACCCAAAAATACCCACCCCTAATTAATCACATAGCTGCTTCTAAATTAAAAGGGAGACAATTATATTAATAGTGTTTCCCAGGGTGAATTTTTTTTTTTTTTAAACATTCTATAACAAAGGAAAGGGGTTTGATCACAAGGTGATCTTAGCTGCCTCATGTTCCATCACAGAGTGATCTTAGTTGCCCATTAAATCAAAATTATTTTTAAGAATAATTTAAATATTTTAAATTATATTTCAAACAATAATATATCAAATAATTAAAATAATAAAAAATTCTAAATCATCCATATTAAATTATTTCATTATTCTTGACATCATTTTTTTAAATACAATTTAAAATACTTAACATTATTATATTTTTAAATAGCAAAAGCAACATAGATCTACTGTAAAGAGTAAAGTTTTTACTTATTTTTTTTTGGAACCATTTAATGATATGCTCCGAACATCTTCAAATCAGGCAAGACCAAGGCAAGTTAGAACATTCAATAATTTCTCATTAAGAAAGAGAAATCTTATTTAAAATACGACCAAAAAAATATTCCCCCATCATCCCTACAACAATCTCATAAATATTGCCAGTTATAAACTAAAAATTGTCAAACAATTTTATAATTAAAATAAATAAAAATACAAATATTATAGATACTATAATAGTATGATTGTACAACAAATGTATTCTAGAAAAGAATTCAAATTAGCTTCCCACAAATTCAGGAATTTCAAAGCCGGCTATTAAAGACTAATTCTGCATAAGATTCTGGCTATTTATGTCTTCCGACAAACAGCGATCCTGGAGAGCTAATATCATTTACATACAAATAAAACATCTTCCAACAGACTTGAAGCAAATAACCAGCTTTATCTTCCCAAAAGCAAACTCATGATATAATAACAGCTTACAGGTCTCATTCACATACAAAAATAAGTTTTTCCTTGTAACAAATATAGGGAAATTGCTAATTCTTTTCACTAAATACAAAGTCAGGATCATATATTTAATATTCTTTCACAATATTATCACAAAAGCCCGGGTAAGAGCATAATATAAGCCTCTTGGAGAATAGCACTCATTTTTTTCCACAGTTGAATCCATGGCAAACTGAGAGGACTATGATAAGGATCAAGGCAATCAATATACCCAAAACGATCAGCTTGATCTTCATATTTTGCAGCCACATTTTCCTACGGATTTTGGTCCCTGTATTCCGGAAGTCTTGTGCCTGCAAGGGTATAATTCTTTCCATAAAATTAAGGAAGACTTAAATTCGATTTTATTTTGTTTCCAAGGAAACAAAACCTTGTAGAAAGAATGCATCATTGTTTCCATTAACCCAGCAAAACATAGAGAACAAATAATTTTTTCTTTTTCCTTCCGAATGTAACTTCTCCCCCTATCACTGTCAAACAAAGGGTTGTGAACATACTACACCAAAACTAAATTTGACTCATATGATGCATAATAAAAGAAGATCATTATACTTAAGATCACGCAATTTCATTCCAGCTATTTATCTATCCTTCATAAAATCCAAACATGGGATTATCACTAGCTTTTGGAATAACATCTTCCAAATTTTGGCAGTTTAATCAAAGTTCAAATACCAAACTTCAGAATTTGGAGGAAAAATAAATTCAAAACTTTGTACTTGTACTAGAAACCAATACATTCGACTTGTACATGAACTTCAACCACAATTAACTCCCAGATGGAAAAGAGTATTATGCAATTTCATTCCAGCTATTTATCTATCCTTCATGAAATCCAAACATGGGATTATCACTAGCTTTTGGAATAATATCTTCCAAATTTTGGCCGTTTAATCAAAGTTCAAATACCAAATTTCAGAATTTGGAGGAAAAAAAAATTCAAAACTTTGTGCTTGTACTAGAAACCAATACATTCTACTTATACATGAACTTCAACCACAATTAACTCCCAGATGGAAAAGAGTATTACTCAATAAAAGTTCTTAAAGGTTCAAGTTCGAAGTACTATTGCAGACACTCATCTACATTCAAAAGAGAGATTCTGACCTGTTGATGAAGGTTCTCAGTCTTATCCACCAGCAGCTCAATCTTTTCCCCTCTATCTAATACCTGCATTACAACTCGTGTAAATTTCAGCAAAGACCATCCCAGACAATGCTGACCAACAAAGGATGAAAAGGCATCAAGGACAAAGCAATCTCAAATAAGTCAACCAGAGGTCATATTATTTTGTTTTAACAACAGTATGTTGGCAATTTACATAAAGAATAGATCAATCAACTTTTACAACCTAGAACTTTAACACAGAAGTCAGTTGCAAAATATATTCTTCTTCCTCTGTAGAATACATTTATCTATATCACAGTCACTCTTCCCACCTTTGGTATATGGGTTGGTGCATATCCATTCAAAGCTAATGTAACATTAAAACACCAAGCATTGTAAAACACTCATGAATTTTAATCCTAGTAGCAGTGGCTGAACAGAAGTAAAAGTGTCCAGACCATTTCATCCGCTAAAGATACCTACAAAATTAGGTAATTAAAATAGAAATACTAAATAAGAAAAGCATATATTAGCGCCCTTGAAATAAATCGAAGAACAATTTTTCAGAAAATAAAGTAACGACAATTAAATAGTGACCAACAACATTATGTGTAATGCAACTAAAACTAAGTGGAGAATGAAGTGAATAAAGACAAAGACAGCTATTAACTGGTTATAATGAGAAATAATTAAGCATACACAACATATTCGCCCACTACACAAACTTCATTGAAAAATATAAATAAATAAATAATCAAACAAAAAGTATTCAAGCTGCTATAGAATATAGAGTAAGGAAATCCTAATCCTAACACCTTGCCACATGAAAAAATCACATTAAATAACGCCTCTTATCGCCTCCAACTTAGTCGTGTATACATGTCACTTATCCTAGACTTTGAGGAAGGAGAAGCTCTTTCATCAAGTGTCCAGACTAAGCCTGCAGATCTCGTGCATCACCAATTTTTTCATGCACAACAGAGATCCCTGTACGTAGCTAGCAAAACTTACAGTAATATCAAAGAGTCTTAAGCACACATCACTGTTAGGGCGATCACAATATCTTATAGATGATTGTGAAGCTTGTCCTCAATGCTGGCTTCAATATAGAAATTGACAAAGAGAATATTGAGTTCCTATCAACAAGACCTTAAAATGCAATATTAGTTAACTGCAGACACAAAGTGTGCTTAAAACTATCTTAGTAACCTTTTCGTACATCCTCATTTTCAATTTTGCCACTTCTTCTGCTAAAACTTTCTCTTTATTTTTCATTAGTACCCCCTCAATTTTATTTCAATCTTGTTTGCATTCTAAATTTCTAAGTTTTTCTAAGACAAATGGGAATAGTCATGAAATACTTAACTACATAAGTGTAAGAGAAAAAGGAAAACAAAAGAACGAGTGCTAGCATCTCAAGCAATTGATAACATATCTGCACTATTTTTATCACATCAAAAACCAGGCAAATCAGGATTGAAACTAGAAAAAGCATCTCTACCTTTTCAATATTTTCCATCATAACACCTTTGACTTCCGAAACCTGAGCTTTCACCTTTGCAAGCTTGCTGATCTCTTCAGGATGGTCAACACAGTACTGCATATGTTCTTTCAACTTTGGCCTGTAAAGTATAGTATTATGTCAATTATAATAACAAGAAAAACTTTTCTTCTTCACTTTTCACTTTTCACATTTCAATCACAATAAAATACCCAAATTCCTTGTTCAAGCCATTAGCAGGAGCAGTGGCAGCCTTTCCACCACTATATTTTGACACAAAATCATCCTTGATTCGCTCTAGAAAAGCCATAGGTACTTGTCTTCCAGCTGATTCATCTGCAACCACACAGTATGCTGCAATATTGAAAAGTCAGCCAATCTATCCACAGACTAGACAAGAAAAAACAAAGCATACAGTTGATGAACCACGAGGAAGTTTCCTTTAGTGTTTCCAACATCTAACTATATGCTAACAAAATGAATAATAATGGGCAAAACATGCTAATAATAAACTTTCAGTCGTTGTTGGATAACCTTATGTCCTTATCATCAATTTTATTGCACATTTTGAATCCTTTAAAGACTTTCTCTGTTTCTATATCCAAGTTTGTTTCTTCTACACACCCTTTGTCTTCCCACACTGCAAGCTCTAATTACGACCAAATGTTGGTTTGTACATATACAAAATTGCGATGGTGAGCTTTGTCACCAATCTTATATTGCATAACTGTGTAGATTGCACAACCTCATGACAGAGAGCGGATTGGATCTAAGCATCTCCCCATATAGCATGGTGTTTCATGGGAGTTTCACTAACTAATATCACATGCCATCCTTGATTGGGTGTTAAGCCTCATAGTTCATACTAACTGTATGACACTATGTGACATCTTCACTCTCTAATCTATTGAAGCAACATCGCTCAGGTTGTATCGAGTGACAGATTCATGGCACCCCATCATTAAGACAGCTCCTAAAATTCAAATAACATGATGCTCTACGTTTACATCTAAGCAAAACAACACCGGCGATGGTGCCCACCGCAACAACCCTACATGTCTCTATACAGGTCCAAACTTAGGTCATAAGTTATATACAACAGTTTTTTTGTTGAAAAAACTCAACGATTATTTCAGGTAACGAAAGCTAAACCCTAAGCTCGTTTGCCTTCTTAAAAGAAATTTTTTTTTTTTTTTAAAACAGCCACTGCCCACTTGAATCCCCAAAATTTTCGTATCACTTCCCACAAAATCTCATAAATCAAAAAGAAGCTTAAACGTAAACGAAGCTTAACTCATCAAATAAGGCAAAAAGCACATAACTGTAACCATTATCGACGAGATAATTGAACGTGTGAGCATCACAGTTGTAGGTGAACTTGTTGTTAGAAGCGGGGAGCTTCTGGAGGCACTGATAGGCTATGGAGTTGAAATTACCACTAAACTCCGTGTACTCCGCCAGAATAACATTTCCCCGGGCAACAAAAGCGTAAATCAGAGATTTCTGGCTCATTTTTGACGAAACTAAATGAGATTAGATCTGGGCTTTGTTTTGTTTTGTGTTTGGCTTTAGATTCACAAGTCTATCTCTCTCTCTCCCTCCCTCTCCCTCTCCCTCTCCCTATGTTGCTTTTGCCTGCTTTTGGGGGAGAGACAAAAAGAAAGAAAGAAGAGTAAAATTGGGGTTTAATGAGGTTCAAAAAAGGAGACAGAGAGAAAAAAGCAAAAGTCGGGTGTGTAATTCACAACTTGAGTGAAATTAAAGAAAAATAGGGTCTTTAAAAAAAAAAGGTGGGGGGTTGTTTTATTTGTGGGTCGTTCGGAATTGAAGTATCCAAAATAATTTAAATTAATAGATTAAATTAAAAAATTAAAGATGATGTTTAATTATTAATTTAATAGAAATAAATAATTTATTAAGTTTTTAGATTGATAACTAATTTATTAATAATATTGTTAAAACCTTCTTAATATTATACAGTAATCTTTTATTTATTAATGTGGACTGAATAATGTGGTGGAGACATTGCTAGCCACAGTCACCTTCATTTGTGTTTTATGGACTCCATCTAAATCAAAACCTCCATTTGTATTATATATATATATATATATCATTTCTTCAGATTCAAGGTATATAATATAATCTATTTAGCACCCAAAAAGAATAATTTTGTAGATAAAAAAGAGGTCTAATATAATTTGTACATCATCTTTCTTAATGTTTAGATGATCAATCACTTCCATTCTTAAAGTTAGATGGTCTTGAGGTACATTTGGTGGACAAAATTGTAATTGTATTAAACTAATTATTAAGAATGTATTATATTAATTGAACTAAATTGGATTGTATTATATAAGTATTGTCTTATATTTTAGTAGGATCGAATTGGATTAATTATTTATAATAAAAATATTCAAATTTTGTTGTTTCACTAATTAAAATCAATTCAAATGAAAACAATATTATATTGAACATTAATTCAAATATTTTCATAACTATTATTTAATTAAATATACTAAGTTAAATAAATTATTTAAATGATGAATAAATATTTCAATACTTATTTTAATCAATAATTTACATTTTTGAATATTTTATGATCAATAAAGAATAATATACGTATTGTTAGTAAAAGTAATTGTTAATCATGACATTCACATTTATTTGTATTATCAATTAATAAAATAAATTACTTTGTCAACTAGTTAATTTAATATTAACCATTTATTGAGTAATAACTGAATTATTTAACTGTATTTTCTTAATTATTGAATACAAATATAATTTTATTAATTGTTTTAAAAATAATAATATCTAATGTTGGTAGTTATATAATTAAGATATAAATTTACAAATAATATTTTATTAAATTTTTTAATATTAAATAATTATGTAAATTATTTATATTTTAAATAATTTATTTTCATATATATTAACAAAAAAATCATTTTATATTTAACATTTAATACTTTAATATATTGGTCATGTTTGTCATTATACTACTATTAATTACATCATTAATCAATATAATAACTTATTAAATTTCATAATTATGTTCAATTTAAGTATTTTTAGTTTAAATATGCATCTATAAACTTTATTTTATTTTAATTATATTTATTCATATAAATGATTATTAAAACTATTATTTTTAAAATATATTTCTTGTTATCTCACAAGCAGCCATATGTCACATTCGATTTCAAATAGATATATGTGGATTGTAGGTTTAAATAAATGAGTAAACAACATTACTTAATTCATAATAAATAATATAAGAAAAAATTTGAGTTTAACTTAATATACTCAAAATATTTTATGTGGAGTCCCATATAAATTTGTCATGTAGATGTGGATTTTTAATACTAGTAAGAATATGTAATAAAGATTAAGTTAATTATAATAAATGAGTCAATAACAAGAGTATTAGATAATGTGGTGGAGAAGAACATCATATCTTATATTAAATAAAAATTATGTGAATTTTAAATTTATATAAATTGATAAATAGACTACTTTTTTAAACCAATAACACTTGATCGCAACACATAAAATAGCTAATTTTATTATTTGAAGATAATTTTATGAAAATAGGATTACTTATCCTATCCCGTGAAATATCCGAACATACGAATAAAAGCTAGTTAAAAAAATTAGAACAATCTCATTTATAACCTTTTATCCCAAACATGACCTTAGTGTGTAAAGTGATGGATCTGACGACAGGCAATTTTTCTCCTATTTAACATAGTAGTAGTTAATTTTTTTTAAAATTTAAAATTTTTAGGTGCATATATTTAATTCTAGTTAATTTGTTTTTTAAGATTACATGAGAATAATATAGTACATCAAATTATATTATTGATATTAAGATTATATGAGATTATAATGTGGATATTATATTATTAATATTATAATCAAACTACACCATCGAAATTTTTTAAGAGTAATACGTACAATTTTAAAATATATCATAGTTAAACTACAATAGCACGTACTTTGAAGACATTCCACCCAAATTAAAAAAACTCTCACAAAAAAAATAATAAATTAACTATCTTAATATCTATCAGAACTTGAATCCCGACCTGTGTTGATTGGTAAATAAATTTTTTCTGTTTGTAAAAATAAACGTAGCGGAAGTCAGATCGTCTTATTCATAATTTCATGTATAGGAATGGAAGATTACCTCAATTCCTCATTATAACAAATCTTAAATTGACTGGCTGCAATCTTCTCTACTATCATCAATCTTCAAACTCAACGCGTGTGGGCACGTAGATCTTTCTTAATCTCTAAACACACTAATATCCAAATCTGATATAATTGTATTAATTAAATTCTTTTTCCACTTAAGAATACGTAAAAAAAAATTTCTCTTTATGGTTATGATTTCCTTTACTACTCCATATCTCCCATATATATAGAAATCTCCCTTGGATATTTAGAATTTGATTAGGATTAGAAAATTAGAGTTTGAGTAGGATTTGAGCTAGTAGAGAGACTGCAGGACCCATGAGCTTTCTAGCTTCTACTTAAAAGGCCTAGTTCTTATTATCTCATAATACACTAATTCCTCTAAGTTAACCCTAGATTATTCCACTAAAAGTCAATGGCTATACACTAGTAACTCATGTTATAAAGTAAAAGCTCATTTAATTAAAACTCATTTTAATTAAATCGGGTTTGGTCTTTAGACCAATAATAACCACTTAATTGACCATTTAATTTATGTTCATAATTAAAGTTAAGTCATGGAAAAAAATGTCTTGTCTCTTTAATTACTTATTTGCCCCTAAGTCACTGAATGCTCTAATTATCACTTTTAATATGTCTATATTTCTAAATAAATTTACAAATAAATATTATTATTCAATAAATAATTTATTGAATAAACTGTGGCCACAGATTCTAATGATCAAGTACTGCAAACAGCTTAGGTAGACATTAATTATTAGATTCCATCTTGCAAATATATGTTCCTACGATCCATAAAATTAAATCTCCAAGCTATCAAGGTTTTGACTATTTATTTGGATCTCACTCCGTGATAACTCAAAAGATACAATGCATGAATGTAAGTTCATTACTTGTTTAGAATTAAAATCAATTAAGCTTATTAAAGTTTTTGTGAATTAAGATCTACGACATTTAGTTAACTAGATCGAAATTCAAAATAGTCCCGCGCAATGTAACATATACACTAGTTTTTCTACTTGAAGTCTCTACTTCAATGATCAAAGCAAATCATTTACTGTAAGAAGCAGAAAAACTTTAACCTTACATAATGAAATGCCATTTTACATTAATAGTTGTGAACTAGATTTAATTTATAAGGAACTTGTGATCTATACCTTCTGTATTAGCATCATGTACCTAATACATAGATCACATACTTTATAAATATGCGTTCATCAATGTATGCTCAATTATATGTATGAATAAACTTTATTAATCTAATAAAATGTTATTACACATGCTTTAAGGGCATAAAATAACATAAAATGTCTAACAATCTCCCACTTGCCCTAAAACATGTCGGGCATTTGTCAAACTCCCATATCATATATATGAGTTTCAAAAAACTTTATTGGCAATGATTTTGTGAATGGATTCACTAGATTTTCTGCTGATACAATCTTGGATACCATAACTTCACTCTTTTGCACTAGCTCCCGTACCAAATGATATCTCTCAATGTGTTTTCCTTTCTTATGGTATCTTGTTTCCTTGGATTGTGCTACAGCTCCGCTATTATCACAATAAACAACAATGAGCATCTTAGCACTAGGCACTACTTCAAGTTTCATAAGGAACTTGCGGAGCCATACAACTTCTTTTGCATCTTCTAACGCAACTACATATTCAGCTTCTATAGTAGAGTCTGCGATGCATGATTGCTTTACACTCCTCCAACTTATAGCCTCACCACCTAAAGTAAACACATATCCTAAGGTAGATCTCCGGGCATCCTTATTTGATTAGAAATCTAAATTTGTATACCCAATAGGTATAAGATCCTCACTGGAATACACGAGCATATAATCTTTCGTTCTTCGAATGTACTTAAATATATGCTTTACTACATTCCAGTGTTCTGGTCCTGGATTAGATTGATATCTGCTGACCATGCTTATTGTATAATAAATATCTGGTCTAGTATATAGCATTGCATACATGAGGCTTCCTACTACTAATGCATAAGGAATTCCTCTCATATAATCTATTTCTTCAAGAGTTTTGGGAGACTAATTCTTGGATAGATCAATTCCATGTCTAAAAAGAACACTGTCTAAAAGGATGTGTTCCTTTTTTGGATTCATGCATGGCAAACCTAACCATAATTTTGTCTATATATGCAGCTTGAGATAATGTTAACATCCTATTTTTACAATCTCGCAATAGCCTAATTCCAAGAATGTAACTAGCTTCACCTAAGTCCTTTATATTAAATTGGTTAGATAACCAAATTTTAATTGATGATAATGCTTCTACATCATTTTTAATGAGTAGTATATCATTTACATACTGGACTAGAAAAATCACCAACCACCTATCTATCTTCTTATAAACACAAGGTTCATCAGGATTTTGATCAAAACCAAATGATTTGATTGCCTGATCAAATATGATGTTCCATGATCTAGATGCTTGTTTAAGCCCATAGATAGATTTGTGCAGTTTACAAACCATATGCTCTTGGCCTATAACTATAAAATCATTTGGTTGTATTATATAAATACTTTCTTCAAGATTGCTATTAAGAAAGGCATTCTTGACATCTATTTGCCAAATCTCATAATCAAGATTTACTGTAATGGATAAGAGAATTCTAATAAACTTAAGCATGGCTATCGGCAAAAAGGTCTCATCATAATCGACACCTTATTTCTGAGTGTACCCTTTAGCAACAAGCCTAGCTTTGAAGGTTTCCACCTTTCCATCTACTTCTCTCTTTCTCTTACAGACCCATTTATACCTTATGGGTTTTATCCCTTTAGGCTTCTCTATAAGTTTCTAGACTTTATTAGAATACATGGAATCCATTTCTGATTTTATAGCTTTATGCCAATGGTTTGCATCTATATGAACCATTGCTTCATCATAACTAGTAGGATCTAGTTCATGCTCATTAGAGACTACCTAAAATGACTCTCTAATTAACATGTACCTAATTGGACGTCTAATAATCCTCCCACTATGACGAAGTACCGGTAGTTATTGTTTTGCAACTGATTCTGGTTGGTTATTATGATTTGGATTGGGAATTAACTCATTGACTCTATCAAGCACAATATAGAGTTCCCAGATAACTCATCAAGAATTATTTTATTCCTAGGCTTGAAGTTTTTTATATAATCTTCTTCAAGAAAGATTGTATTAGTGCTAACTAATACTTCTTATCTTGAGAACTATAGAAAAGACTTCTTCTTGTTCCTTTAGGATAGCCAACAAACAGACAAACTTCTGACTTAGATTCCAACTTGTCTGTCTTCCCTTTTAGCACATGTGCTGGACAACCCCATATATATATAACGTAAACTTGGTTTACGTTCTATCCATATTTCCAGAGGTATTTTAGGGCCTGACTTAGATGGAATTAAGTTAAGAAGATACATTGCTATTTCTAAGGCATAACTGATAAGGGCAAATTTGTCATATATTTTCTCATGTTTTTATTATTGATATTTTATGATTTTATGAGAATAGATGGCTATTTATATACATTATTGTTATTTATAGGGACTTGAACGAAATTTAAAGAAAGAACGCAAAAGGAGCGAAAACAGGGACTAAAATGCAAAGTTTTCAAAGTATGTGTCCATCGCCCCAGCGCCACAAGGATTTTCGCCCCAGCGCTGAAATAGTGATCGAAATAAGAAAAACGACCTGCTTAAGTCGCGTATAGCGCCCCAGCGCTAGACAGTCACCGCGCCAGCGGTGAAGCCGTTTTCATGCAGCGCCCCAGCGCCAAGATCACACCGCTCCAGCGGTAATAGCTTTTTCACGCGTCGCCCCAGCGACAGATGCATAGCGCGCCAGCGGTAGTGCGAGTCCTAGTCCGACGAGAATTGAGATTTTCAAGCTCATATCAATCCCTATATAAAGCCACTCGTTCCCAATCTTCAAGAATGAATCCAAGACGACCCAAGAGTACCAAGAATACAGAGCACAAGTCTTGGAGAGCAATAGGCGCTTAATTGAAGCAACTTTAGAGAGAGAATCGAAGACGTTCTTCGGCATCAAGAGTTCCTAGGCAGCGCAATTAAGAGCAATTCGACGTCTATATCGGTTTGCTAATAATTGTATCATGATTTATAATTATTTTTACTGCTGTTCTCTTGTAGCCATGAGCTAAACTTATTTTCTAGGGTTAATATTTGAACTCAATAAGTGCGCTTAAATTGCCATATTCTTTTTAGTATTTAATAAACTTAGTCATTTATTATTTAAATTACTTGTGTTTAATGCTTCAATATATCTGGCCAATATATGGTGAATGAGTTGGTAATATTATTGATAAACTTGGAAGAGGAATCATAATATTTAGACCTAGGTAATTTAATGCATGATTGTAGAGTAACATTCAATGTTGCATATGCAAGTTTCAACTTAGGATAGGAATATACCTAATTGGCATGTATGATCAATAAGACCTAATCTTAATGAATCTTAATTTATTACAAGTACCATAGGAATATAGGTATTTGGTAAATTAGGGTATACTTGCATGACCTTGGAAGAGGCTTGTGAATACATTAGTGTCTTGATCAATAATAAAGACTAAGTGAGTTAAATATTAGAGGATTAATCATTAGAAACATATTGAGGGATAATATTAATTCTAGGTTTTCTCTACGTTGCTATCTTTAAATCTCATTGCATTGTGTTTTTGCTTTTATATTTCTTACATTCATTCTTAGATTTTTATTTTTCTGAATAATTATTAGGAAGATATAATTTTAGTAATTGGTTAAAAAGAAAGAATTATCCCTGTGGGTTCGACATCCGACTAATTAGTCTCTTTATTACTTGCATACGATAGTGTATACTTGCACTTAATTTATGATATAGAATTATCGCATCAATAACCCCATAACGAGATGGGTAAAATTGAATAACTTATCATTAACCTCACCATTTCAATAAGAGTTCTATTTCTCCTTTCTGCTACACCATTTTGCTGGGGTAACCCTGGTGCAGTCAACTGAGATAATATCTCATTGTCTAACAAATAGGTCCTAAACTACTATAGAGGTATTTGCCACCTCGATCAGATCGAAGTGCCTTTATGTATTTTCCTAATTATCTTTCCACTTCTGCCTGAAACTCTTTAAATTTATCAAATGTCTCAGACTTGTGGCGCATTAGGTACACATAACCGAATCTAAAATAATCATCAATGAAAGTGATGAAATATTCATAACCTCTCATAGCTTGTGTGCTTATGGGCCCACAATTCAAAGTGCACTAATTCTAACGTTTCAATGGCTCTATTACCTTTAGTATTAAAGGGTCTTCTGATCATTTTACCTTCTATACAGAATTTACAGACTATTAATGGTTCAATATTTAATAAACTCAAAGGTCTATCTTTGACCAATCTTTGGATCCTATCTAGATTAATGTGACCAAGACGTAGATGCCATAGATACATTTGATTAGTAAGAGTCACTTTAATCCTCTTATGGTGATTAAATTAATTATTCAATTCTGTATCATGCAGTGAGTTGATTTTAGGATATATACAGTATAGATTGTTAACTAGTGTACTAGAACATATAAACGACTTATTTCTTTTGATTACCACAGTTGAGTAAACAATAACAGAATAACCAAATTTATTCAAATAACTAACTAAAATTAAATTTCATTTGCGTTTCGGCATTAACAAACAATCATCTAATACTAAAGTCCTAAAATCATCAAAATAAAGTTGAACAACTCCCACTACCTTGACTGCAACAGTTGCGCCATTTCCTAGCCTTAGACTGATCTTCCCTTCACTGAGTTGTCTAGTTTCCTAGAACTCATGCAATGAATTACAAATATGATTAGTGGCTCCAGAATCTACTATTTAAGAATCAGTAGAATCAACCACTAAACATGTCTCAATGAAAAGAATTTTACTTGAAGTAAAAGCTGCCCCTTTAGCTATTGAAAGCTTTGCTAAGTGAACTGAACAATTTCTCTTCCAATACCCTGTAACACTGATGCGATAATTCTTAAATCTTATAACTAAGTGCAAGTATATACTATCGTATGCAAGTAATAAATGGACTAATTAGTCGGATGTCGAACCCATAGGGATAATTTCTTCTTTTTAACCAATTACTAAAATTATGTCTTCCTAATAATTATTCAGAAAAATAAAAATCTAAGAATGAATGTAAGAAATATAAAAGCAAAACACAATGCAAAGATTAGGTGATAGCAATGTAGAGAAAACCTAGGATTAATATTATCCCTCAATATGCCTTTCTAATGATTAATCTTCTAATATTTAACTCACTTAGTCTTTGTTATTGATCAAGACACTAATATATTCACAAGCCTCTTCTAAGGTCATGCAAGTATACCTTAATTTACCAAATACCTATATTCATATAGTACTTGTAACAACCTAAGATTCATTAAGATTAGGTCTTATTGATCACACATGCCAATTAGGTATATTTCTATCCTAAATTAGAACTTGCATATGCAACATTGAATATTACTCTACAATCATGCATCAAATTACCTAGGTCTAAATATAATAATTCATCTTCCGAGTTTATCAAAATATTACCAACTCATTCACCATATATTGGCCAAATATATTAAAGCATTAAACACAAGTAATTTAAATAATAAATGACTAAGTTTATTAAATATTAAAAAGATATGGTAATTAAGCGCACATATTGAGTTCAAATATTAACCCTAGAAAATAAGTTTAGTTCATAGCTACTAGAGAATCACAGCAATAAAAATAAAAATAAAACATTATACAATCAATTGCAAATCGATGTAGACGTCCAATTGCTCTTGATTGATGTTGCTCTAGACTCTTGGTGCTCTTGAACTGCTCTAAGCTCTTTTTTGCTTGATCTAGATTCTTCTTTGGTCGTCCTTTTACGTCTGAGGTCTAGTGGCTTTTTATAGGGTTTGATTTGAACTTGAAAAACTCAATTCTGGTCGCATTAGGATTCGCATTACCGCTGGGGCGATATGCTTTTTTCGCTGGGGCGCTACATGAAAACGGCTTTATCGCTGGCGCGGTAAAGGTTTGGCGCTGGGGCGTCAGATGCGACTTCAACAAGTCGTATTTCTTATTTTGATCACTATTACAGCGCTGGGGCGATAATCCTCTGGGCGCTGGGGCGATAGACATATACTTTGAAAACTTTACAATTTAGTCTCTATTTTCGTTCAAGTCCCTATAAATAACAATAAAGCACATAAATAGCCATCTATTCTAATAAAACCATAAAATATCAATAATAAAAACATGAGAAAATATATAACAAATTTGCCCTTATCAAACACCATATTGGAAACATTTTCCTTTGGGTTTCTTATCCTTTTGAATTTGCACAAAAGATGAGTTAGATGCTCTCTTGGGCTTATTCTTGTTCTTTTTACTACCCTTTCCCTTAGGATTGGGACTAGAAGAGAAAGATGGTCCCTTAGTCAAATGAACACTCATTCCAGGTTTCATTATGGCCTCAACAGCTCTAAGCTGATTCATTAGCTCAGTTAATAAAACATTTAACTAATTCATTGACATGTTTAACAAAAAAGTCTGAGGGTGCTAGGGTTTCTAAAACCATCTCGATCTTAGATTGGCCAGTGTATTCCCCACCTAAATCCTCAACTTGCTGGAATAGTGCTATCATTTTCAACATATGATCTTGCACAGGAGTTCCTTCGGCTTGCCTAGTATTCATGATCTCTTTTAAAGTAGCCTGCCTAAGGGTCTTGTTTTTATCAACAAATATCTCTGAAAGGTTGAAGATCATATCACTAGCCGTTTTTATAGTCTCATGTTGCTTTACCAGAGTAATATATAAAAGAAGCTAATATATAACATCTAGCCATTTCATCAGACTGTTGCCACTTGTTATAAACATTATTTCAGCTTGAGATGCATTTTTATTAGTTTCAGGAGGACATTTTTCAGTTAAGACATATTTGTACTTTTCAGCTGCGAGAACAATATCTAAGTTCCTCTTCCAATCCATATAATTATTTTCAGTTAACTTATTTTGATTAAGGATGGATGCTAGTAGGCTGAACGAAGATATGATTCTGAAAAATAAATTCATACATTATGCATACATTATCTGAAAGCATGTGTTAATATTGCATGAATACATGAAATGCATATATATAGAACTCTTTAACTACATTATACATCGGTAATCTACTTTTCATTCAGAATATGCCTCTATAGGGTGGTCATATCCATAATAAATCAGACTAGTACCATACTAATTCATTATTATTATGTAGATATCTCATTTCAAATAATAATAAACTACTGATTCTTTAGCCCTTAAATTTAATTAACAAGAACTCTGTAAGGAGAATATCAATCAACCTAAGTTGAGTGTCAACCATTATTTCAATTATTTATATTTCTCAATTAAAAAAGCTACCATAGGGTAGTCAGTTTCGCATGAGTTTTATATTGGATCTTATCATTTAGGGAAGTCCTATCTAGTAACCAGTTCTGATTAAAACCCTCCGTAAGGAGCTCATAAGATTTGAGGTAAGGCATTAATCTACCTTACTATAGGACCAATAATGGATGCCATGGGCTTTATGCCAAAAGCCCTCTCTCACTCAATATTTTAATTCTTAGAGTTTTTAATTAATTTATAAAATGATGTTCTACTGATAGGGGCATAAAAGCACTAGTAGAATTTGTACTTAACTTTCGTATTTTGCTCTAAATTATAAGTATTTGATTATTTAATTGTGCTTTCTGATCATAAACAGATGCATGATGGAAAATGTGACGCATAGAAACTCTATCACGATGCATAGGAATAAATGCGAGGCAAATCGGACGTCAAACGAAGAAGTTACGTTCAAAATAAGAAAGTAGCGCAGCAGCAGGTGGCTGGGCGCCGCAGCGCCCAGAACAGCGAGTGAGCGCCGCGGTGCTCAGCACCCAGTGCTGTGGCACTCGTCAATGTCTTGACAGACATGTGCTCGTGCCCAGAGCCGCGGCACCCGTGCGGATGTTTAAATACCCTTCTAAACTCGCTTATTGAAGGGGGATTCGAAGCTCCTCGTGCCTAGAATTTCTCATAGCAACAAAAATACTCTTTTGAGGTAAAACTAGAGAGACCTAGCAAGGAGAATAACACAAGCAATAAATACACATTCAAGCCAAGAGATCAAGGTGAAGTTATTAAAGATTAGGGAATCAACTTTTGAGCAATCAAGACCAGAGGAAGAAGAACAACTCAGGGTATCACTTGTTTTGTTTTATTCCTTACTTTTAAGAGATGATTTCGTTTATTATATTTTCATACTTTTGCTTTGATATTCTTAAATTGAACATGAGCTAATTTCTTTTGATCTAGGGTTAGACGTTATTGAACCTAGTATGTAATTGATTCTTTTAATCTCTTAGTTATGAATTTTTATTCCTTAATTGATTTAATCTATCTATACTTAATGCTTTCATTATACTTGATCACTATTTTGATTGTTTAGGAACCATGATAACTTTAACGAAAGGAATCATGTGTTTAGCCTATGGTAGATTGATACATGATCATAGGGTAACAACTATGAGTTCCATCTAGGATAGACATATACCTAAGTGGCATGTATGGTTTGATTAGACTTAATCTTAATGAGTTGCATCTTATTCGGATTACCATAGACATATAGGTAATTTTTAGGGTGTGATATTATCATTCGACTGTCAATAAAAACTTATGATGAAATCAGTGTCTAGTCAATCAATTGATAAGAAAGAAAATACCTAAGGGGTTAAAGGGTTCAATGAACTACTAGGGGATGCGTCAATACCCTAGATTACCTATCAATTCTGTGAATTCTATCTTTACGTATTTACAATATTTTAATTAGGTTCAATTCGATAGCAATAATTTAATTAGTTAAACTCCATCCTTGAAGCTAGTCTGGATAAAGGTAAAGTAGAGTAATTTTAGTATTCGATTGAAGAAAATAGAAGTAATAGTCTCTGTTGGATCGATAATCTGGACTTAGTCCTATATTACTTGATACAAAATGTGTGCACTTGCACTAGGTCATTAAATTAGGCATCAAGTTTTTGGCGCCGTTGCCAGGGACTATTTTATCTAATCTTAGATTGATACTAATACCATACTATTTTGCTTTTACTTCAGATTTATTTTATTGCATTATTATTATAGTTCTTTTTCCGTTCTAGTCACCATTTGTATTTTTTTTTTAACAGTTCATGCAAAGAACTAAGAGTGAGAATTTAACGTCTTTTGATCCTGAGATTGAAAGGACATTCCGGAGACTTCGTCAAGAACAAAATCAAAACAAAAATATGGCAGAAAATCACGATAACATTGATAATCCAATATTTAAGCCTATGAATCCGGAGAGATCGTTGAGGGATTATGCTGTTCCTACAACAGAAGGCATTCAGTCTAGTATTAGGCGCCCCACTATTAATGCAAATAACTTTGAAATCAAGCCAAGTACTATTCAGATGCTTAAAGAGTCTGTGCAATTCAGTGGAGCTCCCAATGATGATTCTAACATGCATATCATGAACTTCTTGGAGATTTGCAATACATTTCAGTTCAATGGGGTTTCAGATGATGCCATCAGGTTGCGACTATTCCTTTTCTCCTTAAGGAACAGAGCTAAGAGTTGGTTGATGTCATTGCCGTCAGGATCCATATCGATATGGGAAGACCTAGAACAGAAGTTCTTAGCGAAGTTTTTCCCACTAGCGAAGACAGCTAAGATGAGGAATGACATCACCTCATTTATGCATATTGAAGGTGAGTCATTATACGAAGCATGAGAATGATTCAAGGACATGTTGAGGAAGTGTCCTCATCATAGAGTTCCGAAATGGTTATTAGTCCAGACGTTTTACAATGGGCTAGTGGGTCATTTAAGAACAATTATCGATGCCGCTGCTGGAGGAGCTCTGATGAATAAGTCCACAGATGAAGTATATGGGTTATTAGAAGAGATGGCATCTAATAGCTATCAATGGCCTGCTGAAAGAGTCACACCAAGGAAGAGTTCATGAGATTGATGCATTTAATGCATTGGTTGCGCAAATCAATATATTAACCAAGAGATTTGATTCTATGAATGCTATCAAGACCCAGATTGCGACTTGTGACTTCTGTGGCGATAATCATTTGAATGGGCAATGCATAGAGTCAGCAAACTATGTGGGGAACCATAATAGCCGGGGTGGAGAAATCATCCAAATTTTTCTTGGAGTGGCAACCAAGGCCAGCAACTTAAACCAAACCCACCCGGATTTCATCGCCCACAAGAAAAGAAAGCATCATTAGAAGATATATTTATGCAGTACATGAAGTCGAATGATGCTATTCTACAAAACCATTCTGCATCTTTGAAAAATCTAGAGACTCAAATGGGGCAACTTGCTACAGCACTAAATAATCGACCTCTAGGGACTTTACCAAGCAACACTAAAGCTAATCCAAGAGGAAGTGAAGAGCAATGCCAAGCCGTCAACTTATGAAGTGGTAAGATCTTACATAAGGACACACTACCAACACCACTTCCAAAGATGAAGGAAAATAAAAGGGTTGATCAACAAGAAAATGTGCAACTATATAGACCACCTATTCCTTTTCCTCAAAGGTTACAAAGGTGCAAAACAAATGTTGAAACTGAAAAATTGCAGCAAGAAAATCCTGAAAGTGTAGAAAAGAAAAAGATGAATAGCATACAAGTGCAGAAAATGTACAGAAACAGCCTTGGCAGTCATTCACATCTCCTCCACCATTTTCACAAAGGCTGTAAAATAAGAGATTAGATAATCAATTCTCTAAATTTCTTGATGTTTTTAAGAAATTACATATTAATCTCCCTTTTGCAGATGCGCTTGAACAAATGCCTAGTTATGTCAAGTTCATGAAGAACATTCTTGCCAAGAGGACGAAACTAGAGGATTATGAGACAGTGGCATTGACAGAAGAGTGTAGCACTATTCTTCAGAAAAAGCTACCTCCTAAGCTCAAAGATCCTGGGAGATTTACTATACCATGCTCCATTGGCAATCATGATCTTGGTAGAGCTCTATGTGATCTAGGAGCAAGCATTAATCTCATGCCCCTTTTTCGTCTACAATCAGCTAGGTTTGAGAGAAGTAAAATTAGTTAATATCACACTTCAACTTGTTGATCGTTCTCTCGCCTACCTGAAGGAAATTATTGAAGACGTGCTAGTAAAGGTGGATAAATTCATCTTTTCCGTCGATTTTATTGTTTTAGACATGGAAGAAGATAAAGAGATCCCTATCATTCTTGGAAGACCCTTCTTAGCTACAGGACATACGATCATTGATGTTCAAAAATGAGAGATAACCATGAGGATACAAGATGACACTGTAACATTTAAAGTCTTCAAAATTAAGTTACCAGCTGAAGGTGAAGACTATTGTAACATTGATGTGGTGCACCTAAATACTAAAGAATTCAAAGACATGAAGATATTAAACCCTCACATTAAAAAGAATGTATCAAGGCATAGAAGGAGAAGAAAAAAAGAAGAAGAAGCAGCAGTTTGATGAGAGGATAGAAGAAAATGCCACAAGAGAAACACTTCCCGGTCTAAGATTCAAGTCTTTCCGGATAAGTACAAGAAAAAAGAACAAGTTGCTGCCCGAGGTCTAAGTGCAAGAATGTGGAAGCCAAATGAGCGGAAGCCCAGCAAGCTTACATACAAAGATGCTTCTACTATTAACGATTATCCTCTATAAAGAGTAGAAAGAGCCCCGTCAAGCCGACGACATTAAATCAAGCGCTTATTGGGAGGCAACCCAAGTAAAATTTTATTTTTATTAGCTTATTTCCAGTTTTAGTTATGTTAGTTTATTTTCTTTATAGGAATAAATCAGCAATTCAAGCATTCAATGAAGCAGCATGAGCAAGTTCAAGCGTTGGAAGTAAAGAGAACCGCATTCACATTCAATAGAATACAACGCTGCACTGTTTCAGCTTTAGTTACTGGGGGAGTTTATCTTACTTTTAAATTTATTTTTAGACATCGAGGAAAATGTCTAATTTAAGTTTGGGGGTGGGAAACACACTTTCTTGTGTTTATTTTGCTGTTTATATTGGTTGGTTGTCTTGTGAAGTAATATTTTTTTTTTTTTTTAGGATTGTTAAGTTTTGATTGAGATGATTATCACTAGTCCATGATGTGAAATAAAATATTTGCTGAATTTATTTTCACAAGTCTTTAGAAAATAATAGATGCTTGAGATAACTCTTATATTATGATTCTTGGATTGAATTCAAGCTTATTTTTTATCACTTATTCTTGAGCACATTAAAATAAGCATATATTAGTTTAATTTTTTTGCTTAGAGTTATTCATGCTTAAGTAGTACACCACAGTCTCGAAGACCAATACTCTAGAACTTGCTTGATTACTACTTGAGGCGAAATCCTAGAATTCATATGCTTAGGGAAATGACATTAGGCTATCTTTGGACCGTTTGAACCTTTTTGAGCCTACCTTATATATATATATTTATCTCTAGTCGCCCCGTTTGAGCCTAATTAATCATTTTTTCTATTTAACCACATTACAAGCCTAAGACTTTGAGTTTATTTACCTTAAAATCTACCGGTAGCACCATAAACCTTGAGTTTACTTAGAAATATTCTTAAAATGAAGAAGGTTGTGGATGTATAAAAGAAGGGTACTGCAATGAAAAGTAATAAGTCTTGAATGTGCATATCATTTTAAGTTTGGGGGTACATAACAAAAAAAAAAGAAATGTTTAAATGTATAATACCCCCAGCTTAAGAAAAAGAAGAAATGCTTTGTAAAAGGGATTAAAAGAAAAATGGGAATAGCATAAGTTTTGGGGAAGAGATGAATAATCAAGGAGGAGAAGGAATCAAGAGGTTTCTGAGTAAAGTCTAAGTGTTAATGATGTGATTTGCACTTTATATATATCTTTATAACCCACCTTTACCTTAGCCTTACATTACAAGCTAATAAAGTCCTAAATAGATCCCTAAACATGTGTATTTCTACATTAGTGGATAGTAGTATGAAAGGCAAGCTTATGATAGTGTTATAATTGAAACTATGTCGTGATATCATCTTTATGTACTTTCTTAAGTATTGAGTAAATCTATATTCTATTTATCTAATTACTTGCTTATTACACACATATACAAGTGATCATTGACAAGGGAGAATGAAGTATTGATCAATGGTTTGAGGATTGTTGAAAGTTATTTATTGATTTCTAAAGAGCCTTGTGCTATTTTTTGGAACTTTTAAGACAACGATATTGATCATCTAATCAACCTGAGCTTATTTTTAGTTTTTAATTTTTATGTTTTGAGTCATGAATAAATTATGAATGTTTTTCTTCGTTTTACTCAAGGACGAGCAAAGTCTTAAGTTTGAGGGTATTTGATAGGGGCATAAAAGCACTAGTAGGATTTGTACTTAACTTTTATATTTTGCTCCAAATCATATGTATTTGAGTATTTAATTGTGTTTTCTGATCATAAACAGATGCACGACAGAAAGTGTAACGCATAGGAACAAACGGGAGGCAAATCGAATGTCAAACGAAAAAGTTACGCTCAAAATACGACAGTAGCACAGCAACAGGTGGCTGGGCGCCACGGCGCCCAGAGCTGAGCACCACAGCACCCAGAACAGCGAGTGAGCGCCGCGGTGCTCGTCGACGTCTTGATAGACATGTTCTTATGCCCAGTGTCACGGCGCCCGTGCGGATGTTTAAATATCCTTCTAAACTCGCCTATTGAAGGGGGATTCGAAGCTCCTCGTGCTTTAGGGTTTCTTATAGCAATAAAAATACTCTTTTGAGGCAAAAATAGAGAGACCTAGTAAGGAGAATAACACAAGCAACAAACACACATTCAAGCCAAGAGATCAAGGTGAAGTTATTGAAGATTAGGGAATCAACTCTTGAGTAATCAAGACAAGAGGAAGAAGAATAACTCAGGGTATCACTTGTTTTGTTTTATTCCTTACTTTTAAGAGATGATTTTGTTCATTATATTTTCATACTTTTTCTTTGATATTCTTGTTTTGAACATGAGCTAATTTTTTTTGATCTAGGGTTAGACGTTATTGAACCTTGTACGTAATTGATTCTTTTAATCTCTTAGTTATGAACTTTTATTCCTTAATTAATTCAATTTATCTATGCTTAATGCTTTCATTATACTTGATCACTATTTTGATTGTTTAGGAACCATGATAACTTTGACGAAAGGAATCATGTGTTTAGCCTATGGTAGATTGATACATGATCATATGGTAACAATTATGGGTTCCATCTAGGATAGACATATACTTAAGTGGCATGTATGGTTTGATTAGACTTAATTTTAATGAGTTGCATCTTATTCAGATTACCATAGACATATAGGTAATTATTAGAGTGTGATATTATCATTTGACAGTCGACAGAAGCTTATGATGAAATCAGTGTCTAGCCAATCAATTGATAAGAAGGGAAATAACTAAAGGGTTAAAGGGTTCAGTGAACTACTAGGGGATGCGTCGATACCCTAGATTACCTATCAATTCTGTGAATTCTATCTTTACGTATTTGCAATATTTTAATTAGGTTCAATTCGATAGCAATAATTTAATTAGTTAAACTCCATCTTTGAAGCTAGTCTAGATAAAGGTAAAGTAGAGTAATTTTAGTATTCGATTGAAGAAAATAGAAGTAATAGTCTCTGTGGGATCGATAATCTGGACTTAATTCTATATTACTTGATACAAAAAGCGTGCACTTACGCTAGGTCATTAAATTAGACATCATCTACTCATTAATATCTAATTTTATTTTTATAAAATAATTAACAAGGTCACGTCAAATAATAAATTAATATAATATTAAAAATATAACAGTAATCTTATTCTAATCTCATTAGAACATTAATGTTATATAATATAATATATTTTATACATGAGCATGTAAATGTGGCACCCTTAATCTACATGACATGTTATTCATCCAATTAATTAACTATATAAATAAATAACTTATAATTCATGGCTTTTCCTAGGAAGAAAAGTATTAAAAATTAAGCCTAAATTCTTCAAAATCTTCCTTGAAGTCAACTTGGGCACTTCCATAATGTTACTTCTTATTACTTGTCTTCTTTTATGGGCTTGAATTTTGGGCCTCTTAATTTTCTTTGGTTTACTTATTTTAAAAATAAATTGGGCTTATTTTAGACTTTAAAATTTCTTTGGGCCTTCTTAAAAAAATTTAAATGAAAATATTTTTAGACCCAAAATTTTTAATAAAATAGCTCAAATAAAATTTTATAAAGTTGGATCAAGATTAAAAGGAGTTTGGGCTAACTTTGAATTTACAAATACCCAAAATTAGCCCAAAAATAAAATTTGATCAAACTTGGGAACCTATTAACAAATATCTCAAAGTTCTCTAGTCAAACTATGATTACTCAAGTCCTGGAAGAAGCTGAGTAAAATAAAATAATTTTGTTAAGGCCTATTTGCACAATTGACAAACTTTTAAAGGTTGAATTTGTCACATTCGTAAATAATCTAGGCCAAAGCATAATTATTCTAAACCGACAGGGGTCTATTTGAGATTTTCCAAATAAAGCCCTAATAATCTATCTCATTCTCCTCAACGCCACACAACCCCTTTTTCAATCGCAATTCCGATCATCGATCCTACTTTCAGCCATAGGTCAATGAAGAGATGAGTCCGCTAAAGTTTGGCGCCGACTAAAATAGAATCATATGCCTAATACATAGATCACATACTTTATAAATATAAACTCATCAATGTATGCTCAATTATATGTATAAATAAACTTTATTAATCTAATAAAATATTATTACATATACTTTAAAAATATAAAATAATATAAAATATCTAACAACCTGATCAAGAAGGTATGCTTTATAAGAAAATATTTAACAACCAAACAAGCATCTAATTACAATCTTAGTTAAATTTTGATAAACCCCCTTGTGTGTAAAGTGAGAATTAACTGATTTTCTTTTATTATATGAAAGTAGTTTCTTTCCTTTTTTTCTAAACAAGAAATTAGAGCTACACGGCACATATCTGATCTAAACTAAATTCTTATAGAACCTTGCTAAAAATATCGACAATAATAATAATATAAAAAGTATGATATTATATGATCTTGTGTAACTAATTAAAGCATACGAAATGATTGAGGTAAAAGTGATTAGATTGAATCAATAGGTGAAAAATCAAGATATATAATCAATGCATTTTTAATTATTGAGATACTTTTAATATATAATCATGTTAGATATAATGACAATCAACAAAAATGCTTATTTAGGAGAGGAAGCGAGAAATGCATCTCTAGATTACAAATTTTATGACATTTTAAAAAATGTATTATAAATAAAGTAGCATGCTATTATTATATACATTTTACATAATTTATATAATTAGAATCACATTACAAGCTCACTACAATAATTAATCGATGGTCTTGATAATGTGGATGTGGCACAATTACTTACACACTATTACACAGAATTCAGAATCTCAACTCTCAAACGCTCAACTCAACTGCCCACTCTCTTTCTCTTATCTCTAAACCAAGCGTCAAGCATCGCCGTCAGATAACAAAATGAAAAATGGATGGAGTACGTTAAAAGTTAAAAAGTTAAAAATAAAAAACGCTAAATTTATTTCTATTTGCCCCAACCGTTACGTAGTGCAATAAAGTGAAAGTCCATTCGATTTGAATTGACGTTGCCGTTTCATAGACGACCTGTCGTTCCCAAAAAGACAAATAAAACTCATCTTTACATTATTTATGAAATATGTTCTTTTCAATTAACTATTTTTTTTTTTGGAACAGAAATAACTATTTTCTTTTACTTGTCAATTTTGAACGCATGTGATAAATTTGATCCACCTTGTCATAGAAGAGATAAGGATGCCAATAATTCTTTTATTTTTTTTTCACACTCGAGTTGATAAATATTCTTTTCTGCTCAATTTTTTTTTTTTAACGAACTGATCAAAATTGAGATTAATATTATACTCCTCCACGAACGAGCTTGTCTTGTCTTTACCTCGTTAGTCGTTATCTTAATTTTTATGTATTGTGTTTTTTTTAAATTAAAGTTTTATATTAATATAAAAAATAATTTAGATTAGTGAATCAAATCAGAGAATTAAAAGTGTTTTTCTCTCAATTTGGGGTTAATTCTAATTTTAAAAAAAAAATTTATTCCAAAAATTAAAAAATTATATCCTTAATTATAAAATTAACGGGAAGTTATTATCTTTTAATTATAAAATTTATAAGAGAATTAATGAAGTTTATTACATTACTAAAAGACTACTAATATCTATAAAAATGAGCACTTAACAATGAAAAAAGATATTAAATGAATCTAAATCAGTCATTTTTTCCTTATGGCAACCTCAACATGATTGATCATGATGTCTTGTTCTATTGTGATAGAAAGATTGTTGAATAGTGTATATGAGTGAGATTATAAAATTCGGTATTCTGGACGCAAGCTCGAATTGATTGAACTATTATATATATAGTGTCCCTTTTTCTATATCCTTTTATCTTTATTTTGTTAGTTTTAATTGATGATTTTTTAATAAAAAATAAATTTAACTCATTTATTTAAGAATTGTCTAAATTTTTAGGTTAATAGTTTGACTTTGTTTATGAAAAACATAACAAAATAGTCATTGAAATAATTGTGGAGATTAAAGATTTAAAGATAAATTTTTAATTTTGATTAAAATTTTTATGTTAATGTTTGATTTTACTATGATATGTCCTAATTTTATCTTTTTGAGTAATGGAAAATCAATCTATCTCAATTAAGAGATTTTGATGTTAATCCTCTCAAATTTCTTTATGATTTGATTTTGTAGTAGAATAATTTTTTTTTTAAAAAGGGCAATAACGGACAGCAAGTAAAGGAGATCTAGTGAGCCACCATACGTCTAAAATTAAAAAGATGTCGCTACTAGTTAAAATTCTCTCCTTAGGTGAGATTAAAAAAAAAAAAAGAAGACAAAAAATTGCTCAAGTGAAAAGAAAAAATTACTCAGATGAAAGAAAAAAAAAGTGGGGAAGAAGAAAAAAAAACAAAATTTGAATAAAGCATGAGACAAATAGAAGAAGAAAAAAATTGTCAAAAGAAATTTGCTAAAAGAGAGAAAGTTGTGCCTCCTTAAAATAAAAAAAAAATGTTAAAGAGGAATAAAATGTTTAAGAGGTTCATTAGATAAAACAAAAACAAAGGCTCCTCAAAGTCTATAAAAAAAAAATAAAAGAAGGAAAGTTATTGTTGGAGATCTAATATACATAGATGTATGCATATGTTATGTATTTATTGTACAAAATATACATTTTATACATATTTTGACGCAGCGAAATAAATAAAATTTACAATATACACATCCATGAGATATATTAATCAAATTAATATACAAAGTGTAAAGTTGAAAAATCACTAAAATGTGTAACATATTACACGTATATTTTGGAAGTCCGTCCGAAATCCTACTCACAGACAACTATAGTTACCAATAGGATGAACTTAACAAACTAGAACAACAGCTCATTTATTCAATATCGAATTTAACACTTAAAACTCTATAACTATATATATCATTTTGTCAACTTTTGATCAATAATGCAAATCGCTATATTGTTGTTTTGGTAGCCTATTTTGAAGATGAATAAGAAAATAATTTCAACACTTAAAATTATATTACAAAAGATCAAATATGGACTATCACCATTCATTCCTTTTCTTTCAACAAGAAGCAAAAGCAAAAGCAAAATGAAGCAACAATTGCTTCTCATCTCCCTCACACATTTCCAACGCACATATATATCTCATTTAAATAAAATAATAATATAATATAATAAAGAAATCAAAACTTGACCACCAAGTGAAATTAAATAATAAAATAATATTATATATAAATGCATAACAACTATCATGCAATAATATATATAATATTAATAAATAATATATTTTAATGAGATATTAGGATTATTTAATAATTAAATAATTATTATGTAAAATTATCATTTTGTCCCTCATTATTAGTTATCAAGTATACTTTTTAGTGGATTTCACCAAATTTCACATATTGGTAAACTCAACCGAGGGTTCACAATGCGCCACGTGTCATTGTATTATTAGTGAACAATAATTATTGACTAATTATTATATTTAACAATGCCTCATGCACATGTTACGGATATTACAAATTAGCGCATTAAATCATACAAGCTGAGGTCACAACACATATGTATAGTCCTATTAACGTGTTTTATAGTATATACATGTGATTGTGTACATGTTAAAAAAATTAAACACGTATATTATATACACGAAATTTGCAGCGGAATTAAGAATATAACCAACATATACACAGGTTTCTTAAATCATTAACAACTTAAGATTATAGAAATATTCATTTGATGACCTTCGATGAAGATTTCAATTCTAGATTTTTTCTAACCCCAACTTTGAGCTCACCTTAAAGTGCACTATTGTTCAATTCTAGTTCACAATAATCTGATGGGATTGTGAAGCTAGAATAGCAGCAATTAAATTTCAGTAACAAGATTTTGTTTCTTGAAAGAAAAATAAAAGAATTTATTTTTCTTTCTCTATAATTTTTCTCACAACTCTTTGTTCAAAGAAAACTCTCAAAAAAAAAAACAAACTCTCTTCAATGTCCTCCCTACCTTACATAAATTTTTTGTTTCTCCTTAGTTAATCACATGTATTATATACACGAAATTTGTAGCGGAATTAAGTATATAACCAATATATACACAGGTTCCTTAAATCATTAAGAACTTAAGATTATAGAAATATTCCTTTGATAACATTCGAAGAAGATTTCAATTTTGAATTTTTTTTAACTCCAACTTTGAGCTCAACTTAAAGTGCACTATTGTTCAATTCTAGTTCACAACAATCAGGTAGGATTGTGAAGTTAGAATAGCAGCAATTAAATTCCAGCAACAAAATTTTGTTTCTTGAAAGAAAAATAGAATGAATTTATTATTCTTTCTCTCTAGTTTTTCTCACAACTCTTTGTTCAAAGAAAACTCTCTAAAAAACAAACTTTCTTCAATGCCTTCTCTACCTTGCATAATTTTTTTGTTTCACCCTAGTTAATCAAAATAAATTCACACATTTTTTGTTGACGTATTTTAAGGTGTATGCATGTGATTGTGTACATATTGAAAAAATAAAATTATGCATCATATACATGAATTTGGCAGCGGAATTTATCAAGTAATCAATATATACATATGTAGTTCAATTCTTAACAATTTAAGAATACAGAAACATACCTTTGAAGACCTCCGATGAAGATTTCCAATTCCGAATATCCTTACTCCAAGTTTGAGCTCACCTTGAAGTACACTCTTGTCCAATTCTAGTTCACAACAATCTGGTGGGATTGTGAAGCTAGAATAGCAGCAGTATGATCTCCAGCAACAAGGTTTTGATTCTAGAAAGAAAAATATAAAGGATTTATTTTTCTTTCTCCTTTGGTTTTTCTCACAAGTCATTGTTCTTTAAAAAAACTCTCTCAAAACCAACTCTTCTTTTTCCTCTCAACCCTTACACGAATTTTCATTTCACTTACATGTTAACAACAACTTCACAAGTGCTCCACCAAAATTAGATTAAGTGGCCAACTACCAAAACCATTTTTGGTGGCCATTTTAATGGTATAATAAAATTAACCATTAATTACAAAATGGTGCTCCACTAAATTTAGTTTATGTTTCTCAAATTAGGTATGTCTTCCATTTAGGAATAAAATAATAAATAAATAAAATCATATTTTATTTATTTAAATAACATTTATTTAATTATTCAAAAACTATTTGAATAATTAATATTTACCTTATTTGATTTTACTAACATGGTAAATGGTTGAATTCATGGTAAAACAATTCATACAATAAAATTGTGCCACTTGTTAATATCTAATTAGTTAACTCTTGTCAACTAATTAAATAATATACTTAACATTTAAGTTTAAACAAGTGCACAACCCGAGGAACCCTGAAACATATTTTCGGTTTGCTGGAATTTCTAGGATGAAACTATTTAATCCATTATGTTGCCCCAGTGCACAACGAGTACACTTCATATTGTGAGACTCTCTAGGTCCACGCCCAAATTGTCATATAGAACTCCTCCATACGTCCGTGAACGATGTCCTACATACACGTTACGGATATTACAAAGCGACGCGTTAGACTATACAAGTTGAGGTTATAACATATTCATATAATCCATCCATCATTTATATCCGAGTAGAACAGAGATATAGATCAACACCGTCGAATCTCCATATGCCCGACTGAAAGCTTATCTCTTGAATTGTATTTCAATAAATAATATTCTCAAACACTTTTATAATATTATTTATCCCTAGGGTTAAACCATTTTCCCGGGAATTATTGTTTATGGCCATAAGATTTTCTGAAATACAATCTATAGAGTATTAGGATATAATACTCACCCAAATGAGCTGATGGATCCCATATCTATGCACACCGGACTCCATGAGCATCGGACCATACCCAGCGACACCCAGTCGTCAGACCATGAAAGGTTTCTGACATGTGTGGAACCAAAGTATGGTGGATCACTCATAAGCCCACCGTGGCTCTCAGGTCAAAGGACCACGAATACTACTCAACTCAAAAGATCCTTCATTGACGGCTTTATGGGATGTCTATTGGAGATCTTTGTGAGTCTGTTTAATATTCAGTCCTTACTGAATACCTGTATCTCTATTCGAGCTTCCACTAAACTCATGGTTTGCTAAGACTAACCATCTGGACCATCTAGATATAGACATACACCAATCTATATATTTGTTAAGGTTTTCACTGACAGACCTGCACCAGTGAAGATAGATCAGGAACATAATATTTGAGAACATATTTGCATAATGACATTTTCTAGCACTATTTGCAACTCTTTGCAATTATGTCATTACTAATACATTCTTAGGTCTTTGTCCCATTTCAGACAAAGCTCTAACTCTTTAGATATCGCTGACTCTTATAACCTGGTAACTCTTATCAGTGCCAACTCTTAGCATTTATAACTCTCACCGTTGTTAATTCTTAGTACTGATCTAAACGCATTTAGATCAGATCTGAACTCTTTCAGATTGTACAATGTCTGAAACGTTACAAGCATCTTACCATATATAAATATAATTAGAGATTTATTGAAATAATAACACTAGTATAAATATGAAACAAATATTCATACATAATGGGATGGCACGTAAGCATAAATCCCAACATTTTTTATGCTCTAACTACTTCACAAGTGCTCCACCAAAATTAGGTTAAGTGACTAACGACCAAAAATAAGTTTTGTGATGATTTTTAATGGTCTAATAAAATTGACCATTAATTCTACAAAGTGCTTCACTTAATTTAATTTATGTTTCTCAAATTAAGCATGTCTTCCACTTAGGAGTAAAATAACAAATAAATAAAAATCATATTTTATTTATTTAAATTATATTTATTTAATTATTCAAAACTATTTGAATAATCAATATTTTCCTTATTTGATTTTACTAACATGGTTAATTGGTGAATTCATGGTGAAACAATTCATGTAACAAAATTGTGTCACTTGTTAATATCTAATTAGTTAATAACTCTTGTCAACTAATTAAGTGATATATTTAACATTTAAGTGTAGACAAGTGCACAACCTGAAGAACCCTGAAATATATTTTCAATTTGTTAAAATTTTTAGGATAGAATTGTTCTATCCATAATGCTGCCCTAATGCACAATGAGTACACTTCATATTGTGAGACTCTCTAGGTCCACGCCCGAATTGTCATATGAAACTCCTCCATACATCTGTAAATGATGCCCCACACACACGTTACGGATATTACAAAGCGATGCATTAGACTATACAAGTTGAGGTTATAACATATTCGTATAATCCATCCATCATTTATATTCGGGTAAAGTGGAGATATAAATTAACACTGTCAAATCTCTATATACCCAACTGAAAGCTTATCTCTAGAATTGTATTTCAATAAATAATATTCCAAACACATTTGTGATATTATTTATCCCTAGGGTTAAACTCTTTTTCCAGAAATTACTGCTTATGGCCATAAGACTTTTTGAAATACAATCTTAGAGCATTAGGATATATTACTCACCCAAATGAGCTAATAGATCCTATATCTATGCACACTGGACTCTAGAAGCATCGGACCATACCCAGAAACACCCAGCAGTCAGACCATGAAAGGTTTCTAACATGTGTGGAACCAAAGTATGGTAGATCACTCACAAGCCCACCATGACACTCAAGTTAAAGGATCACGAATACTACTCAACTCGAAAAAACATTCATTGACGGCTTTATGGGATGTCTATTGGAGGTTTTTGTGAGTTTGTTCAGTATTCAGTTCTTACTTAATACCTGTATCTCTATATGAGCTTTCACTAAACTTATGGTCTGCTAAAACTAACCATCTGGACTATCTAAATATAGACATACACCGATCTATATATTTATTAAGGTATTCATTAATAGACCAACATCAGTGAAGATAGATCAGGATTTAAGAACATATTTGCATAATGACATTTTCTAGCACTATTTGCAACTATTTGTAACTCTTTGCAACTACGTCATTACTAATATATTCTCAGGTCTTTGTCCAATTTCAGACAAGGCTCTAACTCTTTAGATATCCCTGACTCTTATAACCTGATAACTCTTATCAGTGTCAACTCTTAGTATTTATAACTCTCAGCGTTGCTAATTCTTAACACTGATCTAAACTCATTTAGACCAGATCTGAACTCTTTCAAATTATACAATGCTTGAAACATTACAAGCATCTTACCATATATAAAATATAATTAGAGATTTAAGAAAATGATAATTCTAGTATAAATATTAAACAAATATTCATATATAAAGGGATGACATATGAGTATAAATCCCAACAAGTCCTTCAGTCATGTATATCTTGGATGTACGATGACATATATCAATACTATCAAATTCTCATGTGTTCATCCATGAACTTATTCCAGATTGGTATCTCACTGAACAATATAAGCAAACTATTTGTCATATTATTTAACCCTGTGGAAACTCCTTTCCCGGGTTTACTGTTTATGGCCATAAGAATTTTTTGAGATACTATCTTGGAGCATCTGGATATATAACTCCCTATGTGAGCTAACAGATCTCATATCTGCACACACCGGACTCCATGAGCATCGGACCATGCCTAACGACACCCAGCGGTCAGACCATAAAAGGTCTCTGACATGCGTGGAAGTAAAGTATAATGGATCACTCACAAGCCCACCGTGATGCTCAGGTCGGAAGACCACGTATACTACTCAACTCGAGAGAAATTTCCATTGACAACAACATAGAAAGTCTATTAGGGTCCTCATGAGTCTGTTTAGTATTCAGTCCTAACTAAATACCCGTATACCTACAATCTCCAAGATCATGGCCAGTTAGGAACGATCATCTATACTGTACAAATATAGACATACACTGATCTATGTATTAATAGAATTTACAGATAGACCTGCATCGGTAGAAATAGACCAGGAATAATATATTTGAGAACATGCTTATAACTATGTCATTATAAGTATATTTTGAGATTTTTGTCCCGTCACAGACAATGTTCCAACTCTTGGAATATTTCCTAACTCTTAACACTGGTCTAAAATTTTTTAAACCTAATCTGAACTCCTTCAAATGATACATGTTCTGTAGCGTAACAAACATTAAATCATATAATTAAGCAGTAATTAACGATATAATAAAATATACATTGTATAGATATCAAATATATATATATATATACAAATTTAGGATGACACGTAGGCATAACAGTTGCATGATACGGGCACCACTATAAATGAAGGGAAGTTGATTCCATGTATGTATGGTTTATGTTTTTTTGTTTTTTTTGGTTTAAAACATAAATAAATAAAAAATGCTAAAAGATCTCATTAGGTGAAAAGAATCCTCAAGAGATTAAAAAAGAAAGGGGTTAGGTGTGATTTGAAATATGAATATATGTATAAAGAGCTGCAACCTCGAGAAATAATGTAAAAGAAATCCTCAGGAGATTGAAAAGAAAAAAGATGTGGAAGAGGACAAAAAGTTAGAAGAAAAAAAAATGTGAGAAAGAAAAGAGAGATGTGCGGAGACCACACCCTCTCTGTAGTTTCAAACATTATATTTTCGGCCATAATTATTTTGAAAGTTTTCATATAGGCCCACAACAAAAATTGGCTTTCTACAACATCTTCATCAAAGACCCCGAACATCTAAACTCTCTTTGAGATAGTCACTTAGGCTCTTCTCGAATTAGTCACTTAAACTTTTTCTCAGTATGACTACTTAGGCTCTCAAGAAGCCTAATTACTAAAAGCTCTTACTAAAGATCCCAAGCATCTAAATTCTACTAAACATGACCATTTAAGCTCTCAATGAGTCCACATACTTAAATCTCTCACCAATGATCAATCAACTCTTCTTAATTAGACTTTGAGCCTTCACTTTTAAAGGAGAAACTGACTGATTGGGATGTTGTTCATGAGCTAATCTTAGGAAATCCTCCCATGATCTCCTCGAGTTCTTTCTTTACTGCTTTTAGAGGTAGATATTATCATTTTCTTCCACTTTTTAGGGAAGCAGATCGCTTGATTAGACCTTCTTGTGCTCACCAAATCTGGGATTGACATATTTTTACTACTTTTAACATATTGCTAATGAGTACGATAAAAGTATTCTTCTTTGTCTTTTTTATTCATAATAAATCATTTCCTTTGCACATGTTGATGTTCTCCTTTTTAATCCTTAGAACTAGGTCTCCTTCTTGTAATTCTTAAGCTCAAACTCATTTGTTGTAATACTGAGTATTTTTTTATTGATATGTAGTTGTTTTAATTTTGGCTACATTCCTTTGTTGTTTGAGGAGATCCAAGTTTCTTCATATGAGTTCTTTGTTCTTCTCATTTTAAAATTTTGTATTTTTTGGGTAGGAAATTCTACTTCTACTAAGATCATATCTTCACAATCAAAGGCTAAAGAGAAAAGTGTTTCTCTAGTTGTTGTTTTACTGGTTGTTCGAATGGCCCATAAGATCTTAAGTAGCTCATCAACCTAAACTCCCTTCTTCTTATTCAACTTTTTCTTAAATAGCTTTTTAACTAGCTTATTGAAAATTTCCACCTATCTGTTTGTTTTTAGATGGGCAAGTGAGGCAAATAAGAGTTGAATTTTGAGTTATGAGCAAAATTCTATGAATTTTTCAATGTCAAATTGCTTGTCATGGTTTATGATGATAGTGTGGGGTATTCTGAATTTACAAAGTATATTTTTTCAAACAAAGTCTTAAGTCCTCTTTGTTGTAATATTCTCTAGGGGCTCAGCCTCTTTACACTTAGTAAATTAATCCACGACAACGAAGGTGTACTTGGTTAACCCTCTTTCATAAGTAGAGGCCGATCAGGTTAAGTTTTTATTGTACAAAGGGTCGGAGATTATTTATTGTCTTCAGATTCTCTAGTGGAGCGTAGATATTGTTAACATACTTTTAATGTGCATTGCACTTTTTAACCAACATTTTAGCATCGTCAAATATAGTAGGCTAGTAGTACCCCATCATGAAGGCTTTGTATACTAGGGCTTATTCTTTAGAGGGATTCTTATAAATCCCTTCATATATTTCTTGGAGCACGTATTTTGCTTCTCAAGTAAGGGAAGAAGCATCATCTTCAATAGAGGATGCCATCAATAATGGTGTATAGAGTTGCTCAATACCTTAGCTGTCGTTCTTTCTTATTTATTTTATGGTAGAACTCAATTTTCTTTGTTGCCCCAAATTGGGTCCATTCAGCTAGGTTGTAGATCAACTCACATGACATTTTTGAGTTCTTGTACTTTTATGCTTAGTTTGAAAATGAATTTGATGGGAATGGATCGCGGTATCTAAGCTTCTTCTATTAATGCTATTCATGCTAGAATATTTGCTTTTCAATTACGCTTCTCTTGGTATCTGTTCGATAACCACTTCCTCGAATTACTACTTCATTTTCTTAACTACTTTGAGGTATACAGCCATGTGATCTCTCTTCTCGAGCCTCATATCTTTTATTGACTTAGTTGATAATGACCTATAAGTTGATCTTAATGAGGATTCTATTGGCGAGGATTGCTCTTGTAACTCATAGTCCTATGAGGAAAGTTCATATTCGGCCTTATTGTTGGTGGTTGGGAAGCTAAACCTGACTATAAAGTAGAGTTTATCCTCTTATAAGCTAATAAGAATTATGTTAGCCTTACACCTTTTTGAGTTTGAGGCCCCATCAATGAAAAATGTCCAAGTAAGAGCTTATGAGGACTTTTTTTCTCAAGCGCTTGAGTGTTCTTTACTTTGGGTCTTCTCTTTGAATTTTTCTCTATGTGTACATTCCATGATGAAATCATCAAGGGCTTGTACCTTAATGGTTACCCTTAGTTTGTACTATATGTCAAATTCGCTGAGCTCAATTGCCCACTTGACAAGTCATCCAGAGAAGTTTGGATTGTGAAGAATCTATCTTAAAGGTTAGTTAGTAAGGATAATCATTGTAGGCCTGGAAATAAAGCCTTAACTTTTATTTAGTTATGACTAGTGCTAAGGCTAGCTTTTTTACTGGTGAATAATAAGTCTCAAGATCGACGAATGCCTTATTGATGAAGTAGACTAGTCTTTGAACATTCTCTTCTTCTTTGACCAGTGCTACACTTACTGCTCGATCTGAGACTCCCAAATATAAGATAAGGTGATCCCCTACTTTTGATACGGTGAGGTAGAGTGGTTAGGCTAAATACTCCTTCAATCTCTAGAAAGCTTCCTCACTTTGTAAGGTCCGTCTTATTTTATCCTTGCTCTTGATAGTATGAAAAAACTTAAAGCATTTATCAGTGGTTTTGAGATGAATTAGCTAAGAGCTGCAATTCGACCTATGAATCATTGTATCAACTTAATTGTTCTTAGAGACTTAATCTCGAGGACTGCTCAAACTTTCTTTATATTAGCACTATTCATTTTTGGTTTACTATGAAGCCCAGGCAATTTCCTAATTCGACCTTGATTGCACATTTTTTGGGGTTCAGCTTCATGCTGTATTCCTTTAAGATTTTAAAAGTTTCTCTAAGGTCATCTGTATAGCTCTCTGCTCGTTCAAACTTGGCGATCATGCCATCTACGTAGACTTTTATTTTTTTATTTTTTCTGATTATGGGTTTAAAAAGTTTATTGACAAGTCTTTGATAGATGGCATATACATTCTTGAGTCCAAATGACATGACTTAACATTATGTTCCCTGATGAGTGATGAATAAAGTTTTCTCTTAATCGGGTGGGAATATCTTAATTTGATTATATCCTAAGAACACATCTATGAAACTGAGGAGGGCATGTCCCATTGTGGAATCCATCAGCTGATCGATCTTTGACAGGGGAATCTGTCTTTCGGACAGGCTTTATTCAAGTCTATTGAAGTCTATACACATCCTCCATTTTATGTTTGATTTTGTTTACCATTATGACTTTAGGTAACCATTTAGGATAGTAGACTTCTTGGATGAAACCTCATGCTAATAGTTTCTTGATCTCAGCTGCCACAACTTTGTTTCTCTCTTAGTTAAAAATTCTTCTTATTTTCTCTACTGATTTGAAGGGTGAATCGACTGCCAATGCATGAGATATGAGATTTGGTTTTATTCCTGGCATGTCTTTGTATGACTAGGCGAAGAGTATGAGAACTCTTTTATCAGAGGGTTCAATCCTTCTTTTATCTTAGGCTCTAGATGTGAGCCTATCTTTACAGTTTTTTTTAAAGAATTTCTATCTGAGCAGGTATAAGTAGCCGATCACCCACTGGTTTTGGGGATTTGAACTTGATTTTTTTTTTGTGGGTTTATGGTGGTGATACAAAAGATCATTTTGGACGTAGTCACATAGCAACTTCTGGCTGACTTTTAATCAGCACTGAGGATTTCCGTTCCTTATTTTATAAGGAATTTAAGCTTTAGGTAATGCATGGATATGGTGGTATTAGAGTTGATCATAAAAGGTCTTCCTAACATCGCCTTGTAAGGTGTAGGCTTGTCGACCATTAAAAAATTGGTCATCATTATTTTGTTGTAGGGCTTTTCCCCTATAGATAATGGTAGATTTACAACCTCTAATCACATCACATAACTATCTCTAAACCCATAGAGAAGAGTTTGTATATGTTGCATCTTGAGATATTTAATGTCAATCTTGGTGAGCTCTCTGTAACTAAAAATACTTTGTTTACTTCCATCTCTACTATCTGAATAGTTACGACCAATGAATCATCATATAGGTCACTAGTGTCTTTAGCATTTTCTTCAGTATACATAATTGGTACAAAGTTGACCTTTGGCAAATAAGGTGTTACACATCACCTATTGCCCTGCCAACGAGTACGGAGAATAATTATTCCTCTGTTAATTCGAATCTCCTGCCAAAGTCACACCCTAGAGATGATTATGGTCGTCTCTTGTACTTGGGAGTTTTCATACTCCTAATTTCCTTTATCTTGAGTCTTTTTCAACCAAATTAGCTCTGAATTCATTGAGGTACCCTTTACTCATTAGCTAATATACTTGAGCTTACAAGTGTAAACATTTGTTAGTAGTATAGCTGTAGTCTCGATAGAATTTACACTTTTTACTTTTGTTTCTTTTTCTGGGTAGTGTTTAAATAGGTGTGGGTTCTTCAAAGAGACCTCTTTCCTTTATGGCCTCGAATATTTTGGCCAACAAAACTGTTGTGAGATATACTTGTCCTCCTAAACTTTAGCCACTTAAAATGAGATTTTCTTGTTTGTTCCCTTTTATTGTTTTCTTAAGGTGGATCTCTTCGTGGAGATTTTGTGGTTCTCTGTGAGGTCTTCCCTTATTGTTCTCGAGCTATCCTCATTTCAGGAGATTTTTTGAATTCTTGCCCTTTTGTCTTTCCTTGTGCGCTTGCTTTGCCTGCCTTCATTATGGCTTTTTCCTCTTCAATATTGATATATCGAGTGGCCTATTCATAGGCAGTTGCATAGATGGTAGATGAACTTTTTAATATAAAATACTAGAATCAATTTATCATGAACCATTCTTTTAGTGTCTTTAATGCATCAAATTCTACTAGCTGGATTACTTCTTTATGGTATTCCTGTATGAAGTCCCTCAAACTTTTAGTATGACCTTGCTTAAGTTATTGTAGTTGTTGAGGGTCTTTAGCCTTTTCATAGGCTTCTCAAAAGTGTTGAACAAACTCTTTGGTCAACTCACTAAAGGATAAGATACTTCTTTGCCTTAGGCTTCTGTACCACAGGAGAGCTTGTCTGTCTAGGTTGATGTGGAATACTTTGCACATTTATTTTTCTTTGAGGCTAGAGATTGATAATAGATCAGTTATCTGATCGACATAGAGGTAGAGATATATTGTTTCCTTGTAAGTTGGGAGGTTTGGTATCTTAAACCCTTCTGATAGCTCAATATCTTTGAGTTTGTTGGTAAGAGAAGATTTTCTTTCTCATTATGTCTTTTTTATGGGAGTTTCTACTTTTTCTTATCATCGAGGAATTGATGCAATCGTTTTATTAGGCTTTGAACCTTCTCAACTAATAAATCATTATTCCTGAGTGCTCAAATATGCTGCTCGTTATGTTTGCACTCTCTGATCTTGTCGATGACTTTCTTTGCATCCTCATCGACCTTGCTGTTAGTCTTCTTTCTATTTAACAGGTCTCTAGCATATCCTTTGATTTAGCTTTCTTTTTTTTTAAAGATCTCTTGGACATCTTATATATGCCCATTGTCTCCCCCAAGCCTATCAATAATCATTTGAGCATTTTCGTCCTCCTGATCATAATCGACATTAGCTCACCTATGGAGATCCGAGTCTTTAACTTGCTACTAGTTTGAAGAGTGATCATGATCACCTTAACATGTCATCGGCTTAGCTGACGACTCTCCCTCCAAAAGGCTTTACCATAATTCCCCTCATTTTTTATTTTTGAGTAAATGGAGGAAGGTTTCTGGTTTCCCTTGCTATTGAAAGAACACTTCTTAATGGTAAGAAGGTCTACTGCAACTTAGATTAAGGATGAGACCTTTGTGATCCTTCTAAATTATTGCACTTTTTTAAAAGTTTTGACAAAATCTTTTTTAGTTCATCCCTTTCTTGCTAAGACTTCTTTAACTCTTCTCTCAGTACTTTCTGCCAAACAGGTGGCTATTTTTACTAGTTTGTGTTATTACTAGGCTATATTTTTATAGTTTTATCTCAGTTTTGTAATCCAATATTTTTGTTGGATAATAGGCTTTACTCATTATTTCATGCAACCATAGAGTAAGTAGTACTATTTTTTTATCGTACGTATTTCATACTCTCTATCTGATATTGATAGCTATTTCGTTTATTTTGTATAGTTGGCACAAACTGTAAATCGAGAGGTAACAAGTTGAATTTATTTCTCTAGTAAATTTTAGCTTAGATGGTAAGGATGTGATAAATAACCAGACTAGTTATATAGCCCTCTCCTTACAAATATTTCGTCTAACTAGAATCGTGCAACCAAGGAAGAAATGAGGCCGCGTCGGAGGTTTTTCCAACATACGTACTCTAATACTTAAGTTAGTAAGGGCCTGAAAAAAGAGAAAAGTAAGGCAAAAAAAAAGAAGAAGAAGGAATAAGATGACTTATTTTATTGTGAGCTCTTCATGATAATAATGGTTACTTTGATAATCATTCTTATGATCTATAGTTCTAATTTCCTCCTCTATAATAAGGTGAAGATATTGGTTTTACCCATAGGTTTTAGAATCCTTTTTAACATGGGTGTTTTATGAAAAAAGATTTTAAGATTCTGTTATCAGAGTTTTCCTGAAATTGCACTTAATCTTGCTTGATTTAGTAGGAATAAGATGACTATTGTTTTATTGTAAGCTCTTTATGATAATAATGGTTACTTTGATAATCATTCTTCTGATCTATAGTTCTAATTTCCTCCTCTATAATAAGGTGAAGATGTTGGTTTTACCCATGACTTTTAGAATCCTTTTTAATATGGGTGTTTTATGAAAATTTTCTTTTAGGATTTTGTTATCAGAGCTTTCCTAAAATTGCACTTAATCTTGCTTGATTTAGTACGAATAAGATGCCTTTTCTTTATTATGAGCTCTTTATGATAATAATAGTTACTTTGATAATCATTCTTCTGATCTATAGTTCTAATTTTCTCCTCTATAATAAAGTGAAGATGTTGGTTTTACCTATAACTTTTAAAATCATTTTTAACATGGGTGTTTTATGAAAAATAATTTTAGGATTCTGTTATTATAGTTTTCTTGAAATTACACTTGATCTTGCTTGATTTAGTAGGATTTACATCGTGCTTTAGGAATGTCCCTTGAATTTAGAGATTTTTTATTGATAAATTTGAGTATAAGGGACAAGGATGAATAGGTGAAAGCACGAGGAACTAGGCTAATCTTTATTGTTTAACGCAAATAACACACTTATGTACAGGAGCAAAAATATTTCACAAATTTTTTGGCAAGTATCATTTTAAGTTTTAACGATATGAAGCGATGATTACAAGTTAAAATGGAGCCTAATGATAATTAATTAAGTTAAAATTAGGTTAAATAAGCCTTATACTAAGAGTTCAATCAAAATAGGCTCAACAAATTTTTTTTTTTTATGGCTTTTGAGCTTAGGTCCAAGGCGATGAGGCGATTCGAACGGAATCAAATTGAGTTTTTAATTTGATGTTGCCTATGTATCAGTTCTATTTCGGTTTGACTTAACCAAAACCCGAATCATTCGTTTCGTCATTTATACTTTTTATATTTATATAAAAAAGTTAAAAATAATTTTTCATACAATTCAAATTAATTTAAAATTCTCATTAAACCCTTTTTTATCTGATCTTAACTGACTAACAGGGTTAAATCAAGTCACATTAAGATTAAGTAAGAAAAAAAAACCTCTTACGTAGCTATATGTTATCATTAATTTTGTTTGTGTAATAATGTTGTAATAAATTAATATATAATGCATATATTAAAATATGTATAATTTATAACAATTCTTCAATGTAGAGTATAGACATGGACACGTTTAAGATACAAATAGGAAATTATACGATATTGTATAACTTTACGTTTAGAAAATTTAATATGCAAAAACACGGAGGGTGAAAACGAGTTTTTCTTAGGTAAAACTCTCTCTCTTTTCCCAGGGAAAGAAGATAGTCATAAGTATCTAGTCCCAAACTTCCAAGGTATATCGGAGGATCATCGATTTTGGTTCTTTTTTCGTTTCTCAAATGGATCCAAGTGAGCTCTCCAGATTATGCGAGTCCATTTCTCTGTCTGGTAACCATGTTCCTCGTCTTCGGCTGGAAGAGGTGGCCGGTGCACTAGCAGATAGCGATGTGAACTGCTTTCTGGTGGGTAAAATTATCTTTACTCGTAGAATTGGTAGAGAGGCTACGGTACGCTGGATGCCAACTCTTTGGTAAATGGTTGAGAATTTCGACGTTGATGTTGTGGACTCTAATGTTTTTATCTTCCATTTCTAGAGTGAGGCGGACAAAAGAGTGATGCTGGCGGGTGATCCTTGGACTTTTAGCCGACTACCAATTGTTTGGAAGGAACCTATAGGTATTGGGGAATACAGGAATATGTATTTTGACACAACTCCTTTCTGGGTGCAACTCCATCATGTTCCTATAGCTTGCATGAATCACAGAGCTGGAAAGTGTAAGTGAATTGCTGGGAGAGGTGGTTGAGGTTGATCAGGGGAACCGAGGTCATTGTTTAGGGAGATATCTCAGGGTAAGAATCATAATGAATATTCTCAAATCACTTCCTAGGGTGCTGCAAATTGAGTTGGGGACAGAACGAGTGGTTGTTTTGCTGCGATATGAGAGGTTACCGGAATTATGTTTTAATAACAGAATCTTGGGACACCCATTGAGAGAATGTTCTAAGAAATATAGTGTTGATGATGATTGTAAGTTGCTGTACGGGGAATGGATCAGGGTGGAGGAGAGAAATCATAATTGGGGTCCAAAAGAACCAACATCCCCTCGTTGGAATAAGCAACAGATTGCTATAAACTCCTTGGACGGTGTAGGCGATGGCGGGATGCTAAAAGCTGGAATTGCTCAGTACGAAGATAGAATTGATAGAGTTTCTCATTCCGAATCTCCGGTGAGTTTTTCACGGCCGGAAAATGTGTCCAAAGCTAATCAAGCAGTTGGGAAGCATGATAGAGAGGCAGTTACAGAAAGGTAGTGGAATCATGTTCGGAACTAACTTCCATACCTTTCGAAAATTTTGGAATTGATACTAGTGGTAGAATTCAGTTACCTGCAGGGACTCAATATTCCACTTCTACTACTAGTGATGCCGTGGCCCAATTAGAGACTAATTTGATTGACGTTATTTTTAAGATAACGTGCATGAGATGGGTATTCCTCGTCCGCGAATCCAGGAGTCCATGCGATAAAAGGAAGATTTAGAAGGTAACGTGGCAAAAGCACTACAAGTGATTTTTAGTGGAGCTCGGTCATCTTCAGATATATGCAAAGGTAGCCCTCGACACAAAGTCCAAATAATTCCCCATCTCTTCAAAAGCGAACCTCTAGCTCATCAAATATTAAGGCTCTTATGGGTAAGGTGGCAGAATCCACACCACCCCCCCCCCCCCCCCCCCCCCCCCCCCCCCCCCCCCCCCCCCCGCGGCGAACAAAACTCCAAGAATTTCTCTTCCAACGGGATTAACGGTTAAGATGAAGAAGAAGAATCACAGGAAAATTTCAGGAAAGATTATTTCTAGGCTACAATCTGCAGTTCCTTCAGGAATTGTAGTCGTCGATGATCATTCGTCTCCTACATCTTCTGTCGACCCGACAAAATCTTTCATATTGGCAATGCCTGCGAAGCAGGGCTGTTAGAAATCATGAATATCTCGTGTTAAAACTATTAGATATTTTATGTTATTTTATACCTTTAAAGCATGTGTAATAACATTTTATTAGATTAATAAAATTTATTCATACATATAATTGAGCATACATTGATGAGCCCATATTTATAAAGTATGTGATGTATTAGGCATATGATGCTAATATAGAGGGTATAGATCACGAGTTCTTTATAAATTAAATCATGTTCACAACCATTAATAAAAATGACATTTCATTATATAAGATTGTAGTTTTTCTGCTTATTATAGTGGATGATTTATCTTGATCATCAAAGTAGAGAAACTAATGTATATGATACATTGAACAAGACTATTGTGAATTTTGATGTGGTTAACTAAATATCATAGATCTTAATTCACAAAAGCTTTAAAAAGCTTGATTGATCTTAATCCTGAGCAGGTAATGAACTTATATTCATGCGTTGTATCTTTTGAGCTATCACGGAGTGAGATCCATATAAACGATCAAATCTTCGATAGCTTGGAGATATAATTTCATAAGTCATAGGAATATATATTTGCAAGATGGAATCTAATAATTAATATCCACCTAAGATGTTTGCAGTACTTAATCATTAGAATCTGTGGCCACAGTTTATTCAATAAATTATTTATTGAATAATAATATTTATTGGTAAATTTATTTACAAATATAGATATATTAAAAATGATCATTAGAGCATTCAAGGACTTAGGAGTAAATAAGTAATTAAAGAGGTAAGACATTTTTTTTTTGCCTAGCTTTAATTATGGACATCAATTAAAGGGTCAATTAAGTGGTTATTGTTGGTCTAAAGACTAAGCCCAATTTAATTAAATGGAGTTTTAATTAAATGAGCTTTTATTTTATAATCTGGGTTACTAGAGTACAACTCTTGGCTTTTAGTGGAATAGCCTGGGGTTAACTTAGGAGAATTGGTGTATTATGAGATAATAAGGATTAGGCCTTTTAAGTTGGAGCTAAGAAGCCCATAGGTCTTGCAGTCCCTCTACTAACTCAAATCCTAATCAAACTCTAATTTTTTTAATCCTAATCAAATTCTAAATACCCAAGGGAGATCCCTATATATATAGGAGGTATGTAATAAGAAACGAGACCACAACCATACAGAGAAAAATTCTTTTTACATATTCTTACGTGGAAAAAGAATTTAGTTAATACTATTCTCTCAGATTCGGGTATTAGTGGTTTTAGAGATTAAAAAAGATTCACATGTTCACACTCGTTGAGTTTGAAGATTGAAGATAGTAGAAAAGATTGCAGACAGTCAATTCAAAATCTGTCATAGCTAGGAATTGAGGTAATCTTCTATCCTTATACATGTAATTATGAACAAGACGATCTGGCTTCCGCTGCGTTTATTTTTATAAACAAAAAATTTTTACATACCATCCAACAGGAATGTCCGGGGACTAGGCAACAACTGGACGTTCCTAGTGCTGCAACAATATGTGTAGAAATATAAACTTGACCTGATATTCTTAATGGAAAATATTACCTAGAAAGAACAAATAGAAACACTTAAGTGTAGACTGGGATTTTCTAAAAAATTAGTAGTAGAAAGAGTAGGCATAAGTGAGGGTCTTTGCCTTCACTGGAGTGATAAAGTGGATAATGACCTATTATCTTTCTCTCGTTACCATATAGATGTGATGATGTTTAGGTAAAGGATGGCTAATTGACGGGTTTCTACGGTCATCTAGACCAAACTTGAAGGATTCACTCTTGGTCTCTTCTTAGCCAATTGAAATCTTTCTCTCCTCTATCATGGCTGTGTGGCGGAGACTTCAATGAGATCACCTGCTTATCTGAAAATTTGGGTGGTTCTGATAGAAATGTCTTGTATGGAAAGCTTCAGAAGATCCTTAGAAAAGTGTGAGCTATCGGATTTGGGGTACAAAGATTCATGCTTTACATGGATGGGTGATGATTTTATCCAAGAGAAGCTTGATAGAATGGTATGCTCTGATTCTTAGTCTACTTTATTTAGTGAATCTTCGATGTCCTATCTCAATTTGAGGAGTTCGGATAATCGTCCATTTCTAGTAGACATTGCAGGCAGAGGGACAGAACATCAAGTCCAATTTTGTAGTCGGTTCCACTTTGAAGAAGCATGGATTGAAGAATCGAAATGTGAAGATATAATTCGGTCATCATTGGTTGCCAGCAAGATCGATGGACCAATTGGATAATATTGTGAGAAATTTGGATAACTATGGTAAGGCTCTTCGTGAATGGGACTTCACGTCTTCAAAATTGGTTTAGGCAAAAAAGAAAGGAGTTGGATAGCTTTCAAGACTCTTTAAGTGGTGAAAATTGGGAGAAGTATAGAAGGATTGAAACATTTTTAAATAATCTTTTTCATAAACTAGAAGTCTATTGGAAGCAAAGGTTAAGAGCTAATTGGTTAAGACATGGGATAAGAATACAAAATGTTTTCACAACCAAGCCACAAAAAGAAAAACCGCAATGAAATAAAAAGGCTGTGTAATTCTCCAGGGGTGTGGAATGAAGAACCAGACAAGGTACAAGAAATAGTCTAGGAATATTTTTCAGATCTCTTCTCTTCCTCTCAACCAACAAGTGCAGATCTTGATGCTATTTTTTGACATGTCCAACCAAAAGTCTCAACTGAGGATAAAACGTGGTTAAAGACAGGTTTTACAGTGGTAGATGTGTATAATGCTATGTTCCAAATGCCTGCAACAAAGGCTCTAAGAATTGATGGCCTTCCAAGACTATTTTATCAAAAATTCTGGCACATAGTGGGACCGCAAACATCTCAAGCATGTTTGATGATTCTTAATGATAAGGTCACTCTAGCAAACATTAATCATAGTTTGCTTAAACTGATACCTAAAGTCCAACAGGATTTTCGGCCAATAAGCTTATGCAATTTTATCTATAAAATTGTAGTAGTAGCAAATCGGTTGAAAAGGTGCTGGATAAAGTTATTTATGAAAATCAGATTGCTTTTATTCAGGGGAGAGCTATAACAGATAATGTTATAATCAGCTTCGAATGCCAAAATGTTACAAGGAAAAAGAAAGGGAAACAAAACTGGATGACACTGAAACTCAATATGGCAAAAACGTACGATTGAGTAGAGTGGACCTTCTTGGAAGGAATGATGCTAATGTTATCGAAGATCTAATATATCTCGGTGTATGCATGTGTAATTGTGTCTATTGCCTAAAATACGTATCATATACGAATTTATAGGCGACGGAAGCTTGAAATATATAATAAATAAATATATTAATCACATTAATATATTAGAAGGCTTTAGAACTCACCTCAACGTGTAACGTTATACACGTATTTTCTCGGAGTCCGTATCAAGACCAACTCGTGTGCAATTCTAGTCACCAACACGGTAGGTTTGGTGAGCTAGAACAGCAGCTCAATATCTAACACGAGATTAACTCTTAATCCCCAAAATGACTGGTGTGTGTTTTTATTTTTTTCTCTAAAAAGATAAGAAATAGAGGCTGAAACAATTCTCAATTACTTCAAAGTCACCTTAGAGAAAAATAAAACAATTTCATTTTTTTCTATTTTTTTTTCTTTTTCTTCTTCTTCTCCTTTTTTTCTTCTTCTTATCCTCTATTTCTCTTCTTTCTCGGCCAAAATGCCCACACACCCCAAAAATACACACACACACTTCTTTTTCTCTCTCTCTTTTTCTTTGTATATATATAATAAAATATATAATATATAAATAATAATAATATAATGGGTGCCAACTATTTGGCACCCAAATATAATTATAATATAATAATAAGAGAGTAATTATTTAACAATTAAATAATCATAGTGTGAAATGATCATTTTTTTCCTCATGAATAGTTATCAAGTCTACCTCCTAGTGGGTCCCACCATATCACATATTTGGGTAAACTCAACCGAGGGTCCATAATGCGCTACGTGTCATTATACAATTAGGAAATAATAATTATTAACTAATTATTATATTTAACACTCAAATACAGGCACGCACGTATTTCTATGGTAATGTTGAATATTGCCAGATTAAACATTTTAATCTGGTACGCTGCCTCAGTGCATAATGAGTACACTCCATATCGCGGGACTCCCTAGGTTCTATACTCGATTTGTCAAATAGAACTATTCCATGAGTCCGTGAGCAATGCCCCACGCATACGTCACGGATATACAAATCAGCGCATTAAACCATGCAAGTTGAGGTTACAACGCATATGTATAATCCTTTCGTCATAATATCCTAGATGTGCGGGGTTATAGATTATCACCGTCAAATCCCCTAATGCTCATCCATGTCTTATCTCCAGACTTGTATCTCATTGAACAATGTGTGCAAACTCCTTTGCAATATTATTTTACCCTAGCGAAACTCTTTTCCGGGATAGATGCTTGTAGCCACAAGACTTTTCGAGATACAGTCTCGAAGCATCTAGATATCAAACTCCCAATACGAGTTGACAAATCCCATATCTATATACACCGGACTCCATAAGCATAAGACTATACCCAGTGACACCTAGCGGTCACACTATGAAAGGTCTGTGACATGCGTGGAACCAAAGTATGGTAGATCACTTACAAGCCCACCGTGTCACTTAGGTCAAAGGACCACGTATACTACTCAACTCGGGAGGACCCTCCGTTGACGACTTAAATAAGATGTCTATAAGAGGCCCTCATGAATTTGTTTCATATCCAGTCCTAACTTGATACCCATATATCAATACGAACTCCAAGCTCACGGTTGGCTAAGAACGACCATCTATACGCTATAGGTACAACACATGTTGATCTATATAAAAGGTATCCACCAACAGACCTGCATCGACAGATATAGATCATAGACAATTATTCAAGAATATACTTGCGCAACTAACATTTTCTGACACCCGGTTGCAACTCTTGCAACTATGTAATTACTAGTATATTCACAGGTCTATGTCTTATTACAGACAAGGCTCAAACTCTTGGATATGCTGAGTATTATAACCAGCTAACCCTTAGCTATGCTAATATTTAACATTTATATCTCTCAGTGTAGATCTATAAGCCATTATCTAAACTCTTTTAGATCTAATCCGAACTCCTTCAGATCTACAATGTCTGTAACGTTACATTACATAATACTATATAAATAAATATTAGCGATTTAATAAGAATGTACACTTATATAATTACACAAATATTTATACATTCAAAAATAGTATGTAAGTACTAACCCTAACAATTAACACTAAATTTTCAATCTTCTTTTACCGCAAAAGTAATGAAGTGTATATTGTCAACTTCTTATTCATTTTTAATTAATGGTAAGCTGTGTAGTAAGGCACAACCATCTAGGGGGTTACACCAAGGTGATCCATTATTACCCAATCTTTTTTTAATATGTGCCGAATGGCTCTCTTCCATTATAAATATTGCAGAGCTAATAAGTTAATTCAAGGTCTGAGAAGTGGTAAGAGAGGACAGGTTGTTACGCATTTGTTTTATGCGGATGATAGTCTATTATTCTCCAAAGCTTCAATTGCAGCGTGTTCTCAGATAACACAGTTACTGGCTACTTATGCTAGGGCATCAGGGCAGATGATCAACTTTAATAAGTCAACTATGTGTTTCACTCCTCGTATACAAAACTCACTGAAAAGTGAATTGGCAACCCGCTTGGGCATGCCCTAGTATCTGCTCACGGGAACTATCTGGGCCTTCCTAGTTGTGTAGGTAAGAATAAAAAGCAGGCTTTGAATTACTCAAAGGAAAGGGTGTGGAAGAAAGTAAGGGGTCTGACCGTTTTGTCCCCCTAAGGTGAAAAGGAAATTATGATTAAAGCAGTTCTTCAAGCCATCCCAACCTTTTATACGAGGCTCTTTAAATTGCCTAAATCTTTAATTAATGATCTCCATAGTCTGTGTGCTAAATTTTTGTAGGGGGAAATATAGAAGGAAGAAAATTGCACTGGTACAAGTGGGAAAAGTTGTGTTACAAAAAAGAGAAGGTAAACTAGGTTTCAAAGATTTAGAGTTGTTCAATAAGGCCACGCTAGCCAAACAGTGTTGGCCGGTGATTTCTAAACCAAACTCTTTAGTGGCACGAGTTCTCAAAGGGAGGTATTACCCAAATTCTTTCATTCCTGAAGGCAACAATTCCAAATTCTGCTTTGAAAGAGTTTGATATGGAGTAGGGAACTTAAATACCAAGGTTGATGGAGGGTAGGGAATGGCTCTTCTATTAGTATTTATGGTGATCGCTGGATCCCCAAACCATTGTCTTTTAAAGTTTAATCGCCACCAATGTTACCTATGGATACGGTGGTGGCTGCTCTCAAAAGAGATGGACATTGGGATGAGAATTTAGTTCGAGAATCTTTCTAGGCGGAGGAATTTGAGCTGATACTTGGTTTGCCTTCCTCACCGAATCAAATTGAGGATAAGCTACTATGGCATTATAATGATCAAGAGAACTACTCAGTTCCAAGTGGATATTGGGTCGCGCTCCAACAGCGGGACAAACCAGGGGTTCAAATAAATCTATCATCTCTATATGGTGGAAATTTATGTGGGGTTTAAATCTCCCCCCTAATGTTAAAATTTTCGTCTGGAAGGCATGGCACAAATGGACAATCTGCGGGTTCATGGCATCATTGTGGAAAGCGGTTGTCCAGGGTGCAAAAATGAAAATGAGTCTACAATGCACGCCCTGTGGGGTTGTAAAGAGCTCAAGTACTCTAGAAAAGAATTGGACTTTCTAAATAAAGATTAGCAAAGGTGTACAATTGATCTATAAAGTTTTCTAGTGAATTGCATGGAGAAATTAAGTCCTTTCAACTTCTCAGTTCTGACAGTAGTTCTATGGCTGCATTGGCATTATCGAAACCTTCTTCTTCATTCTCAGTTAACTTCAGATAGATGGAAACCGAAAGATTGGGCTTATAATTTTGTGTTTGAATTCCAGAAAGTTTATCCAAGCCCCCTGGCTCCAAAACCAGTAATATCACAAAGACAGCATCCTTCTGCTCCTGGTTGCTGGAAGGTTAATATAGATGCTTCTTTTGACAATAAAAGTCGACGGTACAGCCTTGGTTGGGTGATCCAACAGGAGGAAGAAGGAAAAGTGGTAACGTCTAGGGTGGTGTGTAAACCAGGTGTTTGTTCTGTACAGATGGCAGAACCACTAGTTGTTTTAAAAGGTGCATCAATGGTTAGTAGATTTGGAAATATGCAAGCATCTCTATAATCAGACTCCATCACAATGGTGAAAAGAATTCTAGACAGCTCCAAAAATTTTGCTAATATTGACATTAGTATTGCAGACATTAATGATTCACTGCCAAAAACCTGTATTCAAATAATTGTACATATAAGCAGAGAGGCTAACAAGGTAGCCCATGGACTGTCCAAACTTGCTTTTTCTCTTGGTAGGGAGCAGATATGGATAGCTACGGTTCCTTCCTCTCTGCTCTCTTATGTAGCAGCTGATATGGCTGCACTTTCATTATCTTAATGTAAATTTCTATTTGTTTCAAAAAATAAATATGCACAAACATGAGATATGTTAAAACTTATTTTTAATATTAATATTAAACTCTAACCTAATAGCTTAAACTTTTAGATTGGTAAACTAATATAATATTAGAACGAAAATCTTGAGTTCGAACTTACATGTTTTTGTTTCAGTTAAATTCTAAATTTATCTTTGTTTTTCTATTTGAAGAATTCATTCTATTTTATACTTTATACCTTAAACTCGGATCTATGTTTCATGCAGTAAAAACTGTTAAGAGTTGTTTTTAATCGAATCCATATTTTAAGTAGGAGGGACTATTAAAACTTATTTTTAATACTAAACTCTATTTCAAACCTTAAACCTTAAATCGATTGTGTTTTAAACATTAAATCTTGAACTCAGATGCACGTTTCTTGCCGAGGAGACTGTTAAGATTTATCTTAATACTAAACTCTATTTCAGATATTAAACTTTAAACTCGAATTTATGTTTTATGCAAGAAATACTATTAAAACTTATTTTTAATATTAATATTAAGCTCACATTTTATAAGAGAAACTATTAAAATTTATCTCTGTTTCGGTATTCAAAAATCCAATCTATTTTAAACTTTAAACCTTAAACTCAAATTCATATTTTATGTGAGAGAGACTATTAAGACTTATTTTTAATACTAATAGCAAACCCTCCCTCAATTAAAACTTTTGGAGATTGACTAGTAAATTAATGAGGCCTTAGAGAATGACTAGTATTTATGCTCTAAAATTAATTAATGAATATAATTACATTATGTTAGTTGGGCTAAGCAAACTTTTCTTAAATAGAAGTTTACTAGGTTATTTTATCCGAGCTCAGCTCAAATGGTGAAGTTTTCCCATCGGTATGCATAGCTGGCATTCCTAATAGCAATTGGCCCATCCCATCCCATAATACCTTGCCTGCACAGGGCACAGTGATATTCCCCAAGATCTACCGATAATTCTTCTCATCTCACTACATGATTGCATGGAAAGAAAAGCAGAAGATTATTAAAAGTAAGATGAAAAAGAAACTGCAAGTCTGTTAACATACATGTCCATACATTAAAGACCAATTTAGCAATGACCTTTTACAGATTTTGTGGAATTACATTTTATACTATCACATAACCAAGATATTAAATCGTATCTTTGCTATTCTTTTTATTGTTAAGACCACACATCAGCAAGTCTGTTGATTTGAGGTATCAACAGCAGAGGCAAGAAAACACCTTGCAACTGATCATCTCCATACAGGACTTTTGCAACCAACTGCCTCTCGGAATTGAATCACAATTTGCATGCACAATCATAAATATTGAATATGGAGGATGCAATGATCTTGATTTTCAAATATGAGCATCTGCATATTGCCTACCATGCATCAGGAATTACAAGCAAATTCTCAGGAATTGCAAAAGTTCCAGTTCACAGATGCCTCAGGCTCACCAGCTCAATATCAAAAATTAAAGTCCCCAATGTTGATCCTTCTCCGTTGGCAAGACGGGTTGGATTGAAAATGGTAGTAAACAGCCTCTGTCTGTCAAAGAACTGCCAACCAATAGAAAACAAGTGACCTGAGACATGAGGCCAAAATTGGAGTCTATGACCATACAAAATGTACGATTCCACATTTACAATCAAGCTTTATCAATGAAAATTACTTTAAAATTTCAACCACCTAATATGTCCTAGTCCACTTTATTTCTGTCCTTGTAGGCAAATCCTCTATGAATTTGAGTTGAAAAATATCTCGTCATTACAAAGAAAGCACAATATAACACATACTATGCTAGAGAGTTATAAGAACCAAGTAATCACTGGCTTTCAGTAGCTCTAAGAAACCCACCACATAATTTCAAATAAAATTATATTGATATTTTTTTAATTCAAAGGATAAATACATTTCTACATGGTGCTAATCACTTAGTAGTCTGCTGCGGCAGGACTCCCAAATTAGGACATCAATTTTAGAAACTTTGACCATTAAACAATCTTCAAACAGGAAACTATCACAAATGCCCAGTCACTCAACATGATCAATCTACTAATAAACTAAGGCATGTCAGCCACTGCTACAGTCTACAACCATAAAATATGAAAATTAGTAAACACTCTATTTGATGAATCCAACCAACAGCAAGATGGCCTCAGTCCCAGGCTGTTGTCTGAGGACACTTTCTGTCTAGCTAATTATTTATAGCATGGATGCAGGATCAATTATTTACAATCATGAAATCATCCTCCCTGATAAAAGAACTGGGAAATGTCACAGAAGTAACGTCTGTCCCTCCTCCCTATCTAATCAAATATCCATATTTAACCTAAAAGATAGAGCATAGCTTCCCATGCAATAAGTTGTGATGAAAAGAATCAACCTTAAAATGGAATGAGTCACCCAACAGTGCCTAACTGATGTGAGCCTTGAATGAAATAAGGCACGAATAACAACTCAAACTACACGACTGTTATTCATTGTAAATGTATTTCACTTTGGCTGTTCTGATGTCAAGAATGTAATACGATGAAACAAAGTTAGTATCTGGCACAACTATCATGTAGTACCACTAGGGGGAGTTAAAAGAGGATGTAAAACTAAAGCTATATGTTGTTGCCTCTGTAATTCTTTAGTTTCACCACTTTCTTCTACTTCCAAACACATTTTGTCCTTTTTCAGACTGCTTCAAGGTAAAAAAGGCAGTAAGGGCATACTTCTTTTCGTATGTTACCAATCAACTTAGACATATGAGAGAAAAATGTTCGTATGTTACCAATCAACTTAGACATATGAGAGAAAAGTGTTCAAAGCCTTACTGGGAAAGCACTGTATCCCACCACGGTATAAGAAATAGAATCTGCACCTCCTTGAAAATCAATTAGCACTTAAGGGTACTATGTTTATTGGAGCAAATCCAAACACTTACTCTTGTAGCAAAACTATGGAACTTGGTAGTGAACTCTTCAAGTTATGTCTTTCAGCAAACCTAAGTTATAGGTTGGAACCTTAGCTTCTAGTTAGGCAGTAGAAAGTAAAATGTTATTACAGTTTATCTTATCATTCCAAATTCTTCCACATAATCTGTTGATTTTGTCAACCAAAATCTAGGTACCCCCTTCTAAAACCTCCAATGGGATCAGCACTAGCTATGGTTAGAAGACACGACCTGAAGAATACTTCTAAGATTTGCAATTTTGTCCACAAATGCTTCTCATTTTCTTTCCCATGAGCATTAGCAACTTCTAATACAGAACCTGTCCACATGAACCAATCTAGGCTTCACTAAGACAAAACCCACACATACAGTGGCAAAACTTGTTTGCAGGATAGTTGGTGAATTACAGCTGAAGAAAATGAACATATATCTTACACACTTTTGGGTTCCAGGAGCCTCCTATCTTAAGAACACATCTAATAGAACCATCCGTAACCTTTTGGCACGGCTATAACTGAAAAACCCCTTTTGCAAGTGTCCTGATAACAGGATATTTGCACTAAAGCAACTGCAGCCTACCTAAGAAAATTTGAGTGCTTTTTGCAAGAGAAGGGTTGATGAGAATTAATAGTTAGGTTTTGTGACTGGGTCTCAAGGTCAATAAGTTGCAAAAATACTAAGAACATGTTGGTGACCTTTTCTCCAAAGGCACTAAATTAAGGTTATGAATGATTGGGGAAAGTCTTGAGTTATTAAAAAAAAAAATTGCTTACCTTCGGAAGTTGGACTTCAGATTTGAAAATGAAGAAAAAAGGCTGTTTATAGATGAATTAGAGAACACAGCAACACAAGGAATAAAGAGAAAACAAAGAATAAGCAGGAAAAAAAAAGTGGCACAAAATTGAACCTAAGAAAAATAAAAATATATACATTAGGTGGTACTGGCTCTTGCGATGTGTTCTGATATCCTTGTGATGGGGGAATGACAACTCGACAAATAGCACCAACTTTCATAGATCTCACAGCTGCTTCAATCCCTGGAATCACCTGCTTAGAGTTTCATTTAACATATTAAGATTATAAGTCCAATTTACTGTTCTTAACAATAGTAATATCAAATTCTACATAAAGAAGGTAAAGGAAGTTACAGGCAAAGTTCAACCATCAACATATATAATAATTGCAAGAGTTAATTTTCCTAAGATTTTGGCAGAGAGATTATAATCTATCCATACAAGTTAGACACCGTTTGAATTCAATCAGACATCATTAGTTGATAACTGTACAAAGAAACAAACTCCAGACCTCCTACCAAATGGAGGGCAGCTACATAGTTTCCCCCATAAGGCACCATGTCATTTTTCCATTTGACAGTTTAACCTAGAACTGAGGTTGTCATCTAGCAATGAGCAAGTGCTAATTTGAAGGGCGACAGGACTATCATATATTGATAGTCCTCATAACTCATTTCGGCGAGCACAGAAAAGCAATATGATTTCACTGGAATTCAAGCTTACATTAATTTACAAAACCTTTGCTTCTAGGAGACAGTAGAAATAGCAAATAGCGTTCACAAAAAGTATCATTTAAGATTGTGATTAGAACTTACTTTCCCTGACCCAAGGACGAAGATAAAAGGAATTGGCTCCCCAGTTTCATCTTTGTGATCATACGTTGAGTCAAACCGCCATCCCTGTTTTGCAGCCAACCTTCCATAGTAATGAATTGCAACCTTTTCAAATTTAAAGTCGAACGTAAAATGTCATTAATGCATGCATGAATATGGAAGTAAACTTTAAATGGAATGGAAAATTAATATTGCTTTTGCGTGTATAAAAAGCACTTTTTAAATAACCAAAATCATTTTTGCATCTTCTTCTAGTGTTTGGTTGAAATAGACAATGGATCAAAATGCATGAGTGCCTTCGGGAGAATCACTTGGTACGTAATTTACTAGTAAAAAAAACTCCTAAACTCTTACTGTGTTTGAGAATACTTGTGTGGTAAAACACTTTCTATTAAAATACATGTGTTGTGAAAAATCACATATCAAGTGCTTCTCCAAAAAGCATTTCAAGTATTCTTTTTCCGACTCCAAAAGTGTTTTCTAGAAAAGCATCTACTAATTGTTTTATTTATTTTTAATTAAAAAAAAGGAAAAAAAAACACACTATATCACCTACATTTAAAAGCAATAGCAATTGCCAATTTGAGCGGATCCTATTAATTTACGGAGAAGTAATCGATAAGTGGTTTTATAGAAATCACTTTCAACATTCTTGTATAAACCACTTCTGTAAATGCACAATTAGAAAATTTTGGATTGAATAACCTGGTCGCCGTCGATGGGAACTGGTCCGGTGCCGACGCGAAGTTCCAATGCTTTAACGCTGCCAGAATTTGGGAGCTCCAACAACTCAGTTGCAGCGGCAGCGGATTTTGAACAAGAAGGCGAAATTGATATAGTCACTATTTCGAACGCGGTTGTTACAATTGACAGAGATAGAGCTCCTCTTCTTGTTGAGAGCAACGAAGGAGAAGAAGACGAAGAAGAAGCATTTGCAGAGATTTTAGGAGTGACAGAACGGACGGTGTGATTATGCGAATCACAGAGTGATGGTACACGCGCGAAGAAGCACCCAATCATCTTGTTATCTTTATTATCCCGCCTTCTTCACTGGCCACAGTCCACGTATGCAGAATTATTAAGCTTTTGGCGTACAAATAAAACTCGCTCGCCGCCTGTGGGGATCGAAAACCCACGTGGGCACGACCACGTAAATAAAAATCACGCGCTCTACACTAGGCGGAAGGGACGTATTTGTAGTGGCTTACAGTTGTAATTGTTAGAAAAAGTGATATGTAATTTGTATTATTTTTATAAAATTATTAAAATTGTAATTTTATATTTAAAAAATATTCATAATTTTATACCGTAAATATTATAAATTTTTTTATTTATTTATGTGATTATAATCTTAATATATAATTATTATATATTAATCAATTAAAATTATGAATAATAAATAATAATAAATTTATAATAAATTATTAAAATTTGATATCTTTAATTGAATATTATTAATGTGGTAATTTTATTTGAATCACTAATATATTGACATTATAGTGGAAGCACTTTATATAATATGATTATATAGAATTAAATTAAAAATAGTTTGAATTATTATATAAAATACCGTTGTTAAGTAAGAATTTAAATAATGTCAACTAATAATCATATGCAAATCAACCTTAATTCTGAGTGATCATAAACTCTTGTTTGTATTGTTGTATTATTTGAAATACTCGTTACAGTTTATCTAAAACAAGTAAAAAACTTGTATTGTGGTGGCATAGAGAGATAAGTGGCTGAAAATATAATTTATAGATATGAAATTCATTCCTTCCTAACGAAAGTTAGAAAGAAGGTTCCCTTAAAGATTAATTATAGAATGAAACAGTTAGAGTGTTCAACTTGTAACACAATTACAAATTAATTATTCACTGGTGAATTAATTTAAGGATAAAGAAGTAATTAGATGGGTAAAATAGTAATTGACTTAACTCTAATTATAAATCAGGAGAGTAGAATTGTATATAATGATTAAATCAATAAACTGCTCTAAGTTTTTTGAGTAAATTATATCTAAAATTTTAAGAGTGCAATTTCATATTTTTAGTGGAATAAAATTAAAATTAATAAATTAAATAAATTAATTAAATTTTTTAATTAATTATCCAAAAATTATTAGAGCTTGAAACTGTAAGTCTATAGGTCCTTAATAAAATTAATTAATTAATAAATATAATATCTTATCTAAATATAATTAAATATTTAATTCAAAAAATTAAATATGTAAAATCTTAAAGATAATTTTAAAACTATCAAAAAGATTTTAATTTTAGTGTTTTCATTTTATAAAAAGACTATAAGTTTTTTATTTTGAAAGTATAATAATGCTCAATTATTGAATATTATTCGTTAACCACAAAGAGTAGGACTCTATGTAGTTACATGAATTAAGTCTATTTTATAAGAGATAATAATTTAATTAATAAATATTATTAATTAAATTACTAAATTAAAATAATAATAGTTTATTATTTAAAAAAATAACATTAGTCTAAAAAAAGAGACACGCATATATACGTAAAAAAATAGAATATATATTTTTTTCTTTAGAAGAAAAAATTTGAAACTCACTCTTTTACAGTAAAACAAGAAGCTTGGCATAGAATCTTTTAATAAAAAAAAATCTAACGCGGATTCAAAATATATTTTTGTTTCTTGTTGATTCTCATTTATTTTAAACATTAAATTCATATATTCATAAAATTCTAAGATAAAAATATTTTTATATTATGAAAACAAAGATTAAAGAATTTTTATTTTTTTATTCCGCTACGTTATGAATGTCATAACACCAATAATTGGTATCAGAGCAATAATTTTTTGAATATATATTTTTGGTGTTATGATTTATTTTATTTAAATCATAAATTATTGGTATGTGTGTTTAAGTGATTATTTATATATATTTTTTATATTATTCATGTAATAAATAATTATTTTATATATGAAGCATTTAGTTGTTAATTATATGATCTTCTAAATTTTAATTTATATTATTTTTTATTAAATAAAATATTATGTAAACGCATAAAGGGGTACAAGATTTTTTGTCATATATATTTTTTATTTTCGTGGCCGCTGTACGTAGAAAAAAACGAATGAATAGATGATGATGGTTTTGTGCGTAAAACTATGCGTTATGAAACTGGAACCATGCAACTTGAATCTAAAACCATGTTTATATTCATGGCTTCATGCATCTCTTGGCTTATGCAGCCCAATGTTTATATTCTTAATTAATTCTATTAATCAAGAATACAAAACCATGCGGATTGTCTATGGCAGCAAGGGTTCATGAGTAATGGCATGCTGGGTCTCATGACCTGGCAATAAGTAAGTCACTTATGACGGCTATGGCACTTGGGAAGTTACTGTCCTCGGTGCAATTAGGACAATAAAAGGTTATTTTTAGATTTGAAAAGCTCAAATAAAATTAAATTTTAGTCTTTTTAATGTTTGAATTTTATATGGACAAAAATTTAATTTTAGAAAAAAAAGTTTAAGAGTTAAACTACCTTGTAAAATATGCTATAAGTTTAAAAAAAAATTTTAAGTTCATAAGTATAAAATTATAAAAAAAATGTACTGAACTTGTTTGAACTTAAGATAACAACGTGCAATTGAGCCTGTGTGCATATATTTATTATGTAATTTGATTATTTTTTTATTTTATAGGTTATAATTAAAAATCTTAGGAGATCTGGTCAATATTAAATTAAAATGTTAATTTATGTTATTTATTTATGTGATAAATGATAACATAATTATGCATAATCGCATGTCGTGTATTTGTACCCACTTATATAATTATAATATTACATGTATACATGCTATAATTAAAATTTAAATCGTTTATTTTATTATGGCATATTATAATTAATAAGATAAAATTAGTAGATTAATTAGTATGTTTAGAACTGCATAATTAATCAAATAATGTGAAATTGGATTTAATAGTTAAATTAGTAATTTTACATTATTTTAGGTAACCTATATTAAATTGTTCGATTTACAATTATTTAAAAAATTATTGATAAAATTATTGATTTTATTATTTATAAAATAATTAATTAAATTCTATAATTGAAAATTTAGATTCACCTAAATTGTTAGACCCATTTAAAAGGAATAGTTAGACTAATAAACTTAATCCCAATAAGATTAGACTTTAGAATTAATTAATTATACATAATAATTTGTTATATGAGATATAATAATTTGTTGAGATTATAGAATAGAAAATATTTTATAAATTATAAAAACACATAATTAAAATATAGTGAGTGGGAGAGGGTACATAACAATGAACTCACTGATCTCCATTATTAGTACAACATCGTGAGACATAAGTAGCGCCTCGTGACGCTTTGATTTCGTTCTCCCTATGGATGGTGCCCGCCTATATTAATAATAAGGTTAATTTTCTAGAGATAGGATTGAGTGATGTATTTCATAATTGACCAACCCAACAGCAACAATTTTCGAGTTAAATTATCTTGATCCAAAATAATGGGTTACACTCATAAGAATATAATTAAATAGTTAATCATATCTTGACTAAAATAAACAATAGTTAATAGGTAAATGAAAATATGAGATATTTTAAAATTTACCTATTAATTTGAAATAGTCTCAATTTTAATTTTAATTTAATGTAACCTACCCTATTGCGGCACATTAATTATTAAATTAAACTATCATAGATTTGTATTAATTTATGTGTTTAAATACAATATATTCATGCATCACGTTTACTATTATAAAAAATATTATGATATTTATTCAAGTACTCTTAAAATTACTTTATTTATTTTAGCAACATGTCTGGAACAAACCCTATCATAACTGTCACGCCCCAAACCCAAAAGATCTGACACACGACATCACTTACATTCATTCAATAATACTTAAGCATTTATTTTAATTTCTTTCAGAATTATAGCAATTGAATTATGACTGGGACAATTAGTAAACCGGAGATACGCAGAGTTTTCTCAGAGATTAACACTCTACTACGTCACCAGTAGCAACTTTGTTACCGGAAGCCCAGAATATATTCATTGCAAATTCTTACTTAAAATCAATCCATTACTACACTTGGTGAAACTTAAACTAAGTCCAACCACACACAATAAAATAATACATAGGTATTTATTCACTAGGGACAAATCAAATATCTTATCCCACGTGTCCCCAAATGAAACACTTAGCAACCTAACAACTTAGGGAACCCAAGGAACAGCAGAAGCCTTGCCAAATCCGCTAAGCACACATGTACCTTATTTACCTGAAATCACCATAAACTATAATGAGTATAAAACTCAGTAAGCATACTAGTTTTTCATATATCAAATATAAATACATATATGTACACAATGCATATGTATGATATGCTGTGATCAATCAAAATCATAATCTTATCAAATCACATATCATGTAAGCGCTTACACATTCTTTCAAAACACATAATAGGAATACCATCACTCAACTACTACTTAGTAGGACTTACATATCACATATCACATAATGAGCCAAATGTCACTCGTAGGTGACATACCGTATGAGAGGAATAGTACAAGTGAGGCCTTTAAATTACACATATATAATGCTCATGCCCGAAGGCAAAAGCCAAACCCTCACCCTGATCATCGGTGAGTCCTCTCACATGCACCAATACGCCACCACACGAATGTGATGACTTACACTTCCTTTAGGTACCAATAGGATCCTCCCTACATACGGAACACATAACATATACCAATCCCGAAGGAAAGGCCACACATAAAGGCTCCACAAATCACATAAAATGCCTACTAAGTTAACAGTGAGTTCAAGTACCCTCAAAACACAAAATATTTCTCATGGACATATTACACTTCAAAAGCTTTCTTTGTTAAACATATCTTATTTTGAAAGCTCACTTTCAAAAAAATACATGTATGTCCATGCTCAATGTCAATGCTCACATTCATAAATATATATTAACATTTCATATCAAAATATACTTTGACATAACATAAACATATTCTTAACCCCATTTGCAAAATCATACAAAATAATTACTATGTTTATTGTGATTTCAGTAAAAAGTCTAGTATACTTACCTCTTAACACTTTCAGCTACAAGGCTTAAATCTCCTTAACCTATCAATGGAGATTAATCCTTTCATAAGCCTCACAATTCACACAAAATACTTTAAATAGCTTACAAAATTATACACAATTCATTTATCACATCAAATTGGTCTAAATACTTGGTTTCTCAAAACATGTCATTCTGGCCACTTACACTTAACAAAATTTTCTAATAGATCAAATGATGTTCAATTACTCCAAAATCAGAATATATCATTCTTGACTCATATATCTTTCTTATGTATGAATATTATATCAAAATTCCTACACAATCCATTCTATACATACCATCGAATCCAAACTACTAACCTGATAAGATCAAGATACTTACTAAACAGTATTCAATCTTCCAAATTTATAAAATCATATACTAACTCAAAAATTATAAAACTACCACATAATTACTCTTAATACATATCTCAGTCCATGATAAATATTTCTCTTCCAAATCACTGCCAAAAATATTTTAAAACTATTTTATTCCATAGCTTTAAAAATATGTTAATCAAATACTGTAATGAGCGGATATACTTTAGAAAATCATAACATTTCAACCATATTGATCTAAATTCTCAATTCCGAGTATATCATATTATACATATAAAATTATCATATTCCACAATTTCGTAATTTTTGAAGATCATTCAGTAGGACAAACATTGTTCGTCACTATATTATACTGTTTACACAGGAAATTTCTAGAATTTTAGGGTCATTTTGGTAAATTCACTATAAACTCAATTCCCAGAATTTTCAATCGATTCAAAGTCTCAGATAATCCTTAACATGTCTAATTTCATATACTCAAAATTCAAAACCAGAATCGAATCACAACAATTTATAAAATTCCTAGATCAAGAGGTTATCCAGCAGAAATTTCACAATTTATCATGATTTATCAAACTATCTTATAGATCATCATCAATTCTCATATGATCTTACGAAATACACAACAAATCCTCAATTATACATATTTCCAGAAATCAAAACTTAAAGAAATTAACATAATTAATACCAATAAATTGAGAAATACGTATGATATACCTCTTGAAATTCAAAATTCCAATTTCTTCTTCTTCTCCTCTTTCTCTCTCCTCTATTTCTCTCTTCTCTCTCTTAAAATGGGTAGCTCGACCTAAAAATGGTAAATTAGGGTTCAAAAGTGTATTTTTATACTAAGAGGCTAATTTTTGGTATTTACAAATTTACCCCCAAAACTTTCAAAGTATTACAATTTGGTCCCTAAAATAAATCTAAAGTCTTGCAATTAAACCCAATGCTAATAGTATCACCTTAACCTATACAAACACTACTAATAACAATATATAAATCAAGTATCACCAACATACAAATAAAATACGTATATTTATACATATATAAATACTTATTCTTACCAGTCGTGGATACTGGTTACTACAATAACCCTCTTAGCAAATGAAAAATTAGTTAAAGTTGGTGCTTAAGTGTCATTCCAATATTGTATAAATATTAATTATTTAATATTTAATATTTATACAATAAATATTTCGAATAAAATTGTTAATATTAATTAAATGGTACTAAGCTTGTAACATTACAAACATTGTATAATTTGAAAGAGTTCAGATCTGGTCTAAAAGAGTTTAGACTAGGGTTAAGAGTTAGTAATGTTGAGAGTTATAAATACTAAAAATTAGCACTGCTAAGAGTTAGCAGGTTATAAGAGTTAGCAAAATTCTAAGAGTTAGAAGTTTTGTCTGAAATGAGACAAAGACTTGAGAGTATACTAGTAATGACATAGTTGCAAACAATAGGTATTAGAAAATGTCATTATGCAAGTATGTTCTCAAATACAGTGTTCCTAATCTATGTTCACCAATGCGGGTCTATCGATAAATCTCTTTTATATAGATCGGTGTATGTCTATATCTTATTGGTGCAGATGGTTATTCTTAGCTGACCATGAGCTTAGTGCTTGTATAGGCATGGACGTATCTAGTCAAGACTGGATACTGAACAGACTAATAAGGACCTCAATAGAAATCCTATGAAACCGTCGAAGGTAGGTCCTCTCAAGTTAAGTAGTATTCATGATCCTCTGATCTGAGTGCTACGGTGGTCTTACGAGTGATCTATCATATTTTGGTTCCACATCCAAGGTATAATGACAGAGGGATTATACGTATGCGTTCTGACCTCAACTTGTATGGTTTAATGTTCTGATTTGTAATATTCATGACATGTGTGTAAGGCATTGTTCATAGACTCATGAAATAGTTTCATTTGATGAATCGGGCGTGGACCTAGAGAGTCCCAATATAAAATATACTTGTTGTGCACTTGGATAATATACTGTATTGAATAGTTCAATACAATATAAAATATAACAAATTACTATGGTTAAGTTAACTAAAGTATATGGTTATAATGGGATCCACTTTAGATTAACTTGGTAACTTAGTAAGGGTATAATGGTAATTTTACTTTATTAATTATTTAATTATTAAATAATTAAGATATTTATTTAAATAATAATTAAATAAAAATATAACTTAACCATGATTAATTGTTAACTAAATGGTTAGGTTAAAAGATATTTTGTGCTTAACTTAATTATGGTTAATTATTAACTATGGTTAGGTTAAATAAATATCTATATATTTTATTTTTATTATTAAATAAATGTTAACCTAACTAGGGTTAATAGTTAACTCTAGGTTAGGTTAGTTGGATATTTATTAACTTAAGGATTAAGTTAATTTAACTCAACTAAGGTTAAATGTTAATCTTGGTTAAGTGAATAGTTAAATTAAATACAAATGAAATTCAAATTTATTTAAAATTTATGCAATAGTATATAAAGTGAAATGAAATTTAAAATTTAAAAGTTTTAGATTTTGTAATTTTGGTGGCTATTTCAATTTGAGAAATTAGAATTCTTTGTTTTGTGTTTTAAGTGTTAGAACAACAAAACAACTACAATTGGCTACTAATTGTAATAACTAAAATAGATTTATTTTTATTGTTCAATAGTTGAACAAAAGATAAAACAAATTAATTTAATTAGATTAAGAGTTAATCAAGTTAGTTTAAGTGTTAAATAATTATTAGATTATACTACTATTCTAGATAATCAAAACCACCTAAGTTGATTATTAGAATTGTCAACAAGTTCATTTCATGTGGGCTCAAAATAATTTAATCAAAAGGTTTCAAAGTTGATATTTCTCAATTCTATAATTAATTTAATTAATTGTATAATTATGTGTTCATTGTATAATTTTAATCTTCCGTTGTGATTATATATGTATGAGATATGTATATTTGTTGATGAATACATATACCATATACATATACACTAAAATAATCCACCCAACAATTAGTATCAAAAGTAATTTTGGGGTGATTTGGGTGATTTAGAGTGTGTATTGTGTTGATGGTGAGGTCCAGAGGCCATGGTGGTGCATTTCAAGTGTTGAAAATGCTAAATTAGACAATATGACACTGTAGCAGTACTGTTCACTCCAAATTTTTTATTTTATTTTTTAAATTGTTTAAAAATTAAATATACATGTGGAGGTTTATGAGATGCAGTAATAAGAGTTATTAGTTTGTATTATAAACTAGGGTAATTTTTCTCTATGTTGGTAACCACAATGAGAGCCATACTGGTAGGAGTAAGTTGTGTTTGTACAGAAAAAAATAATTAATTGAGAATCACCTTCTTATGAAATGAGAGCATGTGTTTAAAAATATCTCTTAATCAGATTGAATTTTATTATATTATGAGATAATATTTTAAATGGTTTGTTTTGTCAATACGGCGTAAGATGGGTCACTACTGTCTTTTACAATATTGTTTTAGCACGAGGGATTTGGTCGGTGTAACTTGGTCTAATGCCAGTAAAACATAAGTTGAATCAAATATATACGAACATGTTATCCAATATTGCTTTAGCGTGAAAGTAGTGTCAGTAACATATATTTAATAATTGGTAAGTTAATCTGAAATACATTTACCCAATATTGCTTTAGCGTGAGGATAAGGTGTATTTATGATCAATGGTAAAAGTTGCATGAGATGTAATTAACAAAAGTTGTCTACTGTTGGGTTAACTGATAGGGCGTAATTGTATAAAGTATTTTATCCTCCTAAACTTGATGTTTACTCAATTTATCCCAATAATTTGGCTATTGATGCATATTAATGTTGTTTTATAGGTTTAAGCATTATCAGAGCAAAAATATCGGAAATCAAATACAAATGGAGCTATTTGAGATGAGAATCCAAGAAGGGATTAAAATGCTCAAAATGTAAACAGTGCTACAGTGCAATGTGGGGGCATTTGATTTGAGCGCCGGGGCACCAATTCCAGAAGCTCCACTCCACGACATTGAATCCTAATGCCGCGGCATTGAGTCCTAATGCCGCGGCATTGAGTCCTAATGTCGAGACATTGAACCCGAATGCCGCGGCACTAAATTTTGGGCACTCTTTAAGGGCATTTTTGTCCTCTTTTTGCAACCCTAAACCTATATAAACACCCATTGTTGAACCAAGTGAGTTAAGGCAGCAAGAGTCACGAAATTGGCAAGGAGGAGAAGGCTTAAGCTCAAATTTAAGGAGAAGAAATGATATTTCCAAGGTTTTATGTGCATTATTGAAGACATTTGAAGGATTGAAACCTTGGAGACATCCTCAAATTTGGTTTTCTCTTTCTTTTCTTTGTTTTTATCCTTTGTTTAATTTTCAATTATGAACATTGCTTAAATGAGTTGTATCTATGGATGGTTGGATAATTTTAGTTACGGTTGGATTTTTATGTGATTGAACTTGATTCTAAGGCTTGATGTAGTTTTATTTATATTATGTTTAGATGATTTAGTATAAATTTGTGTAATTCATTTATGTTTCTCTATGCTTAATGCTTCAAATTGATTGGAAAATGAATTGGTTGTTGTGAATTTATGGATTGATGCTTGGAAGAGATTGACCCATTTTTTTGGATTTAGGAGAAACATAGCCCTAGGTTGTTATTGAGTTGGAAGGCCAATAACACTTAGGTAATCATCATGATTTTCCTTAGGATTTGCATAAGGTGCACTCCAAGTGTTTGATAAAATGCGTGACAGGCGCAAACTCTTTAGGGTGTGCCATTATGCCTAGGGTTACATGTGGTGCTCTCCTTTTTAAAGTGTTTGATAAAATATGTGACAGGTGCAAACACTTTGGGTGTGCCATTATGTCTAGAATTTTATTTGACGCTCGAGAGAGGTAATGAAATTAATCCTTGGGTAATCAATTTAAGGGTTGCGTAATGCATGTCTATGTAAACAAGTTAGATAGACATGTCAACTTGAATATATATGCATAGTATCTCATTTGGCACTCGAAAGAGGAAATGAGATTGGTCTTAAGCCCTTGATTAATGAATTAAACGAATTTGCTAAATAGGAAGAATAGAATGAAATCAATATTTTAGGCTCCTATTTATATAGAATTCACCATATCGCAAGATTATCATTTTGTTGTAGATTGTATGTTCTAGCTCTTAATGGAACTTTATTGAACAATATGTGTTGAATTTGCTATATGATTAATGGCTTTCTTATGTTATTCGTTTATGCTTTTTATGTGCTTAATACTTCTAATTACATTGGAAAATATATTAGATGATTTAAACATTTGGGTTATGTACTTGAAAAAGTTTAATCCATATGTTGGTTGTAAAAAGCATAGTTTTGAGTTTGTTGAGTTGGGAGACTAATAAACTTAGGGTAGTCACTTAAGGGTAGCTTAATGCGTGTATGTATAACGGGTTAGATAGGAATATCAACTTAGTTGTATATGCATAGTATCTCATTTAACGCTCGAAAGAGGCAATGAAATTAATCATACACCCTGGACTAATGAATGCATAAAATTGATTGTTGATCACTAATAACAAAGACTATAGGAACAATAGAGGGAAATCGAGTCCCTAGAACCCTATTGCCATAGATCTCTCTTTTCTTTAATTTACTGGTTTATTTAGTTTAAAGTATTTTTAGTCCATAACTCACATTATCACTTAGATTAGCCTAGATAAAGTTAGGTTGCCAACATCATAATACTTAGCATCAATTTAGGACACAATTCTCGTGGGAACGATACTCACTTATCACTTTATTACTTGTTGCAATAACGTATACTTGCGTTAGTTTGTGTTATAGAAATCACACAACATTTACAAAGGCCAATATTGCTTTATCGTGAGGCTGGATTAAAATGCTAATGGGATCCACTTCCCACTATATAGTTTAAAGAGTTTAAACTATCATTATCCTGTTTGAGAGATTAAAGAGATTAAGTAAAGTAGTGAAAGGGTATTTTTTAGATTTAAAAATGTATAATAGCTATACCCATGATCTAAAGCGTTATTAATTAACGATTAAAAATGTTCTGCTACATATCTTCTAATTTGTTTTATAGAGATAAGATACTTATCTTATAGTAATAAGATAAGTACTAAGCAATCCATTAGTACACTTGAAAAATATACACACCAACTATAGTGTACCGAAAAATATTTGGACTTGTCAATGAATCTGAGAATAGTTCTAGATTCAGAAAAGTTTGGATATATAATTGATTAGAAGATTATAAGAGACATTTCTAATAATATCTCTTTAGAAGAGGTAGAAATTTATCAGAAATTGATAAAAAAAAATTATTTGAGAGTCAAATCATATATCATGACCTTAATGTCTAATAATCTTTATCATGAGCATGTGTACATGAGATGTGCAAGTAGTATAGTACTCTGTCTGAAAAATTATTTGATATATCCAAACTACGCATAGATAATAGTTACAATGAAAAGTGTTTTCATTATGATAAGGTTTGAAGTAGTAAGTGTTACTATTTAAGGCACCTTGACTTTAGAAAGATTGACCTATTAGATATCTGTTTACTAATCATAGACATTTCATTAGCATATAATGCTAAGTATGTAAAGGTATGAGATACTGCTTGTCATTCTCATAAATGCAAGATGTTGCATAATTTGAGGAATGCTACTATGCTACAAAATGAGAAGTTCAACTTCACATAAGAAATGGAAATTTCCAGTACATGGTAGCTGTTAATACTTCTAAGTCACTTCTCCATCTCAGCAGAAGCATTAATATTGTATAATTACTATTTTATACTAAATATTATTAGACGAATCATATCACTCCCTGTAGTAAACAAAGAGAGAGGGTTATCATAAAAATATTAGGAATAGTTCTTTACATTTATATGATGATGATAATATTTTGCTAATTGAGTGTCAGTTAATAAATTACCGTTATATCTTAAAGACAACAAGAAATGACACTAATGTATGAGTGAATATAAGAAATAGTACTTCAAAAACTTTGAATAATAAAGAATAGTGGCACCTAAGATTAGATCACTTAATTGTGAAATGACTATTCCGTCTGATTAAGGATGGTCAGATAATTGATCTGACTATAATACCTTGGTTAGTTTATGAATTTTGAATTCAAGTAAAAATAACCAAATCTTTGTATAGGTGTTGGACATTGGGCCACTGATTTATTGGAACGGTATATGATGATATATTTAGTCTAATGAACTATACTGCATTGGGTGGATTTCGATACTTCATTGTCTTTATAGTGATTTTTCATAATATAGACGTGTTTCTGGGAAACGTAAGTAAAAAAAATTTGAAGTGTTCAAAACGTTTCTACTATGATGAAAAGAAACAAATCTTTATGTATATTGAATGCTTTCAATTAGATCGAAACAATTTATACATAGGCAGTAAATTTACAAATTATTTAAAAGAGGATGTGATTCTCGCTCAACATAGTCCTTTAGATATTTTTCAACACAAATATGTTTTGGAAATGAGGAATCAGACTTTATAGCTACAATTCAATTGATGTTGAGCTTCACTGATCTTCTAGAATATCTATAGGATTATGTTTTATAATTTACTGCTCACTAATTGAACTTAGGTCTATCAAAAGTTATTCCTTCTACTCTGTATGAGATACAGAATAAAAGGGAATCGAGTCGTAAGTATGTTAAGGCTTAGGATTATTCTGCTTGCATAAGAGATATGCAATAGGATAAACTTGTACCTAATGGTACAAGTATTGGTTCATTGAGTATCCCAAATATTTTATAGGATATTAATTCTATGATCTAGAGGAATGAAATTTGTTTATTACTCGTGATATCACCTTCCAAGAGAAATAGTTTCTTATGGGTCGTAGGGATTATAGAAAGATTAAACTTGATGAATTCAATCAGAATATATATATATATATATATATATATATATGAACTGAGGGTGGATTTTTTAAGTTCAATTGAGTGAAATACATTTAATACATTTTTCTCATAGGTCGAAAAAGATATCAAGGCCACCAATTAGGTATGTTTAAATCCTGAAGGTGCCTTTGGTGTTTTATTAGTTGAAGAAAAACATTATTTAATTTATGGAGAGGCAATGTTTGACATCATTTTGGAAAAACGGCAAGATGCTATAAAATTTGAAATCGACTCTATGCAAGATAATCAAGTCTGGGACTTGGTTATACTTTTCATAGGAATTGTTCTTATTTATTGTAAATCAAATTTACGTAGTGAAAGCATGGGCCTTATATGAAGGTAGAGACCTTCAATGCCCTACTAATGATAAAAGGTTATACTCATAGATTTAAGATTGAAGAAATATTTTTCATCAGTAACCATGCTAAAGTCAATTCAAATTTTTTGGCTATTTCTATATGTTATGAGTTTGGGAACTGAACAATAGATGTAAACACAGCTTTTCAGTATGTAGATCTCAAGTAAGAGATATGCATAGAATAGCCTGAAAGTTTTACATCCAACCTAACTTTTAATATAGTGTGCAAACTGAGGAAGTCCATCTATAAACTTAAACAGTTTTTTCGAAGCTAGAATCTTCATTTAGATAAGGAAATCAGAAAGTCTGGTTACATCACGAATGAAGAGAAAGCGAATGTGTTCTAAAATGGCAGCTGGAGCATGATTATCTTTTAGTTCTTTATGTGAAATACATACTCAATACCGAAAACGACATTGGTATGTTACAAGTCAATCAGGTAAGTGTTATCTAAGTAAATAACTTCTCTATAAAAGATTTATAGGAGCCTTCCTGTATACTAGGTATAAAACTTTATAGAGATAGAGTTAAGAGGCTGATAGAAATCTCATAATATTTATATATAGACTAAGTCCTAGAAAGGTACAACTTTATTTACTGTGAGACAGTTAATGTGCCTTTCAGATATGACACTCATCTTTATAGGAGGAAATGTTCTCAGGAAGAAGATAAAAGAGTTAGAGTATCTAACTTATCATATGCATTAATTAGAAATAGTTGCTGTGAAATATATCTGAAATACTTGAGAGGTATAGAGGATAAGTTTTTCAATTATGGAGAAAGTTTCTTACAGGTGACAGGACGCACATATTCAGACTTTTATTTGATCTAGATGGTAGAAAGTTTACATTTGATTATGTATTTCTTATCATCGGTACCGGAGATAGTTAAAAATATATGCAATTTAATATCTACAGTTAATTCTACCTTGGATACCGTATATGAGATATGGGATTCTCTTCAAGCGATGTTTGGCTAGCAATCAGAACAAAGTCGCCATGAAGCTACTCGTAACTACATGAATGCTAAGATGAAGAAATGAGTTCCGGTGTATGAGCATATTTTGAACATGATCAATCTAATTCTTCAGGCAGAGATTTATAGAGCCACCATAGATGATAAGACCCAAGTTAGCATTATTCTACAGTATCTTACTCCAGCATTTTCACAGTTCAAAATAAATTATGTTATGAACAAGCTCTATTATATAATGACTCAGCTACTTAATGAATTGTAAACTTTTGGGGCTATATCAGATAAGCCTAAAGAGTGAGGTAAATATTGTTGAAGCTAAGCATTTTTCCTCTAAGTAAAATGGTTCAGGTTTTAGAGGAAAAGCCAAGAAAGCATTTAATAACAGTAAGAGCAAGAAAAAGGACTCCAAACTAAAGAAAGCAAAATATTTTCATTGCGGAGTCAAGGGGCATTAGAAGAGGAACTACGAAAAGTATCTCTCTGAGCTAACGGAAAAGAACAAAGGTAAATATGATTTAAAAAGTATCTCTCTGGTTGAAGCTTGTTTAGCAGAGGATGAACTTTCTCTTTGGATAATTGATTCAAGAGCCATTAATTATGTTTGTTCTTCCTTGCAGATACTTAATTCTTTAAAAGAGCTCACCGATGGGAACTTTACCATGTGAGTTAGCAATGGAGCAGTTGTTTCGGCTTTAATAGTAGGAGCGGCTTGATTGAATTTTGAAGATAATTTTTTAATTTTGAATAATATTTACTTTATTCTTGGATTCAAAAGGAATTTGATTTCTATTTCTAAGTTGTATAAATAGTTTTTTAGAATGTTTTTTTTATAATAATAAGATGATTATTGGTAAAAATGGTTTAGATATTTATCATACAAAATTAAAAAATGGGCTTTATATTTTAGGGCTCGATGTGCCCTCACTGCTTAATTTCAAACTATTTAAAGTAGAATATCTTAAATCTACTAAAAGGCAAATGCTTTCTCTAAATGATGACACATATCTTTGGCATTTTATATTAGGTCATATTAATTTAGATAAGATTAAAGGGAGTAAAGGATGGTCATTTTAGAGAGCTAAACATTGGCACTCTTCTTGTATATAAGTTTTGTTTAGAGGGTAAAATAACTAAAAGACTATTTTCAGCTAAGGGTGAAAGAGCCAATGAATCACTTCAGTTTGTACATACTAACGTTTGTGGTACATTAAACGTACAAGCAAGAGCTGGTTATGAATAGTTCATCATATTTATTGACGACTATTCAAGATACGGTTATGTTTACCTAATGCAAAGAAAATATAAGACTTTTGCAAAGTTCAAAAATTTTTAGCAGAAGCTGAAAGGTAATTAGGTAAAATACTTAAGACCCTTCAATCCGATCAAGATGGTGAATAGCTTGACACAGAGTTCAAGGATTACTTATTGGAGTATGAGATTTTATCCCAACTCACAGCACTTGGAACACCACATTAGAATGGTGTTGTAGAAAGGAGAAACAAAATCTTGTTAGATATGGCTAGGTCTATGATGAACTACTCTTCACTGCCGCCCTCATTTTTGGGTTATGCACTACAGACCATAGTCTATATTTTGAATGTAGTACCTTTCAAATCTATCTAAAGTACACCTTTAGAGATGTGGAATGGTACTAAACCCAGTTTATGCCACTTTCGTATATGGGGGTGTTTGACATATGTGCTAAAAGGAAAGACTGAACAAGTAGAACCATGAATAGAAATTTATCTGTTTGTAGGCTACCCTAAAGGCACAAGAGGAGGTTTGTTTTATAGTCCTCAAGAAAATGAAGTGATTGTATTGACAAATACCAATTTTCTTGAAAATGATTTATATTAAACTTCAAACCTTGTAGTAAGATTGTATTGGAGGAAATGTTTTTTTTGATCAAATCAGACCTTTACCGCCGACAGTTAGTGAACGACAAAGTCTGTAACCACTGATTCTAATCATAACACCTTGGAACCTCGACGTAGTGAGAGGATAGTAAAACTATATTCTCATTACAAAGAGCAGGTAGAGGTACAAGTAAGTGTATCTAACACAAGCCAAGATGATTCATTGATATACATACATGTAATCAAAGATTCTAATAACAAAAAATGGCAAGAAGCCATGAGCAAAAAAATAGAGTCTATGTACTACAATTCGGTCTGGGAACTTATAGATCCACTTGAAGATGTTAGGCCCATTGGGTGCAAATGAATTTTCAAAAACAAAAGAGGTATTGATAGAAAAGTAGAGGCTTTCAAAGCAAGACTAGTGGTAAAGTGTTATACCCAGAAAGAGAAAGTCAACTATAAGGAGACTTTCTCACCAGTAGCCATGTTAAAATTCCTTCACATCCTCTTGTTCATTGTTGCATGTCTCGATTATGAGATATAAAAAATGGACATCAAGACAAGTTTTTTGAATAGTATCTTAAAGAGAGCATCTACATGGTGCAACCAAAGGGGTTTGTGGTAGAAGGCCATGAGCAGAAAATCCGCAAGTTACTCAAATTCATTTATGGACTTAAGAATGCTTCAAGGTCTTGGAACTTAAGATTTGATGAGACAATTAAATTTTATAATTTTGAGCAAAATATTTATGAACCTTTTGTATACAAGGACATCAGAACAAAATTATGGTTTTTCTAGTACTTTATATGAATGACATTCTACTCATTGAAAATGATGTAGAAATATTATCCAACATAAATAAGTGGTTGTCCAAGTATTTCTAAATATGAAAGATTTGGGAGAGGAAAATTATGTCATTGAGATCTAAATTACTCAAGATCGCAAGAATAAACTATTGGCACTATCTCAGGCATCGTATATTGATAAAGTGGTTATATAATTTTTGATGCAGAATTTCAAGAAAGATCAACTATCTGTTAGGGTTGGTGCTTACGTGCCATCTCTAAATATACATATACTTGTGTATTTATACAAGTGTACATTCCCATTAAATCGCTAAAATCTCTTTATATGATACTATACAATGTAACATTACAAACATTTTATGATCTGAAGGAGTTTAGATCAGATCTAAAAGAGTTTAGATCAGATCTAAAGGAGTTTAGATAAGGGCTCTTAGTTAGCCATACTGAGAGATATAAATGTTAAATGTTAGCACAGTTAATTGTTAGTTGGTTATAATACTCAACAATGATCTAAAAGTTGGAGCCTTATCTGTAATGGGACATAGACCTGAGAATATACTAGTAACTGCATAGTTACAAGAGTTGCAATCTGGTGCCAGGAAATGCAATTTGCGCAAGTATGTTCTCAAATAATTGTCCCTGGTCTATTTCTGCCGATGCAGGTATGTCGTTAGATACTTTTAATATAGATCAGCATATGTTGTGCCTATAGGGTATAAATGGTTATTCCTAGCCAACCGTGAGCTTAAAGCTCGTATTGACATTTGGGTAACCAGTTAGGACTGGATATAAGATAGACTCACGAGGGCCTCCGATAGACTAAGCCGTCAATTGAGGGTCATCTCGAGTTGAGTAGTATACGTGGTACTTTGACCTAAGTGTCACGGTGGGCTTGTAAGTGATCCACCATCCTTTGGTTCCACGCATGTCACATACCCTTTATGGTGTGACCGCTTGGTGTCACTGGGTATGGTCCGATGCTTATGGAGTTCGATGTATACAGATATAGGCTCCATTAGCTAGCATAGGGAGTTAGATATCTAGATGCTTCGAGATTGTATCTCAGAAAGTCTTGTGGCCAGTAGCATTAATCCCGGGAAAGAGTTCCGCTAGAGTGGAACAATATGGCAAAAGAGTTTGCACATATTGTTTAGTGAGATACAAGTTTGGAGATATGGCATGGATGAGCACTAGGAGATTTGACGGTGATAATCTATATCCCTAGCACATCCAGGATATCATGATGGAAGGACTATACGTATGCGTTGTAACCTCAACTTACATGGTTCAACACGCTGATTTGTATATCCATAACGTATGCGTAGGGCAATGTTCACGGACTCATGGAATAGTTCTATTTGATGAATCAGGCGTGGACCTAGGGAGTCTGGCGATATGGAGTGTACTCGTTGTGCATTGAGGTAGTGTGCCAGATTAAATTATTTAATCCAACAATATTTAGCATTACCACGGAAATGCGTGCGTATTTGTATTTAAGTGTTAAATACAATAATTAGTTAATAATTATTATTTACTAATTATATAATGACACGTGGTGTATTGTGGACCCTTAGTTGAGTTTACCCAAGCGTGATTTAGTGGGACCCACTAGAGGATATACTTGGCAACTATTTATGGGGGTAAAATGGTCATTTCACACTGTAATTATTTAATTATTAAATAATCATAAATATCTCATTATTATATATATTATATTATATATAATTTATTTTATTTTGGGTGCCAAATAGTTGGCACCTATTTATATTATTATATAATATATTATATTATTATTTTATTATACATATATATATATATATATATATCAGAGATGTGTGTGTGAAAATGAGGTAATTGGTGTGTGTTTTTGTGTTTTAACGAGAAATGGAAAAGAATGGAAATGAAATGAAACAAAAGAGAAAGAAAAGAAAAGGCACCGAGAGAAGAAAAAGAAGAAGAAAAAGAAAAAAAAAGGAAAGAAAAAAATGAAAATGTTTCATTTTTCTCTATGGTGCCATTAGAAGCAATTGTGAATTGCTTCAAATTCTATCTCCTTATCTTTTTTAGAGAAAATGAAGAATACACACCATTGCTTATTTTGGGGTTAAGAGTTAATTCCGTGCTGAATATAGGGCTATTGTTCTAGCTCACCAAGCCCACCGAGTTGGTGACTAGAACTGCCCACGTGTTGGTCTCCATGTGAACTCTGAGGAAATACGTGTATAACGTTACACGTTCAGGTGAGTTCTCAACACTATTAATATATTATTTATTATGTTTATTACAAGTATAAATGCTTCTGCCACGTTTAATATATATATGATACATATTCTAGGCAATAAACACAATTGCACATGCATACACCCACGTATATTAGATCCCTGACACTATCGACTTGACACGAAATTATTCTTTCTAGAGAATAGTGTCCTAAGACACCTTAAGAGGAAGAATAAATGAGATGGGTTCTCTATTCCTCATCATTTGGCAGCATTATATATACTATGTTGTGCACGGGGCTTGACATTTGCTATGCAATGGGAATAGTCAGTCGTTATCAATCTAACCCTAGATTGCAGTAAAGCACATTTTCAAGTATCTTCGGAGAATGAGAAACTATATGCTTGTGCTTTCAGGTGGAGACCTGAACCCTACTAGTTATACTGATTCTAATTTTCAATTAGACAAAGACAAAGATAAATCGAAAGTCGACGTTTGGATCAGTGTTTACTTTTGGTGATAGAGCCATAGTCTAGAGAAGTGTAAAATAATTCAACACTGCTGATTTAACCAAATAGGCTGAATACATAGCAGCTTGCAAAGCAGCTAAAAAAGCAGTATGGCTTAGGAAATTTTTTGCTGATCTGAAAGTTATTCCAGAAATGGATAAACCTTTGACCATTTACTGTGACAACAATAGGAAAATGACGAATTTGAAAGAACCTAAAAGCCATGATAAGGGCAAATTTGTCATATATTTTCTCAGGTTTTTATTTTGATATTTTATTATTTTATAAAAATAGATAGCTATTTATGTGTATTATTGTTATTTATAAGGACTTGAATGAAATTTAAAGAAAGGATCAAATGGAGCAAAAACAAGGACTAAAATGTAAAGTTTTCAAAATATGAGTCCATCGCCCCAGTGCTACAAGGATTTTCACCCAAATGCTGGAACAGTGATCGAAATAAAAAAATCAGAAAAGACGACCTGTTGAAGTTGCAACTAGCGCCCCAGCGCCATATCTTCACCACGCTAGCGACGGGCCAGCACTCCAGCGCCATCACCCCACCGCTCTAGCGGTGCGACCTTCTACACGTAGCGCCCCAGCGATAGAACGCAGTGCTCCAGTAGTAGTGCGAGTCCTAGTCCGACAAGAATTGAGATTTTTAAGCTCATATCGATCCCTATAAAAGCCCCTCGACCCTAGACGTTAAGAAGAACCCAAGACACATTCAAGAACACCAAGAATACAAAGCACGAGTCTTGGAGAATAATAGAATTTTAATTGAAGCAACTTTAGAGAGAGATTTAAGGCGTTCTTCGGCATCAAGAGTATCTTAGGCAGCGTAATTAAGATAAATTCGACGTCTATATCAGTTTACTATTGATTGTATCATGATTTATTATTATTTTTACTGCTATTCTCTTGTAGCCATGAACTAAATTTATTTTTTAGGGTTAATATTTGAACTCAATATGTGTGCTTAATTGCCATATCTTTTGGATATTTAATAAACTTAGTTCTTTGATATTCAAATTACTTTATCTTAATGCTTCAATATATCTGGCCAATATATGGTGAATGAGTTGATAATATTATTGATAAACTCGGAAGAGGAATCATAATATTTAGTCCTAGGTAATTTGATACATGATTGTAGAGTAACATTCAATGTTGCATATACAAGTTTCAATTTAGGATAGGAATATACCTAATTGGCATGTATGATCAATAAGACTTAATCTTAATGAATCTTAATTTATTACAAGTACCATAGGAATATAGATATTTGGTAAATTAAGGTATACTTGCATGACCTTGGAAGAGGCTTGTGAATACATTAGTGTCTTGATCAATAACAAAGACTAAGGGAGTTAAATATTAGAAGATTAATTATTAGAAAGCATATTGAGGGATAGTATTAATCATAGGTTTTCTCTACATTGCTATCACCTAATTATCTTTATATTGTGTCATTGATTTTATATTTTTTTCATTCATTCTTAGATTTTTTTTTCTAAATAATTATTAGAGAGACATAATTTTAGTACTTGGTTAGAAAGTAAAAATTATCCCTGTGGGTTTGACATCCGACTTATTAAGTCCCTTTATTATTTGTTACGATAGCGTATACTTGCGCTAAATTATAAGATATAGAAATATCGCATTAAGCCACAAGAGAGCAAAGCATATAAAACAAAAGTATCATATGATCAGAAAAATTGTGCATAGAGGTGATGTAATAGTCATAAAGATAACATCTGAAAATAATCTTGTAAATCCGTTCACCAAGACATTACTAGCTAGGAAGTTTGAGAGTCATATGGAGGGCATGGATTCAAGAGACATGTCTCACTTGCTTTAGGGCAAGTGTGAGATTGTTAGGGATAGTGCCATAAAAGCATGTACTTGTACTTTTTTTATTAAATTAATAAAGTTGCAAATTTATATTTAAAAAGTGTTTATACTTAAAAAGTGTTTATAATTTTATAATGTAAATATTAGAAAATCCATTGTTTATTTATGTGACCATAACCTTAGTATGTAATTGTTATATACAAGATAATTAAAGTTATGGATAATAAATAATAAAAATTCGTAATAAACTAATTAAAGTTTAGGATCTTTAATTGAATATTATTAGTGTAGTTTACAGACATTAAGAATGTGGTGATTTTATTCGAATCACTAATGTAGTAATATTATGGCGGAGGTACTTTATATAATATGATTATATAGGACTAGACCAGACGTAGTTTGAATTCTTATATATAATACAATTGTTAATTTAAAATTCAAATAACGTTAACTAATTATCATATGCAGATCAACCTTAGTCTTGAGTGATCATAAATTCATGTTTGTGTCATTGTGCCATTTAAAATACTTGTTATGGTTTGTCTAAAAGAATAGGCTAAAAACTTATATTTTGGTAGCATAAAGAGATAAGTGGTTGGAAATATGATTTACAAATATAGAATCTATTCCTTCTCAACAAAAGTTACAAAGAAGGTTCCTTTAAGATTTATTCCTAGAACTAAATAATTAGAGCGCTTAATTTGTAACATGATTACAAATTAATTATTCACTTGTGAATTAATGGTACTTAAGGATAAAGAAGTAATTAAAGGGTAAAACAGTAATTGACCTAGCTCTAATTACGAACCATCTATGGAGGGTTGAATTGTATGTAGTGATTAAATCAATGGACTGCTCTAAGTTTTCTGCGTAAATTATATCTATAATTTTAAGAGTGCAATTTTAGGTTTTTAATGGAATAACACTGGAATTAATAAATTTAATTAATTAATTAAGGAGTTTAATTAATTATCTAAAATTTATTGGAGCTTGAAATTGTAGGTCTATAAGTCCATAATACCAGCTCTTTCATTATTATAGTTTACAATTAAAAAGTGAATTGTGTTATTATATAAATTGTTTGTGTCTAGAAAATAGTTTTCAAAATACATATATTTTATATTTAGATAAAATTAATTAATTAATGTAGATGATATCATATTCAAATATAATTAAATATTTAATGTAAGAAATTAAATAAATAAAATCTTAAGGATAATTTTTAAAATTATAAAAAAGATTCTATTTTTAGTGTTTTCCTTTTACAAAAAAACTATAAGTTCATTTATTTTGAAAGTTTAATAATGCTCAATTGTTAGGTATTATATGTTAACTATAAAAAGTATGACTTTATATAGTTTACTTGAATTAAGTCTATTTTATAAGAGATAATGATTTAATTAATATATGTTATTAATCAAATTATTAAATTAAAATTATAATAATTATTATTTTAAAAGGATAACATTAGTCTACAAAAAAAAGACACACACATATACATAAAAAAATATAGAATACGTATTTTTTATTTTAAAAACAAAATTCAAAGCCCACTCTTCTACTTACTGTAGAACAAAAGATTTGATTTGAAATTCTTTAATAGAAAAAAACCTACCACGGATTCAAGGTATAGTTTTGTTTCTTGTTGATTTTCATTTATTTTAAGCAACAAATCCATATATTTATAAGATCTTAAAATAAAAAGAATTTTTATCTAATAAAAATAAAAATTAAAGAATTTTTATTTTATATTCCGCTGTGTTATGAATGTCATAACACCAACAGTAACTTGTATTTATAGAACCAAAACATATTAACTATTTTTTTCCTTGAACTTATAAATATTGGGAAATTTTCAGAAGTGGTTAATATTTTTAAGTAATTTTTTAAATTATAAGTTAAAATGTTAGTTTTTATTAATTAAAATTAATTGTTTTTGATAAAATGCCCTTTTCATTATCTTTTTTCTTCTTCTTCTTCTTCTTCTTCTTCCCATTTCTTTTTTTAAAAAAATTCTTTTTCCATTCTTTTTTTTTTATTTTTCTTTCAAGAATCTCAAAAGAAGCATGGATAGAAGAAAAAAGAAAGAATATAAAACAAAAAAAAAGAAGAATAAAAAATATTTTTGCACAGTGTGAAGAAAGAAAGAAGAAAATTTAAAAAAGAAAAAATTTGTAAAAAACTTTGTAATGAAAAAGAAATTAAAAAATAATTTTTTTATTTCGAATAGCATTAAAAAAAATTAAAAGAAAAATAAAAAAAACTCGCATTTCACGTGGCACGCATAAAATATAAAAAAAGAGAAAGAATTTGGCATTTCACACGCCATGCGAAACGCAAGTTTTACTTAGTTTTTTTTTCTTTTTTTTTTGAATTATGACTTGTTTATTTATATCATAATTGTATTTAAAAAATTAATTAAAAAATATTTTAAATTAAATTGAAATAAAAGATGCTTAATCAAAAAAAAAAATCACATTCGCGCAAAACATATAAGACTTGAAAAAGTGGAGTGCTCATTGGGCGCTGCATGGTGGGCGGTGCATGCGAGTTGCCCAATGGGTGCTCAACTTTTTTTGATTCTACGCGATTCGCATGTACTTGAAACATACGTGAAAAGCAAAAAATATTTTTAAAGATTTTTTTAATTTAATTAATTTATAAATTGTTTATAATAAATATTATTAAAATAATAAAAACTAACTAAATAATTTATTTATTTCTTATTATTATTATTTAAAAATTACAAATTTATGCAATATTCTTAGTTCAAACAATTTATTAAATTAAAAATGATCAATTTTAATAATTAAATAATTAATATGTTTAATTGTAATTTAATAATTAAAAATAATTAATAAAATAGAATTAAAAAAAGGATAGTAAAAAAAAAAGGGCCATTTCGTGCAGGACTATGAATTTTCGTTTTAGAAAATCTTAAACTTTTTAAATTTTTTAGATTTATGATTTATTTCTCCTATTCATTGTATTTCTCCATATACTTCATTATTAAATGTTAGAGTGTTTTTTTAGATAGATTTTTAAAAATTCAACCGATTTTTTGTAGATTTATTTTTAATATTTTATTTATCATTACATTTTATTAACAATGACAATTAGATCCATTTTGTATTGTTTTAGATAATAAAAATTATTATAGTACTTTGTGGCTAGAAAAGAATATCGTCTAAAAACATAAGTCATTTATGAAAAATTCTTATAAACATTTTATGTAGTTATAATTTTAAAACAAATAGTGATGTTACACTTATATAATTTGATCCTTATTCATGTGGCACTCATTATGAGTGTCATGTGTTAGTATTTATTGACTCTTTAATTATATTATTAATGTGTTAATCGAATTGCATTTATCGTAATTGTAATGTTACTGTAAAATTACAAAATTGAGATATAAATTATATAATTATAGCATTGCTATTGGAAAATATGTACATACCCACTCTCTTAAAATACATCCATCAAGAATATTTAACAGATAAAAGAGTAATTTAGTAAGAATAGTATTCAATCCATTTCTCAAATTTTATTTTCGAACATCGATTTAAGTTGTCAACAACTCTCCTTACTAAAACACAATAAGCATATTTTAATTTATTGATTCTTCTTTCTCGAACAAACTATTTGGTTACTTTTATAATTATCGATGTTCTTTCTCTTTATATTCGGCTACCTTGTGCTCCTTACTTTCTTTGTTGTATTCAATTAAAATAACAATTATTAGGAGAAAATTAGATGATACTTGACTCACTTACAAGAGTTTAATTTAGCATTCAAGCCTAGTTCTCTCTATGGGAAACTCAATTTAAAACGGACTACTTCAATGAATTGAGTGCTTACCCAAACACTTAAGTCTCCATAACTTAATTTAGAAAGATCATTAAGTGGGACTCAAGTCAGGATACATGTAGCCACTCAGTACCATATCAAAGAACATGTCATTACGGACTAGTCACTTGCCACATTATAATGGAGCCCACCAATGGGTACCACATCGGCACTGTTTAAGCTCTACCACGTCAATACTAAGTCCTCATCAGTGATTCAATAGGAAACACGTTAGATGATAACTAGGTTAGAGGATAAGATGTGATAAGCAAAATCTTCAAATGGCCAATAGCAAGTCTCCACATCAGCATGTATTGGCCTTTGTCCCCTGCTGACATATAGATTAGAGGCTACCTGAAGTTATGGAATAGATCTAGCACTGAATCTGCTGACCTCAGGAAGACAAAGTCTGCTGACACCTCAGTACTTCTAGGTTCACCTACTCAAGTTGACTACTCTAAAAAGTGGCCAATCAAGAAGATATCTAGTACTCCAAACGCTAAAGAGGTCTAATTACCTTCTTGCCCCTTATGAGCAAGTTTTTAATACCCTTTATGATAGGGACGATTCTTCAATTATGTTTCACTACATATTACCTTTGAGGGGTAATTTCCAAGCTAGCTTTATTCAAGCTTAAGTTTAATTTTCAAATTTGAATATGGTGAGAAAGGAATTCGAAATCACAACAATTCTGGTAAGAGAAAACTCTTCTATTCTCTTTTAAAAAAAACTCTTCATTCTCTTTAGGGGCAAAAACCCTAGGGACATAATCACCACTAAGCCACCGTCTAACTTAAGCATCATAAGGCTGTTGCTGACCACCCTACCCATGCCTGCAACTAACCTCATATTTTTTATGTTCCTCAAGTCACCTAAGTTCACCTAATTTGCAACCTAATTCATTTAGCTCGTAACTCGTCCTCAGCTCGATTCCTACTCACTCTAGCCCTTAGCATTGGAAAATTCAACAACTCAAAATTTTCTTAGTTTGCACTCCTTACAATTTCTAGGTTAGGCCATTGACAAAAAATTGTACCAAAATAGTAATCTTGAAGCATAAAAAGTAATTGATAAAATGTTAATAATATTTTTAAAAGTTTGTAATGCTATTATGATACAACAAATGATCAATTATTAGTAGCTTTAGAAATTCTTAGACTCAATTATTGTAATTGATTTTAAAGTTCAAACTTTGACATAGCAACTTATAATGTTATTTTTAATGCATATACCGATTTAGGTAACAGTGACAAGTTCTTGCAAAGTTGCAAACAAGTTAAGTTGAGTGAATATAGTGTATTTAATCAAAGCGGATTGGGTACTTTTTATCTATGCTTATTTTCCTTTTCTTTGGAGAAGATTTATTTGAAGTATTTGGTCATTGATGTGTTTGATGATGGGTCACATGTAGTAATGGTAAGAGAGAGATTCTGAATGCATGTTTGATGTTTGTCAAGGTATACTTGGCACTGTCTTTAAAATTATTTCTATCCCTACAAGATTGTAATCTTGATGCAAATAGGTTGAATGCCAATATAGCCTCCGAAATTCAATGACAAGATTGAAAATTATAAAAGTGCACTCTCAAATGTAACTTTCTTAAACAAAAAGTAAAATCATTTTTAAATTGGAGTATTGTATTTTCACAAGAATATAATCAAAACTTCAATACCAAAAAAAGTGTGTTTTCATGAAGAGATGCTAACATATAAAGAGAAAAAGTTGTTATTCATACAACTACTAAATAGTTTCTAAAAGCTATGAAGTTAGTTGTTCAAGGTGGCTTTTGTGAAGGGTCATAATCAGTCAATTGTGCGTAGCTTGAATTTTCCAAGCCCCACTCTTTGCCACGGGTTGGCACTGTGGCTTGGCATGGTCGTGTTGTGGTGCTAGTCCAACTTATAAATGATGCTACGACACTAACTCTTGGCACTTGGTTATTGCCAAAGTTGGCGTCATGGTGTCGTGGCGCCAAACTTTTGTCATGTGCTGATTCTTTTTTTTGATTTTTTTTGTTATATCTTTCATTTTACTTTGTTTATTTTAAAATACTTTTAAAATTTTTTACAATATTTTTGAGCTGATCGTAGCTTACAAGCAAAATGGGTGAATGATTTTTGAAGCAATGGGTGACAAACACCCATGAAAGAGATTGTGTAAGGATTGAAGGTTGATGATGAAGAAGTAAAGGATGATGGAATAATTATGTTCATGGCTAATCCATATAAAAGATCGAAGAATTATATAAAATTTTTCTTATGTTAATAATGATGACAATGTTGCTACCATTGATAAAAAAAGGTAAAATGAGTAATTTTGTTAGTTTATTTATAACCCTTAGGTTAAATATCATTAAGGGAGGGAAGTATCAATTTTCCAATACTAGCCGTTTAATTAAAATATTGGCAAACCTTAGGGAGAGTGGATGTGGAACACTCATTTTGACTAGATAATGCATGGGTTAATGGAAAAACATCAGAGGCTGGCAATTAAGAGGTAAACGGTGATGTTCATTTGAATTATATAAACTTTTATTGTGTCAATAATGACGACAAAGCGATTTATATAAAAAATTTGGTAGAAGCATAGTTGCCATCAATGAAACGGGGAAATAAGTAATTTCGTTAGATTCTGATAAATGAGTAATTTTATTAAGTGTTTATAATGATGATTTAAGTATGTGAGTCAATAAATTAATTAAATTTTTTGAATTAAAATAATTTTTTTAATATGAAAAATTAATATATATATATATAAAGCGATCAAATTGGTAATTTTATTAACTTAATTTTAATTATTTTAGATTGAGAAATACTGTACTTATTTACTTTGTATTTCAAATTAGTTTCTTTACTATAACATAGTATCCAATGATAGATATAATGAAACTATAACATTATTAATGCAATAAAAATAGAAGTCGATGAATAATGACATATGACACTCTCCGGCGTCACATCAATATATACAAAATTGAAAAATAATATAAATATAGCATAATTTGATATGGCATAGTCAAAATGGTGTTTTTCTAATTTATTACATGAAAATTAATTTAATTGAAAGATTAAATAAGTGAAATTTAGAAACGAGTAAAAAAAACTATATAAAATAAACTTTACACATATGAAGTAGAAATTAACTAAAAAATTTCTTAATTTGCATGAAATATATTCTTTCGAAATAATTAAGTGCATTATATAAAATTTATGTTCAGTTATTACACTTGTATAATATAACTATGAGTTTTATAAATATTATGTTCTATTAATAGTTTTACTTATTTTGTTAGATTTACAGGTTCAATATTTATTTCCAGGTTTTATAGTACTTTTGCATATTTTAATTTTGTTTACAAATATAATACTATAATTAATCAGTTTCTTTTCAATTTATACTTGTTATAGTATATTTGCATTGTCTTACTTTATGTTTGCTTTTCATTTTTTATTTATGCAAATGCATATTTTTTATGGTACAAATATTATTTTTACTCATAAGTTTTGAGTTAAATCAAGTTTCAAATTTAAAATTTACAAGTGCAATATCAATTTATAAGATTTATGTTAAAATTATTAAATTATAGTTATATTTAGAAATATAATATTGTTATACGTTGGTTCCATAACAACATACACTCCTTATATTATATTTACACGTCTTATATATGGTTATAAAATTTATGTTCAATTTTTAGTTTTCAATTGAGATTAATATTTTTTATTCAATTTATAACCTTTACAAATGTTATGTTTTACTTTAAAAGTTATTCTTTAAATTTCAATTTTCACGTTAGAATATATAATTGCAACATTTATGTAAAGAATTTGTGTTAAATTATAAAGATTTTGTTATATTTGCAAATATAATATTGCATTTACTAGATTCATACCAATTTACAATTGTTACATGTATCCATGTCTTTATGCGTGGTTTATAAAATTTATATATAATTTTTTGACATATATTTATAATTTTTTATTTTAAATTATATTTCTTTTACAAAATAGTTGATAATGAACTAATATACCAAGAATAGAGAGGATAGAGATAGTTTTAAAAATAAGAGTGACTAAGATAAAAATATGTAATATTATAACTATTATATTTTTAAAATTTTCCAACATTACCTATTTAATCCTTTTCTTAGAAAGTTAATAAATTTTTTAACATAATTAAAATTTAAAATACCAATATTATAGACTATAAATTTCATTTAATGATTTATATTAATTAAGGTATACATGTCATAATTTTTATCATAACATCATAGAGTTGTATTATTGGATCTATAACCAACCAAAAACTATATTCTTGTGGGTACCGGTCAATTAGGATATGTCATCTGTCTAAGAGCATCTAAGTGGACAATAATAAAAAAGAAGTCACATTTATTCAAGAGAGAATAAACTTAAAACGCAAGATTAATCTAACAAATGAGAGAATTTTAAAGGAAAGTTATTTTTTTCTAAAATCCCCGTATAAATTAGTTAGTGAGAAAAATTTAAGGGTGTTTAAAAAAATGAATTAAAAAATGAATTAAAAAAAGAATTTATATTCTCTTCAAGTTGGGTTAATTGAACTAATGATTCGGACACACATACATATTATATTCTCGAGATACAAACATTATTTCTTTTTTTAATTATTAAATTTTTTTAACCTATCATTTTAGCCCATTAAGTTAAGTGTCAAAGTGTCTTTTGGAGGTGAAAGTAAGTACCTTTGGTTATTTGAGAAGACAGAGATGAGGGTGTGAATGTAATTTTCTAGAAGTTTCTGTTATGAAAACTTTAATGACACCATTTGTGAAAAAATGATGAATAAAAGTCATTCACTAGTTAAACTTGTTGAATATTTTTGCACGATGTAATATTCATCGTAAGGTTTAATTTTGTTAAATCTAATAATTTGTTGAATATTTTTTTGCATGATCTTGTCAATTATTACAAAATCTCATATTAGATTTGTCTGTTTGCAAAATCTGATTGCAATATAGAATTTAACTATGAATCATGCATGAAAATATAAAGTATCAAATACGATAGATTTTTTTTTTCTTTCTTTTAGATCTTTATTAAAAGTTATGTTACTTCTAAATATGAAAGTTTGGTTTCAAATTATGATAGAATAAGTATGGATTGATAGCTTAATGTTTTGACTAGAAAGAATGTGATTTTATGAATTGATAAGGCGAAGTGATATTGCAGTTGGGATTGGAGGGAAGTAATAGTCTTGCAATAGGATTAAAGTGGAAAGAAATGTTGGGAAAAGAAGAACTAAATGGAAGGATTGGAAAAGAAAAAAATAGAGAGGAAGAAGAAGTAGCATTTGGAAGATTGTTTTGGTTATATTGGTTATGCAGGAGGAATAGCTTTGGAAGGTTGATTTAGTTGTGTGGGAAGTAGGAATAACTTTTAAAAGACTGTTTTGGTTATATAAGGAGTAAAAACTTTGAAAGGTAGTTTTAGTTGTGTAGGAATGTTTTGGTTATGCAGGAAGAAGAATAGTTTTGGAAGGTTGATTTGGTTGTGCGAGAAGGAGGAACAACTTTAGAAGGTTGATTTGGTTATGCAGGAATGAGGAATAGCTTTTGAAAGGTTGATTTGATTATCCAGGAAGGAGAAATAGTTTTTGGAAGGTTGATTTGGTTGTGCAGGAAAGAGGAATAACTTTTGAAAAGTTGATTTGGTTATCTGAGAAGGAGGAATTGCTTTCGGAAGAGCGTTTTGGATACACAGGATGGAGGAATTGCTTATAGAAAATCGGTTTGGTTATACGGATATGAGGAATGATTTGTGGAAGGCCAAATAAGTTATGTGAATATAAGAATTAGCTTCCAAAAGAGAGAATTAGCTGTATAAGAATGAAAATCAACTTGTGGAAGGAAGAATTGTTTATAAAAATGAAAGGGATATAGATTTAAGGAGGAGGAATTATTAGTAAAAGATAAGAAATTGCTTGTAGAAGGAAGAACTGAATATAGATAAATAAAGAATAGCTTTTAGAAGCGAGTAGTAATTGTTTTGATGATATAAAGCAGAAAGATAATTGTTGGTTCCATTGGCCCAACCAACTTGCTTTAACTCAAGCTCAAAAAAAGATAAAAGACTGAATTAGTAAAAACGACAAGAAATTAATTTAGATGATAATTTTACAATTGTTAATGGGCTAGAATTTTATTATAATGTAATGAATTTATCACATTATTTAATTATTTTATTACTTTATCACATTATGATAGACATATTTTATTAAGAATAAACTTTATCACATAACTATTTGAATATAAATTAAACTGTGTTAAGTGGCACTATAAAAAAGATGCATATTACATTCTTTGATTCAAGAGAAAAGTGATTCAGAAAATAATAAACGAAATACATATACAAAGCACCAAAAATTTTTTGTTTGAAACACTCCCATGCATATGGTATATATTTAAGATTGATTACTTATCGACTTGAGTATCAAATTGTCTTTTTTTATAAGAGAATGATGCTCTACATGTTTAAAGGGTCTTTTTTTATAAGAGAATGATGCTCTACATGTTTAAAGGGTTAAGAAGAAAATTTTTGAAAAAAAAATTTTAATAATAAAAGAGGAAAGATGAAGATAGATCGAAGTTTTAAGTCGGGGAGTTTCATTGAAAATTTAGAAATTGGTTTTAAAACAATAAAAATAAAATAAATGCAATTTGGAATTGAAAAATTGTAGCACTCGTAGAAAATTTACAAGAAATTGAATGCCAAAACATGTTACGTGAATGACATTTGGAATGCACAAAAAGTATTATCATTTTAAAGCATTAAACATTAATATGTTTGTATTTGCATGTAATATATCTTATAACACCTGGAGTAGCATTGCTACTACTAATTAATTAAAAAGTTTCGATGCCTTAAAAGATTAAGGATCGCTTTCATTATTTTTTTGATAGTCTTGATAATTTTTTTTTTTCCGGGTCTTTCTCTTTTTCTTTATTCTATTCTAATCTTCTGTTAAAATAGTGACAATAAAGTCAGAACCAACTTCCAGTAAGATACTTTTGAATGGCCCCTCTTCATCCAATGTTTGCCTCGATAACAGTCTTTTTTCTTCTTTTATGACAGAAGACATTGAGAATAAGGGTAAAGAAGCAGACAAATCTGAAGTTATATAGGCTTTTTTTATGGTCACCTTATAACTAAGAAAAACAACGAACTTTAAAGTTTATCCATTGACAATTTGAGGCGATATGATAGTGCTTCCCCTCAAAAAGTTTAGAATTTAATTAAGATAGGTTTAGGAGTAATGATTAATGGGTCTAAACCTAATAGAGCAACAGAATTGATTCAGATGCGGAGAATTTAGTTTGTTAATGATGAAACCTATTCGGCATATACTGACACTAATGCGACTACGGCCGAGCAAGTACTGACTACCTTCTACAACTTCGTTATGGGAGTTTCGCGTTAATATCGAATTAATAAGGGAGAACCATTCAAAATCTGACCTGAACCGATCAAAATAAGCCTTGCTTGTACCAAAAATGCTGGCGAAGACAAACCCAAAGAATATTTTTAACACATCAGAAGTGACATCTGACATAGGGTAAAAACAGGGACAAAACATTTGTGAAAAGATATTTGGCATATATTAGGGAGGGGGGGGGTATGGAGATATCTGGCGTGTGTTAGAAGTACAATAAGAAATATCCAGGGTAAGGCAGAAATACTACAGAGGAAAGCCCAAAAAAGCCCCTGAAAGGCAATCACTATAAATGAAAAAAGAGAGAGACATAGCAGAGGATGATGAAAAAATTCCCATAGAATATAAATGGAAGAAGAAAGGAAAGAAAGTATCCCCCTTGTCCCCAGAAGAATATTTTGTTCCTATTTTGTCATATTTTTTAAGAGAGAAAAATCTTTTTTTCTAACTCAAGCATCGGAGCGTCTTCGTCGAAACCTACCCCGGCAAGACCACTTTTGAGCTTGCGTGCGTGTTGTTATTGCAGGCCCCTCTCCACAGTTCACGGAAAACAGAAAACCCAAGCCTGTGCTTATTGATCCAGTCCAAACGAGGCCTAAAGTTTGATTTCCCCTCAACAAATTTAAGGTTGTTGATCCGAGGAACCACTTCTTCAGGTCAACAGTTTTTGGCGCCGTCTGTGGGAATTGAGCAAAAAGCTTTTTCGGGAGAAGCAACATTCCAAAATGGCTGAATAATCATTCACCAGCAAGAATCACATCGCCAGAGAGCAAAACCTAAACCCAAACCAACCTCTCCCTCGAACAAAAAACTCTCTACACCCTGAAATAAAGGCAAAGTTAAGAACCCTGAGAGAGGAAAGAGAGGAGCTAAGGCAGCTCATAACTGAGTTAATTAGGGATAAACAGCTGAGAGTAGGAAATCGTGGAAGGGAATATCGGGAGGAGTTTCGAAGGCGGACAGAGCAAAGGGAAGGATTGGAGACTCCGCACAATTTAACCGGGACAAAAAGGCCAAGCCAACGACCCTCGAAAGGGGAGAGACAGAAGGTTAGAGAAAGAGCTGCCAATAGAGCCGCGACAGTGCCAACGAGGTGAACTGGGCCTTGAGAGCAAGGTTCGCAGTTTTGAAAGAAAGTTAGAGAACCTCTTGGCCGAAAGAAGGGAGAAGGACTAACCTCTCAAGAAGAGGACAGAAAGGGAGAGAATGTCGCCACTAACGGACAAGGTGAGAGATATGGAGCTCCCGGGCGGGTTTCGACTCCCCAATTTGCCCATCTACAAGGGGGTCATTGACTTTAATCATTAGGTAGACAGGTTACCGACCTACTATCCATAGAGGAACTGAGGCAGGACTAAATGTGCTGGCTCTTCCATATGAACTTGGAAGGACCGGCTTTACTCTGGTACAGGGGGTTAAACAGCGCAGCATTGCCTCCTATAGCGAGTTGACCAAAAACTTTGCCCAACATTTTTAGGGCTCATGCAAAGTAGTCAGGGACCCGAAACAGCTGAAGCAGATCAAGCAGGGTCAAGAGGAGAGCCTAAGGGACTACATTCAGAGGTTCCATAAGGAAGTGATAGCGCTATGAGCATTTGACCAGCCCATCGCCCTAGACGCCTTAAAGGCAAGGCTACGATTGAACCGATTTTGGTACCACTTGGCAGAAATTAGAACCACAAGCTACGTGGCAGTATACAATAAAACCCAAAAATACATGTCAATAGAGGAAGGTGAGAAAGGTAAGAGATCGCTGGTTGAATTACCTCGAGGAAAGACTCGACCACATAGGGAAGCGAGACATAAGGAAGAGAGAAAGCCCTGCTTCCCTCGCTGAAATATCAGAAGATGGATGACGAGTACCGCCCATCGCAGGGAAGAAATTTTGCGAGCTAGTGCTATACGCCAGATAACAGAAGCAACAATATGTCAAACAACAAACCCCAAAACCAGGGGGAAGGTCGAACCATTTTGAATAGGTGGCCCTTTGGAGGAACCCCGAAATCTGAGAAGCAATGAATCGTTGGGTGTGGGGAAAAGAGTGGCACGGGTTTAGGATTTTGTCCCTCTGGCCGTGCCACTCGAAGGTGTCTACGAGGCTATCCGAGATAGGGGATTGTTATAGAGAAATTTTAAAGGGAAGCGAGCGAAACAATGATCTGATCTTAAGAAATGGTGCGACATGCACAAGGGTCTTGGGCACACCACCGGAGAATGTACCGAGCTAAGAAAACAGGTCGACTACCTAATGAAAAATGGGTACCTAGAAGAATTTTGAGCAAATCGAAAGACAATGACCGCCAGTCTAATCGGTACCTCAAACCTTAACTTCGTGGCAATTATTTTAAGGGGACCCACGCTAGCAGGAGACTTGAATAAACAACAGAAGAACTACTCCAAGTACTCAATGGTGGCACATCAAGTCATGTGCAACACCCCTTTAACCAAGAAGCCGAGGCTACCACAAGAGGTGCCAATCATGTTCACGGAGAAAGATGCTCAAAGGGTCAGTTACCCCCACGATAATGCGATCGTAATCGAAGTAGTGATAGCTAGAGAAAAAATAAATGGAGTGTTCGTCGACCCGGGTAACTCGGTCGATATAATTTTTAAGGAAACTCTAGATGATCTGAAAATTAGGAACCTTCACATAGAGGAAACCCAAACGTCATTACAAGAATTTGGGGAAAGCTGTGTGATGTCGATCAGAGTGGTGACCTTTCCCCTCACTATCAGACGAAGGCCTTATAAGAAGACAGTGATGACCAAGTTCGTGGTGGTAGACCGCCCATTCCCGTATAGAATCCTCCTCGGGTAATCGTTCATGGTGAATACTAATGTAGCATTGTCCATCCATTACCTGAAGCTAAAATTTCCCGTGGGAGAAGGAATCAGAGTAGCATCGGGAGATCAGAAAGTGACAAGGAGCTGTTACACAGTCACGGCAAAACGAGCATTTTGTATTTTTGCCATTGATCCAAGGGAAGGAATCCTCGAATCCCCAGAGCCAGCGAAGGAGATACAAGAACTTTAGGTCGAGGTCGGGGAACCTGGGAAGGTGGTCAGGATGGGAACCCAATTGGGGCTAGAGGTCGAGTAAGAGCTGACCCGTTTGATTCGAGAGTTCTCAAACATCTTTACCTGGTCCCATCGGGACATGTCCGAAATTGACCTAAGGTTGGCCGCCAACAAGTTGATTGTTTGCCCCACATCTTGACTGGTTAAGCAAAAGAGAAGAATCTTCAATCAGGAGCGGAACGGAGCTGTAACGGAAGAGGTGAAAAAACTGCTGGCGGCCTAATTTATTAGGGAGGTCTACTACCCGGAATGGTTGTCCAACATGGTAATGGTAAAGAAGGCAAGTGAAAAATGGAGAATGTGTGTCGGCTTCACTAATCTGAATAAGGCATACCCTAAAGACAGCTTCCCCCTCCCCAAGATCGACCAACTAGTGGATGCAATGACAGGGCACGAGCTACTGAGTTTCGTGGATGCCTTTTCTAGCTATAATCAGATCCCGATGTCCCCCTCGACTAAGAAAAAATACCCTTCATCACCCATCAAGGGACTTATTGCTACCAGGTGATGCCATTCAGATTGAAAAATGCAGGAGCCACCTATCAAAGGTTGGTAAACAAGCTTTTCAAAAAATTGATTAGCAAAAATATAGAAGTATACATGGATGACATGATAGCTAAGTCAGTAAAAACGACCGACCAAGTGGCTGACCTCAGAGAAGCTTTATGGTGCTAAGGGAGAACAAAATAAAATTGAACCCTGAGAAGTACGTCTTCGGAGTAAAATTCAAAAAATGCTTAGGCTTTATGGTAAGCCAACGGGGAATAGAGGCCAATCCAGATGAAGTCTGAGCTATCTTAGAAATGAAGTCCCCAAGCATAGTGAAGAAGATCCAGCGGCTAACCGGAAGGATTGCAACACTGAACAGATTCATCTCCAAAGCCACCGATAAATGCTTCATGTTTTTTCAGACCATCAAGAAAAAAGGGAAGGATCGGTGGACCGAAGAATGCGAACAGGCCTTCCAGCAGCTAAAGACCTACCTCTTCAAACCAATACACCTGGCAATTCCAGTGCAAAGAGAACCATTGGTAGTGTACCTGTGAGTCTCGGAACAGGAGGTCAACTTAGTCCTCGCTAGAGAAGAAGGGGGGTACAACAACTGGTGTACTACACAAGCAGGATCCTCACCGGGGCATACCCTCCTTCCGACCGAAAAAATGGCTTTTGCGTTAATCATGACTAGGAGGAAGCTACAACCTTATTTCTAAGCGCATACCATCGTGGTGCTAACCAACCAACCACTCAAACAAATATTGCACAAACCTGACCTATCGGCTCGATTGGTCAAATGGTCTATAGAGTTGAAAAAATTCGACATTCATTACCAGCCCCGAATTGCCAGTAAAGGGCAGGCCCTAGTTGATTTCATTGCGAAAAGCACCTACGAGATAACTGCCAATTAGGAACTCCTCGAGACAAACTCGAAAGCATGGGTACTTTACATTAATAGGGCATTCAACCTTCAAGGAAGTAGGGCGGTGATTGTCCTTATCAGCCCCAAGAGAGATGAGATCAGGTACGCTATTCACTTTGGGTTCAAAGCTTCAAACAATGAGGTAGAATATGAAGCTCTCCTAGCCGGGTTAAGAGTGGCTTAAGCATTAGCCGCTAAGGTAATACTAGTCAAGAGCAACTCTGAGTTGGTGGTAAACCAGGTCAATGGCGATTTTGGAGCAAGAGAGGAAATGATGGTCGTTTACCTTGCGATGGTACGGAAGTTGACCGCATAGTTCAGAGAGATAAAAATAGAGCTGATCCCAAAGAACGAGAACCATCAAGCGGATGTCATTGCTCAAATGACATTTGTAGAAGACGCCAATATCCCCAGTACGGTACCCATGAAATTCTTATCGAAACCAAGTACCTAAGAAGGTGAGCAGATCGTAGAAATAGAATTAACACCTAGTTAAATGGACTCCATCAAGGACTACATCTTGAACGGAACGATTTTGGACAATAAAAAGGAAGCCCGAAGAATTAAATACCAGGGCGTAAGATACTTAGTGAATGAGGGGGAATTATATTGAAGGGGTTTCTCTCACCCCTACATGAGGTGCCTGAACCCCGCGGAGGCGGAGTGGGTCTTAAGGGAAATCCACGAAGGGGTATGAGGCAATCATTCGGGGAGGAAAGATTTGGCCTATAAAGTCTTCCGAACCGGTTATTATTGGCCCACAGTCCTTTAAGATGCTAAACACCCGGTTCAGCATTGTGACGCATGTTAGAGATTCGCAGATAGGATCCAAGCACTCGCAAAGGAGATAAACACAATGAGCAGGCTGTGGCCATTTGTCCAGTAGGGGCTCGACTTGATTGGGCCACTCTCCCAAGGCAAGGGGTCATGCAAGTATGTGGTTGTGGAGGTCGACTATTTCACAAAATAGATCAAAGTCGAGCCACTATCAAAGATCACGGAGAAGAATATCCATGATTTTGTATGGAAAAATATGATATATCGATACGACATCCCCTACACCATCATCACCGACCATAGGAAATAGTTTGACAATAACTTTAAGTAATTCTGTGAACAATTGGGAGTAAGACTGTCGTTCGCCTCCCCCGCACACCCTAAAACCAATGGCCAGGTCCAATCCTCCAACAAGTTAATCAAAAACCTACTTAAGAAAAAGCTAACGAAAAGAAAGGGAGTATGGGCAGAAGAGATAACAGAAGTACTATGGGCACTCCGAACGACTAGCAAGACAACTACTGATGAGACGTCGTTCTCCTTAGCCTTCGAAAGCAAAACAGTAATCCCTGCAGAAATTGGAACCCCGACCCACCGAGTACTAAACATTTCTGAAATAGTCAACAACGACCTAATGAAAGAGCAGATTTGAGCAGCAGCCTACCAGCAAAAAGTGATCAGATACTACAACAGGAAGGTCAGGGCCCGAAGTTTCGAAGAGGGAGACCTAGTGCTATAAAGGGTGGTGCTCAACAAAAAGAACCCCACCGACAGAGTCCTGGGCCCCATATGGGAAGGGCCATACAAGATCCCCAGGTGTATAGGAGGGGCATACGAACTCAAAGGAATAGATGGGCAAGCCGTCAGAAAACCATGGAACACCGAACTGCTAAGAAAATACTATCTCTAAGCTTTTGCTTGTAACCCTTCCCTGTATGAACATCGTGTTTAAATGAAAACTCTCGTTTCTTTTCTTCTTGTTGCATGGACATTCGTGAGGAGCGAATTGATCGGAACACTGAATGAGCCGCAAAAGTAGGCGTACTCAAATTATTTGACAAAAGGTCTTGCATCGAATTGCCCGAATAACATACCGCGTCCCATCTTAAGATCCTCACAATGCCATCATCACAAAGACATCCTCATTTTTTGACAAGGCATCACTGTGTTTCGAGGAACACTTCACCATCACCAGCTCGACGCTCGCAGAGCAATTCGCTGTGATCGGTTCAATTTTTGTTCTATTTTCACCATCACCTGCTCGACGCTCGCAGAGCAATTCACCATGGTCGGTTCGACTTTCGTTCTATCTTTACCATCACCAGCTCGACGCTCGCGGAACAATTTTTTGTGATCGGTTTGACTTTCGTTCTTCATTATCACCAACTTGATGCTCGCGAAGTAATTCAACGTGATCTGTTCGACTTTTATTCTATTTTCACTATCACTGGCTTGACGCTTGCGGAGCAATTTGCCGTAATCGGTTCAACTTCCGTTCTATTTTCACCATCACCAGCTTGACGCTCGGAGTAATTCACCGTGATCGGGGAGTCTGGATTAACACTGGACGCTATCAACTAATAGAAGGCACTTCCTAAATGAGGCTACAAATTACTGGACAAAGACAGCAACAAATCGACCACACTCGAAAATGGTAAAATAAACGATGACCATCAGGACCAAAAAAGGCAAGAAAAGGAAGAAAGCTAAGATAGGGAAAAATATAGGCAAACAGGCTAGAAGCAGAGCCTAAAACGAATCCTCAGAAAAAAAAATAAAAGAATAGAGTGAAAAAAAAAGAATATGAGGACATACCAGAAAAATTAAAAGAAGGCGGAATAAAGAACAACCGGGAACAAAGTCGCCAGATTAAGAACAAACATTCAACAAAGAAGCAACGGTAACACGGCAGGAAGGTAGCAAGAAATCAAAAATGCGTAAGAAGAGGTACAAAACGGAGCAGAAGGTGACTATTTATAAGCAGTAGTGAAGTGATCTAGGCTATTCAAAATAAAAAAATGAACGGACGAGATCGAAGGGAAAGGAAAAAAGGCGCTTGGTACCAGAGATGCAATGCCTCGGGTCCCCACGTACAATAAAGGCGCATCTCTTTAAATGGTTGCAACCTAAGCCGTTGGATTTAAACAAACTGGACGGTCCAAAGGACTCCAGTCAAATAACGTCACTCGAGAATAGAGAAGGACACGACGTTTGAAGATACCTACTATTAAATTCAAAAATCTTGGGAGAAACCACCACTACGTGGCAATGACTTTTCAGGTCGCCATGATGACACCACAACAATCCCACCTACTTTTAACTTTGTTAAAATTCGGACTTGATCACGAAGTTATTTAGAGCGAACAAAGTTGGTCAGGTCGAATGAAAAAGACAACAACAGATAAAGTGAGGGACCCGGGGAGCAATGCAGACCGACCAGACTAGAATAAACTTTTCAATTCTAATAAATCAAAACTAGAAACTGGCGGACCCCTATTCCCCCCTCCCAAAAATCCCCATTTTCCTGCCTTTAGGCCCAAGGGCCTAGAATTCAACCAAGGCAGGCCCAGGTACTAGTTGGTTATTCGGCGTAAACCTGACAGAGCAATAGAACCGGATGTGGAGAATCTGGTTAGCTAATGATGAAACCTGTTCGACATATGCTGACCCTAATATGACTATGGCCGAGTAGGTACTAACTACCTTCCGCAACTTTGTTATAGGAGTTCGAGTCAATATTGAACCATTGAGGGGAACCGTTCGATATCTGACCTGAGTCGACCAAAATAAGCCTCGCTTGAACCAAAAACGCCGGCGGAGACAAACCCGAGGAATATGCTTAGCACATCAGAAGTGACATTTGACATAGGATAAGAACAGGGATAGAAAATCTGTGGAAAGATATTCGGCGTATGTCAGGGAGGGGGGTATGAAGATATTAAGTGTGTGTCAAAAGTACAGTAAGAAATATCTGGCGCAAGGAAGAAATACTACAGAGGAAAGCCCACAAAAGTCCCTGAAAGGCTATCACTATAAAAAAAAAAAAGAAGAGGGAAACATAGTAGAAGATGATGAAAAAATCCTCATAGAACATAAAGGGAAAAAGAAAGGAAAGAAAGTATCCCCCCGTCCCCAGAAGAACATTTTGTTCTTATTTTGTTATATTTTTTAAGAGAGAAAAATCCCATTTTCTGACTTAAGTATCGGAGCATCTTCGCTGGAACCCATCCTGACAAGACTACCTTTGAGCTTGCATGCGTATTGTTATTATAGGCCCCTATCCACAGTTCGCGGGAAACAAGAAACCAAAGCTTGTGCCTATTGATCCAGTCTAGATAAGGCCCAAAGTTTGATTCTCCCTCAATAAATTTAAGGCTCGTTGATCTGAGGAACCACTTCTTCAGGTCAACAGATAGAATTAAAAATGTTCAAAAGGCCTTTATGTGATAAAAAGATCATTTCAATGTAATTTCGCTCACTTATTTCTCCAAAAATGGCAATAGTGTTTTTTAAAAAAAGTTATATAATTACTTTAAAAAAAATGTGACTGGATTTAGTTTATTATATCCAAAAAAGAATTAAATTCCATGTGGTAAAAATAGAGGAATTAAAGCAATCTTTTGTCTAATAAAAGCAACAAATTTGTATGTCTCTAAATAATTAAGGAAATAGCAGAAAGCTTAAATTATAATAATTATCTCTAATGTGGTTTAAATTTTGTAGGACTCAAAACTTGTAAAATTATAGTCCCAAATAAGGCAGATGATTGAGCCAAAAAATAAACAAGAAACAATTGAATTTATAAAGACAATAAAAAAAGTTAGTTATTTTTCTTCAAAATCTCTTGTAAAATTGGGTAGTGGGAAATATTCAAGGGAGAGCAGAGAAAACTTTTAAAATATTCAAATTCTCTTAAAAGAGGATTAATTGAACTAACAGTTCAAACACACATAATTCCCAGGAATCAAACGTTATTTTTTCTTCTAATTATTGAATTTTTCTTTATTTATCTTTTAATTCCATTATCATTAAAGTCTCTTTTGTAGATAGATGTAGTCGTCTTTAGTCATTTGAAAAGATAAAGATGAAAATGTGAAAGTAATTGTTTTGAAAATTCTAGTCCATGAACCTTCAATTATTGAGAAGAATGTTTATGGAATAATAGTATCTTTTTTTGCAAACTTTTGTTGATGCCAATATCTTAGGAGAGAGTAAAAAAAAAAGAATCAAAAGTTCTGAGGGTTTCATCTTAGAACATATGGCAAAACTACCACCGAGGACATCTAACAACAAGCCTTGATTAAAGGGTTGACTATAGCCTTCCATCTGATGGTAAGGAAGCTATAGATCCACATTGATTCAGCAATTATCACCTCTCAGTGGAATTGTGACTATATAGAGAAGGAAAAAAGTATGAAAAATTACCTCCAACAAGCGAAGGAAATAGCCTAGGTAATAGATGAGGTCTCAATCAACAGAATAACATCAGAATACAAAAGCTGATTGATTGGCTAAGGAAGTCGCTGACTCAGCAACATACAATCTGGTTTTACTCCCAATCAGAGAAAAATCCATAACAGAGGAAAGAGTAGCCTTTTTGGAAGCAAAATACATAGAAACAGACCCTCCTCAAAATTGGATGACTCCCTACTTAGAATACCTGAAAGATGGAAAGCTTTCAAAAGATAAAAGAAGCTCTCAAGCTCAAGAGTAAAGCAAAAAGGTTTGCCCTTTATGAGGAAGCACTTTATAGGAGAGCATTTTTAGAAGTGTACCTCAAGTGTGTGCCTAAAGAAAAAATAAAGAAGATATTAGAAGAGATACACGAGGAACCTGCGGCAATCACTTTAGTGGACGAACACTAGCACACAAGATTTTGAGGCAAGGGTACTACTGGCCTACACTTAAGAATGATGCCTTAGATTATGTGAAGAAATACAAAAAGTACTAAAAACATGCTTCACTCATATACCTCTCTTATGATAACCTCCATACAGTTTTTAACCCCTAACCTTTCATCCAATAGAGGATGGACATCATCAGACCATTGCCCATAACTATAAGAGACAAAATATTTGTACTATTAGCAACTGATTACTTTACCAAATTAGTATAGGCGGAGGCTTACAGCAATATCACAAGCTCATAAGTGAAGAAATTCCTTTAGGCCAACATCATAACAAGATTTGGGATCTTTAAGTACTGATATCAGACAATGGGAGGCAGTTCATCAGTGGCACAGTAACAACATTCTACAGAATGTAAACAATTGAGCAAAAGTTCTCTTTTAAGAGTTACCCACAAGGAAATGGTTAGACAAAAATAAAAAATAAGATGATCTATACTTCCCTAAATAAGTGACTTGAATGAAAGAAAAGAAGATGTCTGGAAGAACTATAATGAGTTTATAGGTATATAGAACAACCAAGAATAGATTTACCAAAAACTCACCCTATACACTAGTGTATAGAATAGAAGTCGTACTGCCAATGAAAAATTCCTTCCAACTTTATGGACAAGGATGGTCAATTTATAGTTGAATGATGAGGTGGTAACTCTCATAAAAGATTTAGTAGTTGAAGCCCAAGATATTGTTATGATCCACGTACAATATATAAAATGGGAATGTAGAAGCACCAAGAACACAGAGTTAAGCAAAACACCATCAACAAAGGATACCTAGTATTAAGGGACGCCATAGACATCAATAAAGAGAATAACACATGCAAATTGAGCAAGACGTAAGAAAGGCTCTCTAAAGTTGCAAAGAAACTAGATCGAGAAGCATAATTGTTGCAAACCATGGAAGGGGAGAACATACTAACTCTATAGAACATTTCAAAACTAAAACGATTCTATGTGTAAGACTCATTTCATTTTCATATTTTCAATAAAGATTTTTAGTTTGAACTGTGAACACTGATATTGAATTAGGTGTAAGGGGATCAAAGTTTCTAGTATATTCCTTTTACAACTTATATGATATAACCTAGAGGGACTTAGGTACCTAATATCTCTCCTCTAAGAGGAAACAATTATAACCCGGAGGGATTAGGGTACTTAGTACCTTTATTCCATGAGAAAAATAACCCAGGGGAACTGGGTACTTAGAATCTTTTCCCTGCGAGGAGAACAACTCAAAAGGACTAGAGTGCCTAGTATCTTTCCTTTACGAAGAAAATAAGCATCAAGAGTCCTAGATACAAAGAAGAACTAAGAGAAATAAGGTTTCCACCACTTTCCATTTAGCAGAAAGCAAACTCAAAGGGATTGAGGTACCTAGTATCTTTTCTCTGTGAAGAAAAATGAGCATTAAGAGTACTAGATACAAAGAATGACCAGGAGGAAGGAGGTTTCCACCATTTTTCTCTCACTTCTTAGCAGAAAGCAAACCCGAAGGGACTGGGGTGCTCACTAGTTTCCCTCTGAAAAATAAAACGCGCACCAAGAGTCCTAAATATAAAGAAAGACCAGGAAAAAGAAGGCTACCGCCACTTTTGTCATACTCTTTAGCAAAAATCAAACCCAAAAGGATTAGGGTACCTAGTATCTTTCCTCAGCAACGAAAATGAGCATTAAGAGTCCTATATACACATAAGGACTAGGAGGAAAAAGGTTTCACCATTTTCCTCTCACTCCTTAGTAGAAAGTAAACCCAAAGGGATTGGGGTACATATTTTTCCTCTGTGAAGAAAATGATCATCAAAAGTCTCAGATATAAAGGACCAGAAGGAAAGAGGTTTCCACCACTTTCTTTTTACACTTTAGTATAAAGTAAGCCCAGAGGAACTGAGGTACCTAGTATCTTTCTTCTACGAAGAAAATGATCATCAACAATCCTAGATACAAAGAAAGATTGTGAGGAATTAAGTTTTCACCATTTTCATCTTACTCCTTAGAAGAAAGCAAACTCAGAGGGACTAGAGTACCTAGTATCTTCCCTCTGCAAAGAAAACGAGCATAAATAATTCCAAACATAAAGAAGCAAAAAGAGGAAAGAGGTTTCCACCTTCTTTCTTCACTTTTTTATAGAAAGCAAAAAGATATGAATTCAAGAGTTCCAGAAATAGAGAAAGTCTAAGAGGAAGAAGGTACCTATTACCTTCCTCTCTTTCTTTAGAAAAAGTAAAAAGATAAGTATCAAATTTCCAAAAACAAAAAAAGGACGAGAAAGAGAAAGTTTCCACCAACTCCTTCACACTTCATGGAAACATCTAAATTTTAGAAATTTCAAAGTCCAAAAATAAAAATGGTCGAGAAAAAGAAGGTTCCCATCAACTTGCCTCATATTTTAAGAACATCCAGTTCTTAGAAATTTCAGAATGAGAAGGTTCCTTCCAACTCTCTCTTGCTTTTTGGAAATATTTAGAGCTCAAAAAAATGCAAAATCTAGGGATAGAAGAAAGATAGAGAAAAAAAAGGTTTTACTAACTTTATCTCACTTCTTGGAAGCATTCATACAAATCGATAAAAAAATTTCTCAAACAAGTAAAGAGCATCTAGATGTCAAGACAAAAAAAAAAAAATGCAACAAAAGAATATTCCATTTCTTCAAGAAGATTAGGTTATAAAATGTTTAGAATACATAAATAAGAAACAAAAACTATTCATCAACATCATCCCCAAACATAGAAGTTGTATTAGGATCTGCCTTAGAAGCTCTCTCCTTCATTCATAGTTGATATTACAAGAATCATCCTACTAATGCTTTGCAGACTAACCCCTATACAAACCAAGCTTCTGGTCTTAATCCTTGGGAAGCTCATGGTAAGTGAAGGCTCCTTCCCAGATCTAAACCCTCTATAGAAGCTTCGATCCAAAAATAAAGTTACTTGCCGCTGGAAATAAAGCTTCATCGTTTCATTGCAAACTTTCCATTGGTAGCTTATAATTTAGAAACATTCACAATAAGGTCAGCAACTATCTTCTGAAGGCCCTCAGTCAGTGCCTTTTCCCTTTGGTTATCACTGAGCTTCTTCAACTCTTCGTCCAGCCTTGTGATCTTAATTCGATATAATAGATTTTTGCTCTCCAGTAGCACATCGTTTTCCTACACGAAATCCAACTCTGCTTAGAACTTCTTTTTTATAAGCTTTTATGGCTATAGTTAAACCTTTCAGTAAAGGGATAAAAGAATCACAGAGATATGAAAACTTACTACAAGAGTAAAGGCAACACTTTTCTACTTCCACTCAATAGTGGACATGTTGAGGATCAGTTCCAAGTCCCTTTTTGTAAACAGATGGCCCAAAATCACCACAGAAGCCTCCCCATCAATCCTTAGAAGACCTAACTCTCAAACGATCTCCATATCTAATTTCCAGAAACAAGGATAGAACTCAGGAACAATCCTGGGCTCTTGCTAGGAACCTTCTGCATCTCTTCTAATATAGTCGATCTAGGATCAACCTTCTTTCCCTTCCCATTCTTTGAAGGAATAGAATATGAATGACTAGAACCTTTCATTACACCCTAAGTATGAGGAGGTAATAGGAGCCATAATAATTTCATTTTCCCTTCTGATCCCACCTCCGTAGGGGGAGCTAGGATCCCCAAAATTAGCCTCTAAACCAGTAATGTCTTCTGAAAACAACATAAGATAAAGACAAGATTAGGAAAGTTCAAACAAATAGAAACAAAAGAAGCGTATAAAGAAGAAAGAAAAATAAATTTAAAAAATCTTCTTTTCTTACCTAGAGGCATGAAATCCTTCATAGGAGGATCAACAGAGAAACCAAAAGGAACCTCTACAAATGGAACTTGATGAACCTTTAAACTTGAAAGAAACTTCATTGGAGGACCTTTGGAAGGATTAGATTGGACTTGAGGATCCATTAGAACCTCGACAATATCAGTAGCAACACCAATTTGCTCTGGAACCAACTCAGAAACACTGGGAGCAAAACATTTGTAACATTTGGAAACGGGTAGCTTCATCAACGGCCTTTGCTTTCGTAAAATTGACGCCTTCTTTCGAGCAACTTTAAAGACATCTGAAAGGATGTTTTGAAAATCTTCTCTGGAATCAAGAATGAAAATTGGGACTTCAAGGATAATCCCTGCAAGAATCGAGGATTCAACAATCGTAGAAGTCCTGAGAAGCCCTTGCTCCAAAAGAGGAGTAGATTAAAGGTTCTAAAACAATAGTAGGTTTTGAAACACTGGAAGCAGTGTAGGAATGGCATCTAGAGCAACATTTTCCTCTTCAGAATCTTCTTTTATCACCACAATGTTGAGGCGTATATACATTAATATTTCTATTATTCCATACTTAGGTTTTTCTCTAAATTAAGAGCATTTGGCTATATTTGTTTGTGATTTTTTATTATTTATAGGTTTACTAACCAAGGCATAAAGATAATTGAGGAATCAGACACAAAATAGAGAAAAACAATAAAATGTGGATGACTTGGCCAACATTAGGCCAACGCTACAGAGCCCAGAACAGAAAGTTGAGTGCCATGGTGTCAGTCAAGATTTTCACCATTGCTATTTCTAGGTCTCACTGCCATAATGCCCAACCCCCAATACTGCATTGCCATGGTGCCAGTCAAGATTCTCACCATTGCTGTTTCTAGGTCTCACTGCTATAATGCCCAACCCACAATACTGCATTGCCCGTGTAACAAAAGAAATCCTTTCTTTTGAGTTCTATTTTGACTTGGATTCGAACCCCATGTCTTTAGGGTTACAAATGTTGGGTGGTTTCGGTTCTAAATCATATTGGGTGCATGCATGTGGGTTCATGTCTATTGTTTATTAATACATATACATGCATCTCATACATTACATACACAACAGAAGACAGAAATCTAATTTTCTAAACAATGAACACAATTAAATTTTGCATCATTACAATAATGAACAAATTTAAAGTATATTAATCACATTAATACCAAGATTGAGAAGAATCACCTTGCAAGATTTTGGAATGAATTAAACTGGAGTTCTGCCTGTAATGAATCCGTTGGTAATATTTGGACTCAATGGGGTAGGCTTGAGTTGCTAGAATAGTAGCTACAGTTCTACCACTAATTTAACACTTAAACTTTGAGATTAACTATTAATCTTTAGTTTAACACTTAAACTATAGATATTAGTTAAACACTTTAACTAATATATATTTGTTTCAAAGTAAAAGAAATTATTTTTGTTAGTATAACTCTTGTATAAACAAAATAATTTATTTTATTACCTTTTGGTGGTCAGCCAATATAAGAACAAGAAAATGACAAGTTTAACTAATCAACTCTTGAAAGTTAAAACTTATCCTTTGTTCTTTGGAGTGGCCAAACCGTTAGCTCCCTTTCTTGGCAACAAAGATGAAAAAATAATTTTTTATTCTCCCTCAGATGAAATGACCGGTCACTCTTATATATTCTCATCTCATGAAAATCAATTGTATTATATTAGTAAAACCCTTTTTTTCCTTTCGTGAAAGAATTGTTATTTTATTACATTAGCGTAACTATTAAGCAATGAAAAAAAAATTCTATCCATACTTAGCCATTAAGGCTTGTATTTAAAAAGCAAATAAAATAAAACTTTTGTTCAAATAAGTGATTAATGGCTGACCACTTATAGCCATAAAAAATAAATGAATTTATTAATTCATTTCCTTAAAGCAACTTTTGCTTTAAAACCAATCTATTTAATATTTAGCCATTAAATATTTGATTATCAAGTTAATCTAAAGTGAGATCCACCTTGAGTCAACTTAACCAAAGGCTTACTATATGCCACGTGTCAATATTTAATTAGTTAACAATAATGATTAACTAATTAATGTACTTAACTCTTAAATCTTGACACACGCGAATCCCAATGGTTCTTCAAACAAATATTCAGTTTTGCTGAAATAAATATTGTTTAAACCTACAAAAAACTCTTTTCTGAAGTTTATGCTTATGGCTACAAGACTTTTTGAAATACAATATCAAAATAACAGGATATATAACTCACTTATGTGAGTTGACGGATTCCATATCTATGCACACCAGACTCTATAAGCATTGAACCATACTCAACGACATGTAGCGGTCAGACCATGAATGGTCTCTGACATCCGTGGAACTAAAATATGATGGATCACTTACAAGCCTACCATAGCACTCAGGTTAAAGGATCACGAATACTACTCAACTCGAGAGAACTTACCATTGATGGCTTCATAGGATGTCTATTGATATCATTATGAGTTTGTTTAGTATCCAGTCCTAACTAAATACCCGCATACTTATACAAACTCTAAGCTCATGGTTAGCTAAGAATAATTATCTATACCCTACAGATATAGACATGCACTGATCTATATGACAGAGTGTTTAAGAATATACTTGCATAATGACATTTCCTAACTCCTATTGCAACTCTTTGAAACTATGTCATTACTAGTATATTCTCAGGTCTTTGTCCCATTACAGATAAAGCTCTAACTCTTTAGATTTTGTTGACTCTTATAACCTGTTAACTTTTAGCAGTGTTAAATCTTAACATTTATAACTCTCAGTGTTGCTAGCTTTTAGCCCTGATTCAAACTCTTTTAGACTAGATTTGAACTACTTCAGATCATACAATATCTATAACATTACAAACATTGTACCATATATGTTTGATATTAATTATTTTATTTAAAATATTTATTGTATAAATATTAAACAATTAATATTCATACAATATTGGAATGGCACGTAAGCACTAACTCTAACAAACTCCCACTTGCTCCATTGCTATTCATACTGGTATCTCATACCAATACATTTCACATTCTTCTCAAACACCTTAGGAGCTTAGACCTAAGTGGGTTCACTACTTTATCCATGAAATATATCTTAGATAATATTACATCCCCAGTAGCTAAGAACTTTCTAATTATGTGGTATTCAGAGTCCACATGATTAGAATTTTAATGTGTCTTATAGCTTCTTGGCTTAAGCAATTATTTCGTTATTATTGCATTATAATAGGATAGGATCCACTGAGTTTGAAACTATTCTAAGCTCTGCAACTAGCTTGAATATCCATAAAACTTCCTTTACAAGCTTCTCAATCTACAACATATTTTACCTCTAAGGCAGAATTAGGCATGGACATATAAATTGCATATTTTAAACTTGCTTCGGTACCGATAAGGAGAAACATATAACCAGATGTAGATATTCTACCATCTAGATCAGACGGGAAGTTTGAATATATGAGTGATAAGGGTTGATTAGGCTTTTTATACATTTTATTGTTATTTTGTAGGTTTGGAGTTAATGAAGTAGATAGGGATGAAAATCTAATAGAAATAAGGCAAAAACATCAAAATTGCTACAGTACCTGATATAGTAAATGACCTACAGTAATTTTGCTATGGTGCATAGCGCTGTGGCGCTGCGTGTACAATACTCATAAACAGTACTAATATAACTTATATTTGACGTTTTACCTTAAATTGAAGATGTAAACTTATAAATAAAAGATCAAAAAGTCTAATTAAAAAAATTAAAACTTTAGAGAGGAAAAAACTTAGATAAAGAATTCACAACACAAAATTAAATATCAAAGATAAGAAATCAAGATTCAAGATTAAGCTTCAAGTCAAGATTAAGAGAGAAGCAACCCAAGATGTCTTCTTGATTAGTTTTTCTTCTATTTTATTATTATTATGTTCTTGTTCTTGTTCTTGTTGTTATTCTGGATTGGTTTGATACTCTTGGTTTTGTGATGTGCTAAACTTATTATTCTATAGTTAGACTATGTGAACCTAGTATATAGTTGGATTTCATTGATTCTTAGTTTATGAACTTATTATAATTGATTCACTCTATCTTGATCTTAATGCTTTTATTATATCTGGCCAATATTTTGAATGATTAAGGAATTATGATGGACTTGACAAAGGGATTTATGTGTTTAGCTTAGAATAGTTTGATGTATGATTATAGGGTAACAACTATAAGTTCTATCTAAGATAGACATATACCTAAATGGCATGTATGGCATAGTTTAGACTTGATCTTAATGAATTACATTCTAATTTGATTACCATAGACATATAGGTGATTGTTAAAATGCGTAACATAGTCACTTGACCATCGACAGAGACTTATGATGAGATTGGCGTCTAAGCTAATCAATTCGTATTAAGGGATTAAACTAAAATATTAATGAGTCCAATGAAATATTAGAGGATGAGTTTATACCCTAGATTATTATCTTTTGGTGAATTTATCTTTTGTTTTTTGCTGTTTAGGTTGATTTAATTGATAGAAATAGGTTAGTTAAATAAATTTTAGATTTTAGTTTTCTAAATAAAAGTTAAGTAGTTATAATTTTAGTATTTGATTGAAATAATTAGATTGCATAGTCCCTGTGGGATCAATACTTGGACTTAAAATCTTATATTACTTGATACGATAGCGTGCGCTTGTACTTAGCTACTATAACATACAATTAGTGTGTCCCTTTATTGTGCAATTTCTATACTAAGCGCAAGTGCACGCTATCAAGAACAAGTAATATATAATGAGTTGAGTGTCGATCCCACGAGGAATTATTATTATTCTTAACCAATTACTAAAATTGTATCTTTTCGCTTCTATTCAGACAAATGATAAATTGATTTTTTGTTTATGTTAAAACTAATTACTAAATCTACAAATCAATCTTAATAGTGCAAGTGGTGCGATCATTATATGAAGAGTATCTAGGATTATAGTTATCCCTCAATATGAAATCATTATCCCATTATTAATCATTAAATTCAATTATTGACCACAACACTTAACTCGATGGTCGAGGGATTATACCTTAATTTATCAAATTCTTATGTTCCTATGGTAATTTGAATAAATCAAGGTTTATTATGAACAAATTTTATTGACCAAATATGTCATATAGGTATATTTCTATCTTATATTGAAACTTATAGATACTACTTTACAATCATGCATCAAGTTATATATATCGAAACAATAGGATGCCTTTTCCAAGTTTATCCTAATGTTCTATAATAATCCAATCACCATTCCTAGCATATTGAAAGCATTAAGAACAACATAAATTGAATAATAAACTGAATTCAAAATAATGGAAATCAACTACTACAATTAAGTCCACATTTTGAGTTTAAAATTTATAATCCAGGATAATAAAATTAAATCAATATAACAAAAGTTTAAAGGCTAAATAACAATAATAAAACATGATACAACGAATCCTAAGCCGAATTTATGAAGACAATGTGACCTCTAATCAATCCATGACCATAATTGAATCCTCCAAAGATTAGCCAAAATGCTCTTAAATGTGTAATCTCTCTCCAAAATAGCTTAAAATTTTTTTTTTACACAATATGGGAATGATTTTTGGGTTAAAAACGTGTTAGATTGAGAGAAAATAGGTTTGGGGTCGAATTATTGCATTTGGAGGTGAAATAAGGTGTCTATAGAATCGGCTGAACGCTTGGGCATTGGTCACTATAGTAATATTACTGTAGCATATAACTGTTCACAACTATTGTAGCAATTTACTATAGCAAATTTCCATCATTTGCTCTAATTTAATCATTTCTTATCTTTTTTTTATTTAACCCACTAACAATAACATTTAACACATAATCACCCTTAAATTACTCAAAAATGAACAATTATTAAGATAAATGGGGCCGAATTATAGATCCAAAATACAATTATCACCTTTCATCTGTAAGAAACTTTCTCCATGATTCAGAAACATATCTTCTATACCTCTCAGGTATTTCAGATATGTTTTATAGCCATTTAATGGTTGTGACCTGGATCAGACCGATATTAGCGCATAACACTTATAGCCATTTAAATTCAGATCTTGTACATAACATGACGTACATCAAGGTCCTCTAGTTGATGCATATGATAATTTAGACTCTTTAACTCTTTAATCTTTTTTTTAGGACATTTTCTCTTAGAATGATGAATGCCATGTCTGAAAGGCACATTAACTGTCTCACAGCCAATAAGGTTGTACCTTTCCAAGACTTAGTTTATGTACGAAGATTGGAAGAGTCCTATCAGCTTTTTAACTTTCTCTATAAAGCTATATACCTAGTATATAGGAAGCCTCTCCCAAATATTTTTTGGAGAAGTTCTCACTCTAATAACTTTTAGTTGATTGACTTGCAATATACCGATGTCATTTTCGACATTGAGTAAGTCTTCTATATAGAGAATTGAAAGATAATCATGCTCTCGTTGCTCTTTTTGAACACACATACTTTCTCTTTGTTCTAATGAAACCAGTTTTTTTGATTTTCTCATCAAAACAAAGATTTCAGCTTTGGGAAAACTGCTTAAGTCCACAAATACATTGAGTAAGTCTTCTATATAGAGAATTGAAAGATAATCATGCTCTCATTGGTCTTTCTAAACATACATACTTTCTCTTTGTTCTAATGAAACCAGTCTTTCTGATTTTCTCATCAAAATAAAGACTCCAGCTTTGGGAAAACTGCTTAAGTCTACAAATGGACTTCCTCAGTTTGCACACTAGATTAAAAGTTAGACTAGATGCAATACCTTTAGGCTATTTCATACGTATCTCTTGTTTGAGATATACATACCAGAATGTCATCTTTACATCCATCGGCCAAACCTCAAAATCTTAATATGCTGCAATAGCCTACAAAATCTAAATTAACTTTAGCATGGTCATTGATAAAAAAGGTTTCCTCATTATCGATCCCAGATTTGTAAGTGTAATCTTTTATCACCAATCGGGCCTTGAATGTCTCTACCTTCATATCAGGTCTACATTGCCGCTGTGTAAATATATTTATAACAAATAGGAATAATTTCTACGGGAAGCATAACCAAGTCTCAGACTTGATTGTCATGCATATAGTCAATTTCAGATTACATGGCATTTTACCATTTTCCCAAATCGATGTTCAACATCGTCTCTTAATAAGTTAAATGATCATTTTATTCAACTAAGAAAACACCAATGGCACCTTCTAGTATCATACATACCTAATTAGTAGCCTTGATATTCTTTCCGACCTATGAAGAGAGTGTGTCAAAGTTTTTTTTACCCATTTGAACTTGGAATTCCACCATTGATTCATATACATTCTGATTGACTTCATTAAGTTCAATCATTCTACAATCCTCATGATCTATGAGAAACTCTTTCTCTAAAAAAGTGGGATCAAAAGCAATGAACATGTTTCGATCCTCTAGATCATAGAACTGGTATCTCATCAAATGCATGTAATACCCAATGAACTGATACTTATACCCCTTAAGTGCAAGTTTATCCTATTGTGTAACTCTTATGCAAGCAGAACAACCCCAAGCCTTAACATATTTAAGACTCGATTCCCTTTTAATATATATCTCATATAGAGTAGAAGGAATGACTTTCGATAGAACTCTGTTCAATAAGTGAACAGCAGATTATCAGAGCATATTTCCATAGATATAGTAGAAGATCAGTGAAGCTCAACTCAATCGGACCGTATCTAATAAAGTTTGATTCCTCCTTTCCAAAACACATTTGTGTTGAGGAGTATATGGAGGACTATGTTGAGCGAGAATTATATTCTTTTTTAAATAATTTATGAATTTACTGCTTATGTATAAATTGCCTTGATCTAATCGAAGGCATTCATTATACATAAAGGTTTATTTCTCTACTTTTTAGTTGGGACCTTTTGAACACTTCAAAAGGTTTCGATCTGTGTTTCCCAAAAACACATATCCGCATCATGACAAATCATGATAAAGACAATAAAGTATTGAAATCCACCCATAGCAGTAAGATTTATTGGACTAAATACATCCCTATGTACCAGTTCTAATAAATTAGTAGTCCAGTGTCCAACACCTATACAAGAATTTGGTCATCTTCCCTTGAATTCAGAATTCATAAACTGGCCAAAGTTCTATAGTCAGATCAAATATTTGACCATCCTTAATCAGACTAGATAAGCGTCTCACGACTACATGACCCAATCTTATGTGCCACTATTCCTTATTATTCAAAGTTCCTAAATTATTATTTATTATGTTCATCTATACAATTCTTGTTGTATTTAAGATATAACAGCCATTCATTAACTGACACATAGTTAGCAAAATATTATCATTATCATATAAACATAAGAAACTATTCTAAATGTTCTTATGATAACCTCTTTGTCTACTACAGGGAGTTATATGATTTGATTAATAATGTTTGCCTAATAATGCTCAAATCATGTAACATCTTACAAATATGAGAAGGACAGATGGTATCATATACTCTGTACTTCTTAGCACCATATGCTATTGAAATGTCAATGTATGGTAAATAGATATTTAAGGGGTCTTCTTAACTAATGTTTCTTAAATAGTAACGCTTACTATTTCAAACCTTATCACAATGGAAACACTTTCCATTGTAACTATTATCTATTCGTGGTTTGGATATATCAAATAATTTTTCAAACGGAGCATTATACTATTTGCACATCTCATATATACATGCTCGTGCTGAAGATTATTAGACATTAAGGCCAGGATATATGATTTGACTCTCAAATTATTCTTAATCCACTTTGATAAATGTCTACCGCTTTTAAAGAGATATTATCAGAAAGACCTTTTAATTATCTTTTGATTAATAATATATCCAGACTTTTCTGAATCTATAACAATTCACAAATTCTTAAGCAAGTTTAAATAATTCTCAGTACCCTATAGTTAATGTGTATACATATAGCTTATACTTATCTTATCTCTATAAGACAAATATCTTTCTCTATAAGACTAATAAAGAGATGTATAGTGGAACATTTCTAATCATTAATTAATAATGCTTTAGATCATGGGGATAACTATTATACGTTTCTTAATCTAAAGGTGTCCTCCCACTGCTTTACATAATCCTTTTAATCTCTCAAATAGGATAACAACAGTTTAAACTCCTTAAACTATACATTGAGAAGTAGACCCTATTGGTATTTTACTCCAGCCTTACGCTGTAGCAATATTGACTTTTGTAAATCCAACAAGTATTATAACACTAGAGGCAATGCCCCAGATCTGTGGTGCCAGCCCTTTGGTGCTGCAGTGCTGGGGCTTGCAAGCCCCAGAGCTGTGGCACTAGTGTACTAGTGTTGCGACGCTAAAGGTAGAACCCCCCAGTGCCATAATGCCTAGCCTTGAGCATTGCGGCATTGGGGCTTGGAAACCCTAGTGCCGTGGCACTTATCATCTAGCGCTGCGGTGCTAGACTTCACCACCGTGACGTCCTAGCTGTTACCTTTATCGATTTTGTATTTTTAACACCGTGCGCATCCCAAAGGTTCCTAAAACAAATATTCAATTTTGCTGAAATTTACTACATTGAACAATTCAATTTGGTACGCTGCCCCAGTGCACAATGATAAGCGTGTTTTATATATGATGTTATACTATTCTTAATTTGGTAATTACCTATTTTGAATGTGAATATGTTGTTTTTTATGTATATTAATATCAGTTTGTAGGTTTCAAGTTAATGGAGCCATTTGGAATGAAAATTCAAAGAAAACAATAAAAAAAAACCAAATATGCTATAGTGCTGATAAATGATAAAGGTATATTGTCATATATTTTCTCATATTTTTATTTTGATATTTTAGTTTTTTTATGAGAATAAATGACTATTTATGAGCATTATTGTTATTTATAGGAGCAAAAATAGGGACTAAAATGTAAAGTTTTAAAAATATAGGCCTGTCGCCCCAGTGCCACAAGGATTTTCGCCCTAACTCTAAAACAGTGATTAAAATAAGAAAATAAAAAAAGACCTGTTTAAAAAATTAGTCATCACCTTAACGCCGGTTGCCATTGCGCCAGCGACAACCCAGCTAGAGCTTCACCGCTTTAGCGATACAAACTTTTACACGCAATGCCCTAGCAACAACAACATAGTGCTTCAACGGTAGTGCGATTCCTGACCCGACAAGAATTGAGATTTTCAAGCTCAAATCAATCCCTATAAAAGGCCACTCGTCTTCAGCCTTTAAATATCATCCAAGAACATCAAGAACACACAATGAAGTCTTAGAGAGCAATTAGAGCTTAATTGAAGTAGTCATAGAGAGAGATTTAAGGCGTTCTTCGGCAGAAAGAGTTTCTTAGGCAAAGTAATCAAGAGCAATTCGATGTCTATATCGGTTTGCTATTGATTGTATCATGTTTTCTTCTTTTTTTTGTTGTTGCTATTCTCTTATAGCCATGAACTGAAGTTTCTTTCTAGAGTTAATACTTGAACTCAATATGTGCGCTTAATTGCCATATCTTTTTAATATTTAATAAATTTAGTTCTTTGTTATTCAAATTACTTATTCTTAATGCTTCAATATTGTAAGGCTGTACTAGGGCTTACCAACCCTTTGGTCTAACCAGCATCAGGATCTCTATCCCCCACTGGTCACCACCAGTCAGGTGTTGGCGCACCCAGCACAACTCCACTCATGCACGAGCCTCCCCCTCTCCTCCTGAACCCGAGATCTCCATCCTCTAGTGCCTTTCGAGTATAAGAATGGTATCCATCGGGCAGGCCAGTTACGAACCCAGGATCTCCATTCTCCATTCTTGAACAGTTATATTTACTATTCAAATCTTATCACAGTGGAAACACTTTTCATTGTAACTATTCTCTAATTGTGGATAAGAAATATCAAATATATATAAGTAATTTAGAATCTAGAACAAATTCTAAAACAACTCTTTTATAACTCTCGGTACCCTTTATTTAATGTGCATTGATCAAGTGTACTAACGGATTGCTCATACTTATCTTATTTTATATAAGACAAGTATCTTATATCTATAAGACGATTTAAGAGATGTGTAGCGAAACATTTCTAATCATTAATAATAACGCTTTAGATCATGGGTATATGATTTATACATTTTGTAATCTAAAAGCGCCTTCCTACTGCTTTACATAATCTTGATAATCTCTCGAACAAGACAATGATAGTTTAAACTCTTTAAACTATATAGTAAGAAGTAGATCCCATTGATATTTACTCCAACCGCACACTGTAGCGATCTAGGCCATTGTAAACCCAACAAGTAGATAACTCTTGTCAATTGCATCTCATGCAACTCTTGCTCCTGATCCTAAATACACCTTATCCGCACACTGTAGCGATCTAGGGTAAGTGTATTCCAGATTAACTTGTAAATGATAAAATATATGCTACCAGTATTACCCGCACACTATAGCGATCTAAGGCAATACTTTCGCATATATTTATCTCAACTCATGTTTAACCGACATAGTCTAAATCACACTAACCAATTCTCTTACACTATAGCGATCTTGGGAAAAATCGATATGATTCAGCTAACACCGTATTGACAAGACGGATCATCAATAAAATATTATCTCATAATATAATATTGTTCAATCTGATTAAGAGAGATTTTTACTCTTTTTTTTAGTAACACAAAGACTTAATCCTTATCGCATGAGAAGGTAATTCTCAATCAAACATTAATTTTTGTGTAAGCACAACTAACCCCCACCAGTAGGGCTCCCATTGTGTTTACCAACACAGAAAAAATGATCTTAATTTATAATATAACCTAATAACTCTTACCATTATATCTGATAAACCCCCACATGATTAAAATAATATTTTAAAAAATTCAAAACATAATTAGAGTGAGTGTCATCGGCGGTGCGATGTTGGGTTCACTGTATGGCAGCACTGGGGGCATAGTCGCCGGCGCTGCGGTGCCCATCTTCTGGCACTGCGGCGCTAGAAGTCATACCTCTAGCGCTGCAGCACCCTATGTCTGGCGCTGTAGCGCTAAGGCCTGGAGGCCCTTTAGCGCTGCAGCGTTCAGCGCCTGGTGCTGCAGCGCGAATTCCAAAATTGGTGCTTAAGCTTCCATCACTTAGCACTAGGGCTTCCATCACCTAGCACTGGGGCGCCCAACACTTGGCGCTGCAGAGCCAGGGCCTAGAAGCCCTAGCGCCGCGGTGCCAACTACCCAATGTTGGGGCGCTGAAATAAAAAATTTCAGCGCCTCGACGCTGAGCACTTATGGCCGCGGTGCTCCGATGCTCCCGACCTTTGCTATACCCATTTCAACAACTTAAAATGCACCTTTTAAGCACGAGAATATCACTAACAATAATTTTACACTCAAAATACCCATTTTGCACCACAAAATGCTCTGATACCATTTTTGGGGGTGCTGGTTTATCTCAGTTCACATCCTAAACCTATTAGGTGTATGCATGTGGTATACGTGTCCATTTTAAAATTCATATACATACGCATCTAATACATACATATACAAATCATAAATGCAACGGAAGTTAGAAATAAAATTTCCTAAAATGAACACAATAAATTTTTATTCATTACAATAATGAACAAAATATAAAACATATTAATCAAACTAATACTAATGGTTGAGAACATCACCTGTCAAGCCTTTGGAATGGATTTGTAGTTGGAATACCACATGAAGTCTACCTGTTGGCAGTTATAGGACTCAACTTAGTAGGCTTGAGTCGCTAAAACAACAACCTATATATTTCCAACATTGGTTTAACACTTAAACCATTGGATTAACTCTCATATCCTAACACTTAGACTATATTCATTTTGTTCTTGATGTATTCAACACTTCAAAATTGGTGGCCATCTTGTTTTTTCTTCAAAGGAGAAAAATTAAAAAACATTTTCACCTTATTTCTCCTCCATGGCCGAGAGCCACCTTAGCCCTCTTCATTTCATCCTTCATATCTTTTCATGAAGGAACCAAAATGAATACTTAACTCAACACTTGGCTAGCCACTCTATTTGGCCTTTATCATTTTGTTTTGTTTCATAGACCCAAAATCAATTCAATGTCAACCACTACAATTAAATGGCTGGCCACTTTTTTTCTTTTGTTTTTAAAGACCAAAATGGATTTAATGATAACCACCCATTATGGCAAACCACTTCCACTTTGTATTCATTTAATTTAGTCTTTTGTAAATGTATCATAATGTGCTCCATTAAAATACCATTCTTTAATGTTGCACATAATGTGGTCGGCCATCTCATGTCTTTGACACAAAATAATTTTGGTTAATTTAATTCATGCCCTTCAAGTTTCATTTAATTTTTCTTTTAGCAACATTTGCTTTAACTTAATTATTTATTTAATAAAATCTCATTTTATTTAGTAATTAAGTCTTCAATAAAATATTTACTTTATTAATTTAACCATGAGCTAACAATTAACTATATTCAAATTTATTAATCACTTAACTCTTAAGTGAGAATAAATATTTAGATTATTTAACACTTAAATAATCAATTAAGGGAAATAACCCTTAAGCCTTTAATTAACTCAACGTAGGTCCCACCTTACCCAATACTTGAGTCAATTTAATCGAAGACTCACAATATGCCATGTGTCACTATTTAAATAGTCAACAATAATTATTAACTAATTATTATACTTAACACTTAAGTACTGATATGTGCGCATCCCAAGGGTTCTAGAAATAAATATTCAGTTCTGCTGAAAATTACTAAATTGAACAATTCAATCCAGTATGCTGCCCTAGTACACAACGAGTACACTTCATATTGCGGGACTCTCTACATCCACACCCAATTTGTCAAATAGAACTATTTCATAAGTCTGTGATCGATGCCCTACGCACACGTCACAGATATTACAAATCAGCGCATTAGACTATACAAGCTAAGGTCACAGCATATATGTATAATCCTTCATTATGTATACCCTAGACGTGCCGGGATATAGATCAGCATCGTCAAATTCCTGTATGCTCATCCATGAGCTTATCTCTAGATTTGTATTTTCAAGAACAATATACACAAACACCTTTATTATATTGTTCAACCCTTTGGAAAACTCCTTTCCTGGGTTAGTACTATTGGCCACGAGATTTACTTAAATACAATCTCAGAGTATCTGGATATACAACTCCCCTATAAGAGCTGATGGATCCTATATTTGTACACACAAGACTCCATAGGCATCGGACCATATCCATTGACACTCAAGGGTAACACCATGAAAGGTCTGTGACATACATGGAACCAAAGTATGATGGATCACTTATAAGTCCGCCGTAGCACTCAGGTCAAAAGACCACGTATACTACTCAACTTGAGAAGACTCACCATTGATGGTTTCATGGGATTTTATTGGTGTCCTCGTGAGTCTGTTCAACATTCAATCCTGACTGAATACTCGTATACATATACGAGCTTTCGGCAAGCCCATGGTCGGCTAAGAATAACCATCTATACCATATAGATATGGCATACACTGATCTATATAAATGGATCCACCGATAGACACACATCAGTGAAATAGATCAGGAACATAGTGTTTGAGGACATACTTGCATAATGACATCTCCTAGCACATATTGCAACTCCTTACAACCATGTCATTACTAGTATACCCTCAAGTCTTTATCCTATTATAGACAATGATTTAATCTTTAAGATATGGTTGACTGTTGTAACCTGCCAACTTTTAGCAGTGATAACTATTAGCATAAATATAATATTCAGCTCTACTAATTCTTAGCACTAGTCTAAACTTCTTTATACCAAATCTGAACTCCTTCAGATCATACAATGTCTATAACATAACAAACATTGTACCATGTATTTATATTGTATTATCGATTATACAAAATGTTTATTTTATAAATATTAAATAATTTAACATTCATAAGTATTGGAATGGCATGTAAATACCAACTCCATCAGAATAGAATGAAATCAATTCCCTAGGATCCTATTTTTATAGAATTTCTATTTCGCAAGATTATTATTTTGTTACTTTGTTAATCCCTTAATTTTGGTTAATTTAATTTTCCTTAGTCATTGCAATTAAATCAAGTTGCCTAAATAAAATTAAGGTTATCAACACCATAGTACTTAGCATCAATTTAGGACACAATCTTCATGGGAACAATACTCACTCATCACTTTATTACTTGCTCGTGATCCATACACTTACAGTTACAATTTACGTGTGTATAATTTTAAAAATAAGTTTTTAGCACCATTACTAGGGATTGTAGATTTTAAATTTGTTCTAATATTATGGTTAAGTAACTTGACTTAATTTCGACCATTAGTTTCTTTTAAATTTTGTTATGCTTGGTTGGTGTGATTTTTTTGAAGGTGCATAAGAAGATGTCATTATGTTAAAGATCAACAAGATTTACACTTCAAAATAAGTTTTGGTTCTTGCCAAGCAAGCTCAAGACGAGGAACGCAAGGAAAGGAATTGACAAGACCATTAAGTGAACATTGAAGCTCCATATGGGAGGAGTGTTCCTTGGGCAAAAATGACTTCAATATGCAATTTTACCTATCATAACCTAGGAAGAAGTCTAGCTATAGACAATAAATCAAACGCTTCTTAAGAGGCAACCAAAGTGTATTTTAATTTTTAATTTCAATATTTTTTTAATGTTTATTTTTCTTTCTTGTAGTGTGTTGAAACAACATTTTGGAACCTCATAAAATCATGAAAAAAGAATCAGAAACAAAGCCAACAAGATGCGTCCAAATGGAGCTCACAATCGGGAACAAAAATAAATATAGTAACAAGTTGAGGTTGTAGCCTCAGAAAGTTAAGGCTGCAGCCCTAATATCAAGAAATTTATATTTCAAATCCCATGTTATGGCGCCATGACACCACATGTTTGTGGCCGCAGTGCCACTTCAACCCCCCCTCAAATTTGCTTCCAAACTACTTCATAAGCCACCTTCAACACCCATTTCACTTCCCTAATTATGCTTACATCATCTGCACTCTAAATTATCACCGAATTCCACCTTAAACACCATCAAACAACATAGCTAAACAAACTTCAAGTTTTGGAGAACATCACTCAAAGGCTTTTGGTACCAACTCAAGTAACAACTTCCTCCTTGCAATTTGAGCATCAAGTTATTGTCTATAAAAGGAGTTTCTTTTACTCACATTTATTTTTGCCATTGTGGACATTATCAACTTTAAGCTTTGGGGAGGGAAACATTCATTTTTCATGTTGATCATACTTACTTATTACGATTTTTGTTTTTAGTTATTTGTTTTGCATGTAATTTGTTTTTTTCATTTTCATATTAGTTGCAGGTTGGTTGAATGATTAGTAGTCAATGATATAAAATAGAAACATGATTTCAAATGGTACGTCCTTTTAAAAACAATGAATGTTGTGATTGTATGCTTAGTAATCTAGGACAAGTTCGGCTTCACTTTGTGACCACTTGATATTTTGAGCACGTAGATAGAATCATTTAGTTTTTATGTTTACTTAGAAGACTTTTATGCACAACAAGAATAATTAGGGTCACAAAAACATACTAGACCTTGTTTAAGCATCACTCAAAGGCGAAATCCTAGGGCGCATATAGTTGAGGATATAATTTTATGCCATTTTTGGACCGATTGAGCCTTTCAAGCCAACCTTTGTATAGTTTTACCCCTAGTCATACCCGTTGATCCTAATTATCGCTTTTTATTGCTAACTATCTCACTTTTTTAGCCTTTATTTATATTATCCTTCATAGTACCCATCATGCCATAAGCATAACACTCCTTTTAGAGAGTTATATAAACTTTTAAAAATGAAAGGATAGATTAAAGAAGGGTTATGGGTTTGGTTATAAAATTTGGTTGTTCTAATATCGAAAAGCTTAAGTTTAGGGGTATAGTGACTTATGTTCAATAAAACAAATTATTTAAAATTTTAAATAATAATAATAAAAAAAAAAGAATTCAAAAAAGTATAAATTGAGTTGCTATAACCTAAGCTTAAAAGAAAAGGGAAAAAAGAACAACAAATTGCAAGGGAATCAAAGAAATAAGTTTGAGAGAAATTGGGTGAAAAACAATTGGTTCAGTTTGAGTAATCTTTAAAGGAATGTGTGTCAATGGTGTGAGTTAAGTCGAAATTGAGCCAGTTTTCCTATCCTTGCCCTATCCATGCATTACAAGCTAATAGTCTTATTTGATCCTTGATTATGTGTGTACTTACATTAGTGGAGAGTGATACGAAAAATAAGCATATGGAGTGATAATCAAATAAAAAAAACTCAAGGCGACTATTTCATTATCTTGTGTGCATATACTAATTCGAGTGCATGTGACTAATGATTTTAGCTATTCATACACACACCAAATAAGTCACCTGTAGGTTAGAATAAGTATTGGATTAACATGTTAAATAGTTATGATGTTTAAGCTTTCTTTGAAATTGGTAAATATGATAACCTTTTTTGAGACAATTTGCTAATCATTTGCTGACCCGATGTTTGTTGTTTTCATATAGTTTGTTGTTCTAGCTTTTAATTGTGAGTGTGCTTTCTTACTCGAGGATGGGCAAGTATTTAAGTTTGAGGGAGTTTGATAATCGTGCTTTATATATGATGTTATACCCCTCTTAATTTAATAATTGCCTATTTTGAATCTAAATATGTTGCGTTTTATGTGTATTGATGTCATTTTGTAGGTTTCAAGTTAATGGAACCATTTGAAATAAAAATTCAAAGAAAATAAGCAAAAAAGAAAAAACCAAATATGCTACAATGTCGGTGAACAATAACCTACTACAGTGCCAAAAAAAACCTAGGTTTTGGCACCCAGGTGCCAGATCGGGTTTCTAATGGCTGAATACTTGGCGCCTAGGTGCTTCTAGCAGCCTATTTCCACTTTCACGTTGTGCCCTAATTTTGAAGCCTATAAAAAGAAGATTAAAAGCCTCAATTAGAAGGGAGAAAAAGGCACGAAAAATAGAAAGAGAGACCAAGACTTGAGCTCAAATTTGAAGATAAGAAAGAATGTCTTCAAGACTTCTTGTGGATCATTGAAGACATTTGAAAGATTGAAACCTCGGAGACATCTCCAAATTCAGTTTTTTCTTTATATTTTCTTTTTTGTGAAATTTGTAGTTATGAATATTATTTAAACATGCTTGTATCTATGAATTTCTTAATAATTCTAGTTATAGTTGGATTTGTGTGTGACTAAACTTAAATTCTAAGGATTGATGTAGTTTTATTTATATTATATTTGGATGATTTACTATATTTTCTTTTAATTCATTTATGTTTCTCTATTCTTAATGCTTCCAATTGATTGAAAAATAAATTAGTTGCTGTTGATTTATACATTGATTCTTGGGAGAGATTGACCCATTTATCAAATTAGAAAATATAACCTTAGGTTGTTATTGAGTCGAGAGGCTAATAGCACTTAGGTAATCACTATGGTTTGCTCAATGATTGCATGTGGTGCACCAAGTGTTTAAGAAAATGTATAAGAACACTTGGCGCATGACATTATGCCTAGGATCTCATTTAATGATTGAGAGAGGTAATGAGATTAATTATTGGGTAATCAATTTAAGGGTTGCAATGCATGTATAGGTAGATAAGTTAGATAGGGATAGCAACTTGAATATGTATGCATAATATCTCATTTGACGCTTGAGAGAGGTAATAAGATTAGTCTTAATCATTTGATTAATGAATTGAACGAAATTGCTAAATAGGAATAACATAGAATGAAATCAATACTCTAAGATCCCTTTTTTTTATCAACACTATAGTACTTAGCAGCAATTTTAAACATAATTATCGTGGAAACGATACTCACTCATTATTTTATTACTTGCTCATGACCTATTCACTTGCAGTTACAATTTACGGATGTATAATTTTGTAAATACACAATGAGTACACTTCATATTGTGGGACTCACTAGGTCTACGCCCGATTCATTAAATGGAACTATTCTATGAGTCAGTGATCGATAGTCCACGGACACATTACAAATATTATAAATCAGTGCCTTAAACCATATAAACTAAGGTCAGAACGCATACGTATAATTCTTCTGTCACTTATATCCTGGATGAGTGGGGATATAGATCTACACCGTCAAATCTCCATATGCTTATCTGTGAACTTATCTCCATATTTATATTTTGTAAAATAATATCCGCAAACTCCTTCGTGATATTGTTTAACCCTATAGGAAACTCTTTTCTAGGGATTATACTTGTGGCCACAAGACATTTTAAAATACAATCTCAGAGCATCAGAAGATATAACTCACCTATGTGAGCTGACAGATCCCATAACTATACACACCAAACTCCATAAACATCAGACTATACCTAGCGACATATAGCAGTCAAACCATGAAAGGTCTCTGATATTCATAGAACCAAAGTATGGTGGATTACCCACAAGCCCATTGTCGCCCTTAGGTTAAAAGATCACGAATACTACTTAACTCGAAAGGACTCACCATTGATGGCTTTATAGGATGTCTATTAGCATCCTCATGAGTCTGTTCAGTATCCAGTCCTGACTGAATACCCTATACTTATACTGGCCCTAAGCTCCTGGTTAGCTAATACTAACCATCTATACCCTATAGATATATATATACACACAGATCTAAATATAATAGATTCACCAACAAACCCCTATCGATGAAAATAGATCAAGAACATAGTATTTTAGAACATACTTGTATAATGACATTTTCTAACTCCTATTACAACTCTTCGTAACTATGTCATTACTAGTATATTCGTAGGTCTTTATCCCATTACAAACAAGGCTCTAACTCCTTAGATTTTGCTAACTCTTATAACATCTCTTAGTAGTGCTAACTTTTAACATTTATAACTCTCAGCGTTGCTAACTTTTAACCCGATCTAAACTCCTTTAAACCATATCTGAACTCCTTCAAATCGTATAATATCTGTAATGTTACAAGCATTGTACCATATATGTTTAATATTAATGATTTTATTTAAAATATTTATTGTATAAATATTAAACAATTAATATTTATACAATATTAGAATGACACATAAACACCAGCTCCAACAACTAAGATCTATAAAAGTACTCTTTTTCGAGCCAAAATACACACAATTTCAAAGGAAAACTTAGAGCAAACATTAACACATCACAATTACAAGAGATCAAAGCAATATTTGGAGATTGAAGATCAAGACTCGCACACTACTCAAGAGAAAGAGCAGCGATCCAGGGCATTTCTTGGTTTAGTTTCTTTTCTTAACTTATCATTATAATCTTGTTCATGATGTTTTTCATTCATACTTTGATACTCTTGGATTCATGATGAATTAAAATCTTTTTATCTAGGGTTAAGCTTTTGAACCTAATATATAGTTAGATTTATTGACTCTCTTTATTTATGAACTTAATAGATTAAATTGATTCATTCTATTTTGTGTTTAATGCTTTTATTATATATGACCAATATATTAAATGATCAAGGAACCATAATAAACTTTAAAGAAGAATTTATATTTTTAGCTTAGGATAGTTTGATGCATGATCATAAGGTAACATTTATGAATTTCATATAGGATAAACATATACCTAGATGGTATGTATGGCATGATTAAACTTGTTCTTAATAAATTGCATTCTATTCTAATTATCATAGACATATTTGTAATCGTTAGGGTGTAATATAGTCATTCGACCATTGATAGAGACTTATGACAAGATTAGAGTCTAGTCAACAATTTGATATTAAGGGATTAACTAAGAGATTAATTAAACCTATAAAATATTAGGGGACAAGTCAAAACCCTAGATTTCCTTTGATTAGTGAATTCAAAACCCTTGATTGCTTTTGATTAAAATTAGGTTTAATTGGTAGAATTAAATTAATTAGATAATATTCATCTTTAAATTTTATTTGGATAAAAGTTAAGTATGATTAATTTTAGTACTTAATTGAAAGAAGTATATTAAAATAGTCCCTGTGGGAACGATACTTGGACTTTGTTCTTATATTACTTGATATGATAACGTGCACCTGTGCTTAAATATAGCATATCAATGATAGAGTGATCGAGTACTTTACCTTTCAAAGACATGCGAATGGCATCCAAATTAGTACCTTAAAAGGAATTACAGATTAAGCAACAAAAGGTGTAAGGAAGGTAAAATTTACTTTCTTTATTTTTAAAACTAAAACTCACATATGTTATGGAAAAAGCAGCTATATCTAAAATGTTGATATATTTGTTCACCATTCGAACCACCAACTTCATCCTCCATATCCAATGGGAAAAGAACAGAGTGGAAAAGTCTCATGACGAGCTAATAAGGTTCTAATAGATTGGCCATTAAAAGAAGGCAAAGACTAAGGAACTTGAGATCTTGAGGGGTTAGGGTCCAAAACCCCTCATCTAGTGTCAAAGCACATGGCTAATAATGTACTCTCTCACAAAAGGCATAGTCTCTTAGAAGGTGTACATAGGCTATGTCATTGTGATGGATAGGTTTCTTCTAAAAGCAATTCTTCAAGAACCTCTCTTGACCAGGAATTTTGGGAAAGTTAGATCTGTGATCCAAATAAAGCTCACTAAAGTGGTAGGAACATCAAAATAATATTTGGGACGCTTCTAGGAATCACTTACCACCACTACATGCATTTTAAAACCTACCTTCTTTTCGTCAAAGCCATATACATTGATAAGGACTTTCTCGCCCTTGGGGAGAAATAGTAGTTTTTGCAGGAATGCTGAAGATTGTATGAAATCATCACCCAATAAAGAGTAACCGCATAAGGAGAAGGAAACATATGGTTAAGAATGGCCATCTCTTATAACAAAAAGAAAATATTAGGATGGACCTGTAAAGGGGAGAATCCTATAAACGGGAGAATCCTATAATATATAGAAACTCTTGAATGATAGGAGGAAGAGAAAAATAGAAACAATTAAGGTGGTCCCTAAAAATGGAAAATTCACTAGAGGGTATTAATAGAAGGATGAAATAGGCCTCATGGTGAGGAAGGCTTTTAATTTCTACCCTTGAAGGGAACTCAAAGAGAGACTTTAGTTCCTTCAAAGAAAAAGATTGTGTAGCCCAATCCATTAAAGAAAGAATCTTGAAAATAGAAAAAGAAATGAGGGATACTTATGAAGGGAAAGCTCTGAGAATATAGTTTCAAATTTGAAAGGAATATGTAATGATTTGGTTATTTAAAGGTAGTCACTATCAAAACATTTTTTTATTTACTCGAGGAGACATAATGACGAGCTGAGGGACGGTAACACTTGGAAAGAGCTCTTCTTGTGTGTCGCGTACTGATTGGTCAAAGTGAAGAAAACACACTTGTTGCAAATGATAAGAAGCTTCAATTCCTTCACTTGTGGGAGGACATCTGTTGGGCCTATTGTTGTTGAGTGCTATATTTAAGTGCATGCATGTGAAATGTGTCCATTAAATATTAATTTTAAATTGCATGCATGGGTATTTGATGTGTGAAATATACGTATAATTTTAAATTTTATACACGCAGCGGAAGTATCACATACATATTACACTCAATATGGAATAATCAAATACATATATCTCGTATATGTTCATAAGTATTATTTAAATAAACTGCAAGTAAATAAACCTACCCGGATTAAAGGTAGTCTTTTGATTCTTCAAAAACTCCAATCTCCAAGTCTTGAGCTCACATTGAAGTGTGTTGTTACACAATTCTAGTTCATAACTACAAACCGGTGGGATTTTGAAGCTAGAATAACAGCATAAATTTCCAGCAACAAAATATTTTCTTTTTAATCCTACACTACTATTTGCAAGAATACTTAGATGAGAGGTGTAGAATGTATTTGGTTTCTTTTTGTTCCTACACTATTTGTAAGAATACTTAGAAAATGAATTAGCCAAAAAACTATATATTCTCTACCTCTCCACATTTCTTTGCCGTATCATGCATCTCATGAATGAATTCAATTCATTCAAATTTTTGTTCTAATTTTTTAATGCTTTTCATGGCTTACCATTAAACATTGTTGGCTATTTCATTGCATTATCTTATCAAATACATTTTAGCAATGGCCACCAAATATTTTTTTACCTAATATTGGAATATTTTTAATTATTTTAAGTAATTAATGGCCAACATTAAGGCCCCTCACTAGGTAAATGATACCATTGTCATAATTGATGCTTATCCCTTTGTAATAATAATAATAAATAAATTTTACATTAATTATTCAAAACTATTTTTGAATAATTACTTTTACCTCACTTATATTTACTAACAAGGTAAATCGGTAATTTCAAGGTAAAAACAAATTATGCACAATATATTTCTATTTGTCAACATTCTATTGGTTAATAACTCTTGTCAATCAATTATGTGATGTACTTAGCATTTAAGTCTTGACAAATACACATCTTGAGAAACCCCTCAAACATATTTTCGGTTTGTTGGAATTTCTTGGACCGAACTGTTTAATCCAATATGCTGCCCTGGTGCACAACCAGTACTCTTTAGGTCCACGCCTAGTTTGTCATATGAAACTTGTCTATACGTCTATGAATAATGTCCCACACATATGTTACAGATATTGCAAAATGATGTGTTAGACCATACAAGTTGAGGTTATAACATATTCATAAAATTCCTCCATCGTTGATATCCTGGAAGAGCGGAGATATGGATCAACATTGTCAAGTCTCCATGTGTTCGACCGCAAATATATCTCTAGATTTGTATTTTAATAAATAATATCACCAAACACTTTTGCGAATTATCTATCCCTATGATAAAACTCTTTTTTCGGGGCATAACTGCTATGGCCATAAGACTTTCTGAAACACAATCTTAGAACATTAGGATATATTACTCACCCAAATGAGCTGATAGATCCTATATCTATACACACCAGGCTCTATGAGCATTGGACCATACCCAGCGATACCCAGCGACACCCAGTGGTCAGACCATGAAAGGTTTTTAACATATGTAGAACCAAAGTATGGTGGATCACTTACAAGCCCACTGTGGCGCTCAGGTTAAAAGACCACGAATACTTCTTAACTCAAGAAGACACTCCATTGATGGCTATATGGGATGTCTATTGGAGATCCTCGAGAGTCTGTTCAATACTCAGTCCTAACTGAATACTTGTATCTCTATATGAGCTTCCACTAAACTCATGATTTTTTAAGACTAACCATCTAGACCATCCAGATATAGATATACATTAATCTATATATAACAAGGTATTCACTGACAGACTACATCAGTAAAGATAGATCAGGAACATAGTGTTTGAGAACATTCTTGCATAACGACATTTCCTAGCATCATTTGCAACTCTTTGCAACTATGTCATTACTAATATATTCTCAGGTGTTTGTCCCATTTCAGACAAGGCACTAACTCTTTAGATTTCGCTAACTCTTATAACCTAGTAACTCTTATTAATGCTAACTCTTAGTAATTATAACTCTCAGCATTGTTAATTCTTAGCACTGATTTAAACTCATTTAGATCAGATCTGAACTCTTTCATATCATACAATTCTAAAATGTTACAAACATCATACCATATATTAATTATAATTAGTGATTTAATAAAATGATAATAGTATAAATATAAAGTAAATATTCATATATAAAAGGGATGGCACGTAAACACAAATTCCAACAGTGTCAACTTGTATTTGCCATTTGTTATGCATTCAAGTTAACTTTTCCATGCAAAATGCCATATGTCACACACATGTCCATGCATTATGCCATATGTCAACTTTTAATTCGTTAACAACAATTGTTAACAAATTAATTAATAGGTTTAACACATAAACTTTGACACGTGTATTTCTCGAGAGATCTTGAAATAAATCCCATTTTCATAAAATTTTCTCGGATCAAACCATTTGACCCGACCGCCTTAGTGCTCAACGAGTACACATTATATTGTAATACTCCTTAGGTTCACATCTATTTTTGTTACAAAACTCTTTCGTAAGTCCATGAATAATGCCCCCTACACACACATTAAGAATATATAGAACGACGCGTTAAACCATATAAGTTGAAGTTAACCATATCCATATAATCCCTTCGTCACCTATATTCTGGAAGAGTATAAATATATATTATCACCATTAAATCTCTATGCGCTCGACTGTGAACTTATCTCTAGATTTGTATTTTTGTAAATAATATCCACAAACTCTTTTGCGATATTATTTAACCCTACGAGAAACATTTTTTTTTAGGGTTTGTGCTTATGGCCATAAAGCCTCATAAAATATAATTCTCAGAGCATTATGATATATAACTTACCTATATGAGCTGACGAATCCCACATTTAAGCACACTAGACTTCATGAGTATCGGACCATTTCTATCGACACCCAGAGGCTAGACCAAGAAAAGTCTCTGACATGCATGAAATCAAAATATGATGGATCACTCACAAGCCCATCATAGTGCTCAGGTCAAAGAACCATGAATACTACTCAACTAAAAAAAAAACCTTCCGTTGATGGCTCTATGGGATGTGAATAAGGGCATATTTGTTATATATTTTCTCACATTTTTATTTTGATATTTTATTTTTTTATGAGAATAGATGGCTATTTATGAGCATTATTGTTATTTATAAGAATGCAAAAGAAGTAAAAATAGAGACTAAAATGTAAAGTTTTCATCATTTTGGACATAAAAGAAGATAAAGAGATTCCTATCATCCTTGGAAAACCCTTCCTAGCCACTGGAAGAACAATCATTGATGTGCAAAAATAGGAGTTGACCATGAAGGTACAAGAGGACACAATCACTTTTGACGTCTTCAAGAAGATCAAGTTACTAACTAAAAATGAAGACTGTTTCTACATTAATGTGGTACACTCAAGCGTCAAGCAAATTAAAGATATGGAGACATTGGATCCTTACATCCGAAAAAGGTCATTAAAGCATAGGAAGGCAAGAAAAAAAAAGAAGAAAGAGCAGCACCTCGATGAAGCAAGCAAAGAGAAAGAAAAGGAAGAGCTATTTTCCTGGTCTAAGATTAAAGTCTTTCCGGAGAAACACAAAAAGAATGCAGCAAAAGTTACTACCCAAGGTGTAATTACAAAAATATGGAAGCCAAAAAAGAAGAAAGCCAACAAGATCACTTATACAAATGCTTCCATCAGCACCTTTGATCCACCATAAGAGAATAGAAAGCCCCGTCAAGCCGAAGACGTTAAATCTAGCGCTACTTGAAAGGCAACCCCAAGTAAGTATTATTATTAGTTTTTTTTTTAGCTCCTTTAAAAAAAACCCAATAAGTATAGCGCTACAACGATAGAATTCAGCACGACAGCGATAGGAAATTTGAGTCAACACCGCCCCCACGGTACATACCCTAGCGTGCCAGTGGAAATTCTAGTAAGCACCCCAAAACCAGCCTTCAGCGCTGCAACGACGGACGATTATCGCGTCAGCACCAGTTAGCGCTACAGCAAAATTTGAACAGGGAAGTCTCTTACTTTCATTTCTTTATTTTTTGACATTGGGGACAATGTCTAAATTAAGTTTGGGGGTGGGAAACATTTTTTTGTGTTTATTTTACTGTATAATTTGAGTGGTTATTCTTGTGGGTTAAAATTGTTTTAGTTAATTAGTTGTTTTAAGATGATCAGTAGTCTATGATAAGAAAAAAAATACAAGACTAAATTTATTTTTAACAAATTCTTAAGGAATGATAGACACTTGAGACAATTTTGGTTATCTAAATTTAGGAACAAGTTCGACCTTATTTATAATCACCATTCTTTTCTAGCAATTTATAAGTATGAATAGTTATAACTATTACTTAGAGATACCTATGCTTTAGGGAATATACTCAAGTCTCGAAGACCGATACTCCAGAACTTGTCTTTAATTACCACTTGAGGCGAAATCCTAGGAAACACATGAATAGGAAAATAATATTAGGTCATCTTTGGACCAATTGAGCCTTTCTAGCCTACCTTTTATTGTATATTTATCCCTAATACCCTATTTTGAGCCTAATTACCCATTCTTTGGTTTAGCCATATTACAAGCCCAAGACTTTAAGTTTACTTATCCAGAAATTTACCCATAACACCATAAACCATGCATTTGCTTAAAAATACCCTTGAAAGGAAAAGGTTGTGGTGATATGAGAAAGAATGAGTTTGGGAGGTATTTGTTAATCTAAGTTTGAGGATATTCAAAGAAAAAAAAATACCTCTAGCTTAAGAAAGAAGAAATTCTTTGAAAAATAAAGGTTGAAAAGAAATATGGGAAACATAATAAGTTTAGGGGAAAAGATAATACAAGGAAAAGAAGATTAAAAAGTTCTTAGGTAAATTCTAAGTGTTCATGGTATGCATAAACCTCATATGTTTATCCTTTTATCCTACCTTGACCTTAGCCTTATGTTACAAGCCGAGTAAAGTCCTAAATAGATCCCTAGATATGTGATTTTCTATATTAATGGAGAATGGTAGTAAAACCAAGCTTATGAAAGTGTCATTATACAAATTAAATGTCGAGACATCATCTTTTCTATATAAATTAAAGAATAAATTAAATTAAAGTATGGTTTTAGTTATTGCTTGCTGCTTGCACACATACACATGGATTGTCTATGAGGAAGAATGAAGGGCTAAATGAAGATAATTAGGTTTATTAATAACTATTTATCTACCTTAAGGATTTGTGTCATTTCATCAACCTTTGAGACAATGATTTTGATCATCTTACTAATCTAGCATATTTCATTTTTGTTTTCTTTAATTGTTAATTGAGTCAAGTATAACCTTTGTTTCTCTCTTGATTTTATTTTATTGCTTGAGGACAAGCAAGTGTTTAAGTTTAGAAAAATTTGATAAGGGCATATTTGTTATATATTTTCTCATGTTTTTATTTTGATATTTTATTATTTTATGAGAATAGATTGCTATTTATGTGTGTTATTGTTATTTATAGGGACTTGAATGAAATAGGAGTAAAAACAAGAAGTAAAATACAAATTTTTAAAACATGGACCAGTTGCCCCAACGCCACAAGGATTTTTGCCTCAGCACTGGAACAGTGATCGAAATAAGAAAATCAAAAAAGATGACCTAATTAAGTCATGATTGGCCCCAATGCTAAACAGTTATCGCGCCAACGACAGGCTAACGCTCCAATGCCGATAGGCCATCGCTCCAGCGGTGAGGCCTTTTACACGCAGCGCCCTAACAACAACAGTATAGCGCCTCGGCGGTGGTACGAGTCCTAGTACGACGAGAATTGAGATTTTCAAGCTCATTTCAATCCCTATAAAAGGCTACTCATCCCCAGCCTTTAAAAATCATCCAAGAGAACCCAAGAGTAATCCAAGAATACAAAGCACAAGTCTTAGAGAGCAATATAAGTTTAATTGAAGCAACCTTAGAGAGATTCAAGACTTTCTTCGGCATCAAGAGTTTCTTAAGCATCTCAATTAAGAGTAAATTTGACGTCTATATCGGTTTACTATTGATTGTATCATGATTTCTTATTATTTTTACTACTGATCTCTTATAGCCATGAACTAATTTTCTTTCTAAGGTTAATATTTGAACTCAATATGTGTGCTTAATTGCCATATTTTTTTAATATTTAATAAACTTAGTTCTTTATTATTCAAATTATTTGTTCTTAATACTTCAATATATCTGGCCAATATATGGTGAATGGATTGATAATATTTTTTATAAACTCAGAAGAGGAATCATGATATTTAGACCTAAGTAATTTGATGTATGATTGTAGTGTAACATTCAATATTGCATATGTAAGTTTCAATTTAGGATAAGAATATACCTAATTGGCATGTATAATCAATAAGACTTAATCTTAATGAATCTTAATTTATTACAAGTATCATAAGAATATAGGTATTTGGTAAATTAAGGTATACTTGCATGACTTTGAAAGAAGCTTGTGAATATATTAGTGTCTTGATCAATAACAAAGACTAAGGGAGTTAAATATTAGAGAATTAATAATTAGAAAGTATATTGAGGGATAGTATTGATCCTAAGTTTTCTCTATATTGCTACTACCTAATTCTCTTTACATTGTGTCATTATTTTTATATTTTTACATTCATTCTTAGATTTTTATTTTTCTGAATAAATATTAGAAAGACATAATTTTAGTACTTGGTTAAGAAGTAGAAATTATCCCTGTGGGTTCGACATCCGACTCTTTTATCCCTTTATTACTTGCATACGATAATGTTTACTTGCACTTAATTATAAGATATAGAAATATCGCATCAGATGTTTATTGAAGATCTTTGTAAGTCTGTTTAGTACCTAGTCTTTACTGAATACCTGTATGCTTATATGAGCTTTCTCTAAGCTCACGGTCTGCTAAGACTAACCATTTGGACAATCCAGATATAGACAAACACTGAACTTAAAGGAATACCAATCGACTCGTATTGATAACCATAGATCAGGAACGATATTTTTGAGAACATATTGCGCAATTATATTTCTTAGCACCATTTGTAATTTCTTACAACTATATTATTATTATAATATTTTTGGGTCTTTCTCCTATTTCAGATAAGGTTCTAACTCTTAGAATGATAATATTTTAGCGTTGACCAAAACTTTTTTAGATTAAATCTAAACTCCTTTAAATCTACAATGTTTGAAAATATAATAAACTTAATACCATATAATTAAGTATTAACAATTATATTGTAATGCTTACTACAAATTAGAGTGACATGTAAATATCATCTCCAACAATTATTAATAAGTCCAGCAACTCGTGTAGAAGTAAAAGCCTATGATTCTTCAAAATAAGACAAAGCCCATTGAACTAAAAGCAACCCAAAGAAAGCAAGTAAAATCAAGAGTTGGACCGAACCATTTTGTGAAAGCCTAAGAAAGGTTAAAAAAAATAATATTATTCTTAAAGAAAAGAAAAAAAAAAGCCAAATTGCCCAAAAGAGATTAAAAAAAATACAAGTATACTTCTTCCTATACCTTTAATTATAATTCTAATTTTATTTTATGTATTATATAATTTATTTTCTATCGCATGATTGTATAACAATAAGGTGATGAGAATCATCATCTTATCACAAGCATGATTATGTTACATATGAATTAAACTCTACTACGTCGCATTATAAAAGGCACACTTAATTTATTCATGAACCATTCATTATTGAAGCCTTATAACTATTGACATTGAAAGATCGATAAAGCATTCAATATCTTTTACTAGAAACACTTTTACACATTGCAAACTTGTGTTGATTATATATTAATTTGAATGTCATAATATATTTTTTTGCAGGAAAATAGTGCTCTTCTTTAGTAATTCGAGGCAATTTATGATGTCTAAGAGGTAATTTCTAGAAAATTCTAAATTTGGAGTTTTAAGTTAATTGAAATAACATTCATTGTTATTTAATTCCATTTAATAGCATTTATGTCAAATTTTTATATTTCACTCTTATTTACATCTGGAAGGACTTCCCAAGAATGGAGTATACTCTGAAAATCCTTGTTAGCAAAAGATACATAAAAAGAAGTCTTAATTAGCAAAATATTGCATAAAGGAAAACAAATTTAAGAATAAAAGCACATTTAAGAGAGGTAATAAATTCAAAAATTGCATTAAATTTCATATTGATTTCACATTTAAACACTGAATTAAATGCTTTTATAATTAAGATCAATGCATATATTATCTTAATTAGATAGTAATAACTCTATTGATTTAAAAGCTTATAAAAGAACAATTTTTTCACCATGGGAAAAGACTACTTGAGAACAAAGACAACGTTTTAAATTTATAAAAGTAATCTACTTTGCACGCCTTTGCTCAATAAACACTTTTACATATAGACACACCTTCATATCTTATAAACATTAACTTTGATATTAAAGTACTTTTTTTTGAAACTTTTTTTTGAAAGAGAACAAGGACAATTTCACGAACGTAGAAAGTTAATAAAAGATATTTTTTTATGAAGTTCATACCATAAAGCTTTAATAATATTATTATACTCATCTATTTATACCATGCCACACTATGTTAATTTATATGGATGATTTTGTATAAATAATTTGTAGGTATTATTTATTTTACTTTTTATTAAAATTCGTATTTTATTTGATTTTGAAGTAAAAATTTCAAAAATTTAAGGTAAAATTTAAAATATTTTTTTTTTTATTTTAAATTATTCCTAATGGTAAATTACTTTATCAATTTATTTACAATCAAAGTATTTATTCAATGCAGTTGAGAATGAAAATTTGCGTAAAACAAACTTTAAGCTAAAAAAAGGTTTAATTTTGAAGAAAAATGTTGAAGAACGTACACGGTAGACCGTAGACGTCACGTAATATAATGACTCCCGTTCCCGTAAAATTGGTCAATAATTGGAAGAGATTCGTAGCAGTTGGCATTACACGTGGCAGTCTCTGGAACTTTTACTTTCAGAAGCAGAACAGAACTCCGAGAATACTGAACCGAACGTTCTAAATTCTGGAAGGTGAAAAGTCAATGCCTTCCTCCTACTTACCATCGCGATCTTCTGCCACTCACAGAAGAGCACCTCAAACATCAGGCAACCCGAATTCAACCGGACCCCAGCCTCCGCTTGTGGATCAGGCTCCGACTCCGAAACCCGTATTTCAATTCCTCGCATTTGGGCTCATCATTTTCCTCGGACTCCTCCAGTTCCTGCCAGCAACCCATTTTCGTGACCCCTCGGATCCTTTCAGAAACTGGGTTTCTTATAACTCCAATACATCTGTAAGTTGTTCATCACTTTCTAGTAATTATGAAATCGTTTTTCAATTTTTGCAGATAATCAACTTCTTTTCTAATTACATCTTGTTGTTTTGTTTGCTAGTAAAAACTGTAACCAGAATTATCACTTAATTTGCATCTTCAAATTATGCTTAATGTTGTAGAATTTGATGTTCCAACGTTAATATTTCTTGCAGTATCACCAGTTTTCTCAAGTTACTCGTTTGATGTTATCATCTAAAGGATAGTCATAGTGATTTGTAACATGTTATCATCAATCATATGTTATCACTCGAGTGCATTATCAATTTGATGTTCCAAGTTACTCGTTTGATGTTCCTCTAGTAATAACAATTTAATGTAAAGGACTAGGAAAAAAACTTATTTCGAGTGAATAATAACAGTAACGTGTTGTTGTGTTTTCTAGTCAAGCAAATCAAGGGCATCCAGTGATGGAAATTCTGGTTTCATCACCTACAATGGCCACGAGGGTGGAATGTTCCACATTGTGTCATGGTTGGAGTGTCTGGACCTTCGATTACTTGCGGTTCTTGTTAACTCAACTCTATCAAGTTCAAGGTTCGGTTTACACTTTATATTTATTTAGATGTCTTTTTTACATGATAAGTTTTATGACTGGTAAAAGAGGTTCCCTTATGTGTTTCCTTTCCAAGATTAGAAAATGAATGAAATATCAATACGCTTGCTGCTATTTAGTGGACTATTAATATTATTATCATTTTTTCTTACCAACCGTCTTTCAAGCCTGTTTATCTACCATCATTTATTAGACTGTGCTAATGATGATACTTGTAGAGAGTCTTGTTTGTTTAGCATGCATTTACTAGATTTTGGCTATGTTTAATGGTTCTACTCAGTGCACAGAAAATTTAATATTTACTAATATTTCCAAATACCAATTTATTTTCTAATGCAATTTTACTTGATAGATATAAGTATATACATGTTTACAGGAAAAGATATTTTTTGAATTATTTATGGTGGATTTTAATGTTGATGTTATTCAAGAATCATCTTAGTTATTCTGAATAATTCTATGGCTAATGTCCAAACAACTCAAGTGGTGAAGTGGATGGTATCTGGGTTAATCTCAGATTAAAATTGATTGAGAAAGACAAAGCACATAAAATACTATGTCTTGTTTTGAAATAATCAACTAATTCTGCCATTCAATGATTCATGAATTTTGATATTGTTATCCCAAGTTCTCTTTGAGTTCTGCCTAGACTAACAATTAGAGTGAACCCACTACTAAATTTCATTTTAGGCATATTGCTGCTAATCAGATAGATCAGTGTTGACCCTTCCACGGACTAGCTCTGGCATAAACTCACGTTGCATGTTATAGGAAGGCACCTTATAGCAATGTTTGATTCTTTAGTTACAGTTGGTTATGTTGTGTATTGAGTCATTTGGGCATCTATTGTTCCTCAAAGTGATTTAATGCTACTGAAGCATTCCTATTATAGTTACCATGTATTTTTCAGTGTTTATTTTTCTACCTTTGCCCTTGCTCTCATTCTGTTTTCAATATCCAGATATCCAGATCTACTTCACTTCCACTTTTTTGTCCCAAAAGGGAATGAAGACAAAGTGTCCTTTTATAAGTTGAAAGTATTTTTTCCACATTCAAACCTTGAGTTTCATGGGTAAGCTACTCCTTTTGTGATATGTTGACCAGCAAAGTTCACCTCTTATTCTGATTTTGCAAAACTATAGACAGGAGGAAGTGAAAGAAGTGATTAGGACTGCTGTCACTGGAGTAAAACATCATGTACACAAATTTGAGGAAATAGCCCCTTTCATCATACCAGGAGTTCACCAGTTATTGAGTAAATTCATATATGTCTCCCCCAGTGTAATTATGAAGGTTAGTTTTCTCTGTCCTATACCGTAAGGTCTTGATAGTGGTCATAGTTTTACTGTTCTTTTAAGGCCCAACGATAGCTGTGCCTAATTACACAATCTTTGCAGTAAATTAGTTTGACAATCTTTTCATATATTTTAGTCTCTCTCGCATGATACTACAGAAATTTAGGTGCAAGCTGGCTGGCTATAACCTTAGATGCAGCATCCTTTCTTTCTTTCAACTTGATATCTCTTTTATTGTCTTGTTAGTTTTGTCATTTCTTTGTTTCCCAATTGTTGTCAAATCGTACATTTATTGGATTTTACTTATGTTGCAGGGGAGAGTTGAAGAACTAATTGGAGTTGACTTGAGCAATTATGCGATTGCAGCTGCTGAAGACTGCTCTAAAAGATTAAGCAGCCATGTTAATTCAGATGTGCTGGATGCTATCCAGAGGTCAGCTTCAAAGCCTTGGGTATCTGAGACACCTTATGCAACGAATTCTTGTTTGCCAGACTTAAGCTTGCTTTTGATTGATTCGAGGAAATTAGAAAAAGATTTTCTGGAGGCATTCTTGTGGTGGAGTAAAGTTATAAACTGGAATGAAAGGTTTCCAATTTTTCCTTTTTAATTATACATAAAATTTCAGATAGCTTTCTTTTCTTTGCAAATCAATTTTCTGTGTATACAGACTTAGAAAACTATGTTTCATTGTCTTAAGATGTATGTGGATTCATTTACAGGAGCACTGGGAGAAACCCTGCCATTATATTGGCTCTTTACAGCAGATATCTCAAGCTTTCTAATTTTTGGTTGGTCAAGGACTCAACATTGTCAGTAGCTAATGAGAGTTTGGTTATACATTATGATGGGCCCAAGACTGTTTGCTCTGAATTGGGTGATGTTGCTACTGTTGAACCAGGTCACGGCAATCTCTGGACACAGCACATTCCTCCAATGTCTGATCAAATTTTGGGACTATAACTTCACTTGCCCACTTATCACAAAATATGAAGGTGCGGAATAAATCTGATTTTAATGCAAAGATTCATGTCTTTCGGTGCCAGAAGTTGATCCAAGCAAGAGTATAGTGCAGTCCATAGTCATTATACATAAATGAAGCATTTTGTTTAAATTTCCAAGGAATGAAGCATTTTGTTTAAACGGGATAATTAACAGTTTGGTCACTGCATATACGTAACTGTATCTTTAGTTTCTTAATGGTATCTTAATGTCAGATTCTACTGTGTATTCAGTGTGCATATTTGGTCATAACAGGTACTTTTTTACTGTGAATTTTGCTGCAGATAAATTTTACATTCGTTAGGACCCAAAATGGGGTTTCTCAAGGACTCGGACAAAGGCTTATTTTGAATTTGATTGAGTTGGTGAAATCATAATGAGGAACTCTTTATATGAAATCATCAAATCCAGAGTTAGTTCCTCCCAGGTCAAGGTCCTGTAATGAAAGATTTGAAAATGAAGTGACTGTTTTACTAAAAAAACGCGTTGCCAATTGCAGGCAAATAAACATAAAGAATGAGTCGTTTGGACTTATGATATGCAAATTTTCTATTTTAAATGTCGGCCGAACATGTTTGAACAATATATAACTATATATCAAGAACACAAATTCTGGTGACTTTATCATCATTTGGGAAAATAAAGTCGTTGCTTTCGAGTGTTAACCGTATTTTCTTTTATCCAACAGTCTCAATGTAAATCCCCACCTTGATATCAGAGCCAGCAATCAATGGCAAATCAAGTAACATCTCAATCCTTGTTACATTTTTAGCACAAATTAAGTTTGATTGCACAAACTATTTTTGTGAAAATCACAAACTCAAATTATCATCAATGGATATGGTCTTGAGAGTTTCATAGATGAATTAGTTCAACCTCCACCTTATGAAATAGTAGATTCACCAGAAAATTTGCCAAATCTAGCTTATGCCAGATGAAAAAGACAAGATCAGATTCTTCTTGAATGGTTACAACCTTCGATTTTTGAGTCTATTCTAAGCTTTATAATTGGTTGCAAGACTTCTCTTAATTTGTGAAAAATAGTAGATCAGCAATTTGGAAATCAGTCAAAGGCGTTGGCAATAACAATCAAAGCATGGTTGTCTCACATCACAAAAGGTTTAACAACTATCACTAATTATTTTACGAAAGTCAAGAAATTAGCTGATTGTCTCATCTTAGCTTGATGTCCTATGACTGATGAGGATTTGATAATGCATGTACTGAATGGATTAGATAAGAGCTATAATCCTGTAATAATTCATGTTCAAAGAAAATTAGATACAATTGATCTAAATGAAGTAATGTCTTTGATGCTTATTCATGAGAGTAGGATGCAACAAAGAGCTAATACTATAAGAATAAAAACAAACTTAGTTAAGGCTAAGTTAAACCAAAAGAAATTTGGAAATCAAGCAAGCAAGGCTACTGGTCCAAATTTTAATGGCTATGGTAATACTTGAAGAGGTCAAGGTAGTAGTGGTTTTCAGAATAGTGGTAGAGGATATGTTACTAACCAGCAAGGAGGCAACAATAACAGGAATCAAAACTCAAGTAATGGTTGACAATTTTTTGGTACAGGGAAAGGCTATAATAAACTTGTATGTCAGATTTGTTTTAAGGTTGGCCATCTTGCTTTCGAATGCTACAATCAGTTCAATAAAGAATTTGTGCCTAAGTCACAGTACTACAATAATCAAGCTCAGAATGGTGAAGGCTGTAGCTATTAAAATTACAATTAAATTGACTACAATAAGAGAAACAACTATAGTGGCCATCAGTCTTAAAGACAGTACAAAAAAGCTACTTATGTGGCAATACTTGAAGGAGTTGCAGACCAAATATGGTACCTAAATAGTTGAGCAACTCATCACCTCACGATGTGAATAATCTTGCAAACAAAAAAGAATATAGAGGTATGGACTCTCTAATTATAGCTAATGGTAGAAGTCTACATATTACACATGTTGGTTCAACATTCATTCATAATAATGAAAAAACCTGCTTTATGTTCTAAATATTACCAAAAATATTATTAGTGTTTCAAGATTAACCTCTGACAATCTATTAATCATTCAATTTTCTAATCACTTGTGTTTGATAAAGGATCAGAAAATAGGAATTGTGGTGTTGAAAGGGACTACTGTTAAAAGTCTGTACAAGCTGTCATTAAAGGAACCAGCTATCTCACATAGTTCCAAGAAATCATTCACAAATAAGCCTTCCTCTATGCTTTCTTTCCTCAATACCAGACAATTATACCTAAATAATAAGCATGAGGCAAGCATTGAAAGTCAAAGTTTCAAATCTTAAAATAGCTATGTTTAACTGTACTTATGTTACTGATATATATGTAATGCACAGAAGATTAAGGCATCCTAGCAATAATATGTTGTATCAAGTCATGAAGTCTTGTAAAAACTTACTGAAATGCAATAAAATTCCTTTGCCAAAGTTTTATAATGCATGTCAGTATGGTAAAGTACACAAACTAAATTATCTTACAACTGAAATAAAATCATAATTTTCCTTAGACTTGATATATATTGATGTATAGGGACCTGCCCCTGTACTTTTTAGGGAAGGGTACAAGTACTACATAACTTTTTATTGATGATCCTACTAGGTATACTTGGATCTTTCCATTTAAATCTAAGTCAGAATGTCTCAATGTTTATAAAGTCTTCAAAAGTCAGGTTAAAATACAATTTGAAAGACAAATTAAATGTCTACAGTCTGACTAGGGTGAGGAGTACAAAAATTTTGTTTAATTTCTTCAAGAATAAGGGATTTTCTTTCAACATTCTTGTCCTTATACATATTACCAAAATGGTACTGTTAAGAGAAAGCATAGACACATAGTTGAACTTGGTATTACTTTGCTTACTCAGGCTAAATGGAACTTGAATTTTTGGTGGGATGCATTTCACACCAGTGTTTACTTAAACAATAGGTTACCAACACTATTACTCAACTCCAAATCACCATATGAAACACTATATAACCAGAAACCAGATTATACCTTTCTCAAATGCTTTGACAGTGCATGTTATCCACATACAAGACCCTTTAATAGATATAAATTTGATTTTCACATAGTTAAGTGTATTTTTATTAGGTACAGTCCTATACATAAAGGCTATAGGTGTCTTAGTTCTACTGGAAAGATTTATATTGTTAGAGATATTATTTTTGATGAATCTTCATATCCCTATGCAATAGATAAAGATTTCTAGCACCTATATACTGAGACAATTACTACCAAAGATATACTGCCTTACACATACAATATACCTTTGTATTCAAGTGATAGCAGGTACACTAACATACAACAAGTCTCTTCTTAACATAATCAAGAAGTCTCTAGTTCTTCTTCAAGCAACAATGATACTTCACTCCCTCTAACATAAAACCAAAAGGCCAATACCATAAATACACATCACCATACAGCTTAACCTTTACATACATTAACACAATCTCATATTTATATATCAAATTCAACTCATATCCCATAAAATCAACCTTCACATCAATCCATTTCAACCCATCCAATGATAACAAGAGCTAAGGTAGGAATTTATAAGCCAAAAGCTTATCAGACACAAAAATAAAAAATTAAACCAACCAGTGTAAAGTTGACCTTGTCAGATTATAAATGGAAATAAACTATGCAAGAAGAATATGATTCTTAGAAATAATACATGGGAATTAGTTCCTAAATGTGATGCTAAGAAAGTAATTAGAAATAAGTGAGTTTTTAGAATCAAATATTAGCCTAATGGACAAATCTTTAAGTATAAAGTAAGATTGATGGTAAAGGGATTTCATCAAACTAAAGATGGTGGATTATTTTGACACTTTCAGTCCAATTGTAAAGTCTTCAATAGTTAGAATCATTTTAAGTCTTACTATCATGAATAACTTAACCATAAGGCAAATAGTCATAAATAATGCCTTTTTAAATGGTGAGTTGATAGTGCATATGCAGTAACTAGAAAGCTTCATTAGTATTGAGCATTCAAATCATGTTTGCAGGTTAAGAAAAGCTTTATATGGGCTTAAATAGGCTCCTCGAGCATGGTTTGAAAAACTAAATTAGTCACTTTTGTTAAGGTCGGTACTTACGTGCCATCCTTGAATGTACATATACTTGTATATTTATACAAGTGTACATTCCCATTAAATCGCTAATATCAATTTATATGGTATTATGCATGTAACATTACAGATATTATAGATCTGAAAGAGTTTGGATCAGATCTAAAGGGTTTAGATAATGGCTCATAATCAGCCACCCCGAGACATATAATCGCTAAATGTTAGCACAGTTAAGTGTTAGCTGGTTATAATACTCAACAGATTCAAGAGTTGGAGGCTTTTCTGTAATGGGATATAAACCTAGGAATATACTAGTAACTGCATAGTTCAAGAGTTACAATCGAGTGCCAGAAAATGTAAGTTGTGCAAGTATGTTCTCGAATAATAGTCTCTGATCTATTTCTACCGATGAGGGTCTATCGGTGGATACCTTTATATATAGATCAGCATATGTCGTATCTATCGGGTATAGATAGTCGTTCCTGACCGACCATGAGCTTGGATCTCGTATTGACATATGGATATCCAGTTAGGACCGAATATGGGACAGACTCATGAGGGCCTCCGATAAACATTTAATGTAAGCCGTTAACGGAGGGTCTTCTCGAGTTAAGTAGTAGACGTGGTCCTTTGACCTGAGTGCCACAGTGGGCTTGTAAGTGATCCACCATACTTTGGCTCCACACATATCACAGACCTTTCATAGTGTGACCGCTGGGTGTCGTTGAGTATGGTCCGATGCTTATGAAGTCCTGTGCGTACAGATATGGGATCCGTCAGCTCCTATATGGAGTTTGATATTCAGATGCTTCGAAACTGTATCTCAGAAAGTCTTATGGCCATAAGCAATCATCCCAGGAAAGAGTTTCGCTAGGGTGGAACAATATGGCAAAGGAGTTTGCGCATATTATTCATTGAGATACAAATCTGGAGATAGGACATGGATGAGCACATGAGGATTTGACGGTGATAATCTATATCCCCGTACATCCTGGATATCATGACGGAAGGACTATATGTATGCGTTGTAACCTCAGCTTGTATGGTTCAACGTGCTGATTTGTATATTCGTGACGTGTGCGTGGGGCATTGCTCATGGACTTATAGAATAGTTCTATTTGACGAATCGGGAGTAGAACCTAGGGAGTCCCGCGATATGGAGTGTACTCGTTGTGCACTAGGACAGCGTGCCAGATTAAATTGTTTAATTCAGCAATATTCAGCGATTTCACGGGAATATGTGCGTGTCTGTGTTTAAGTGTTAAATACAACAATTAGTTAATAATTGTTATTTACTAATTGTATAAGGACACGTAGCATATTGTGGACCCTCAGTTAAGTTTACCTAAGTGTGGGATTTAGTGGGACCCATTAGGTTGTAAACTTGGTAACTATTCATAAGGGGCAAAATGGCCATAACACACTATGATTATTTAATTGTTAAATAATCATTCTCTCTCTATCTCTCCTTTTATATAATATAATATATTATATTATATTATATTATATTATATTATATAACACTTAAATAATCATTTCAGAACACCTTCCTTTACATCCATCTGCCAAACTTCAAAGTCATAATATGGTGTAAGAGCCAATAAAATTCTAATTGACTTTAACATCAATATTGGTTCAAAGGTTTCCTCTTATTTGATCTCAAATCATTGAGGATTACCTTTCTAAAACCAATACAGAGCCTAGAAGGTCTATACCTTCTATTTGGCTCGCACTACCCCTTTGTAAACTCTTTATAACCAATGAGAACAATTCTCATAGGTAGCTTAAATCAAATGCCAGACTGGATTCTGATGCATATAGTCAATTTTATTTTTATGGCTTCTTATTGCGTCCCGAATCGATGTCTAACATCGACTCCCTATAGGTCAAGGATGATTTTCTTCTATCAAGAAAACTCCAAGTTCACCTTCAGGTATCAACCATACCTAAAAGGTGACCTAGACATCCTTTTCGACCCATTTGGAGAGTGTGCTAAAAGGTGACTTGCTTAATTAAGCCTTAGTTCCAATCCTTGGTTCATTGATTTGTAGATTGACTTCACCAAGCTCAATCTTTCTATGATTCCCACGATCCATAAGAAACGCTTTCTGTAGAATAGTGGTAAACGGAGAAATGAACATGCTTCGCTTCTCTAAATCATAGGACTAGTATCCTATATTATTCATAGGATACTTAATGAACCTATACTTGTACCTCTTAGGTGTTGTCTATCTTGCTAAGTAACTTTTACAAAACAAGATACCCTGTTGCGTAACTCTTACGTAAGCAGGACAACCCCAAGTCTTAACTAGTTTAAGATGCGGCTTCCTTCATCTCTGTATCTCATATAAAATAAAGGAACAACTTCTGATGGAACTTTACTTAATAAGCAGTTATGTTTGGAGCAAATTCTCACAGATATAGATTGTTAACACTCATTATTAATCGAACGATATCTAATAAAATCTTATTCCTCCTTACCAAAACATCATAATGTTGTGGAATAACCCAGAGGACTATAATGAGTGAGAATCTCATTCTTCCTTAAACAAACGTGGAACTTACTGTTAATGTACTTACTACCTCAATCTAATCAAAGGGATGTGATGTACATTATGGTATATATTTGGTCATCTTCGTGAATACACTATTTATAAACTGATTAAGTCTGAATGGTTAGATCAGAAATCCAACCATCCTTAACCAGATGGATAAGCATCTCATGCCTATATGACCTAAACTCATACCACAGCTTCGTATCATTTAAGGATTTCGATTTATAGAAATTTCTTATTTTATATATAATGTCTATTTATTAACTGACATTCAGCTAATAAAATATTATACTAATTATGCAATATAACTATTGTATTGTATACTATAAGTAAGTTAAGCTGCCCAACAATTTGGACCTGCAAGAAATCACCATTTCCTACTCTCAACTTAACTTCTATAAGCTATTGCATTCCAGTCTCTCTCAATCCCTGCAACATATTACAAATATGAGAGGGACATGCATATCTCATACCCAGCTTGAACTAGCATCAAATGCCCTAGAAATGTCTATTTGTGTCATACACAGACCTGTGGGAGTCTTCCTGACTTTCATAAGGCCTCTGGGGTAGAGGAATTTCCAATACCCAACTTTACTGTATTGGAAACACTTTCCATCTACACGCTTACTCCTGTTGATCTTTGGATAAATACTGCCTCTAAGAATTGATATTGGATATCTGTCTCATCATCTTCTCCCTTGCTCATCTGGTCTCACCAAATATACTTGAAGTAGAAAATGAAGCACCCAAAACAGAGAGGGTCACACTCCCTATATTCAATCCTCTAAAGAGGTGTTATCAGAATTGCCTTATGACAAACTCTGATCAATAGTAAATCCAAAATTTCTAAATCCAGAACACTTCTGAGATTCATCCACTGGTCAAAGTAATTCCTAGTACCCTAGAGTTTGACTGCATCGACCATACACATTAACTGGTTCGTAGTGGCCATTATTCTTGACAGGCCAAATTTATGGGAGATGTAAGCAGAATGGTCATTAAATCGCTAATAGAACGTTTTAAATCATGGGTATACTAAGTATACATTTTTCGATTTAAAACGCCCTCCCACTGCTTTACATAATCCCGGTAATCTCTCAAATGGAAAAACGATAGTTTAAACTTTTTAAACTATACAGCGGGAAGTAGATCCCATTAAAATCTACTCGGGCCTCACGCTGTAGCAATATTGGCCTTTGTAAACCCAACAAGTAGACAATACTTGTCAATTGCATCTTATGCAACTCTTACCCCTTGATCCTAAATACACCTTATCCTCAAGCTGTAGCAATATTGGATAAGTGTATTCCAGATTAACTTGTCAATGATCAAATATATGCTACCGATACTATCGTCACGCAATATTGGGCAATACTTTCGCATATATTTGCCTCATCTCATGTTTAACCGGCATAGTCCAAGCCCAACCGACCAAGCCCCTCATGCTGTAGCAATATTGGGACAAAGCCGACGTGACTCGTCTAACACCGTATTGACAAGATGGATCAGAATAAAATATTATCTCATAATATAATATTCTTCAATCTGATTAAGAGAGATTTTTGTTTCTATGGACTCCATACTCTTAGGAAGGGTGATTCTCAATTAATTAAAATTTCTATGCAAGCACAATTAACCCCCACCAGTAGGGCTCCCATTGTGGTTACTAGCATAGAAAAATTAATTCTAGTTTATAATGCAGACTAATAACTCTTTATCATAGCATCTCATAAACTCTGATTTATAATGTAGACTGATAACATTTATCACTACATCTCATAAATCTACACATACATAATTATTCTTGAAACATTGTTCAAAACACTGTAGGGGTGAACAATGACTTTTCACTGTAGTAATGCATAGTACTTCTACTGTAACTGTAAACAGTATTTATTCACTATACATGAGCTAGGTTCAAATGAACGGTTCACCGCTGCCGCGAAGAGCTCATCATCGCGGAGCGCTGGGCCGACAAGCCTAGCGCCTCAGCGCCACCACGTGTCGCTACAGCGCTTCTCAATACTGTGGAGCTCGCTTCTCACCACGTCAGCGCTCTGAGGTCAAACCTCTAGCACTGGGGCGGTGACGCTATATCGCTGGGGCCCAAATTCCAAAAACTCGAGCCCTGGCTCAGGCTCGCCAGCGCCTCAGCGCTAACTGAGGTTATATTTATGTGTGTTATATTTTTATATATATATATATAAAGCAAAAGTAAGAGAAGAAAATAGAAGAAGGCAAAACGGCCGAGAGAGAGGGAGAGAAGAAATTAAGAGAAAGAAGAAAAGAAGAAGAAGAAAGAAAGAAAAAAAATGGGAAGAGAGGAAAAATGAAATTGTTTCATTTTTCCCTCTGCTTCCAATTGGAGCAATTATGAATTGCTTCAAATCTCCATTTCTTATCCTTTTGGAGAAAATGATGTAAACTCACTCTCTGCCATTTTGGGGATTAAGAGTTAATCCCATGCTAAATATAGAGCTGTTGTTCTAGCTCACCAAGCCTACCGAGTTAGTGACTAGAACTGCACGCGAATTAGTCTTCATGCAAACTCCAAGAAAAACACGTGTATAACGTTACACGTTTGGTGAGTTCTCTAACTTAATTAATATATTAATGTGATTAATATATTTATTTATTGTGTTTATTACAAAATTTATATTTTCGCTGCGTTAGGCAATAGACACAATTGCACATGTATACACCCACGTGCCTAAGATCCTGCTGTGCCGATAACTTTTTGCTTAGGGATTTCATAATGCTAAATCAGACACTTCATTGTTTCTGAAGTTCATCAAGTCATTATGTCACGCCCCATACCCAAGAGATCTGAAACATAACATAACTTACACTCATTCAATAATGTGCACTTATAATTAATATTGCATAAAATTGCAAACTTGAATTCAACATAGGAATCCTTATCAAGTTGCTAGTAAGTTTAATGCAAAATCAACCTATGACCATACTTAGTGAAACATAAATCAAATACAACCACACCTAATAAAATAACACATAAGTATTTATTCAATAGGGATAAATCAAATATCTTAAACTATATGTTCACAAATGAAACACTTAGCAACCTAGCAACTTAAGGAACCCAAGGGACAGGAAAAGCCTTGCCAAATCTGCTAAGCACACATGTGCCTTATTTACCTGAAATCACCATAAAATAAAATGAGTACGAAACTCAGTAAGCATACTAGTTTTTCATATATCAAAATACAAATACATATATGTACACAATGCATATGTATGATATGCTATGATAAATCAAAATCATAATCTTATCAAATCACATGCCAGGTAAGCGCTTACACATTCTTTCAAAACATATAATAGGAATACCATTACCTAACTACTACTTAGTAGAACTTCTATCACATATCACATAATGAGCCAAATGTCACTCGTAGGTGACATACCGTATGAGAAGAATAGTACAAGTGAGGTTTAAATTACACATATATAATGCTCATGCTCGAAGGTAAAAGCCAAGCCCTCACCCTAATCATCGGTGAGTCCTCTCACATGCACCAATATGCCACCACACGAATGTGATGACTCAATCTTCTTTTTGGTACCAATAGGATCCTTCCTACATACGGAATACATAACATATACTAATCTCGAAGGAAAGGCCACACATAAAGGCTCCACAAATCACATAAGGTACCCACTAAGTAAATAGTGAGTTCAAGCATCCTCAAAACACAAAATGTATCTCATGGACATTTTTCACTTCAAAAGCTTTATTTGTTAAACACATTTCATTTTGAAAGCTCATTTTCATAAACACATGTATGTCCATGCTCAATGTCAATGCTCACATTTATAAACATATGTCTTTCACATTTCATATCAAATATACTTTGGCCTAATATAAACATATTTCTAAGCACATTTACAAAATCATACATAGACAATTACTATGCTTATTGTGATTTCAGTAAAAGTCTAATATACTTACCTCTTAGCTTTCGGCTACAAGGCTTAATTCTCCTTAACCTATCAATGGAGATTAATCCTTTCATAAGCCTCAACATCCATACAAAATACTTTAAATAGCTTACAAAATTACACATATTGCACTTATCACATCGAATTGGTCTAATTACTTGGTTTCTCAAAACTTATCATTCTGATTACTTACATTTGACAAACTTTTCTTAGATATCAAATGATATCCAATTGCTCTAAAATCAAAATATATCTTTCTTAACTCATATATCCTCCTTATGTATGAATATTATATCATAATTCTTACAAAATCTATTTCATAAACACTATCAAATCCAAACTATTATTCTGGCGGGATCAAGATATTTACTTAACAGTATTCAGTCTCCCAATTTTATAAAATCATATACTAACTCAAAAATTATAAAAATATCACAGAATTACTCTTGACACATATTTCAATCCATGATAAATATGTCACTTCAAAATCCCTGCAAAAAGTATTTTAGAACTATTTTATTCCATAGCTTTAAAACTCTATAAATAAAATACTGCAATGAGATGATACCCTTTAGAAGATCATAACTATTTAACCACATTGATCTAAATTCTTAATTTTGAATATATCATATTAGATATATAAATTTATCATATTCCAATAATTTGTAATTTGTAAAGATCATTCAATCGATCAAAAATTGTTTGTCACTGTATCATACTGTTAACACAGGAAATTTCTAGAATTTCAGGGTCATTTTGATAAATTCACTACAAATTCAATTTCTGAAAATTTCAATCGATTCAAAGTCTTAAATCATTCTATATATGTCTAGTTTTATAGTCTCAAAATCCAAAACCAGAATCGAAGCACAACAATTTATAAAATTTCTGGATCAAGAGACTATTAAGTAGAAATTCTGCAATTCATCATGATTTATCAAGCTATCTACATAATCATCATCAATTCTCAATATATTTTACAAAATTCACATCAAATCCCCAATTTTTCATTTGTCCAAAAATCAAAATTTAAAGGAATTAACTTAATTAACACCAATAAATTGAGAAATAGTTATGATATACCTATTAAAACTCCAAATTTCAAATTCTTCTTCTTTTTCTTCTTCTTTTTCTATTTCTCTCCCCTTTATTTCTCTCGTTTCTCTCTCTAAAGGGGTGGCTCAACCCAAAAATGAGTAAATTATGGTTTAAAATGTGTATTTTTTATACTAAGAGGTTAACTTTTAGTATTTACATATTAACCCCTAAAACTTTTTAAGTATTATAATTTGGTCCCTAAAATAAATCTAAAGTCTTGCAAATAAACCCAATACTAATAGTATATCCTTAATCTATACAAACAATACTAATAATAATACATAAATTAAGTATCATCCACATACAAATAAAATATTAATATTATACATATATATAAATATTTATTCTTTTCGGTGTTAGATAAGTGGTTACTACACATTAGTATTCCTCATACTTATATATGTAGATGAAATTTTAATTACTAGTAATGACTCACAACAAATTCAGTCTATAGTTCAACTCTTTAGTCGTACCTTTGCCTTGAAGGATTTAGAGGAGTTTAACTATTTTTTTAGAATTGAGGTTACAAAGAATACTTCAGGTTTAATTCTCTTTAAAACCAAGTATATCATAGATTTATTAAAATGCAAACATGGATAAATGTAAACCATATGATACCTCTATGAGCACAGGGCAGAAGATGCTTAAAGAATATAATGCATATTTTTGTGATCCAACTTTTTACAGAAGCATAGTGGGTGCCTTACAATATCTTGCTCTCACCAGGCCTGAATTAGCATTCTCAGTGAATTAGCTAAGTCAATTTATGTCTAAACCTATCAGTAATCACTGGTCTGCTTGTAAAAGAGTATTGAGATATCTTTATGCTATAAAAGATTATAGAAATCTCAACATTATAGGCTTCACAAGCAATAATCTAGATAATCAAAGGTCTGTTGGGGGTTATTGCATTTATTTAGATACTAACCTGATGGCTTGATCATCTAAAAGTAACATATGGTTGCTTGATCAAGTACTGAATCAGAATATAGGGCATTACCTTTAGCCTATTCAAATGTTTTATGGATTTAGTTTCTTCTATCTGAACTAAAGATCAATGTCAACACCTCTAACTATATGGTGTAATAACAACAGTGCCTTATCTGTTATAAAGAACCCTATTTTCCATGCTAGAATAAAGCACATCGAAATTGATGTGCATTTTATTCGAGAACACATTGCAACAGGTCATTTAACAGTTGAACACATCCTCAGCTAAGAAAAAATTGTAGATATCTTAACCAAACCTTTAACATTTAGTTAATTCTCCTATCTAAGATTCAAACTTAATGTTTTACTTCAAAACATGAGTTTGAGGGGGGATATTAGTAATGATTTAAAAGATAACCGTATTGGTATGATTGATCATTAGATCAAGATCAAATGGCGGTTGATCACAAAAGTAGATTAAAGAAATAAGCTTTGTTGTATAGTTGAATTCTTATTTCTTGCCAAACTAAAGTTTGTTATTGAGGTGTGAAGTTTTTTACAAAGTTGTTAAGAAGTTTGTTACGATGATTAAGCTATTCCTATAAATATCATACCATTGTAACTATTATTTTCATTCTGAAAATACATCAGTAAAATCCACTTCTTTATAGCATTGTTCTCTTAGTTGGCTTACTTGAACATGTAGTTACCATATCCATGTGGCTTGCATATTACTTTTTTTTTTAAAAGATGACAAAATGGTGTAATATTAATGCATGAGTTGCATGTGACTTATGGAAGGCCTGCAGGATCCAAGAAAGTCTAAAAGTTGAGCGTTGGAAATCTCTCTATCGAACGTTTAACGCTGGAATCATATAAAAAAAAGCATAGATAGTAAATATAACGACAATCTATAAAAGACAAGTTTAGAGAATTCTGGTAATTTTATGGTAATTTAGATCTATTCTCCCATGTGAGTTTTGTTAGAATCATAGTTTTGCCAGGTTTTTGAGTAGTAGTTATTATATATTTAGCATTAGATCTTGAATTTCTCTTCTAATGAGATTACTTTATAAAGCTATATAAGTTGAGCTTTTGAGACTGAGCAAGAATTGGAGCACTAGTTAAAATGGTATAGTCATCAGGGAAAAGAAAAAGAAGCTGAATTGGAGCAGGCTCTATACATTTTCATGTTTTCAACCTTGCATGTCCGATCCCACTTCTGTACAAGAGCTTCTAGGTCAACCTAGTTTCTCTCAGGTTGTTTTCTGCAATGAACCTCAATCTCACAAGCACAAACCTTACAAATACACAGGAAACTATGTCTCTATAACCAAGTACAATGCTACAACTTTTCTTCCCAGGGCACTTGAACAGTTTCGCATAGTTGCCAATCCTTTTTTTCTCTTGGCAGCAATTTTATCTATCACTTCTTTGGCACCATTTTCTCTGTGGAGTTTGATTGCCCCCTTGGTCATTGTTGTGGGAATTACCATACTTAAAGAGGCTGTGGAGGATTGGCAAAGGTTTCTTCAAGTATATTACTCCTTCTTATTTGCTTTTTATAATATCTTCCCATCTGTTTATAATTCTTCCATTGTCGACAAAAAGAAAAAGAAGAAACTAGTGCAATAAAATAAAAGAGAAATTCAAAATTTTTGTCTTGATTGCATTTTTTCTTTTAAAGATATCAATCTAAGATTCCCCTAATATTCCTTTTATGGTATATATTGTTATTAATGTAAATATTTCTTGCCTTTTATTATTTTAAACTTCTTATTTTATATGTCTAAAGCCTATATAAAGGCCCTAGTTGTACAATATTTGATACAGTGAAATATATACACATTTTATATTTCTCACTGAATTGCTGATTTATCTGTGTATACATGTGATATTAGTGTTTATAAAATATACATACCCATCATATACATTTATATACGTATTAAATATGCAGCGAAAGTGTTAAAATATATTATCAACACATTTAAATTTATTTTAATCAAAATAAAATTGAGATTGAGAAATGTTTACTTTTAAAGCCTTTGAATTATATAAATCAAAATCCGCTCATAGCGAGGCTCGTAGGCAGTTTTAGTGATCAATTTAGTAGGCTTGATCAGCTAGACGGCAACTTGAAATCCAACAAGTTAGTTTAACTCCTTAAACCCTAAATTAACATCTAATCTAATGTTCAACCCATTGAATAATTTTAGTATACTACAAAGCAATTGATATTTTATTCTCTCTCAACAATTGAACAAAGATGAAATAAAATATGAAATACTCTTTGTTGCTTCTCCTTTTACTTTAACACTTAGAGTAAAATATAAAGCAAATATTTCTCTCTTTCAAAAAACAAAGTGAATGGCCGGCCACACATATACAATATATATATGAAATAGTTTGCTTTTTTATTATTATAAATTTTTTTATTAACCATAGTTAATTTAACCAAAACAAAGTTAACATGTAGCTTAAGCTTATTTTTTTTTGTTTTGAAAGCAAACTTAAGCTTAGTTAAGTAAACTTAACTCTTAAGTTTAGTTAGATATTTAGGTTAAGCTAACCCTAGTTAACTTTTAACCTATGTTATGTTTAGGATTATTTAACAATTAAATAATCTAAATATCCAATTAACCTAACCTAATGGTAAACTATTAACCATTATTGAGTTAATAATTTACTAAATAATTAAATAAATTATTTTGATTATTTATTTAATAATTAAATAAATAAATATTTTAATTATTTAACAATTAAATAATTAATTAAGAAATATTATCCTTAAGCTCTCATTTAACCCAAAGTGGATCCCACCAAATCTACACTTGAGTTAACTTAATCGAAGGCTCATTATGCGTCACATGTCACCATTTAATCGGTCAACAATAATTGTTAACTAATTAATGTACTTAACACTTAAGTATGGACACGCACACATCCCGAACATTCCTAAAACAAATATTCAAATTTGTTAGATTTTACTAAATTGAACTATTCAATCCGATACGCTGCCCTAGTGCATAAGAGTACACTTCATATTGTGAGACTCCCTATGTCCATACCCAATTCGTCAAATGAAACTATTCTATGAGTCCGTGATCGATACCACATGTACACATCATGGATGTTACAAATCAGCACGTTAAACCATACAGTTGAGGTTAAAATACATACGTATAATCCTTCCATCACTTATACCTTAGATGAGCAGGGATATAGATCAGCACTGTCAAATTTCCATTTGCTCATTCATAAACTTATCTCCAGATTCGTATCTCGATGAACAATATAAGCAAACACTTTTTTATATTGTTCAACTCTGTGGGAATCTCTTTTTTCGGGTTTATTGCTCAAAGCTGTAAGACTTTTTGAGATACAATCTTAAAGCATCAAATATACAACCATCTATGTAAGCTGACGAATCTCGTATCTATGTACACAAGACTCGATGAGCATTGGACCACACCCAGCAACATGTAGCGGTCAAACCTTGAAAGGTTTTTAACATTCGTAGAACTAAAGTATGGTGAATCACCTACAAGTCCACCGTAGCGCTCAAATCAAAGGACCACTTATACTACTCAACTCAATAAGACCTACCATTGACAGTTTCATAGGATTTTTTTGGAGTCCTCATGAGTCTGTCTAGTATTCAGTCATATCTGAAAAGTCATATGCCTATATAAGCTCTAAGCTCATGATCAGCTAAGAACAATCATCTTTACCCTACAAATATAGTTATACACTAATCTATATTCACCTATAGACATGTATTGGTGAAAATAGATTAGGAACACAGTGTTTAAGAACACACTTGCATAATTATATTTTTTAGCATCTATTGCAACTCTTTGCAACTATGTCATTACTAGTATACCCTTAGGTCTTTATCCCAATATAGACAGGTCCTAACTCCTTAGATCTTGTTGACTCTTATAACCTACTAACTTTTAGCATTTATAACCCTCAGCTTTGTTAACTTTTAACACTGGTTTAAACTCTTGTAGCACCGATCTAAACTCTTTTAGATCGGATCTAAACCCTTTCAGATCATACAGTGTCCGTAATATGATAAGCATTATTACCATTTAATAAGGAGTATTAGTGATTTAATAAAATATACCTTGTATAAATATTATCAAATAAGTATTCATGCCAATAGGGATGGCACTTAAACATATACCCTAACACTCACATGGTATCAGAACCTAAGCAAAGGTTCTTTCACTGTCTTTCGGTTTAGTCGGCAACTTTCCAGAGCTTTTTCGAAAACTCATGAAACATTTGTTAAAGTTTTGCCAGAAAGCCACTAAACGTTCACCAAAGTTTGTAGTGTTCTACACCGCCTAATGTTAGGGTAGGAACTTACGTGCCATCCTTTGAATGTACATATACTTATTATTTATACAAGTGTACATTCCCATTAAATCATTAAGGCCTATTTATATAGTACCATGCAATGTAATATTATAAACATTGTATGATTTGAAAGAGTTCAGATCTAATCTAAAAGGAGTTTAGATGAAGACCTACAATTGGTCACGCTGAAAGATATAAATGCTAAGTGTTAGCACAGCTAATTATTAGTTGGTTATAATACTCAATGAAGATCCAAGAGTTAGAGTCTTGTCTGTAATGGGACATAGACCCGGGAAAATGCTAGTAACTGCATAGTTACAAGAGTTGCAATTAGGTGCCAGGAAATGTCCGTTGTGCAAGAATGTTCTCGAATATTGTCCATAATCTATTTCTACCGATGCGGGTCTGTCGGTGGATACCTTTATATAGATTAGCACATGTTGTACCTATAGGGTATAGATGGTTGTTCCTAGCCGATCGTGAGTTTGGAGCTTGTATTGACATATGGGTATCCAGTTAGGATTTGATATAGGACAGACTCACGAGGACCTTCAATAGATATCCTATATAAGCTGTCAACGGAATGTCCTCTTGAGTTTAGTAGTATACGTCATTCTTTGACCTGAGTGTCATGGTGGGCTTGTAAGTGATCCACCATACTTTGGTTTCATGCATGTCAATGACCTTTCATGGTGTGACCACTAGATGTGATTGGGTATACTCTGATGCTTATGGAGTCTGGTGTGTACAGATATGGGATCCGTCAGCTCATATAGGGAGTTAGATATCTAGATGTTTCAAGACTGTATTTCAGAAAGTCTTGTGGCCACAAGCATTTATCCCAGGAAAAAGTTTTGAGATACAAGTCTGGGATATGATATGGATGCGCACATAGGGATTTAACTGTGATAATCTATATCCTCACACATCTAGGATATCATAACAGAAGGACTATATATATGTATTATAACCTCAGCTTGGATGGTCGACGCGTTGATTTATATTTTTGTGATGTGTGTGTGGGGCAGTATTCACAGACTCATGGAATAGTTCTATTTAATGAATCGAGCGTGGACCTAGGGAGTCCCGTAATATGAAGTGTACTCGTTGAGCACCAAGGTAGCTTACCAGATTGAATTGTTCAGTCTAATAATATCCAGCACTACCACGAGAATGTGTATGTATCTGTATTTTAGTGTTAAATACAATAATTAGTTAAAAATTATTCTTTACTAATTGTATCATGACTAGTGAAGCATTGTAAACCCTTGTTTGAGTTTATCCAAGTGTGGGTATGGTGGGATCCACTAGAGGGTAAACTTAGTAACTGTTTATAATGGGTAAAATAGTAATTTAACACACTAATTATTTAATTATTAAATAATCATTAAAATATTATTATATTATTTAATAATATTATATATATTAATGCATACTAGTTGTCATGCATTAATATATAAAATATTTTTTATTATATTATTAAATTTAAACTTGGTGACCAAGTTTAGTATTTACATATTTTATGCAATGAACACTGTTACATATGCATACACCCCTGTACAAAACTTTTCAACAAAATTGGTATCAAAGCCGGTTTTGTAATATTTTAGTGTTGTTTGAGTAATGAAAGTATTGTTATAAAGTCCGGTGTCAAATAGTGTGTTTCAAGTGTTGAAATGGATATACCAAGGTGGAATTAACATTGGGCATCTCGGCCTTATATCTTGGCGCAGCGACATTGTTTACATGAATAGTAACTTTTTTTAACATTGTCAAAATACTATTCATTTGAACAGTAATTTTTTAACAGTGTTATGAATAGTGTTTCAAAATTATATTTTGTATGTGCTGATTTATGAGATGTAGTGATAAAAGTTATTAGTCTACATTATAAAGTGGGGTTTATGAGATGCAGTGATAAGACTTATCTGTCTACATTATAAATAATGATTAATTTTTGTGTTGGTAACCACATTGGCGTTAGGGTTTGTGCTTATATGTCATCCCTGTTTGTACGAATATTTATTTTGTAATATTTATAAAATGAATATTTTATTGAATCGCTAATAACCTTTATTAAATGGTAATTAAGCTTGTAACATTATAGACAATATATATAATTTGAATAAGTTCATATCTGGTTTAAAGAAGTTTAGACCAGGGCTAAGAGTTAGCAAAGCTGATAGTTATAAATGTTAAGAGTTAGCAGGTTATAATAGCCAACGAGATCTAAATAGTTAGAACCTTATCTATAATGTGACAAATATTTGAGAATCTACTAGTAATGACATAGTTGCAAAGAGTTGTAATAGATACTAAGAAATGTCATTATTTAAGTATCTTTTCAAATAAAGAGTTCTTGATTTACGTTCACCAATGAGGGTCTATCGGTGAAACACAATAATATAAATTAGTGTATGTCTATATCTGTATTGTACAGATGATTATTCTTAGTTAACCATGAGCTTGGTTGAAGCTCATATAGACATACAAGTATTCAGTTAGGACTGAATACTGAACAGACTCACGAGAACCTCAATAGATATCCTATGACATCGTCAAAGGAAGGTCCTCTTTAGTTGAGTAATATTTGTGGTCTTTCGACCTCAACGCCACAATGGGCTTGTAGGAGATCCACCATACTTTGGTTCCACGTATGTCAGAAACCTTTCATGGTCTGACCGCTACGTGTCGCTGGGTATGGTCTGATGCGGAGTTCTGTGTGCGTAGATATGGGATCCGCCAGCTCACATAGATGGGTTGTATATCCAAAACTTCGAGATTGTATCTTGTAAAGTTTTATGGCCGTAAGCAATCAACTTGAGGAAATAGTTTCCTACAGGTTGGAACATCATAGCAAAAGTGTTTGCGTATATTGTTCATTAAGATACGAATCTGGAGATAAAGAAACAGATAAAATTATCAAAATTTGATGGTAATGATCTATATCCCGCTCATCCAAGATATAATGACGGAAGGATTATACGAATATGTAGTAATCTCAACATGTATGGTCTAACGAGTTAATTTGTAACATCTGTGATGTGTGTGTGGGGCATCGATCACGGACTTATGAAATAGTTCCATTTGATGAATCGGGCGTGGACCTAGGGAGTCCCAATATGAAATGTACTCTTTGAGCACTTGGGCAGCGTACCATATTGAATAGTTCAATACAGTAAAATCCACCAATTTACTATAGTTAAGTTAACTAAAGTATATGGTTAAATAGTGGGACCCACTTTAGGTTAACTTGGTAACCTAGTAAGGACATAAATGTAATTTCACTTAATAATTATTTAATTGTTAAATAATTCAAATAAAATTTATTTATTTAATTGTTAAATAAATAATTTAGTTTAACTAAGGTTAAGAGTTAACCATTTGATTAAGTTAAGTTAACCTTACTTAATGGTTAAGTAAAAGTTAACCTAACTATGGTTAAAATATTTAAATGTTCTTTTACCTAACTAGAGTTAAGTGTTAACTATAGTTAGAATATTTAAATATTCATTTAACCTAACTAGAGTTAAGAGTTAACTATGATTAGGTTAGGTTAAATGCAAATTGAAATTAAGTGTAATAAAATAAAATTAAATTCATTTGTATAAATTAGACAAATGTAATTAAATTCATTAGTTTTTGTTAATTTTTATTTTGCTAAAAATTTGGCCAGCCATTTCAAAGAGAGAAAAGAGAAATTATTTTTTAATTATTGGATTCAAGTTGTTGAATTCATAATTTTCTTTTATAAGACATAAAACCAATTTAGCAAAATAGGTTTTGATTAATTGATTAAGTGTTAATCAAAAGAAAAAATCAAGAACATAAGTTTAAGTTGTTAAACTTTTGCTGGATCAAAGGCTGTTATTCTAGATAATCAAACCTACCATTTTTTATTACTAGAATTGATCAAAGATAACATTTCGGTGGACTTCAATAATTTCCATTCAAAGGCTTCAAGGGTTATTTCTCAATTTCGTTTCTGTTAATTCCTTTAATATGTAATGATTGTGTTTACTGCAATATTTTAAGCTTTCGCTGCCTGATTATATGTATGAAATATGTATATATTATTGTTAAACACAAAACCCACATGCAAACACCCTTAAATAATCAACTCCTAACAATTGGAGCCCTACTTGTGTGGGTTAGTAATGTATGCATAGAAAAATTGATTAATTGAAAATCACCTCCCCATGAGATAGGAAATTTGGATGGAAATAAAAATATCTCTTAATCAGATTGAATAATATTACATTATGAAATAATATTTTATTATGATCCATCTTGTCAATACGGTGTTAGAAGAGTCACGTTGGCCTTTTTTTAATATTGCTACAGCGTGAGGGATTTGGTCGATTAAGCTTGGACTATGCCGGTTAAACATGAAATGAGGCAAATATATGCGAACGTATTGCCTAATATTGCTACAGCTTAAAGGTAGTGCCAAGTAATATATATTTGATTATTAACAAGTTAATCTGGAATACACTTACCTAATATTGCTACAGTGTGAGAATAAGGTGTATTCAAAATCAAGAGATAAAAGTTTCATGAGATGCAATTGACAAGTGTTGTCTACCTGTTGGGTTTACAAATGCCAATATTGCTACAGCGTGAGGCTTGAGTAAATTTCAATGGGGTTTACTTCCCATTGTATAATTTAAAAGAGTTTAAACTATCGTCTTTTTCTTCAAGAGATTACCAGAATTATGTAAAGCAGTGAGAGGGTATTTTAAATTAAAAAATATATAATTGTTATACCTATTATATAAGGTATTTCTAATAGCGCCTTCCTAAAGGACAAGAACAGAATGGGTGTAACCCTCTTTGTTCAGGATGCTTTATCTTTTACTCAGAATATCTGAAAAATTCTAAGGTCAGTAGTAAAAGAGGATAAGGCAGATACCCAGGATAAGTTCTCTGAGGAAACAATTATCCAAATCTCAACAAGAGAGCTATGCAAATGGAAAGTGATTCCACTGTAGTAAGGTTGGGTATTGGAAATTTCATTACTCTAGATGTCTTATAATTGTCAGGAAGACTCCTATAGTTTTGTGTTTGACAAACATAGACTTTTTTATAGTATATGATGCTAGTTTAGGCTGGGATGAGATACTGCATGTCCCTTTCATATCTGTAATATTTTGTAGGGATTGAAAGAGATTAGAATGTAACAACTCGTAAAAGTAATGTTAAGAGTAGGAAATGGTGATTTCCTACAAGTTCAATTTGTTAGGTAGCTTAACTTACTTTTCATATACAATACAATAGTTATATTGCATAATTAGTATGATATCCAAAACATCATCTAAAAAATTGTGTCTCTTTCTGTACTTCACAGTGAAGGGCATCTATGAATACTAAGAATAGTTCCTTATATTCATGTGATGTAAATTATATTTTATTAGTTGAATGTCAGTTAATAAATAGTTATAGTATATAATTAAAAATGTCTATAAATAGAAATCTTTAAATGATACGAAACTGTAGCATATGAGATTATGTTATATAGGCGAGATGCCTAACCTGTCTGGTTAAGGATGGTTGAATTCCTAATCTGACCATAAAGACTTAACCAATTTATGAATAATGTATTCAGGGAGATGACCAAACCTTTATCTTTAGGTGTTAGACACCAGACCACTAATTTATTGGAACTGGTATATGGTGATGTACATATTTTAATGGATCATACTGCGATAGGATGGTTTCGGTACTTTGTAACCTATAAATGTCGACGATCTTTCACGATACGGGTACATGTTTCTTATGAAACACAAGTTAGAAGCCTTTGCAAATTTCAAAGGGTTTCAACTGGAAGTAGAGAAAAAGACCATAATGTATGTTACATCCCTTCGATCAGATCGAGGTAGTAAGTACATTGGCAGCAAGTCTTTGGATTATTTAAAGGAGAATGAGATTCTCACTCACTATAGTCCTCCAGGTACTCCACAACATATGATATTTCGAATAGGAGGAATCGAACTTTTTTGATATTGTCCGATTGATGATGAGTTTTATATATCTATATTTGTGAGAATATGCACCAGAAACAGTTGTTTATTGAGTAGATTTCCATCAGAACCTGTTCCTTCTATTCTGTATAAGATACAGAAAGGAAGGAAGCCGAATCTTAAATATGTTAAGATTTGGGGCTATCCTGTTTATGTATGAGTTACATAGTAGGATATACTTATACCTAAACTAGCCGAGTCTTAAGTGTTTTAAGACTTGGAGATGTCATGCTTACGTAAGAGTTACACAACAGGATATCTTGTTTTGTAAAAGTTACTCAACAAGATAAACTAGCACCCAATGGGTACAAGTATAGGTCCATTATATATCCTGTAAAATTAATAGGATACCGGTTCTATTATTTAGAGAAGCGAAATGTGTTCATTTTTCGATATACCACCGTCATAGAGGAAGAGTTTCTCATGGATCGTAGGAATCATAGAAAGATTGAACTTAGTGAAGTCAATCTAGAAATCAATCAACTAAGGATGGAAACTCATGGTTAATTAAGTAGTGGCCTTTTAGCACACTCTCTAAGTGGGTCGGAAAAGGATGTTTAGGTCACTTATTAGGTATGTTAGATGCCTAAAGATGAACTTGGAGTTTTCTTGGTAGAAGAAAATAATCCTTTGACCTACAAGAAAATGATGTTAGACATCAATTCAAAAAACAGTAAGAAGCTATGTAAACAAAATTTGACTCTATATATCAGAATCAAGTCTCAGACTTGGTTAAGCTACATGTGGAAATTGTTCCTATTGATTGTATAAAATTTACAAGAGGTAGTGGGAGCTTGATGGAAGGTAAAGACCTTCTAGACCCTATATTGGTTCTAGAAAAGTAATCCTTAGTGATCTGGGATAAACTATGAGGAAACCTTTGGACCAGTAGTGATGCTAAAGTCGATTAGAATTCTATTGGCTCTTGTAGCATATTTTAACTTTAAGTTTTGGTAGATGGATGTAAAGATGGCATTCTTAAATGGATACCTTAAAGAAGAGATAGTCATAGAATAGCCTAAATATTTTATGTCCAGCCAGACGTCTGGTCTAATATACAGGCTAAAAGAGTCCATTATGGACTTAAATAGGTTTTCCGAAGTTAGAATCATTATTTGATGAGATAATCAAATTGTCTTGTTTCATAAAAACAAAAAAAAAGCTTGTGTGCTTGAAAGGTCAGTGGGAGTATGATAGTCTTCTTGATGCTTTATGTTAATGACATACTAGTCATTAAGAATGATGTCAGTATGTTATAGTCAATCTAAAGTAATAGGATTCTTTTATATAGGGTATAAAACTTTATAGAGATAGAGTTAAGAAGCTAATAGGATTCTCCCAAATCATTTCACATCAATAGCGTCTTAGAAAGATATGGATTTTGTTAACTGTGAGATAGTTAACGTATCTTTTGGACATAGTGTTCAACTTTCAAGGAAAGTGTCTCTTCAGATGGAAGATGAAAGAGTTACAGTGTCTGACACACCAGATACATCAGTTCTTGAAAACTTGATGTATGTTATGATATTTAAGACTTGATATCAGTATGGCTACAAGCGTTATGATTAAATACTAGTTTGATTCAGGTGACCGCCATTTGATGGTAGTCAAACATATCCTGAGGTACCTTGAGGGTACAAAGGATAAGTTTCTCAAATATGGAGAAAGTGACTTACAAGTGAGAAGATGCACGGAATCAGACTTCTAATTTAACCTAGATGATAGAGAGTCTATATCTGAGTATGTGCTCATTCTCATTGATACTAAGTGAGTTAGAATAACACCATACTAGGATTCACTGCTGATTCATTTTAGAAGCAGAGAAGGAAGTAGTATGGATTCGTAGGTTTATCGCTGGGCTTGAAAAAGTTTCAAGATAAATAAATCATATCCTATAGTTTTGTGATAAAACTAGGCCATTGTATAGGCCGGGGAGCCAAGAGGACACCAATATTGTAACTATGTTGTGATGAGTTTCACATGATTAGAAAGATCTTGGCCTAGAAAGATGTGATTATTTGTAGAAATGTTCTATAAATAATTTAGTGAACCCACTTTCTAAGGCTATGACTTTAAAAGTATTTATAAAATAAGTGGAATCGATGTGTATAAGATACCATCAGGAATTACACTAGAGCAAGTGAGAGATTGTTATGGTTGGTGCTTACGTGTTATCTCTGAATGTACATATACTTATTATTTATACAAGTGTACATTCTCATTAAATCACTAATGCCTATTATTTACACTCAAAATATAATGCAGCTATCACAGTATAGATTGAGGTGTCGATCCCATGAGGAAGCTTTTGGCAAATTAGGTTAGTGAAATAAAAATATTAAAACAGTCACAAAGGAGAAAATTAACTAATTGGTTTATATTAATGCGATAGAATTGTAGATAAATTAAAATAGAAGTCTTATGGTGATGTAAGCAAGGCTTCGAGAATCTCAATTATGCTTCATAAATCTATTATATACTTTGATTCAATATTTATAACTCAATTGAAAGTTTCACATCCCAAACAATCAATTGGAAGATATGTAAAATATGGCATATTTGATAATACATGTATTTGATATGACTAAACTCTTTGCAAATATTAACACAAACCATGTTCATTTATACAAGTTATCTAAGATCGATAATATATCATTTTGACAATATTGCAGTAGAAGATCAACTTGAATATCAAACAATTATTGTCTTTACATATTATCTAAGATCGACAATATATCGACTGACAATATTGCAGTAAAAGATTAACACATAAAACAATATAACCAATAACAATTATAATTCAACAAGAATTACATTAAGAAAGCATGAATAAAAATATATAAAACATGAGAATTATAACCTTTGGATTATAGAAAAATAATAGATAAGAGTTAAGACACAATTTGTAGCTCTTGACAAAGAATCAAAATATATAAGTAAATTTATTACATATAAAGGTTCATCTCTAACCTTGCCAAAAACTCTAACCTAGCTTACAATGCATGGAAAAGAGAAATTATATGAGAAAATTGTAAAGTATTCAAAAACTCATCCCTTAGCCTCCGAAGAGTGTCCTTATATAGGCAATGAATAGAAATATATTTAGTGTGACTTCAATCTTCAATAATTTAGGCCAACCACTTATTCACCTAATTGCAGTATAATTTTTATAATAGAAATAATCGATATAGCCTTTTGGTCAACATGAAAGTTGTAGCATTTTGTCTCTTCTTTCCATAGCCATGAGGTTCATTCAATTTGGATGAGTATCTAATGAGATATGGATAAAATACCAAAGATATGTCAGATTTTGGCCAACAACATTTTTACCAATTTGTAATACAATTTGGTCCATGATGAAGACTGATTTGGACTTTACCATCAACATAAGAGTTGTTGATAATTGAGTTAGTATTTCACAGCTTTAAGAATCATATATATTGGATACGTATTTTTTGAAATACAATTCAAATATGTGAGGTGGGTTAAGCTAAGTGAAAGTTGTAATCCAATTATGTTGTATCCCAATTTTGGCTCATAAAATGTTGGATTTTTTCTTTTCAACTGTTCTTCAAGTTTGCGTAAGATTGAGTCATGTTACTCCAAGTTCATGAGTTTCTTCATTTTGGTTTCTACATTGAGAGTTACGTCCATTTTACCTAAATATATGCAAATAACATTCATTAATCATAATTTACGGACAACACTTTATTTCAAGCCTGAAAATACAAAAATGCTAAAATTAGTGACATTAAATGGTAACTAAATCTCTTAACAAATATTTATTTTAATATGTTTATCACCTATTTATATGGTACCATGCAATGTAACATTACAAACATTATATGATCTGAATGAGTTCAAATCTGATCTAAAATGAGTTTAGATGAGGGTCCATAGTTAGCCACACTGATAGATATAAATGCTAAGTGTTATCACAGCTAATTGTTAGTTGGTTATAATACTCAGCAAAGATCCAAGAGTTGGAGCTTTGTCTGTAATGGGATATAGACCCAGGAATATACTAGTAACTACATAGTTACAAGAGTTGCAATCAGGTGCTAGAAAATATTAGTTGGGCAAATATGTTCTCGAATATTGTCCTTGATCTATTTCTATCGATGCGGCTATGCCATTGGATATCTTTATATAGATCAGCATATGTTGTACCTATAGGGCATAGATGGTTATTCCTAGCCGACTGTGAGTTTGGAGCTTATATTGACATATGGGTATCCAGTTAGGACTGGATATAGGACAGACTCACGAGGACCTTCGATAGACATCCTATATAAGCTGTCAATGAAGGGTCCTCTTGAGTTGAGTAGTATACGTCGCCCTTTGACCTGAGTGCCATGGTAGGCTTGTAAGTGATCCACCATACTTTGGTTTCACACAGTCAATGACCTTTCATGGTGTGACCATTAGGTGTTGCTGGGTATGGTTCAATGCTTATAGAGTCTGGTGTATAGATATAGGATCTGTCAGCTTGCATAGGGTATTAGATATCCAGATGCTTCGAGACTGTATCTCAGTAAGTCTTGTGGCCATTAGCATTTATCCCGGGAAAGAGTTTCTGCCAGGGTGGAACACTATGGCAAAGGAGTTTGCGCATATTGTTTAATGAGATACAAGTCTGGGATATGATATGGATGAGTATATATGGATTTAACGGTGATAATCTATATCCCTGCACATCTAAAATATCATAATGGAAGGACTATACGTATGTGTTGTGACCTTAGCTTGGATGGTCGATATGCTGATTTGTATTTCTTTGACATATGCGTGGGGCAGTGTTCACGGACTCATGTAATAGTTCTATTTGACAAATTGTACGTGAACCTAAGGAGTCCTGCGATATTGAGTGTACTCGTTGAGCACTAGGGTAGCGTACTAGATTGAATAATTTAATTTAGTAATATCCAACACTATTACGAGAATACGCACGTGTTTGTATTTAAGTGTTAAATATAATAGTTAGTTAACAATTATTTTTTACTAATTATTCATGACACATGACGCATTATGGACCCTTGGTTAAGTTTACCCAAGTATGGTATGGTGGGACCTACTAAGAGGTAAACTTGGTAACTATTTATGAGGGATAAATTCGTAATTTTATATATTGATTATTTAATTGTTAAATAATTAAAAATATCTTATTAAAATATATTATTTAATAATATTATATATATTAATGCATGCTAGTTGTCATGTATTAAAATATATATATCAATTTTTTATTATTATATTATTAACTTTAAACTTGGTGGCTAAGTTTAGTATTTTTATTAATAAAATATTATTTTTTTATGAGATATATATAGTGTAAACGTGTGAAAGAAAAGAAGCCTTTTTGTTTTGTTTTGAGAAGCAAAATTGTTATTTCTTGAACAATTTAGTGGCCGGCCAAAGATTAAGCAAAAACAAAAGGATATAGGTCTGTTTAAGGATTAATTTTAAGTGTTAAAATTAATTCTGTTGCCTGCATTAATTGGCTACCAGTTATAACAACTCAGGAATTTATTTTGTTGATCAAAGAGTTGATCAAGGAAAAAATAAATTCAAAAGGTTTAAGTGTTAAACCCAGTGCTGGATTTGGAGCTATTGTTCTATCTTATCAAGCCCACTGAGTTGGTGACTAGAACTGCCAATGAATTAGTCTCCAGACGAACTCCCAGAATACACATATAAAGCGTTACACGTTTCGGTAATTTATCAACCCTTCAAATATATTAATATGATTAATATATTATTTATTATGTTTATTGTATTATTTTAATTATTCCGCTGCTTTAAATATGTATGAGATATGTATTTTATACAATGAACACTATTGCACATGCATACACCAACATACAAAAGATTCCTAACACCTAGCCTTGGATGTTTAGACACCATCGCAGACCGAATGCCACAAGAACCTTGATTAAAGTCTGTCATAGCCCCTACGCGCCAGTCAAAGTTTTTGTCGTCTCCGTTGCCACCTCAGATCCAAGCCATTCTCTAACGAGTTATTCGACACCACCTATATTAGGAGACATAGACGACGTTAATCGACTCAATTGCACTATAATCAAGTCCATCAGAGCTTCCATGTGCCTTTACGTGCTGCCAATACATATTGTTGCCGTTTTCTTCAAACTTCGATCCCAGGCGTTTTCTAGCAAATGGGTTGACACCTCCACCACCATTTGACTTTCTCATTACTAGATCTACCAATCTACGGTGTCTGTTTTGTTTTTTCGATTGGCCCTTCAATTTGTAGTAAGGTTGTTTTAACAAACCTTGCAATATTTTAAGGTTATATTGTGATTTTTTTTGCACTTTTTAGGGTATCCTACAATTATTAAAATTTTGAGGGTCAGATTGTAATTATTAAAAATTTAAGGAATAATTGGTAATTATCAAAGAGTTTAGGGATTGAACTTATATATTTTTTAGATCTATGGATAAGTTTGATATTTCTAATATTATCTCTCTATCGATTCTGCTCTGCCTAAAACATGTCATTATTGTCATTGAAAATTCTAGATAAGTAACCTAAGAGAGGGGTGAATTAGGTAATTTAAAAATTAATGCACTAATATGATTAATTTATGCTATTATTTAAAATGTAACAAATTTAACAATAAATAAATTGTAATAAATAAGCACATGATGATAACTAAAATAGAAAAATAAAGAGAGTGAGGGATAAAGTGAATGGCATCCGGATGGTTACGTAGTTCGGCACTCCATACGACCTACATCCAAGCCCCAAGCAACTTTCCTTGAGGATTTCACTAGCTTGCCTTAAACTAAGGCCAAGAATCAATGCATTTAACTTCCAAGGTGTTAAGAAACCTTTACAATAAATTAGTTTTTAAGGTACCAATTAAAGCCTTACAATAAAAGAGTAACAACTCTCTTCTTAAAGTGTTTTCCACAAACACTTGACTTAAAACAAAAGAGTAACCATCTTTTCACAAAGTGTTTCCCACAAACACTTAAATAAAATCAATACAAGAATTGATAAATAAAATAATTTAAACCCCAAAATGAGTAAATATGAAGGTGTAGAATAATGAAGCTTTCAAGTCTTATATATGACATTTTTCTTCCTCTTGTCTCTTCTTCTTGAGCTTCAAATAAATGAGGTATTTATAAGGAGCAAAAAATAGTTGTTGCTACAATAACTCTCTCATGCTACAATGTTTGTACAGTGACTTAACCGTTGCCACAGTGATCATAGTAACTTGATTGTTATACAGTAATCCGTCTATTGCTATAGTGTCCGCTACCATGCTACTATCAAAGTTTTGATCTTTTACATTTTAGTCCATTTTCTGAAACTTTCAAAACTTTGTACTTTGGTCCAACGTCAATACGCTTGAATGATTTTGCCATATCTTTCTATAAACAACTCTAAATTTCCTTTCATAAAATTCTTTGGAAAGCTCACATAATTATCTTTCGGTTGTGATCAAGGTTGTGCATATTTTCTATCTCATGCAATACTAGTATCATTTCGAATGTGCCCTTTTGTTTTATATGCTCCTAAATACCTCACTTATGCATTTGTTCTGTTAATGTCTAAACATGGGATTTGTTATCATTAAAACATCAATATGTAGTACTAGAAAGTCAACAGCCACCTACCTGGACTGTCTCAATGTGATATTTTTATAGGACCTGTTATTATCACTGCACATGATAGTGCGAGTCTTTCTTTCAACTGGGCTAGTAATCTTGAACCTTTACTCCGTCAACTCATCTCGAACTCCCGTAAACCTTTAATTTCTACTTCCTTTGGTATTTCAGGTAATTCATCTTTGTAGTTTAACTTTACATGTTACAATCACATGACTTTTGAATCTACAGTTTTCTCCTCTACATCTCTTACTTCTTATTTACCCCCTATTCAAACTACCAATGGTTATGAAAGTTAATCACATTGGTCAAGTAACTTGCCCTAATTTCTCTGTACATGATATTTTTTTATTCCCAACCTCACATTAAATCTTTTATCTATCGATCAACTATGCAAACTTGACTTAATGTCTTATTTATGGCTTCTAGTTTTTGTATGTAGGATCCAAAGACGAGTCGAACACTTGGGACGAGTTGCAAGGTTAGACATCTATATAAACTCATTTATTTAGATTTTTCCTTTATATGCCCTTTATCTAGAGCATCTATCTCTCCAAAACCTTTTTCAGTAGCATCTACCTCTCTAGTATCTTTATTACAACTTTGACACTCTCATTTAGGTTATGCTTCAGTTAATCGCATACAATCTCTGGTATCTAGTAGTTATTTAAGTGTTGCTCTGAAAATAAAGATGATTGTTTGACATAAAACTAAACAACTAGCTTTACCTTTTAATGATAGTACTATTGTCTCACATGCTCTATTTGATCTTATACACTTTGATATATGAGGTCTTTTTCTCAATGCTAGTATGGAAGGATCTAAATATATTTTTTATTTTTGATGAAAACTATTCCTGATATAGTTAGTTGTTTGTTATGAAACAATGATCAGAACTTACTAAAATTTATCGTGATTTTACTCAAATGGTTAAAATCCAGTTCTCTTGTCTAATTAAGTTTTTTGTACTGATAATGCCATGGAATATAGAAATTCTAATTTTTTAAATTTTCTACAGAAACATGGTACTATTTTTCAAAGGTCTTGTCCTTGTACATCTAAATAAAATGAGAGAGCAAAAAATAAACGCAGACATATTTTAGACACACTCGTGCTCTCCTTATCTCTTCTTCTTATCTTAAACATTTTTTGGAAGAAATTGCCTTGATCACTATCTTTACTATTAATTGTGTTTCTTCTCTTGTTATAGAAGACAAGTCACTTTATAAGTGTTCATATAGAACCTTACCCAATGTATTTGGTTGTGTTTGTTTTATTCTACTTTAAAAATATGAACATACCAAACTCAAGGCACATAATTGATTATGAAGCTTCTTGGGATACGAGATAGAACATAAATGTTATAGGTGTTGTGATCCCATATCTAATCGCCTCTGCACCTCTCGTCATGTAGTATTTCTCAAGTATAAAATATTTACCTTTGTATCCAACTTTCATTATGTGTCTCTTCTTGTTTCACAATTCCTTACAAATTATACTATTGATCTTTTTCCTGATGTTTCATACATAGATACTTCTTTTGAGTTTTATACAGTTACAAGTCTGCAGATATGATACCTGCTTCTAAGTAACCTACCTCGTCTGAAAGGAAAGCTCTAAACACTTTTGAGGCCTCTTCTACACCCTATCTTCATCGTTCATCTCAGGTAAGAGAACTTTCTATTAAACTTTAGGATTATTAGTGTTTTTCTACTACTCATTCCTTATATGACTCTCAAACCTATTCTGAGGCTAGCTCTAATTATATTTGGCAGCAAGCAACGATAGAAGAATTGTAGGCCCTTGAGAAGTCACATACTTGAGATTTTGTTACTCTTCTACTTAATAAGATTATCATTGAATGCAAATGGGTGTACAAGAACAAGACCAAATCTGATAGGTCTATTGAGTGATATAAAGCTCATTTTGTTGCAAAAATCTTTACTCAAGAATATAGAATTGATTATAAAAAAAATATTTACTCTAGTTGCTCGACTTACTTCTGTTTAGAGTTTGTTAAGTGTTTCTTCCATTCGAGGATGGTCATTATTTTATATGGATGTCAAGAATACTTTTCTTAATGTTGATCTCACTGAGGAGGTATATATGAAGACTTCTTTTGGTTATCCACGTCCTCCAAGAAAAGTCTACAAACTTCATTATATTTTATACAACCTTAAACAAGCCCCTCGTGCATGGTTTGCAAAGTTTAATGGCACTCTTTAGCATTGTTTTTAGTCCAGTCTTTATGACTCAGCTCTATTTATCGATAAGATAGCACGAGGATATGTTCTACTTTTTCTCTATATTGATGACATGATTATCATGAGTGATGAGCTTCTTGGTATTCCACTCTCAAGGCCTTTCTTCAGTAATATTTTGAAATGAAAGTCCTTGGAACCCTTAAATATTTTTTTAGACTTAAAGTACTATTTGATTCTACTAGGTATTATCTTTCACAGACTAAATATGCATCAGGTTTACTTGCTAGAGCTGCTTGATAGATAATAAGACTGCCTCTACTCTCTTAAAACTTAATACCAAATTTTGAATTTTTGATGGTACTCTCCCAAGTTATGCTACTCTTTATTGCCAATTAGTTGGTATTTTAGTATATCTCACTGTCACTCGATCAGACATTACCTATACTATTCATATTGTTAGTTAGTTTATAACCGCTTCTCATACCTCTCATTTTGCAGTAATTCATTATATTCTGCGTTATCTCAAGTGTACACTCTTTTATGGCCTTTATTTTTCAGCTAGCTTTTCCCTTGATTTGAGAGTTATACCAATGCAAATTGGGTATGTGATCTTATAGATCGATGATTAATTATTGGGTTTTATCTTTTCTTGAGAGATTTTCTTATTTCATATAAAAATAAAAAGCAGACAACTACTGCCCATTCTTGTATTGAGACTGAATATCGTGCCCTTACTGATACTACCTAAGAGATTGTTTAGCTTCGATGGCTTCTTAAAGATATGTGTATTCTTTACTCTGGCGCTACACCTATGACAATCAAAGTGCTATTCAAATTGCCTATAATAATGATTTTTATAAGCGAACTAAGCATATTGAGACAGATTATCATTTTGTTCGGCAATATGTTTCTCAAGGAACTGTTACGCTCCATTCCATCTCCTCTGAGGATCAACCTGCTGATATCTTCTCTAAACCTCTGCTTCCTAGTCATTTTCATGCTCTGGTCTCTAAACACAAATTTACTTTTTCTTCGCCATCTTGAGTTTGAGGGGGTATTAAGGATATTAATCTAATATTCCTCTAATATTCTCTTAATATTCCTTATACCATATATATTGTTATTAATATAAATATTTTTTACCTTTTATTATTCTAATTTTATTATTTTGTATATGTCTAAAGTCTATATAAAGACCCTCTTTATACAATATTTAATACACTGAAAAATATACACATTTTATATTTCTCACATTTGCAAATTCTGAATAACTTTATATTAGACAGTAGCACTGATAAATTAAGGTTGGCTGTACTATAATTTCTTTTGTGGTGTGGAAGATTATAATCAATTCCCCTTGCTTTTTGTCCTCTGGTAGGACTCTTCCACTACATGGTTGATCTTCGAGTTAGTAATTCAACCATGAAACTTGAATCGAATAGAATCATGAAACTTGAATCGAATAGAATGGAGGTCATCTTCTTCACAAAGATTAAGAAAATATCCCTACCTCCAGTCAATTTTAGTTTGAATTTAGAAGCTCAATTTCCATGCTACCTAACACAATGTAACTATAATCCTATGTTTATTTCACTATTCTAGATAGTTGAAGTGAGTTCAGTTCTTTATATGAACATGATATAGGTGTAGGTCATTGTTGACACACTGCCTTCCTAAAGAAATAAACTACAAAATAGGCATCCTGAAGCTTTGAAATTGCTTATACTAGACTTAATTTCTCTTTATTTGAAATTTCAAAATTCTATTCAATCTATTGTTTATTTTATGGTTTAGTGGTTGTACATCTGATTATACGGGATACTGTTTACAGGATTTGAATGTGAACAATCTAATTGTAAAGACGCATGTAGGAAATGGCATATTTGTTGATAAACTATGGAAAGAGCTTTTTTCTGTTGGAGATGTTATTAAAGTTAGTAAGAAAAAATATTTTTCGAATGATCTCTTTCTACTTTCTTTAAGTTATAATGATGGTGTATGTTATGTTAAGACCATGAATCTTGATGGAGAAACGAATCTAAAAATAAAAATATACTTAGAATGTGTACAAATAAAATTTAAGTTGATAACATTGTTGGACATTTATACAACAAACAACATATTACATTCATCTTAATTCTAACTGTTGGAATTTGACAGTGTATTTCAAATAAACAAGTGTAAAATCAAGTGTTAAAGTAGAGAGAAATAGCTGAGAAGAGAAAGGATGATGAATGGCAACTGCTTAAGTTGTAAGAGGCTTAGGAGCTGCAGTGCTGGGATTGGCATCGTGGCATTCCAGCCATAGAGCTACCGTGGTCAATAGACTTTATAGACTAAAGGATATCGCGGCTAATGTATAGGAGGAATATGGTATAAATTTAACAAATATGATGAGTTATTGAGCTAATGAGCATGCAAATATGTTGATGAATAGTTCTATAGAGTAATTTAGACAACTTTCGTTTTACTGCTATATGGTCGAAAATGAGAATCCAAGTACTATCACTCATTTAAAGTCTGATGACAGTGGACACTTCTTATGCTTTTTTATGACATTGGTTCCCTGTATTCGAGGTTTGCACACATCCATCAAACTAGTGATTACCATGGATGGTACACTTTTAATAGGCCTTTATCTTTATTGTATGTTTATAGTTGTTTATAAGGATAAAAATAATCAGATTTATTCATTTACATGAGGCATTGTCGATTATAAGAACGATGCATCGTGGGAGTGGTATAAGAAGAAAATACGGGGTGTTATTGGTGATGTCATTACACCAGTATTCATATTAGATTAACATGCAAGCATTGAAAAGGCCATCGGGAAAATATTTTGAAATGCACACCATGGGGTGTGTCTTTCACTTAAAAATCTTTCAAAAAATTCAAGTTTCCTATCAAAAAGAAGAAAGATTGATCATAGGCACATATTTTCTCACTGTAAAAGTATATCGATTGTTTAATTTTCAAATCATATTGAATAATATGAGAGGCATGAAACCTGAGTTAGTACAATATTTAGAGGAGGAGGCTAAAACTTTATTGACTGCATTTATGGCAATTCAATAAATCCTATGACCCTCAATCGAGTTAGTTTGTTCTAGATGAGGTGAAAAATTTTAGATAAAGCACCCAGTTGCACGTAAACAGTTAGAAAGGCGTAGAGAGAAACGTATACCATCCCAAAAGGAGGAGCCTTCGAAGAATGCGTGTAGTAGGTACAAGCAACACGGTCACAACCAACAAACATGTAGAAATCTTCTTGCAATTGCGGATCGAAGATGATGTATCATTTGGTTTATTTGTTTCTTTTTATTTTAATTTTTGTGATTTATAATAGGTGATTGAAAACATATAATGAAAATTTATGTATGTTTGTTATAGTTATAATTGATCAAAATTTCTGCAGCACTTCCTCTATATTTTGGACATTGCAGACATTTCCCAAATCTGCAATAAGAACATTACAACATCGATATGAATATCAACATCACAAATCAACTTAAGAAAACTAACATCACAAGTATAAGCTTCACTAAAATGAGTTAATGTGACACTGAAGAGAGTTAACTATAGTGCATTATTGCATCTTATCACACCACAAATCAATAGCCATTTTCTCTTTGAAAAAATAGACCGATCTCTAGCCCAAAGTCCAAACTATGCTCTAACATTAGAAATTCTATAAACTTATAAGTATATACCCCACAATTACCACTGTTAACTGTTTGTTAATGTGTTCGCGAAATTATACACATGCAAATTTAAACTGCAAGTGCACGGGTCGTGATCAAATAATACAATGATGAGTGAGTATCATCCCACGAGGATTGAATCCTAAATTAATGCTAAATATTATGGTATTGGAAACCAAACTTTATCTAGGCTAATCTAAAGGATAAGTTGAATTGTAAAATTAACAATGCTTAAACTAAATAATTTGATAAATTAAAGATATGAGAGCTCTATGGCAATAGGTTCTAGGGACTTGATTTCCCTCTATTAGTCGTATGCTCTCTATCATTAGTGATTAACAACTAATTTTATACATTCATTAGTCAAGGGTATACGATTAATCTCATTATCTATCCCGAGTGTCGAATGAGACCTTATGCATAAATAGCTAGAATGATATCCCTATCTAACCCGTCATACATACATGCATTAAGCTACCTTTATATAACTACCTAAGTTTATCAATCTCCCAACTCAACAAACTTAAACTTATGCTTTTACAACCAACATATGGATTAAACTCTCCCAAGTACATAACCCAAATTATTTTAAACATCTAATCTATTTTTAAATGTAATTAGAAGCACTAAGCACAATAAAAAGCATAGATGAATAAACATCAAATAGCTATTAATCACATAACAACATCAACATATAGTGTTCAATAGAGTTCTATAAATCCCTAGAACATTTAATCTAGTAATCCATAGGGAAATATTCAGTTACATCCATCCAAATGTTCATAAAAGTACTCATGTTCAAATCAACACAAAACAAACTTGAAATAAATGTAAATGAAGTAGAGAGAAAGAATGAACTAGATGGAGAAATATTGGGAAGCCTTTAATCTTTAATAATCTTGTTCAAATCCAAGCTCCAATGTATTTCTCTCACTAAAATCTTTTATTTCTTTCTCTATTTCGTGCTCTCCTTTCTAGTTTTAAATAAGCCATATAGCTTATTCTTACAGGTTCCAAAATTAGGGCAAAAGTCGGCAAAAAAAAGGGATTTTTCGCATCAATTAACGCAACAGCGTGGAGATTCTGCCTAAATTGGCAGTGCAGTGCTGAACTGTTCACATAAATAGTACTTATAAATAGTAATTATTGTTCATTTTTATTATTCCTGAGTAGGGGCCTCAATTGTTTGGTGCCGCGATGCCATAACCTAGGTTTTTGCAGCACCGCGGCATAGCACTATAGTAGAATATTATTCATGTCTACTGTAGCATATTGTTGTTAATGTCTACTGTAGTAATTACTATAGCATTTTATATTATTTTTTTTTGCGTTCTCCTCGAATTTTTATCCCAAATAGCTTCATCAACTTGAAACTTACAAAATAACGTTAACGCAAATTAAAAACATATATTCTTATTTAATTTGACCAATCATCAAGTTTAGGAGATTAAACTATAGATATAAAATACACTCATCAAATCCCCTCAAACTTAAATGTTTGCTCATCCTCGAGTAAAGAGAGATGATTAAAACCTTAAACGATAACAAACTATAAGAAAGCACCAAACACCGAGTTAGCAAATGATTAGTAAATAGTCTCAAAAATTTCTTATGACTACCAATATTAAGGAAAGCTTAAATATCATAACCGTTCAACATATTAATCCAGCACTTATTCTAATCCATAAGTGACTTACTTGGTGCGTATATAAATAGCTAAAATCATCAGTCACATGCACTCGAATTGGTTTATGCACACAAGATAACGAAATGGTTTCTATGAGTTTTTTTATTTAATTAACACTCTATATGCTTATTTTTTGCATCACACTCCATTAATTTATGCACACACATAATCAAGGATCAAATAGGACTTTAGTTAGCTTGTAATGTATGGTTAGGGTAAGGGTAGGAGAAAATTGATCAATTTCGGCTCAACTCACACTATAGACACACATTTCTTTGGAGATTACTCAAACCAAACCAATTACTTTTCACTTGATTTCCCCCAAACTTATTTCTTTGATTCCCTTACTATTTTGTTATTATTCTTTTTCTTTGCTTTTAAGTTAGGGGTATAGCAAACTCAAATTATAATTTTTTCGTTGATTTTTTTTCTTGTTTTGGGAATTTGTTTATATTTTTTTTTTTACATATATAAGTCACTATACCTCTAAACTTAGGCATTTCATATTTGAACAACTAAAATTCATAACCAAATTCATAACCCTTCTTTAATCCACCCTTTCATTTTTTAAAAGTTCACATAACTCTCTAAAATAAGTGTTATGCCTATGGCGTGATGGGTACTATGAAAGATAATAAAAATAAAGGTTAATATAGTGATATGGTTAGTAGGGAAAAGCTATAATTTGACTCAACGGAGGTGACTAGGGGTAAAACTATACTAAGGTTGGCTTGAATGGCTCAATTAGTTTAAAGATAGCCTAAAATCATATCCTCAATTATATATGCCTTAGGATTTCGCCTTGAGTGATGTTCAAAAAAGTTTTAGTATATTTTTAATACCCTAATTATTCTTGTTATGCATAAAAGTCTTCTAAGTAAGCCTAAAAGCTAAATGATTCAAACTACGTGTGTACAATATCAAGTGTCACAAAGTGAAGCCGAACTTATCCTAGATTACTAAGCAAACAATCACAACATTCATTATTTCTAAAAGAACGTAACATTTAAAATCATGTTTCTATTTAATATTATTTACTACTAATCATTCAACCTACCTGTAACTAAAGACGAAAATGAAAAAAGATTGCATGCAAAACAAACAACTAAAAACAATAATCGTAATGAGTAAGCATGATCAACATGGAAAATAAATGTTTTTCCCTCCTCTAAACTTAAAGTTGACATTGTCCATAATGGAAAAAATAAAAGTAAGTAAAAGAAACTCCCCTTGTAGACAATGGCTTGATACTTAAATCGTAAGGAGGAAGTTATTTCTTGAGTTGGTGCCTAAAGCCTTTGAGTGATGCTCTCCAAAACTTGAAGTTTGTTTAGCTATATTGCTTAATGGTGTTTGAGGTGGAATTTAGTGATAATTTAGAGTGCAGAGGGTGTAAGAATGATTGGGGGAAGTGAAGTGGTGTTTAAGGTAGCTTATAGGGTAGTTTAAAGGGGATTTGAGAGGTGAAACAAGTAGCGTCGCAGTGCCACAACTTGGGTTTTTTAAACTGAAATTTCTAGGTGTTGAGGCTGTAGCCTCAAATTGCTGCCACATTTATTGGTGTCCTCGATTATAAGCTCTCTTTAGCCGCATCTTGTAGTCTTATTTTCGATTCTTTCTCTATGCTTTTATGAGATTCTGAATTGTTGTTTTAACACACTATATAAAGAAAAATAAACATTAAAAACTAAATTTGAAATTAAAAATTTTAATTCACTTGGATTGCTTCCCAAAAAGCGCTTGATTTGACGTCTTTGGCTTGATGTCTTCCTGATTCATAGAGGATCAAACCGAACTTTGGAGGAGTTGTGCCCATAAAACTTTCCTTTATTTTGATGCTTTGATGTATGCTCAATGATCTTATCAATCTCTTTTCTTGATTTCCAAAGCTCTATAAGGTGATCATTAAGGAGTGACCCCAACTCTCTTACTTTGAGCTTGCCTATAAAGAGTTTTAGTCTAAGTTGGAAAAATGAACCACAGTGGTCGATAGTTGATTGCTTTTCCATCATAATCTTGCCATGCCTCATCTTTTTCCTTTTTCGGTGCATCTTTGTCTTGCCATAAACTTGTGGTTGAATGATATCCATTTTCTTCCCATTTAAAGGTTATATTCCACCATTTGGTTGTACATTGTCAATCTTCAAGCATTCTTTAGAATGATTTGGCTACTTCATCTCCTTGAAAACCTTGAATGTGATTTCTTCATCTTGCACCCTCATTTTCATCTCTTTTTTCTCCATATCAATAAGAACTCATCCGGTGGCTAAGAACGGTTGCCCAAAAATAATAGAAACATTTCTATCTTCCTCCATATCAAGGACCACAAAGTCTATTAATAGGATGCATTTACCTACTTTTACCAACACATCCTCAATGACTCCCCATGGATAAGTTATAGATTTATCCGCCGATTGCAAAGATATCGTAGTGGGCTTTACCTCACAAAACCCAACTTGTTGAAAATGAATAACAACATGAGATTGATGCTTTCTCCAAGGTCACATAAGGCTTTCTCAAAAGGAGTTTCCTTAATAGTGCAATGGATAATGAAGCTACCCAGATCCTTTATCTTTTGAGGTAAATTTCTTTGAATGATTACATTATATTCCTTCATTAGCCTCACAATTTCATAATCCTCTAACCTCTCTTCTTCAACATCACTTCCTTCATAAACTTCATATAATTTGGCTTTTCTCTAAGACATCTATAAAAAGAGAGTTAGTGTGAATCTTTTTAAAGTTACCAAGGACATTAAAGGGTTGATCATCTAACTTCTTTTTATAAAAGCATTGAGGGTAAGGCAATGGTGGAATAATGATAAGAGAATTTTTCAAGAAGAAAATGAAGTTGGGTTTATGATTTATTCTAGACGATTTAACAACAACTTCTTTCTCTTCACCTTCAACCACTTTTTTCTCCGAAGTTTCTACTTCTATACCAGTCTTAAGGGTAATGAAACTGTAATTCTCTCTTGGGTTGGCCTCTTTATCACTTGAGAACTTGTCGGAAGATTGATCTTTGATTTTATAGGCAAGTTGGCCAACTTGCATTTCTAATGACTTCGATGTAGCATTCATGTGAGTGGAAGGTGTCTCAATGTTATCAACCCAAATCTCATCTTTGTTAAATCTCTCCATTGTCTCCGCAATGAAAGTGCCCAAAAGGTCCTCCAAAAGAAGGCTTCTTCTCGACCACTTATTGATTAAATCTCAGTGGAGGTTGCAAGGCATTTATTGGATTGCCATAGGAGAAGTTCTTATGGTTTCTAAGCTCGGGATGATAATATGTAGGCAAGTTGTTATTTCGGTGTTGGAAGTTCTGGTTGTTGATATATTAGACTTGTTCCATATCACTCCCTTCACCGGTGTAGAACAAATTTGCAACCATCATTGGATCTTTGCTTGTTGCGGCCTCTTTAGCATTTAGTACAGAAATGTGATTTGCCAATTCCAAAACTTGAGTCGAAAGTGTAATAATTGGAACAACTTCGTGTATTCTAGCGACCCTCTTCACAATGGACCTCTCATTAGGCCATTGGTAATTGTTGCATGTCATCTCTTCAAACAAAGCTTGAGCTTCTTTTGTGGTTTTTGATAATAATGTACCACCCGCCGCTTCATCTATAATAGTTATTATTTGCCCATTTAGTCCATTGTAGAAGATTTGTAATTGGAACCAATCTTGGTATCCATATTAGGGGAACCTCCGAATAAGGTCCTTAAACTGCTCTCAAGCTTCATAGAAAAGCTTAAAATCTAATTGCCTAAATTGTGCCATCTCCCCTATAAAGTTGTCAAGTCTTAGATAGTGGAAAGAACTTGGTGAGGAACTGTTGAGCAAGTTCTTCCCATTTTGTGATACTTCTCGGTTGCAATGATTAAACCCATCCCCTTGTCTTATCCTTAAGAGAGAATGGGAACAAGCATAGGAAAATGGCATCTCTATGACTCCATTTAACTTGATAGTATCACACACCTCCAAGAACATTGTAAGGTGAACATTCGGGTCTCCATTTAGCAATCCCCTATATTGATTTTGTTGAACAATGTTAATGAAAGCCCGCTTCAATTCAAAATTGTTGCCTTTAAACTACTTGGTGCCGAATCCACGAATAATTCTCATTAACCACGGGCCTAAAATATTTCTCAATACCCGTGGTTATTGGTTGTTGTTACCATTGTCAGCCATAGTTTGAGCTTAATCTCCTTATTTTCTTTTAAGCCTTCGTAAAGTACACTCAACTTTTAGATCAAAGGGCAAAACCTCTAAGCTACGAGCTCTTTTTATAAACCTTCAACAACACAATAAAACCACAATTCAAAAGTAACAAAAGAAAAATAAAATACCTAAATTAAAATCAAATTGCGTATCCACAATATTATCACCAATTCAAAATTCACAATCCCTAACAACGGCGCCAAAAATTTATTCACGAAATTATACACACGCGAATTTAAACTGCAAGTGCACAGGTAATGATCAAGTAATACAATGATGCTAAATATTACGGTATTGGCAACCTAACTTTATCTAGGCTAATCTAAAGGATAAATTGATTTGTAAAATTAACAATGTTTAAAACTAAATAATTTGGTAAATTAAGGATATGAGAGTTCTATGACAATAGGTTCTAAAACAACTAAGTTGATATCCCTATCTAAACCGTCATACATACATGCATTAAGCTACCTTTATATGACTACCTTAAGTTTATTAGTCTTCTAACTCAACAAGCTTAAAGTTATACTTTTACAACCAACATATGGATTAGACTCTCTCAAGTACATAATTCAAATTATTTTAAACATCTAATCCATTTTTCAATGTAATTAGAAGCACTAAGCATAATAAAAATATAAATGAATAAACATCAAATAATCATTAATCACATAACAACATTAACACATAATGTTTAATATAGTTTGATAAATCCCTAGAACATATAATCTAGTAATCCATAGAGAAATATTCAATTACATCCATCCAATATATTCATAAAAGTACTCATGTTCAAATCAATACAAACAAACTTAAAATAAATGTAAATGAAATAGAGAGAAAGAAAGAACTAGTTAGAGAAATCTTGGGAAGCCTCTAATCTTCAATAATCTTGTCCAAATCCAAGCTTGTCCAATGTATATCTCTCACTAAAATATTTTGTTTCTTTTCTTTATTTTGTGCTCTCCTTTCTCCTTTTAAATGAGCCTTTTAGCTTTTTCTTATGGGTTTCAAATTAAGGCAAAAGTGAGCAAAACAAAATTGGAATTTTTTGCATCAATTGGCACAGCAGCGTAGAGATTTTGCCCAAGTTAGCGGTAGGGCGTTGACTGTTCACATGAACAATACCCATAAACAATAATTATTGTACATTTTTATTATTTTCATGCCATAGCCTCATTTTTTGTCTCCGCAGCACCACGACTTGGGTTTTGCAGCGCTGCTACATGGCACTGTAGCACAATGCTGTTTATGTTTACTGTAGCAATTACTATAGCATTTTTTATATATTTTTTTAGGTTCTCCTCAAATTTTCACCCCAAATCGCTCCATCGACTTGGAACCTAAAAAAAACGTTAACGCAAATTAAAAATATATATTCTTATTTAATTTAACCAATCATCAAGTTTAGAAGTTTAAAATTATAGATATAAAATATGCTCATCACGAGGCACTCAATTCTTTAACCACACAACATGTAGGGTGATAAATCTTGAGCCACATCACTCTTCATCAACAAAAATTGGGCCTGATAAAGATATATAGGCATCATCTTGCACAAACATGCTACATGTCCCTCAGTCTGTCTGTCAGTGTGTCCTCTAATGTTAGAGTCGTATATAGTAACTTATCATCATAGGAAATTAACTTCTACTGTAACTCATTGCTCATCTCGTTAATTGACAGTAATATACATTTGATTGAACAAATAAACATACATAAATTTAATTTTTTTCAATAACTTAACATAAAGGTATGAATGTGTAAAAATGTACATACCTTATCAATATTGACCTAAGGCTTACAATCATGCAAGTGTTCTTTGTCCCCACTTGTATATTGTAGTAGTTCAGAGTCCCAATTAATCGATAACAAGTTCGACAGGTGCTTTGTGTATATTCCCATAAAGGACTCTTAAAGACAATCAAATCCATTACACATGTGTTATCAAAATCAAGATACATTAATATGTGTAAAAATATTATTTTGTTGAAATCATATTCACTAAATATCTTATCAAACTCCTATTGTGAGACATTTTTTCTGGGTAAATACTCGTTTTGTAAGCGATGACTCAATTTCTTTGATAATTACCTCAATACTAGATATTCTTTTATTTTTAGGCCAGATATAACCACAAACTCCTGCCGACTAAAACAAATGAGCCTATTGTTTATCAAAAACTAAAACTCATCATCCTTATCTACAGTTTTCATCTCGTGGAGTAACACATGGTGAACCGAAATGCCCAAAATATTAACTTATTGCAACTCTAAGAAATGACCTATACATGTGTCTTTTCATATTTCTTTTTGACAATCCGTCAACTTATCTCTCATAGTATTAAGAGACCATAACTTAGAATAACATGAAAATAGTGGTAGGGAAATGATATTTAATTGTAATCTTTAATTTGTTTTTGAAACTGCATTGTTCCTAAAAAAAAGGATAAATCACTAATTAAATATCAAGTAAATAAATTTATAATTACTACAAATAAATTTATATAAGTAATAATTAAAATAATTGAGGACACGATAATAAGGGCAAATCATTAAGTTATAGGAATGGGGCATGATAAGTCTTATCGCACTAGGTTAATTGGTGCGATAAGTCTTATCGTGCCAAGCAAAGGCAGGGCGATGGAACCTATGACGCCGCCTCATCTGGCGCGATAAGAATTGCCATTGCTATCATTATTCCTTCGCCATCGCTACCGGCACCACAACCCTCACACCCACAACAACAAACAATCACACAATTATTGCACACATTACCTTATTTCTAATCACAAACTTAGATCTATCTACAGTCACAAATTTCACCCAAAAAAAAAAGTTCTTTCGCTTACATAACTTGGAATGATTATTACCTCATTTTGTTGCTGTCGTCAAGCCTCCCTTATTGTTGATTTGTTAGTTTACTTTACTTGAGAGAGTTTTGAGAGAAAATGGCTTTGAGGATAAGTATGTCCAAAAATGATTTGTTTGGATAAATAAGTTAAAAGTTGAAATGGTAGCTAAAATAGTTAAGGGACTCAAAAATTTGACTATTTGCAAAAATTTAATGGAAGATTTTCCATTAAATTTTCACTTGTTTCCCGTTAGATCACAAATCAATTTTCATTTGGTTTTTGTTAGATAAAAAAATCATGAATGGTCGCTAAGCTGTGACCAATAGCGGTTATGACTGGTCGCATTGGATATGTTAATGAAATAATAATAACAAAATATTATTTTATTATTTTTTAAAATAAATTGATTATTTAACATGTGAAATAACTTGATTACCCTTAGATATGTTAACTTAGACGGGAGAATCCTAACGATCGGGAGAATCCTAACGATTGAGCATTCGTACATATTTTACAAAAAAAATTGAATATTAATATTAATTTTTTAAATTTATGAGTATTGATGAAATTAGGAGATACTTCAAAGGTATTGATAATAATATCCATTTTCAAATACTTAATACAAACATTAATACCAACTACAAATAGCACATTCTTCCATCCACAAGCCCCGAAAAGCATCTAATGTGAACGGATCGGTCTGAGTCAAAAAAGTCCTCTTCTCAACAACAATCCCTACGCCTTCCACTAATAGTTCAGTAGGAAGAGAGAGGCATAAAGTAGAGATCTTGAATTACTTGTGTGCAAGAGAGGTACATCTTGAATTGTGCGAATCGCTAGAATTTGTAATGCCTTTACAAAATTTTCAATTATTGCATAAAATACACTTAAAAAATCGTCCAATTGTAATTTTATTTTACTTTAAAATCTATTTTTTTTTCTTAAAACTTTTTTTTCTTCTAAACTCATAACTTAATCATCTCAAATAATTTACGACTCAATGCATAAAATTAAAAACTTAATGTGTTAGAATTTAATATATGTTTAAACAAAGAGAAAGAGGGGAGAAAATTATGAAATTATAGTGGCGATATTTTTGTCTATTTTCGAGATATTTGACTATAATAGTTGTATGAGTGGTTTAGGGTTAAATTAAAAAAATTGTCCCAAATTTTGGATTATTTATGATTTTTTTTTATAAAAACATAAGTGTTCAAAATATTTTAAAATTTATTTATTTATTTTATGATACTTTAAAAAATATTATTAAAGGCGTTTATACGATTGTCCAATTAAAATAAAAAGGTCAAATTAAAATTAAATAGCAATAAGACTAGAGAAGTGAAACCGATTTGAGTTGCCTAGATAGTCAAAACTTCACACTTCCAATCTATGAAATCCCAAAACAGCGTATAACGCGCCCCATCCTCTAACTCACTCTTCATTCGAAAGTACATCGTATCTCTTTCAGAAAGTTTCCTATTGAACCCAAATCGGGGTAGCGGCAGCATCGACGTCCGCTTTGGACGGCGGCTTGCGTCGATTTCGGCGGGCGGTGGTGGTCGGTTTAGGTAGGGTTTGTTTGGTATTTGAGAAAATCGAATGGGTTAGGGTTTTTTTCTTACTTTCATATGATATAGGGAATTAATTTTTTTTTGCTAAAATTTGGGGAGTTTCTAACATTTGCTTTTTAGTTTTTAAATTTTAAGTTGAATTTAAAATTTAGAAATTAATGTACTGAAATCGAAACAAGAATAATAAAAAAGTCAAATTAAGACAACCAGTGATTATATACAATTTGAAAATTCTGTTATTAGATTCGATACAATTTGAAAAAAGTCAAATTCAAAAGCGTAATCAGTAATTATTTTCGTTATTTAATTGTTTTAACCTCACTCTGTCCCGTATACCCTAACAAGAAGAGAGGAGAAGCGGCTGAGACTGAAAGAACAATAAAGAGCTGTCAACGAAAGGAGCATGGAATTGAAAGAGATAAAAGAAATTTTGAATGAGAATCGGATTGAAGATGCCAGCTGGCTTTGTTCTCTATCCGAATCTGAGCTTGTAAGTTCTCTAACTCTAATTTTTGTTTATGTAAATTTCTTCGACTTGTTATTTGCTACTTCATGATTATTGGTATTGACCTTGAAAGTTAATGTCTAATGTTTTGAACAGGACATGCTTATTAGCTTAAAACTTTTAGTTTTACAACGGGCCAAAATAATTGGACACGAAGAACTTGCCAACAAGTTTGATTTGAGGATGCTTCGTGCCCTTGGTATGCCTTTTGTCTTTTCATCTCTATAGTTTAATTCATATATAACCATAAATTTGGTGTTCTTGTGGTTATACCATATGAATTCACTTCTTGGCTGTGATTTCTTCCATGAGGTTGATTAATTTAGAATGCTTTGAAGATAAACTATCATGTATATTCGATGATTTTAGGGACCTCAGACAATTATTCGAAGACGGTTATAACTAAAATTGAAAGATTGTTTTATCACTGTAAATACCATCTTTTTAGTCTGTCAAAAGATTGTAGACAAAATTGTCTTTTACATATAATATGGATATAGCATGGAGTTGATTGATGAGAATTTGAGTTTATTTTTCAACTCTTCTAATGTGCTGCTAAAATTTATCTTTGCTTGCTTTTTCTAACAAAGTAGCAAAATTCAGATTTGATTTCTTCTCCCAAAACCCGTAATTCTGTTACTTGGAATAACAAATTTATTAATGAATTGTAACCAAGTCTATGTTACTGCTACATCACTATTCAGTGTACTGGTAGCAGGAAGTACTGCTTACAAGTCTTCAAGTTTTTACCATAAAATAATTTTCTTCTGAAGTTGTCAATGAATTTTTGAAGTCACCAGTAATCTGTTCTATAGCAGCTTCATTAATAACCACCTTTTAGAGGCTATAAGTAGGGATACGGGGTTTGTTTTGAAATTAATTTCGATGAATTAGGTACCTTAAGGTTGTGTTTGGTACGTGGGATTGGATTGTGTTGGATTAGACTAAAATAATGTCTACTATTTGGTGCAATACCAAATTGGATGTGGTTGTATAATGAATAACACTGTTAAATTAATCAAAACCAATTTAGATGAAAGTGAAGTTAGATATTAAATTAAATTATTTAGTGAATAATAAAAAGGATTGTTTATAATAATTAGTTAACAGATGTGTACCTTCATTTTATTAGTTAAATATTTATTTATTAACAAACTAGAACAAACTAGAATATATAAATGGTAGCTATATATACACACACACACACATATAAGGGCAGGTTTAACAGCTCTTCCTTTTAAAAAAAAATTATGATACAAGACCTCAGCCCTTAAATAACAATTACTTAAAGGGATGACATGGTTTTTATTTTTAAAGACAAAATTAATAAACTATGAACCCCAATTTCAGTATATTTTATTTATATTCTCTTTCTAATTTTCTCTCTCCAACTTTTAATATCCTCTTTTCAATTCTTTTCACTAGCATCATAAACGAAACAAAAGGTCTTTCCATTAGTTTCATGAACATACAAAAAATACTAGGGCAAAAGACTCTGGTAGAAAGATCTAAGAATAAAACCAAGCAGTTGTGTCAGCAAATTAGAACCAGAATATATATAACCATAATTTTCGTTAGACATTGCTCTTTGGGAACTGGAGTTGCAATGAGCTTGAGAATGGCTGGCCAATTTCTTGTACAAGTGAAAATGAAACATTCTTTATTTGGAATCAAATTTGATCTTCTCATATCACATGAATTTTGCAATAAAGATGTAAGTATAATGCAAATTTTTTTCAATAGATTTGGGTTAGATAGGCTACAAAAATTGAGTTTTCATTTATATATGTACAAAACTCTAGCACCAATGATGTTTATTGATATCATATCCTGATTGGTAGGCTTTGGAAAAATTTCATGAAACATTATGGTGTCAAAAGCGTTATCATAGAACAAGTGTTAAAATCTGGTGAAAAACCTCCTTCTTTCGAGTGTTTATGATGCTGGTGAAAATACTTCACCAAGGAAAATATAAGATGACTCGATTAAAGAATTAAATATATGGGATTAAATATTGGAAAGAGAAGACAAGAAAGAAAAGAGAAATAATTATTAACAAGAGAGGGGTTCACACTTTATTAACTTTTGTTTAACAAGTAAAAGTCATGTCAATCCTTGAAAATAATGTAATTTAAGGGTTGTGATTTTGTGCATAAATTTTTTTTTTTAAAAGAAAAGAGGGGTTGTTGGAATATATATATGTGTGTGTGTGTGTGTGTATATCTATATATTGTTGACTGTTGGATCGATCAATCAATCAAATAACCAGAAATATTGGACAAACCAAAAATAATGGACAATTTTGATATTTTTGCTTTTTCTCTTTCCTAGGTACTTGAAAAATTGAAAATAATTTTAAAAAAAAGTATGCTCCCTCTCCTTCACTATAAAAAACCAAACATTACTTCTTTCGATCTCTCTCTCTTAGATCTTGTTTCCTAGGAAGAATTCTTGGCAAGATGGAGTTCTTGGGTTGTAATTTTTCATTACTAACCACACAATCCCAAGAATCATGTCTTTTATACAATCGTAATAGCTCGCATATCTAATTTCAAAGATTTGATTGGTATAAACTTTTTGTAAACACAAGATGTGGGCTTAACAAGTCTGTACAACTAATATGATAAAGAGGAAACCACGTTGCCAAAGAATAAGTGATGAAGGGAGAAAGAAAGGGAGTAGTGTTTGTTGTTTATGATGACAGTTTTTTTTAAAATTTTTTATGTGCTTAGTAGTTAAGAGAAAAAATAACATTGCCGTAAAAGCTTTTTGATGTTTGCCCCATTCCTTTTGGCCAATTGATTCATTCAATTGTCAACAATTGAAGTCTAAATTTTTATCTTCATCCAAGCATCAATAAAGAAGCCCTATATATATGGTGGGATTCCCTTGAATTTTTTATTTAAGTGGTGACACAATTTTTTTTTTTTTCCATTGATATGTTCAATCTAATTGTAGTGAGGATGAACAAGTTAACATTAAATGTTAATTTTTCTTTGAATCTTCACCATCCAATTAAATTGCATGAGGTCTATGAATGAAAATTTGTGTCATCATTTTAAGTCAAAAAATTTAAGAAACCTGACTAGATACTTGACACCTTCTAACTTTTTCATGAAAAAATTGATTGTATAATGAATGTTTTATTCCTTTTAACTTATATTCAAATGTTTATTATTGTAAATAGTTGGAATAAATAAAAAAGAGTTAGGGGCATTTTTTACATAATCAGTTTTTTAATATAAAAGTTAGAAGGTGCCAGAAAAAAAGTTGATTGTATAATAAATTTTTTACTCCTTTTACCTTTTATTCAAATGTTTATTATTGTAAATAGTTGGAATAAATAAAAAAGAGTTAGGGGCATTTTTTACATAATCAGTTTTTTAATATAAAAGTTAGAAGGTGCCAGAATTTGTAGGCTTCTTTTTCCACTTTGGATATTTTGTAAGAAGGGCACTTTTCATAAGGAAAGCTAAGTCCCCTACATATAGGGGCAAGTTCAATTTAATGAATGGTTAAGATAAGAGTTGATATGGATTTATTTTTCAAAGAAAAAGTCAACAAATAATGGATCCCACCGCTTATAATTAATTCTTCACTTCTATTTCCTCTCTTTGTATTCTCTCTCCTTTGTTCTATTCCTCTTTTCTCTCATTCAGCTAAACTATTTCTGTCTCTATCAAGATACTCTTTACATGCTCAAAATCGTACAGACTAAAACCTTCTCTTTCTTAGTAACCTTATTGTTCTAAATCTTTTATACAAATTATTTATTAGAGATAATATTTTTTTTTATAGTTATGGAACTCTTTTAACTCTTTGAGTTTCCTTTATTTAAATCCTTTTCAAAGGAACCAAATATTTATTATCTAATTTGTAATCTTGCTGTCTAATCTTTATAATTGTTATTGTGATGATAAATTTCTAGGCTCATTATGTTTTGTAAGACCAAATTTTTAAATAGGAATGCTTTAAAGATATCACAAGTTTATGACTTTGATAATCAAGGCAACATCAAGCGGGTTCTCGAATAAAAATTTGGTTGCTATTATATATAAGGATCTTGAGAAAACTCTAATAAAGATTGTGATTTGTCAACATGGAGTTTAAAACTTAAACCCCAATCCTTTGCTCAATATTCCATTGTCCAATAAAAACAATTTTATTGGATGATTATACGGTAGAGAAAGAGAGAATACAAAGATAGTAAAGAGAAGCGACGTATTAATTACAAATAGTAGGTCTATTATACATTGACTTTTTTGTTAAAAGATAAATTTACATAAACTTTTATTTTAGCCATTCATTAAATTGTAATCTAAGGGCTAAAATTTTGTTTAAAAAATTGTGTTATAAAAGAGGGGACATTGAACCTGTGTTGTGCATCTACACTTGAAACTAACTGTGTACATGTACACAAATACATATGTACACATTTAGTTTTAAGTGCGGACGTCTGCACTTCTTAAAATGTGGATGTCAACAAAGTCCAACGCTTAACTTTATAGTGTTCATATTTTAAAATCATGTAGATGTTTGTACCTAAAATTGAATATATATATATATATATATATATGTATATATACATATTTTATAAGGATCATATATATGTATAATTTAAATTATAGGCAAAACTTATCCCACCGTTCATGGAATTATGTGATGGTATCAAACTAACAATCTTGTGCCTCTTGTTTCTAAATAGGAGATTGAATTATTTTTTTGTATAGATAGTTTAATCCCATGACTTATCTATTTGTACCAAACATATTTGAGTAAGGTATTCCTTTAAGGAAATTTTTATTGGGTATTGATCTTCTACAAAGATAACTATAGTACTTAGTAGCAATAAATAGATTGTCTTTCTTGTAGTATTGTTTAAGCTTCTTAAATAAGTGGAGGCTAGAGAGCAATTTTGAGAAGCCTTTTAGGGATCCTTGACAATTAGTTCCAATATCATATGGATTTGTTTGGTACACTAGATAAGTTGGTGAATGGGGCTATTTGTGGGATGAATAATATAGTCCCATGTTTAGTAGTGTACAAGGGACTTAAGTCATTAGTTTGTGCCCACCATTTAATTTTATGCGGGATGTTCTATAGCATCTCATTAGTTTAGCTTATCCAATGTTCATGAGACTAATATTTGTCGTAATGCAAATTATAATCAAATCAAACTATAAGTATTATTTTAATAATTAATCTTGGATTTATTAATATAAAAACAAACATTATAAATATAAAAACTAAAAATATATACGAGTTAATTATCATAAATAAAATATTCATCAATGTTGAATAATTAATAAAATTAGTTTCATTTAATAATTTAATTTAGTTAATACTACAAGTATTTAGTAAATAATATGAAAAAATATTTTTTATTAATTTATTATTATAAATATAATAAACAGTCTTAAACATTCATGAAATAATTTGATTTGCTATCTAAATATGTAATTATCTTTCTGTCTAAATTTTTTACTAGTTAATCGTATTATTCATTATACAAATCATATCAAACCGATAATGCACCAAACATAAGACAAATGCTGTGTGAGTCTAGCTCTGTCCTATCTAATCCAATCTAGTCTAATGTTGTAATCATTGCCTATAGTTATAGTGTCAAGCCTAAAAGATGGTATAGATTCTTATGGTTTTGACAGTTCTAGTTCTAGGAAAAAGGAATATATGTTTTTTCTATGAATTACAATCCTAAATTTAGATTTAGGTTGAAGCCTAGATTTGGTTGCGCTTTCTAAAAGTTGGAGTACATATTCTCAGAGATTCATGCTACTGGAAATTGATTCTATGTTGCCAAAATAATTCACTAATTTTATGGATGGTAGAATCTTTATACTTTAACAATTTTCTGATTATTAATTTTTTTTTTGGATTTCATTCAGGCTTCATTTTGATGGAATTTTTTGAGGGGAAGGTTAAGGATTTATCACTGTTTCCAGTCTCAGTGGAGCCTGCAGCATTTATGGATGGTTGCAATTTATTGAAATGTGATAGTAAGAATATCATGAGTGTCGAAGAGCTAAAGTCATGTCTTGACATTGATTCAAGGAGACCACCAAAAAGGTCTGTGAAGCCACAACTCACTTGATTATTATTATTTTTTATTTTATTGTGATTTAGCTTTTGTTGGATGGTTTGTGATTTAAAAATAATGCTTATGTGATTTGAACATCAAATAATTGGAGAAATCTTATACACTATATACACTATATACCCTATTGGTTTAGTGCCATGAATTTTAAAGTGGCTTCATCACATGGTTCATTGGCTTAAACGAATCTAAAACTTTATTTGTCGCATTGCTGTTTTTCCTTTTAACTGTCTTTTTTCTATTTTGTACTGAAATATTTGTTTGTATGTTGTATCATTTTAATATTAGATCTTAATCCCTCAAAGATCAGTGGTGCTTCTTGGATAGTTGTGCTATTTTACACATGGTGAGGTGTACAACTACAGAATTATATATATATATATATATATATATATATTTCTATATGTATACTTCATGGAGTATTGCAGCACTAATTTAGAAATTTAAAAATAAAGTGAATGTTTCCTTAGGCCAGCTCTGGTTTCTCATATGGTCTCTCTTGCTGCAGTGTGTAGATGGTGTTTCATATTTTATAGTATATGTATTTGCCAGCCTAAATTGAGGCTTTTCTTGCCAGTCGAACACCTGTGAGAGTTGTTTACATCAATCAGCATCATAAGCTCATTATTATTATGAAATTCTTGTTATGAACTGTTTTTTCATATAATTTGGTACTTAAAATATGCATGGAAGGTGTTAGTATTGGACTAATATTTTGTGTGTTTGTATAATTTTTTACTTGTCTAAAGACGACATGAAGAGGCTTATCTCAATCAGAAGAAACAAAAATGCTGAGAGAAGAGGCAATGGTAACCAGAAGATTGTGAAAGCTGTTCAAGCCAAGTGAAAGGTTGGAGGATGGTGTAAGTCTCTATTGGGATGGACTTTACCTTCCATTTCCCATCTGTTGGATGCTCTGCTTTATTTTTATTTTTATTTTTATTATCATTTTGCCGCAGGATTTTCTTCCCCAGCTTTCCCCATGGTGGACATTCATGTGAATACAAATTATTTTTGTAGATTCAGTAGTAACAAGGTATTCAGTGAAGGCCTTGTTCCATATAAAAAAGAAACTTCAATACGATGATATGAATATAGGAATGGAAGTCCAATTTTGATAAGTATAATCTGATTTTCTTAGTTTTACTTTAAAATATATATTCACTTGCGGGCTTTGTATTTGAAATACATCATGTCTTTATACTACCGAATGAGCTTGAAAAGTTTGGCATTCCACGAGAATGAGAGTTTCTGAAGCTAGAATTTATCCTAAAATGCCCTTGATTGGATTTTCCTGTAAGCCTTGGGATTATACTATTCCCCTCCAGTGTGAGCGTGACTCTTCTACCCCATTACACAATGGTAAAGAAAAATAATGAGAAATGAAATGAAAATGAAAAGAGTAGTGTCCATTATGTGATAACTTGTTTAACTAGGGTTCTTTGGCAACCGACAGAAGTGGCTTGTCCATCTTCGTCCATTCCACTCCACGAAATGCAAGTTTTATTATTTGGACTTTTAAAGATCATAATAATGATATTTTATATTGAGGGCAAAGAATGAGTAATCCAAATTTTGTGTCATGCATCTAAAGACCAGGTAGCCACGTGATAGTGGGTCAGTTAATGAGCGCCTTAAGTCAGATGCCAGGTATTTTGTCCATCAAAATTCAAATATTTTGTCTTGCAAACAGCAAAACACACAGGCCTAAGGGCAAAAAGTTGCACACAAGAGTTGAATGGAGATGGGCTTTTCTGGGTCGTCCAAAAACCAACAAGAGATTCCATTTCTGCGAGTTCAAAGTCAGTCAAGATGTAGCCCATTTGGCATTTGGTGCGCTGCTGCATGGCTAATGACTTAATGGCTTTGGTGAACTGAAATGTCATAACAAGGCTCATGGGATTCTCTGGCGGGGCAAAAGAAAGAGGCGCTGAACAATACACCATTGACTTTGATTTGTCATGTTGTATCAAGTCATTGCGTCGTGACAAGAGCATCATCATTTGCTTGTTGGGCATGCTTCGATTGTTTGTACCAACCAACGCATGGCAATAAAGAATCACGGGGCCCCTCATGTTTTTTATTTTTATTTTTTTTGAATGGGTTACAAAATCAAAATCTTCTTTTATTGTTTTAAGTTTTCACACCGCGTTCCCTCCACATCTCCTTAATAAAATCTCTTTGCGGTGGCCTTGCGCACTTGATTTTTTTATAATTCCTTAAGCCAACTGCCCTCCCATCCTAATAGATTATTACTCTTGAGAAAGAATACACTTCGCTTCAACAAGTTAAATATATACAGATTCTTGTCAAATTTCTCTTGTAACAATGATCCCACCAAAAGGATTAGTGCTAACATGGATGAATATTTACATTTTAAATTATAAATTTTGTACCCTTATCATTATTCTTCACTTACAACTTCAAATGTCCCGAATTTGAAGTTACAAATTTTACATTTTGATTATAGAAGTTTTGTTTGAATATGGTAACCGAATCCCTCCACTAACAACAACCCAAAGTCAAACTCATCGTGCCATTATTAACATACATAGTCCTTTAATGACATGTTATGTAACGTCCAAAGGAAGAGCATAATGTTAAAGTGTTAATTAAAAAGTGTGATTAAGGCCAAAGAATGATTAAAGATATTCCCCCTTGTCCCCCATTCCCCTCATTAAATTAAAAAAAAAATTATCTACCACATATTTATCCTATTGCACGTGCACCACACAATCCCAATGCAAACATCCAATACAAAGACATGTGAGCAAAGCACTTAAGACAAGCTTGACCCAAGATGAGATAAGGTTCGTGTAGCAATTTCTATGGTTTTGTTCATAATAATTGGGTGTTATTTGATGGGAAAAATAAAAGAAAAATGCTTTTGTCGACAATGAATGAAAAGCTAGGTCTGCAACAACGCAGGCAAGAGAATCTTATCATATCAGAAACCCAGTAAGATATAACTTGGTGTCGGTTAAAATTAAAATAAATAAAACCATAAGCACTTTTAATTAGTGGAAAATGGACATTGGACCTAAAAGATCTGCCTTAAGAATCAAGGCAAAGCACTCATTTATTCACTCACTCCCTCTCAATGATGTTATCTTCCTATGAAATCACCAAACATTGGATTTCTAACTCTTACTCTTAACCCAAAATGAAGCAGCACACTTCCACCAATCAAAAGTTTCTAACTTTGAAAATACTCTTAATTATTATATATGTGATTCTGAGCTTTCTGGGTCAGTGTCATCGCATCATTATTTGATTTCTATTTTGTTCATGTCAAGCTCCAGGCAGGAACAGGATCTCACAAATCAAATCTAGAGAAAATCTGCTGACTTCACCAGTTTTTCCTCTTCAATTAATTAGAGGAAAGGGGTCTCTTTCACAGTCCTCTTAACATTTTTTTTTTTTGAGAAAAAAATAGAAACCAACAATAATAATGAAGCAAGAAAAAGTATACATGATTCTCCACTATTGGGTAGCCATTTGATTTTATTTCCTCTAAGAAAAACTTAAAACTATTACTTTCATTTTTGTAACAACTTTTTTTTTCCCATGTGTTGACTTTTTTTTATCACTATCCTTCAATGAGACAGCTAATAATTTAAATAGAGATAATTAATTTGAATTTGTGGCCACTTTTAATTTTTACAGTTTCAAATTCATTAACAAAAAGGAAAACATTAACTTATTGGTGGCCCTAGAAAGGTCAATTCATGAGAAGAAAAAAAAGGACAAAATAGATGGGTTTTAATTCATAATAGTTAAAAATAGGGGGGCTTTAATTATTTTAATTAAGGTCTCCCATTTTTTTATTATTTTAGGTTAAAAAAAGGGTTGTGTGAACATAAATATCTTATAATCAAATACAAATATTTTTCTTAGGTTTAATCGATTATGCTCAACAATTTTTTGAATTTCTAATATTAAAAAATTTATGTATATTCAAAAACGTTAATCAAAGAAATATTTCATTTGACATAATGGTTGATCTGCAAAAAGAAGGTGCTTAATAAATTTGTTCAAAACATATGTATTCAAGTTAAATACAAAAAAAAAAATACTATTCAAATTGTGTCATACGGTGTTTCAAATAGTTCAATTTGCTTATACAAAGTCAGAAAAATCTCCTCCTCTTTGTCTTCATATTAAATTGACAATTTTCATAATATTTTTTTATTTTTTGAGCCTTTTTCCACACTGATAAACCCGTTAATTAAAGTAAACAGTTGACTACTATTAACTGCAAAAAAAAAGTAAGTAACTACTTTGAGGGATCTGTTGAAGGCTCTTAAGGAAGAGTCAGCTCAAGCATGTGTTCGAACAAAAAAAGTTAAGGTCAAACTGATAAAGCTGAGGAAGACCTGATCGATCAAGTTAAGGAGCGTGCTTTCACTGATGGTGTCATGTAGGGCTTTAAGAATTATGTGAAACTCTTCAAGGAAAGATATCCTGACATCAATCTTTTGTGGTTGGAGGATGCTATATATGTCACTGATGATGAGAGTAATTATGAAGAAAGTGATACTTTCAATACTCCTGACGAATGAGCTTTTCATTCTTTTAAAATTTTTTTTATTTGTTATTTTCTCATTTCTTTTGTAAAGACTTTACTTATTAATAAATAAGAGAATCTTTTTTGAGACATGATTCTTTTAACTTTCCAAGGGTATGGATATATATCCATACCAACTGCGATAGACCTTTTTAACTAAAAAAAAAGAAAGGGATTTTTATTTATAAAATTGCTCTTCTTAATAAATATAACAAAATATGGATAATATTTCTTAGGAGCTGAACATTTTATGAATTCCTGATAACTCTTCTATTTGTGTGCTTGAGCTCATAGGCACCTGGTTGAACTCTTCTAATAACTTTGTAAGGCTCTTTCCAATTGGGTTTGAAGGCCCCATCTGCGGGGTCCCTTGTATTTGGTAGGACTTTCCTCAGGACCAGGTCCCTACTTAGAGCTCTCGTGCTTGTACACATTTGTTGTAGTATTGAGCAATTTTTTATTTATAGGCATCTGATCAAATTTTGGCTACGCTCTTTGTTTGTTCGAGGAGGTTTAAGTTACCTCTCATAAGTTCTTCATTCTTTTCTTCGTCAAATTGATGAATTTTATAAGCGGGTACTCCTACTTCTACTGGGATCATGGCTTCGCAACTGAAGGCTAACGAAAAAAGGTTTTTCCAATTGCTATTTTATTAGTGGTTCGGAGGGCCAATAAAACATTGTGTAGCTCATTGACCTAAACTCCTTTCTTTTTGGTCATTTTCTTTTTCAACATCTTTTTAATGAACTTAGTAGAGGATTCCACCTATCTGTTTGTCTTAGGATGGGCAGGTGAGGCAAACAAGAGTCAAATTGTTAGTTGTGAGCAAAATTCTTTGAAGTTCTCATTATCAAATTGTTTGTCGTGGTTAGTGATTATGGTATGTGGTATCCTAAATCTGTAGACTAAGTTTCTCTAAATAAAGTATTGTGCCCTTTTTGCTATGATATTAGCCAAGGATTCAGCCTCAATCTACTTGGTGAAATAGTATACTGCAACAACAACATATTTGACTGACCCTCTTCCTTGAGGTAGGAGACTGCTTAGGTCGAGCCTCTATTGTGTGAAGGGTAAGTGACTATTTATTATTTTCATTTTTGTTTTGGGAATATTGATGTTGTTTGCATATGTTTTGACATGTATTACATTCTCTAAGGAGCTTCTTTGCATTGTCAAAAGTGGTGGGCTAATAGTGCCCCATTTTGAATGCTTTGTAAGTGAAGGATGCAACTCCGAAATGATTTCCACAAACACCTTCATGTATTTCTCGAAGCACATACTCAGCTTTTTCATGCGTTAGATATTTTAGATAAGGGAGAGAAAATCCTTTTTGATAGAGAATGCCATTAATGATAGTGTATCGAGTTGCTTGATACTTCAGTTGTTATACTTCCTTTTTATTTGATGGTAAGACTCCGTTCTCTATATAGTTTCTAATGGAGTCCATCCAGCTAGGATGTGAGTTGACCTGCACTACATCTTTTGGTTATTCTACTATCGTGCTGGGTCTGGAGATGAATTCAAGGGGTACTGATTTTGATATTCGAGCATCTTTTGTTGAGGCTATCAGTGCTAGGATGTCTACTCTGCGATTTTCTTATCATAGTATCTACTTAATGACCACTTCTTTGAATTGCTTCATGGTTTCAAGTGCTTTTAGGTTTGCAGCCATATTGTCTCTTTAGGTTTCGTATCCTTTGTTGACTTGATTAATGATGAGTTGTGAATAACTGTTAATCAGAACTCTCTTGGCGAGAAGTGCTCATGCGACTCATAATCTAGCAAGGAGGGCTTCATATTCAACCTCATTTTTAATTTTTAGAAAGCAAAATATGACTGTATAATTGAGTTCATCCCCTTTAGGATTGGTGAAGATTATACGAAGCCCTATACTCTTTTAATTTAAGGCTCTATCAATAAAAAGTATCCAGGTGAGAGTTTGATGGCCTTTTTCTTCTTGGGTGTTCGTGGCCTTTAGGGCTTTCTTTTTGTAAGTACATTTAGAAATGAAGTCAGCAAAGGCTTAGGGCTTAATGGTAGCCCTTAGCTTATATTATATGTTGAACTCACTAAGCTCTATTGCCTACTTCACAAGTCATCCAGAGAGGTTTAGGTTGTGAAGTATTTGTCTTAAGGGCTAGTTAGTTAGGATGATAATGGTATGAGCTTGGAAGCAGGGTCTTCAAGATTTTTTCAATAAGTATATCCTTGAATAAGTGGTTCTTACATTCTTAAGTTTGAATTATATGAATTTATAATAGTATATTCCTTAGTAAAAGATAAAGGAATTATTTTTTTGATTTGGTGAGGATATTTTGATCTGGTTGTGCTTAAGAAGGTGTTTATAAAACTTAAGAGTATGTGCTCAACGGTGGAGTCTATAAGCTGGTTGATTTTTTATAGTGGAAAACTGTCTTTCGGGTAAGCTTTGTTCTGATTCGTGAAGCCTACGTACAATCTCCATTTCTCATTTGATTTCTTTACCATGACGACGTTGGCTAACCATTCGTGATAAGGGACTTCTCCGATAAATCCTACCACCAAGATTTTTTTAACTTCCACTTTTTCGACTTCGTTTCTCTCTAGATTGAAGATTCTTCTTTTTTACTTAACTGGTTTATAGAATCGATCGACTGCCACTGTATATGATATTGGTGCTGGATTTATCCTGATATGTCTTCATGTGACTGGAAAAATATATCAGAGAACTATCTTATTATAGAAATAAGTCTCTTTTTCACTCTTAGCTCTAGATATGAGCTTATCCTTACATTTTGTTTTCTAGTTTTTTTGGTATGAATTGGTATTGAGAGTAGGTCACCTATAGGCTCTGAGGATTTGACTTTGCTTTCATTCCATGGATCTATAGTGGTAACATAGAAAATTCTCTTAGATATGGTTGCGTAGCAGTTTCATGTTGTCTTCTGGTCACCATTTACGATCCCCACTCCTTCTTTTGCAGGAAAATTTGAGTTTTAGATAGTGCATAAATGAGGTATCATTAGAGTTGATCATAAAGGCCTTTCCAATATCGCCTTATAGAGCAAGGGCTGGTTGATAACCATGAAATTGGTCATCATTATTTTGTTATAAGATTTTTTCTTTATTAATATTGGAAGGGCAATTACTCATAAGGATATCACAAAATTATCTCCAAAGCTATAGAATAGAGTTTGTATGTACTGTATCTTGAGGTCTTTAATGCTGATTTTAATTAGTATATCCTTGAATATCAAGTCTATTGAGCTCTCTATGTTAACGAACACCTTATCTACTTTCATTCTCGCTATTTGAATAATGACAACCAGTGAATCACCATATAGGTAGCTTATGTCTTTGGCATTCTCCTCTGTGAATATTATTAATACACACTGTACTCGTAGCTTTTTGGGAGCTAGGGTGTTACACATTACCTGGTGTCCTGTCAATGAATATTGAGAATAGTTTTTTCTTCACCTATTAGAGTTTCTTGCCAAAGTCTTGCCTCCTGAGATGATTAAGGTCATTTCTTGTACTTGAAAGTTCTTGTACTCGTGATTTCCTCTGTCTTGCATCTTTTTTGGCTCTAGATCTGCTCTAATTTCCTTGAGGTATCCATTCCTCATTAGCTAATCAATTTTGACTTTTAGATGCATACATTTTGTTTTTGGTGGTATGGCCGTGGTCTTAATGGAACTCACATTTCTTCCTTTTACTTCTTTTAAAGTGGAGTGATTGAATAGGCGTTGGCTTTTCAAGTAGACATTTTATTTTATGGCCTTGAATATCTTGGCCTATGGACTTATCATTGGAATGTAGTTCTCATCGTAAATTTTGGAAACTTTAGGAGGAGATCTTTTGCTTATTCCTTTTTGTTGTCTTGAGGTGGATCTATCTGTGAGAACTTAGCGGTTCTCTAGATGATCTTTTATCTTCTTTCTTGAGTTATTTTCCTCTCGGGCAATTTTTTATATTTTTGCCCTTACTATTTCCTTGTGCATTTGCTTCATTTGCCTTTTTGGTGGCCTAATCTTCTTTGATCTTCTTATATCGAGGGGCCTGTTCGTGCATTGTTGTATAAGTAGTAGATGGGTGCTTCGATAAAAGTACCAGAATCGGTTCATCTTAAGTTTGTCTTTTAATGCTTCAAATGCAAATGGTAAGTTGAATGCACTAAGCTGAATCATTTCTTTGTAATATCTTTTCATAAAATCCCTTAAGATTTCAGAGTGTCTTTGGTTGCGTTTTCGCAGCTGTTAAGGATCTTTGGCCTTCTCACAGGTTTCTCGAAAGTTCTGGATGAATTTATTAGTCAACTCATTGAAATATGAGATACTTCTCTGTCTTAGGCTTCTGTACCATAAAAGAGCTTATCCGCATAGGTTGACATGGAATAGTAGATACATTTTTCTTTGTCAAAGGCCTACAATTGACAACAAATTATTGACATAGTCAACGTATTAGTAAAGGTTTATTGTCCCTTTGTAGGTAGGGAGATTGAGCATCTTAAATCCCTTTGATAACTCGATATCTCTAAGTTCATCTATGAAATGAGACTTTCTCTCTTACTTAGTATTCTTTGATGGAGATTTCTATTTTTTTATTTTTTACTTTTAAGGAGCTGATGCAATTATTTTTTGAGGCTCTTAATCATCTCGAATAGTGGGTCTTTGTTTCTGAGCATGGAGCTATGCTACTGACTGTATTTGCGCTCTCTCTCTTACCCGGTCATTGGCTATTCTCTGATCCTCATTGTTTCTACTGTTATTCTTTTTCTTGTTCATCAAGTCTATAGTATCTCTTCTGATTTGGCTAGCTTTATTCTTTTTGCTTAAGTTATTTTAGGTGTTTGACGTATACCAATTACCTCTTCAGAGTCCTTAAATGATTATCTGAGCATTGTTGTTGTTTAGATCATGATTGATGTTAGGATGCATGTGTATGCCCGAATCTCTAAGTTGTGAGTGGTTGGAGGAATGGTCTTGATCATTTTGAGGCGATCGTCTGCTATGTTGATGACTTTTCCTCTCGGAGGGTTCCAATATGATCCTCTTCCCCTTTTGGTTTTGGGTGAAATGAGGAGGGCTTCTTATCTCTCTCACTATTGGAAGAACATTTCTTAACTGTAGCAAGTGTTGCTATGACCTGGAATGTGAATGAGATTCTTGTGTCCTTTCTGGATTAGTATATTTTTTCAAAAATTTAGTCATCAACTTCTTGAGTTCATTCCTCTCCTTTTGAGACTTTCTTAATTCTTCTTCCAATACCTTTTGCCAGATTGGTAACTCTTCTTATTGACTTGGATTATTGTTGGGTTGTATTTCTACAGACTTGATGAGATTCTAAGGTTTGAGATTCTCGTTCAGTTGTGGGGTTTATCCGTTATTTCATGCATCTAAAGAGTATATGGTAATAATTTTTAGTCATATCCTTCATTCTGGTCATCTACTTTGGATAACTTTTATATTTTCTTCGCATAGCCAGTACTAAGCTGTTGACCTAAAATTTGGTAACTCAAAAGTCAACAAGTTAGATTTTTTTTATACTTGGGAAGCTTGATTTGGACGACAATGATAGGATCAAAAAATTGGTTGTTCCTCCATGAGAATAACGTTTGATAAGGATGTTGCAATCAAAGAGAATATGTGAGGTAGCACCAGAGGTCTTTCTGCTTCGGCACACTGGTGCCTTAGTCAAAAGAAGACTTGGAAATAATGAAATTAGGCAAGAAAATAATAGAGGTGAAAAATTATTCGATATGAATAACTAACTTCTTGCTTGATATAATTTCTTTATGTGTTTAAAGTATATATGTTTGCTTATATACTTTATTATCTTTTTCCCGTTATTATGCTTTTGGTGTTGATTTCATCTTTTATTTATAGGGTGAGGATTTAGGATGCACTCGTAGCTCTTTGAGTCATTTTTAATAAGAGCTTTTTGGACTTTGCTTTTTAGAGTTTTTTTCGAAATTGCACTTGATCTTTATTACCTTTGTGGGATTATCCCTTTTTAGAGATTCTTTCTTAGATAAACTTGACTTTATTTACAACTCTCTAAGTCTCTTATAAGTCGAGTCTTTTTTAAGAATTTCTTCAATTATTCAAGGCAATCAATTTCTGACCTTTCCTAGCTTGATTTGAGGTAGTGGGGGGTGTTATGTCTCCTCAAATATGGCTTTTTCAAACAGGGTAGTCAAAGTTTGGTTATTGTTCTTTTTGACCATATGGATGATAGATTTGACCGAGCAGGGTAGCTTATATACCAGTGCTCTGACTAGTCCGAAGAGATTGTAGCTTTTTATTATAAGACTGATCGAACAGGGTAGTCTATAAACATTTATTGTGACCAGCTCAGAAGGTGTGGACTCAGTCTTCTCTCATTTATGTGATTGACCGAGTAGGGTAGTCTATGGACTAATATTTTGACCAACTCGAAAAAAGCTCCTAGGTTCGAGGTCATTCATGGACCGACACTTATTTATTTTAGGTCTTACTCGTCTAAGATCCCTAGTAGACTCTTTTAATATAAAGTCTTTTGAATCTTACGAGCCAAAGACTTTGGATCTAATTCGCCGAAAACCAGAGAACATAAATGATAATATTTCTTCAACACAAATATGCATATGCATGTTAAAAATAATCAATCATGATAGAGAAAATACACAAATATGATAACAATTTAGTAAAAAAAAAGTATTATATTCAGTTCACTTGAGACCTTTATCACTTTTTAGATATATTTGGAATTATTACCGTGTCCATGCAAAACAAAAATTCAATGTTTAACCTAATAAAATGCTAGGAGTTGCTGAGATTTATATTGATCTGGACACAAAATTAATTTGGTGAAGAAAATTTGGATAATATTCAAAGGATAAACTTTTTGACTATGGATAAAATTTGGGTAATTAAGAAAATTTTAATTCAGTATCATGTGGAGCTTACAAGAGTTGCTGATCAAGTACAATCATGCTAGACACCGACTTTGAAATAAAAAAAATTGAGGAGGATATGAACTTATTGAAAAAACGAATTGAATAATAGTGAAGGTGTGAAAACCCCTATATAAAAATTAATATGTACAAATACCATAAGAAATTGCATATACACACACTCTTTCTTTCATATAAACATCTATTAACCTCATTATCAGCTTATAAGTTGGCATATTGTCCCTCAAATATAAGGGCCTTTATATTATGGTGGCTTTTTATAATATGAAATATAAAATTTTTGGCATGGAATATGTATATTAATATTAATTTATGATAAAAACTTGAATGATAACAAGGCACTGAGTACCATTAACTATGGTTGTATTGGAATGTGTTACTATAACCTTGAACCAAGAGAAAAGAGGAAAAATAGGCCTAGGCATCATCATTAACTCTTTCTTTTTAGTGGGTGAATTTCTTGCATTCTAATATAAAATCATCCTTAATCCCGAGTCTTACACTCATTTCATGCTTCTATATAAAGGAGGGTCTAGCATTACCCACATATAGCCAAAATTTTGTAACATTTAGAAGCTGCTCTGGGGACAAAAAGTTGCCTAAATTCAACCAATTTGGGACCCTTTGCTTTGAATTTCATGCCTTTTGTTGTTTCAATAGACTTGAAAATTCTTCTCATAACCAACCGAAAGAGATTCATTCTCTTTTTCTCCTCCAACGGTCGAAAAGCATTATGTCGTATGTGGGTTCACAATTTCACTTGAATCACATCGAATGGTCATTATCACCAAACATATATTTGTGGAAAATCACAGCCGTTGAAAATATAATTCCATGGTTTGACCGTAAATATACCTAATTGAATTGTCCTAAGCGGCGGATATTGAATATTTTAATTCTTTTGTTTTTTTTAGTATAATGATTACTTCACCTAATTTTGCCTGCGTATGGGATTCTTGTTGGTTTCTCCGTAGACAACATAGAAATAGAATGCAGATCTTTCTTTTAATAAAAAATAAAAATAAATCTCAATGAAATACACACTTTGATCTTTTTTTTTTAGCATAATACACACTTTGATCTTGATGGTTGGTGTATTAGATGTTTACACGTGTCATTGAAATTTTTTGAACAATTTAAAAAATGCATGTATTATGATTCCGTGTGCATTTTGGCTTCAATTAGACTAAACTTTTATGAGTACTTTTATGTACACGTATTATGACTTGTTGGGATTGCTGACCGTTGGATTTAAGCCTAACAAGTCCGGACCACTTTGCCTAGGAACATCTTATCTAAATTACGTTAACTTAGGATTCGAATTTTGGGAAAAATAGGGATAAAAGCTCTTTAAGTGTTAGTCCACCACTTTTTTTTTTTTTTTTAAAAAGTCCGTACCACTTTAAATCCTTTCTTATATTTTTAAAGATATATGACCAATCAAGAAGCAATTCAGTAAGAGAAAGATATTAGAATTTTAAGAGAAATATTAAAAAATAGTTGAATTTGTAAGTAAAAAATTTATTTAAATCTAACAGTAAAATGATAATCTTTGTTAACCAAACAAAATATTTTCGAACAATTTTACCTTTAACATAAAATTTCATTTTTTTTTAAATTTTATAGAGAAATCATTAAAATATCAAGAAATCGACCTAATAGATTGGTAGTTTTTTTTTTATGTAATTGTAAAGATTGAAAGCTAAAACGTCAATTTAATCGATAGAAATTCAAGAAATTGCTCAAAATTGGTGAGTTTATTTTTTAATTTTTTTTTTTCTATTTATTGATATTTTTGTTAGAATATTGATATTATTCAAATAGATCTGAAAAAAAAATTTATAGATTGAGAACAAACAATTTTATGAATCAATATACAAAAAACGTATGAAAAATAATAAAAATAAAGAAATTAGGGACAAAAATGGTGGAAGAAACTCAAAATTCCTTGCAGCTTACACGACGTGGGAGTGGGGCCTCACGCAGCGCGTCAGGCTCGTGGCATGGCGCAAGACCCCAACTAGCACCACGCCTCGCATGGGGCGTGGCACGAGTTGGGTGCGAGTTAGGCACGAGGAGGCTGTGGGGAAGGTGCAAGGCCTTATACTTTAACTTTCATATCTAACCTTTTATGCTAGATTTTGCTTATTTTTCATAATTTTTTAGTCATTTCAATCAAATTTACCAATTTTAAACATATTCTATTCAAAATTTACTAATTTTTACTAATTTCAAAGTAAGTTTTGAATCAAAATTTAATGACTTCTAAGAGAGATATACAAAATGCTTCAAGGGTAAAATGCACCAAAACTCAAGTGTGTGGCTAATAAAGTTTATGAATTTTGTTTTGTGACTAAAATATTTTTTTACTTTAAAAAAGTGATTACTTTTGGACCTTTCTAGAATTCTAAATTGAAGATGTCTACGTAAATCATAGGCTTAGAAACTGAATCCAACATCTAAAAATAGGTAAGTCGATCAAATAACCTGTAGATTTTGAGAAACAAATAAAACAATTTGCAAAAATTAAATAAAAATTAAATTATAATTTCTATTTTCTTTCTAATTACTATTTCTAAATTCTAGTAAGATAAGTGTTTAAATCCATTTTAAGTTCAACAAAAAACATTTAAGAGGACGTAATTGTTGAAATTTAAGAGTGTATTTCAAATAAACATATGTAAAATCAAGTGTTAGAGTAGAAAAAAGTAGATGGGAAGAGAAAAAAATGGACGAAGGGGAAGCGCCCAAGCCGTAGAAGGCTTAGGCACTGCATCACTCCAGCATTAGGTTTGGGCATTACGGCACCAGACCAGAAGTGCCATGGTGTTAGCCCCTGAGCGCAGCGACGCTTAGTCGGGTAGTGCCCAAAATGATCGTTGGGCACTGCGGTGCTGAAAGATGAGCGTCGCGGCGCCTAGAGCTAGATTTGATAACTCTAACGAGTCACCACCAATTCCATATGTTGTGGCCTTTTAAATAGGTGTTGTGTCTCTTCAAAAAGACACATACAACTCTATAAATACTATAGGCACATTTAAAATAATTAATTAACTTCTCTTCTCAATCTTTGATTCAAGTTTCTCTCTTATGAACAATTTTTTGAGTTTAAAGACTTGTAGTCCAAGAAATGTATTAGGTGTGCACCTAATATTTTCTCATAAATCATTAAATCCTGAAACTATCCTACTAACAAATTCATTTGCATATTTGATTATAATCAAAGTGGTAGTATAAATGATTTAAGGACAGTGCATTGCATGCCTTGACTTTAATCTTTGGTTATTTATATCATTGTGTATTTCCCATTTACAGAACCATTTCTTCAACAATAATCTTAAACTATTCTTAATCATATACACATGGATACTACAAGCGAATCTTCGCTAATGGTTGTAGCAAAGTTTGTCTCAGAGGCTACGAAGATCCTACCATTTGATGGGAAACATTTCAAAAGTTAGCAAGATCGGGTGTATGATACTCTAGACGTTAAGGGTCAGGCTGATTTTCTCACCATTCCTCCTCCCGATGTTACTGCAACAAACTACAAGAGGAGTTCCCCAAATAGAGTAGGAGTTCCAATTGACTTAAAAATTACTAAAATTGCCTTATTTGTTGTACAAATAATATTATTATTTTATTCATTAAAATGTTTATTAAATAAAATAATAACAATAATATATGATATTTTTATTTAAATTGAAATCAAACAATTTATTTTTTTTATTTAAATTGGCATGTGTTTCTACTATGATTTAATATGATTAAATTATTTTTTTAATATTAATTAAATGATATAATAAGAATTAATAGGTGGCCCTTGTAAATGGTAGGCCTTAACATGTTTCTTACTATTGAGAAAGTGTTTCTTATTTGGTCTAGATTTAGGCTAAGTTCATTTAAATGATTTTTTATTTTGTTTTCATTTAGTTTATTGTAAATAATAATAAACAAAATATTAATGGCAAACATTGACCAAGATAATGGAAGCCATTATCCAATTAAAATGGGACAAGTGTTGTCCATTGAGAGGAAAAAACAAAAACAACTTATTAAGAGCAATTGAAAGCTCATTTTGAAGTTGTGAGATACAGTTAAGGTATTTGGAGAGAGAAGTGTGAGAGTTTGGCTATGTGTTGAAAGCACAAAATACACTTCTTCCACTTTTCCTTCCATTTTTGGTCATCTATACTACAAGGTAGAAACAAGGATTTAAGGGTGGAATTCTTTGCTAGAAAAACTATTATTCTAGCTTTCTCAAGCCCACCGTGTTGAGGACTAGAATTATGAATGAGTTACTTCAAGGCGGGTACTCCGGTTCGACCAAAACCAAAGGCTTGTCAAGGTAATAAATTTTCAATCTTTATGTAGTTTATATTTATGAGATAACATGTAAAACTTATTTGTGTTTATCATTAGAAAATTAGTATTCCGCTCATCCGCTGCGCGTATATATATGTGATACATATACATATTTGAATGATAGACACAAACTCACATACATGCACCATAGGTTTAAAATCACTCACAGTTTCTTGAGAGTTTTGAGTACACAATATACAAATCAGTGGCAACACGTTATATGCTAGTGTCAAACTTTGAAAGAATGAACATAGTGACAATTAGAATCGTTATGCTTAAATCATGGGTAGTCTCATGTATTTGATGAATATAACTACGCTTCATATAGCATATGCTGTAGGGAGATTGAGTAGGTATACTCAAAATCTAGGAAAAGATCATTAAAATGCCTTAGATAGAGTTACGGAATATTTGATAGACACTAAAACTTATGTCCTTTCATATAGTAGATCACAATCTATGATTAAAGGTTATTGTGATACTAATTGGATATTTGAATCTAATGAGGTCAAGCCTACTAGTGGATACTTCACTTTGGGTGGAGGAGCCATATGTTGAAAATTCACTAAACAGACTTGTATAGCACGATCTACCTATAGAGTCATAGCTGACTCTTATAACATGTTAATTTGTTAGTAGTGCTAACTTTTAACATTTATAACTCTTAGTTCTGTTAACTCTTAGCCCATGTCTAAACTCTTTTAGACCAGATCTGAACCATTTCTGATAATACGATAATTGTAACATTACAAGTATTGTACTATATATATATATTTAATACTAACGATTATATTTTAAATGTTTATTGTTAAAATATTAACAATTAATATTCATCCAATATTATAATGGCATATAAGCACTAGCTCCAACAAATTTCCACTTGCTCTAGTGCTATTCGTACTGGTATCTCATACCAATACACTTCATCTGTTTCTCAAACACCCTAAAAGTTTAGGCCTGAGTGGGTCCGCTACGTTATCCAATGAATGTATCATAGATACTATTACATCTTTAATAACCAAAAACTTTTTAATTATGTGATATTCAGAGTCTACATAATCAGAATAATGGTATGCATTAGAGTTTATTGACTTAAGCATTTATTCTGTTATTGTTGCATTATAATAGGATAAGATCCACTAAGCTCGGAACTATTCTAAGCTCTATAATCGAAACTATTCTAAGCTCTATAACTAGCTTGATTATCCATAGCGCTTTTTTTGCAGGCTTCTCAAGCTGCAATATTTTCTACGTTCAAGGAAGAATTAAATATGGACATCTATATTCACATATTTCCAACTAGCTCCGATACTGATGAGGAGAAACATATAACATGATATAGACTTTCTATGATCCGGATTACACGAGAAGTCTGAATATGTGGGTTTCTTAACTTGTAAGAACTTTCTTCATTTGTTAGAAACTTATCCTTTATACCTCTCAGATATATTAGATATACTTTACAACCATCTAATAGTCATGACCTGGATGAGACTGATACAAACTCGTAACACTTACAACCATTCCAATCCAGGTCTCATCCATATCATGGCATGCATCAAGCTAGCTGCTACTGATGCATATGATAAGTTAGACACTCCAACTATTTCATCTTCTTCTTGTGGACACTTTCTCTTAGAAAGATGAATGCCATATCTAAGAGGTACATTAACCGTCTTACAGTCAATAAAGCTGTATCTTTTTAGGACTTAGTCTATGTACAAAGATTAGAAGGCTCTTATAGGCTTCCTAACTCTATCTTTATAAAGTTTTATACCTAGTATATAGGAAGCCTCTTCGAAATCTATTATTGGAGAAATTCTTACTCAGATAACTCTTACCTGATTGACCTGCAATATTCCAACGTCATATCTGATATTAAGTATGTTTTCCACAAAGAGAATTAGAAAGATAATCATGCTCCCACTGCTATTTTTGAACACACACACTTTCTTTTCTTTGCTAATGAAACTAGACTTTCAGATTTCTTTATTTAAACAAAGATTCCAGCTTCGGCAAAATTGCTTAAGTCCATAAATGGACTTGCTCAGTTTGAACACTAGATTAGAAGTTAGGCTAAATGTAAAGCCTTCAGCCTGTTCTATGCATATCTCTTATTGAAGATATACATACTAGAATGCCATCTTTATATTCATCAGCCAGACCTCAAAATATTAATGTACTACAATAGCCAATAAAATTTAAATTGACTTTAGTATGGTTGCTGATGAATAAGGTTTTTTCATTACCGATCCCAGATCTATGAGTGTAACCTTTCATCACCAGTCAAGCCTTAAAGGTCTCTACCTTCATATTGGGCCCAGGCCTTAAAGGCCTTACAACAAATATGAACTATTCCTACGGGAAGCACAACCAAGTGCCAGAGTTGATTGTCATGCTTAGAGTCAATTTTTGATTTTAGGGCATGTTCTATTCTCGAATCGATGTTAAACACCGCCTCTCTATAAATTAAATGATTATTTTCTTCAACTAAAAAAACACCAAGGGTACCTTCAAGTTTCAAACATACCTAAATGGTGGCCTTGATATTCTTTTCGACCTACGAGAAAAGTATGTAAAGATATTTCATTCATTTGAACATAAAATTTCATCGTCGGTTCATATAAATTGTGATTGACTTCATCAAGTTCAATCTTTATACAATCCCTACACTTCATTGAATACATAGAATACTCAATAAATTGATACTTGTATCCCATGGGTGCAAGTTTATCTTATTGCATAACTTTTATGCAAGCAGAACAACTCTAAGCCTTAACATAATTAAGACTTGGTTTTCTTTTAGTCTATATCTCATACAGAGATGAAGGAATGATTTTGGTGGAACTAAGTTCAATAAGTGACTAGCAAATTCTCAAAGCATAATTTCATAGATATTTTAGAAGATCAGTGAAACTCAACATCAATCAGACTGAGTGTAATAAAGTCTGATTCCTCTTTTCCAAAACACCTTTGTGTTAAGGAGTATCTAGATAACTATGTTGCATTCTCCTTTAAATAATTTATGAATATACCATTTATATATAAAATATCTCGATCTAATTGAAGACATTTAATATATATAAAGGTTTGTTTCTCTACTTTCTAGTTGAAACTTTTCTGAACATTTCAAAAGTTTCCAACCTGTGTTTCCCAGAAACACGTGTCCGTATAGTGACAAATCTGTTGGAGCTGGTGCTTACGTGCCATGCCAATATTGTATAAATATTAATTGTGTAAGATTTATACAATAAATATTTCGAATAAAAATTGTTACTATTATATTTATATGGTATAATGCTTGTAACATTATAGATACTGTTTGATCAGAAAGAGTTTAGATCTGGTCTAAAGGAGTTTAGACCAGAACTAATAGTTAGCAAAGCTGAGAGTTATAAATGCTAAGAGTTAGCACTGTTAAGAGTTAGTAGGTTATAAGAGTCGGCGAGCTCTAAAAAGATAGAACCTTGTCTATAATGGAACAAACCTGAGAGTATACTTGTAATGATATAATTGCAAGGAGTTGCAATAGGTGCTAAGAAATATCATTAAATAAGTATGTCTCAAACATAATGTTCCTGATCTATGATCACCAATGCGGGTCTATCGATGAATTCATATTATATAGATTAGTGTATGTCTATATCTGACTGGTTCAGATGGTTTTTCTTAGCTGACCATGAGCTTAGAGCTTGTATAAGCATGCGGGTATCCAGTTAGGACTGGATACTGAACAGACTCACGAGGACCCCAATAGATATCCTATGAAGCTGTCAAAAGAAGGTCCTCTCGAGTTGAGTAGTATTCGTGATCCTTTGACCTCAGCTCCATGGTGGTCTTGTGAGTGATTCATCATAATTTGGTTCCACATATGTCAGATACCTTTCATGGTCTGACTGCTATGTGTCGTTGGGTATGGTCCGATGCTCACAGAGTCCGGTGTGCATAGATACAGGATCTATCAGCTTATATAGATAAGTTGTATATCTGATGCTCCAAGATTGTATTTCATAAAGTCTTGTGGCCACAAGCATAAACTCGGGAAAAGAGTTTTCCATAGGGTTAAACATTATAGCAAAAGTGTTTGCGTATAAGATTAAGGATGTGCTTATGGGGATTTGATGGTGCTGATCTATATCCCCACACATCTAGGGTATAAATGATGGAAGGATTATACGTATACGTTATGACCTCAACTTATATGGTCTATCATGCTAATTTGTAATATTTATAACGTGTGTGTGGGGCATCGATTACGAATTCATGAAATAGTTTCATTTGACATATCGGGTGTGGACCTAGAGAGTCCTAATATGAAATGTACTCTTTGAGCACTTGGGTAGTTTACCGTATTGAATGGTTCGATATAGTATAATTTAGCAAATTACTAAGGTTAAGTTAACTAAAGTATATGGTTAAATGATGGAACCCACTTTAGGTTAACTTGGTAACCTAATAAGGATATAAATGTAATTTTACTTTATGATTATTTAATTGTTAAATAATTAAGATAAATATTTATTTATTTAATTATTAAATAAATAATTTAACTTAACTATGGTTAAAGGTTAATCATATGGTTAAGTTAAGTTAACCTTACTTAATAGTTAAGTAAATGTTAACCTAATCATGGTTAAATTAGTTAACTATGGTTAGAATATTTAAATATTTATTAACTTAAGGGTTAAGTTAAACTAACCTAACTAAGGTTAGGTTAAGTTAAATTAAATGCAAATGAAATTCAAATTAGTTTAAAATTTATGCATTAGTATATAAAGTGAAATGAAATTCAAAATTGATAAGTTTTTAGTTTTTAGATTATGCAATTTTGGTGGCCATTTCAATTTGAGAAATTGAAATTTTTGTTTTGTGTTTTAAGTGTTAGAACAAAAAAACAAATATATAAATGGTTACTAAATGTAATAACTAAAACAGATTTGTTGTAATTGTTTAAGAGTTGAACAAAAGATAAAATAAATTAATTTGATTTGATTAAAACAAATTTTAAGTGTTTTTGGTTGGCTAGAAAATTAAGAGAGAAATGAAGAACGAAAATTGAAATGTTTCAAGAGTTGAAATCATTTTTATTCATCATCTTCTTCAATTAATTTAGCCATTAAAACATGAAAATTTGTTTTTATTCAAGAGTTGAATAAAAGAAAAAATAAATTTAACTAATTTAAAGAGTTTAACTTTGAATTAAGTTTAAGAGTTAAACTAAATGTTGGATTAGTATACTGCTATTCTAGACAATCTAACCCACCATTGTTAATTGTTAGGATAGATCAAAGTTTCATTTTATGGTGGACTTCAAGCAAATTAATCTAAAGGCTTCATAGGTTAAATTTCTCAATCTCGTTTTTCATTTGATAAATATGTATAACATGTGTTCATTAATTAATTTTAATCTTCCACTGCACGTATATGTATGAGATATGTATATTTTTAGTATGATGAACACATCCCATATGCAAGCACTCTAGAATAATTAACACCCAACAAAATTACCATAAAGACAATGAAGTATTGAAATTCACCATAGTAGTATGATTCATTGGACTAAATACATCACTATTTTCTAGTTCCAATAAATCAATGGCCAAATATCGAACACCTACATAAAGATTTGGTCATATTATCTTGAATTCAGAATTCATAAATTGGCCAAGTACTATAGTCAGATCAAGTATCTGACCATTCTTAACCAGATGGGATAGTCGTCTCACGACTACATGACTTAATCTTATATGCCACTTTCTCCTTATTATTTAAAGTTTGCTGAATTACTATTTATTCTGTTCACCTAAACATTTAAGATATTTTATGTTGTATTTAAGATATAATGGTCATTCATTACTCAATGCTCGGTTAGTAAAATATTATCTTTATCATATAAACATAAGAAACTATTCCTAATATATTTATGATAGACCTCTCTGTCTACTACAGGGAGTGATATGATTCGCTTAAATAATGTTTGGCAAAAAATAGCAGTTATACAACTTAATGCTACTACCAAAATAGAAAAGTGACCTAAAAGGTCCTAATGGCTACTACGTCTAGAAAATCTCTGTTTCCCACGCGAAGCTATACTTCTCCTTTACTAGCTTCGTAGCATTGCTCAAATTATGTAATAGCTTGCAGATATAAAAAAAAACAGACAGTATCTCATACCTTTGTACGACTAGCAACATTTTCTAATGAAATGTCAATGTATAGTAATTATATATCTAAGAGATCTATCTATTCTAGGTCAATGTGCCTTGAACAATAACACTTACTATATCAAACCTTATGACAGTAGTAACACTTTTCATTATGAGTATTCTCTATTTATGGTTTGAATATATCAAATAATTTTTCTGACAAAGTACTATACTACTTGCATATCTCATATGCACATACTCATGCTGAAGATCATTAGACATTGAGGTCAGAATATATAATTTGACTCTCCAATCATTCTTAATCATTTTCTAATAAATTTCCACCTCTTCAGAAGAGATATTATCAGAAAGACCTATTAATTATCTTCTGATCAATAATATATCCAAACATTTTTTAATCTAGAACAATTCATAGATTCATAACCAAGTCTAAATATTTATCGGTACCTTATAGTTAATGTGCGTAGATCAAGTGTACTAACAGATTGCTCGTACTTATCTTATCTCTATAAGACAAGTATTTTATCTCTATAAGACTAATATCATGCTTTTATAAGACAAAATAAGATATGTATAGAAGAACATTTCTAATCTTTAATTAATAATGTTTTAGATCATAGGTATAACTATTATACATTTTTAATCTAAAATGCCCTCCCACTACTTTACATAATCCCATTAATCTCTTGAACGGAAAAATGACAGTTAAAACTCTTTAAACTATACTGCGGGAAGTGGACCTTATTGGCATTTTACTCCAACCTCACGCTATAGCAATATTGGTCTTTGTAAACCCAACAGGTAGACAACTCTTGTCAATTGCATCTCATGCAACTCTTACCACTGAACCTAACTACACTTTATTCTCACGCTGTAGCAATATTGGATAAATGTATTCTAGATTATCTTGTCTATTATCAAATATATGTTACTAATACCACCCTCATGCTGTAGCAATATTAAGCAATACGTTTGCATATATTTTTCTCATCTTATATTTAACCGACATAGTCTGAGTCAGATCGATCAAATTTCTCACGCTAAAGCAATATTGGGAAAGTTGTAGTGACCCGTCTAACACCATATTGACAAGATGGACAAAGTAAAATATTATCTTATAATGTAATGCTTTTTAATCTCATTAAGAGATATTATTTTTTAAATACTGGGTCACATCTCATAAGGAGGTAATTCTCATTCAATCATTTATTTTTGTACAAACACAATTAACCCTCATTAGTAGAGCTCTTATTGTGATTACCAGCATAAAAAATGATCTTGGTTTATAATGCAGACTAATAACTCTTATTATTGTATCTCATAAATCTATACATGTAAAAATTAATTTTTAAACAATTTAAGATTAATTTGGGAGTTAATAGTGTCAGTGTTGCAGTGCTAGGCTACTAGCATTATTAATTTGGGAGTTGATAATGCTAACAATGCCGTAACGCCAGTCCTTTATGCTACAACACTAGAGCCTAGAAGCCTCAGCGCTGTGGCGCTAGCTTACTAATATTAAGACGCTATACTACACTATCGCAGTGTCTCGGCTACTGCCTGCCCTGGTTTAGTATTTTCAACACTTAAAATGTACCACCACAACCCTGGGACTTAACTAACAACTCAATTAACATTCCAAAACACCCAATCAATACCACGAAATGCTCTTATACCATTTTGTTGGGTGCGGTATTTCAGTTCTAAACCGTATCGGGTGTGTATATGCATGTGTGCTTGTGCATTGTACAATATGCATATATATATGTATCTCATGCATAATATACGTAGTAGAAGCTAAAAATCCAATTCTAAAACAATGAACACAATAAATTTTGTTTCATTACACTAATGAACAAATTAAATATATTAATAACATTAATATCAAGATGCGAATAATCACTTTGCAAGCTTTTGGAATGGTATAAGCTAGAGTACAACTTGAAATGGACTTGTTGACAATTTTAGAACTCAACGGAATGGGCTTGAGTTTCTAGAATAGCAGCTTTAATACAACTATTTATATTTAACTCTTAAATAGAACCTCAAGTCAAACTCTTTAACTTGGAATATTTGTTTCAAGACTAAGAAATTGTTTTGTGCCTTTTTGTTCAACACTTTGAATAAACAAAACAACCCCAAGCTTTAATGATAGCCAGTATCTTTAGAGAAGAAAATGAATAGAATTTCAACATTTAAAATTAAGAACATAAACAATTTTTGCTTTAACCCATCTGCTCTCCCTTTTCCGTTCACTTATTCGAGGCAAAGAACGAAAACAATTTCCATTCTTCAACCCACTTCAAATGAAATGGCCGGCCATATATTCTAAAAAAACATTACAAATGCTTTTTTTGGCCAATAAATTAATTCACCAATTAATATTTTAGGCACACATGTCAATTAATTAGAGAACTCTTAACCATTAAGCAAAACGCAAAGAAACATTTTCGCCAAAATGGCACTAGTCGTCTCTACCAAAATGAATTAATCAATTCATTTGTTTGTTTCATTAAAATAATGAAAACAACTTTCATTAAAATAATGAAAACAACTTTCATTTAGCATGTAACAAATGAAATGGCCGGCCAATATGTTACCCAACCACCCTTGAGCAATTTCATTCAAACCCTTTTAAAAGCTCTTAATACATTGCTTAACTATTAAGCAAGATAATTATTAGACTTATTAATAATATTAAATAATCAAAATAATTTTGATTTATTTAATATTTTAATTGTTAACAAGCAAAAGTAATCTAGTAATTCCATTACTTAAATTATGAGTGGCTCACAATACCGCACGTGTCAACATTTAATTGGTTAACAATAATCGTAGTTAATTAATATACTTAACACTTAAGTTTCGATATGCATGCATCCCAAGGGTTCTTGAAATAAAAATTCAATTTCACCAAAATTTATTGGATTGAACAATTCAATCTAGTATGCTGCCCTAATGTACAACGAGTATACTTCATATCGCAGAACTCCCTAAATCCACGCCCAATTCGTTAAATGGACTATTCCATGAGTCAGTGACAGATGTCCCACACACACGTCACGATATTATAAAGCATGTTAGACCATACAAGCTGAGATTATAGTATACACGTATAATCCTTCCGTTACCTATATCCTAAAAGAGTAGGAATATAGATCAGCACCGTTAAATCGCTATATGCTCATTCGTGAACTTATCTCCAGATTTGTATTTATATAAAACAATATCCACCAACTCTTTTACGATATTGTTTAACCTTACGAAAAACTCTTTTATAGGATTTGTGCTTTTGGCTAAAAGACTTCCTAAAATATAATTCTTAGAGCATCGAGATATACAACTCCCCTATGAGAGCTAACAGATCCTATATCTATGCACATCGAACTCCATGAGTATCGGACCATACTCAATAACACGTAGCGGTCAGATCATGAAAGGTCTCTAACATCCGTAGAACCAAAGTATGGTGAATCACTCACAAGCCCACCGTAGCGTTCAGGTTAAAGGATCATGAATATTACTCAACTCGAGAGGACCTTCATTTGACAGCTTCATAGGATATCTATTGGAGTCCTCGTGAGTCTGTTCAGTATCCAGTCCTCACTGAATACTTGCATACCTATACGAGCTTTAAGCTCATAGTTAGCTAAGAACAACTATTTGTACCCTACAGATATAGATATAGATTGATCTATATAAAAGGGATTCATTGACAGACCCACATCAATGAAAATAAACCAGGAACATAGTGTTTGAGAGCATACTTGCATAATGACATTTCCTAGCACCTATTATAACTCTTTTCAACTATGTCATCACTAGTATATTCTCAGGTCTTTGTCCCATTTTAGATAAAGTTCTAACTCATTTGATACGACTGACTTGTATAACCTGCTAACTTTTTAGCAGTGCTAATTATTAGCATTTATAACTCTCAACTTTGTTAATTCTTAGCTTATGTCTAAAATCCTTTAGACTATATCTGAACTCCTTCAATTCATACAATGTCTGTAACATTACAAGCATTGTACCATATATATTTAATACTAAGGATTATATTTTAAATATTTATTGTATAAATATTAACAATTAATATTCATACAATATTGGAATAGCACATAAGCACTAGCTCCAATAGAGATTATGATTGCTAGCCTATGATATAAAACTGTTCAATTGCCTAGGAAACGATAGATACCTTAAATAATTCATGCACCAATACTTAGACTGATTTTAACCCTATTTGTGATCACCAAATTTTGAGTACTTAAATAAAAGCTTCTATTAGTTGAATTCTTGCATAGAAATGCTCATGCTTAGTTGGTACACTACAATCTTTATTAATAGACAGACACTCTAGAACTTGTTTGATTATGGCTTGAGATAAAATCCTAGGAAATACATGAATAGAAAAATAAAATTAGGCCATCTTTAAACCATTTAAGCTTTTCTAGCCTACCCTAAGTTTACATTGATCTCTAGTCACCTAATTGAATCTGAACTACCCTCTTCCTTGAATAATTACATTACAAGCCTAATACTTGAGTTTAAGTACACTAAACACCTTTAACACCATGAACATTGAGTATATTTGAAATGTGTTGAGTTAGATGGAGTAAACGTGAAAAACAACAAAAATTTGGTGACCAGGCACCATATTAAGTTTGGAAAAATGACTCTAAGTTTTGGGGAGTTGTGCTCAGTTTATTGTTTTTTTTTAAAAACATTATTTTGATATATAGGTGATTGAAAGCATTTGGGTGAAAATTTAAGTTTGGGTGGAGGGGGGTGGAAAGAATTGAATCAAGTGTAGCAAGCTTAAATGATAGCCAAGAGAGCTTAGCGTTCATGGTGTGAATAAAGCCAAATTCTTATCCAAATAATCAATCTTGACCGTAGCCCTTATTACAAGCTAATAAAAGACCTAATAGATCCCTAAACATGCATATTTCTACAATAGTAGAGATGTTTATGAAAAATAAGCTTATGGTAGTGTTTGGTGTTTAAAAATATACCGAGAAACCTCTTTTTTATATATCTTGAGCACTTGAGTAAATCTTGGTAAAATTCAATTTACACTTTCTTATTTTGCACACACACAAGGTTGATTAATTATGGGGAAGAATAAAAGTGTTTAATAGTGGTGTTTGTGAATTGTTTAAAATATTGTTAATTTTGAAAGAATTGAGGATAATGAAGTAATTTTTGAGACAATAGTGTAATCATAGAATAAATCCAACCATTTGTTAGTTTTGTGTTTTTGGATTTTTTCGTGTTCATTTGAGTTTGTATATTTGTTTTCTTTTTTTATTATGTGTTATTCTTTCTAATTGCTTGAGAATAAGCAATTATCTAAGTTTGGAGGTATTTGATTAGTGCAATTTAGATACATATGTTGACCCCATTTTATCTTAGGAATTGTTTGGTTTTGAGTAAATTTAGGGCTAAATATATATTGAATGTTGTTTTTGTTTTATAGGGTTTAGGTATCATAAGATGGTAAATGATAAAAGGGGAGCAAAAAGGGCAAGGATTACAAAAATGAGACGAACGCCCCAATGTTCATCATTAAGAGCCCCAATGTTCTTGAGCTATGATGAATGCTGTAGTGTTGAGTTTATTGAACGCCATGGCACAAATTCTAGAACCTCTACCATTTAAGCCAAACAGGGGAACACCCCAATGTTAAAAGGAAACATTGTAGCATTGATAACGCCCCAACATCCAAAGAAAATGTTGTAGCGTTGATAACGCCCCAACATTAGGGAAGAAGAACGTAATGGCATTAGGGCTATAATTAAGAGAACACCTCAGCATTCATAAAATAATGCTGCGACGCTAAGCCAAGTTCTAGAACTATAAAAGTTCAATTTTTGGAACTCATGAAAGACTTGGCCAGCTCCATTTTAACCCTAACCTAATCTTATCTTGTTCCTAACCTAGAAATTATCCCATATTATACAATAACAACATTTAAAGCTATTTTAGAGAGAGATTACACAAGATTAAGGAGAACTTTGGCTAATCATTAGAGGATTCAACCAAGCTCGAGGATTGATTGGAAGCTACATAGCCTTTATAAATTTGGTTTGCTTTGGTTGTATCATGCTTATTATTGTCTTTAGTCATAAAACTCTTATCATGTTACTGCAATTTTATTATTTAGGGTTATATATTTAAACTCAATATGTGTACTTGATTTATTTAATCCTAAATGATGCTATAATAGCCTAACGCAAGCGCACGCTGTCGTATAAAGTAATATAGAATTTTAAGTCCAAGTATAATTCCAATAGGGACTATACTATCTATTTTTCATAATTAATTACTAAAATTATACCTACTTTACTTTTATTGCGAAAACTATAATCTAAAAATCAAGTAATTAACCTAAAACTTAACCTAGATAACAAATAAATAAAGGGTTAAACTCACAAATTGATAATAATCTAAGGTATAGACTCATCCCCTAATATTTTACTGAACTCATTAACTTCTTAGTTAATCCCTTAAAGCCAATTATTGGCTTAGACAGTAATCTTATTACAAGCCTCTATCGATGGTCAAGTAACTATATTACGTATTCTAACAACTACCTATATGTCTATGGTAATCAGAATAAAATGTAATTCATTAAGATCAAGTATAAATAATACCATACATACCATCTAGGTATATGTCTATCCTATATGGAACTCATAGTTGTTACCCTATGATAATGCATCAAACTATCCCAGGTTAAACACATGAATCCTTTTGTCAATGTCATCATGGTTTCTCAATCATTCATAATATTGACAGATATAATGAAAGCATTAAGATCAAGATAGAATGAATCAATTATATTTATTAAGTTCATAAACTAATAATCAATGAAATCTAATTACATATTAGGTTAAAATGTCTAACCCTAGATAACCAATGTTTAGCTCATCACAAGCTTAAGAGTACCAAACCAATACATGAATAATAGTAAGAATAAGAACATAATGATAATGAAAAAGAAGAAAAACTAATCAAGAAGACACATTGGGTTACATCTTTCTCAATCTTGACTTGAAGCTTGATTTTTGGCTTTGATATCTTGATTTTGTGTTATGAATTATTTCTCTAAAGTTTTACTAGCCTAAAAGTCAGTGTTTTGGCTCTTAAAAGAGTGCTTTTTTATAGATATGAGAAACCTTACGGTTGAGAGCCTTCGAATCCAAGTCAAAATAAGAGTTTTAGGAAAGCCTTACATATGTCGCACCGGTGCCACATCGTTGGGGGTCAACAGACCCAGAAAACAGAATTTGGTAAATCACGATTGGGCGCCGTAGTGCCCAACTTTCTGCCTTTAACATTGCGGCGTTCACCCTTGGGCGCCACGACACCCAAGCCTACAATTTGGGCCTCGCATATTTTTTGCCGTAATTTCTTTGTTTCGCCTCCCATTTCTTCCTCTTTGTTATATTTTCCCTCATGCACTTATTTATGATTTAAAAACACAATTAAATAGTCAAATATTCATGAATTGGAGCAAAATACCCAAGTCGGAGTATTAGGGGCATGACAAATATACTAGTGCATGTACACCCCTAACAAATCCCATTATTATAAACTCAGTTTATTATTCAATTTGTTTGTTATTATACTTTTAATATTCTAATTATAGTGATTGGATGATTAAGGAACACTTGGATAAATTTGAAAAAGGTTTCTTAGTGCCTAGATAAATTGATACATGATTATGGAGTAATATCTATAAGTTTTGAATTAGGATATGAATATACCTAATTGACATGTATGGTCAGTACAACTAAGTTCACAATGAACCTTAATTTATTCGAATTACTATAAGAATATAAGAGTTTGGTAGATTAAGGTATAATTGCTTGACCATCGGAAGAGGCTTGCGATGAGTTTATGTTGTGATCAATAATTATAACCGAGGATTAATAATTGGGATAATCAGGCCATATTGAGGGATAGCTATAATCCTAGATACTCTTCATATAGTGATTGTACTTTGTTGCTTACACAATTAAGGTTGATTAACATTATTAGTGTTTAGTTTTAGTATAAACAAACCTAATTAACATTTATCTAAATAAAGGCAAGGAGACACAATTTTAGTAATTGGTTATGAGTAACGCATAAATTCCTCATGGGAACGATACGCTACTCACATTATATTACTTGTTCATGATAGTGTGCACTTGTGCTTACACATCTCATACAACAATTTTGATGATAGAGATTTTTTGATAAAAATATGACTTTATCATAAACTTGTGATAGATACTATCATAAGTTTTATGGTATTAGTAATTAGTGATAATATATATTATAAAGAATTTGTGCAATTTTCTATCACTAAATTGTAATAATATATAATGCAAAATTATGATAAAAAATATCACAAAATAAATTCAAAAATGAGTGATAGAAAGTTTCTTGGATTATTGTGGAGAAGATGACAAAAATCTAGCGTGTCAGTTTAAAATGACGTCGTATCAATTTTTTTTTCTTTAGAATTGTGAAATGACGTTGTTTTGGTGTTGTTGTAATTCTAATAAAAAATTAATATTACTCACATTATATGCATTTGTATACAACATATGCTCATAGGTATGAGGTATATGACATACTCACAATCCTGTTTTTATAATTAAGATTTTGAGGAGAAGATTTGCAAGAATGATTTGCAGCAATAAAGTTGGTTTGAAAAGGTTTATATTTCTTCAAAAACTTGTCATAGAAAATGATGTCATTTTAGACAAGTGAAATACACCCAAAAGGCACATCGGTTTCTTTATCCAAGTAAATGAAACGAAGTCATTTGAATTGTGAAATTTTTTATTAATATTTCTGCCTTGTTTTCATTTATAAATAACATAATAATGTAACTAAGTTTAAATGTTTGCCTAGGCCATTGCACAAAAAGATGAAAAAGACAAAATTGAGAAATGCATTTGGATTCATCGATCTATTTATCATCTCTTGTAAGAAAGTCAACAATAAGGATAGTGGTCAATGTATGTTCACCTGCAATTGTTGACCGCATTAAAAGCACATCACACAATTAATTGTGACTAGTCCCTTACAATCTCGAGTATGAGTTGTTTATATAATGCATTTATAGTTTTATTGAATTTTTTAATTTTTGACTTTTTATGGATATAGTTTCCATTGAGTTCTTGCAGTAATTGTCCTCTCCAACAAAACAGTTTATCATATGGATCCTAGGGGAGATCAAATATCTATCAACTTTCAGACCATTTTGAATTAGTGAGTTTTAGCCTCAACATAATAATTTTTAATTTATATTCAAGTATGAATATGTGATAAATTAATTTTATTTTTGATATCGTAATGGCATATGCTTTCATTTTGCTCAAGGGGCTGCCAACAGCAAGAGATCACCAATTAGTTGGATTCAAGTTAAGGTGAAAATATCACTTCTAAGTAGCTTTTAACTAAATGCATCTAATTATTCAAAAACTTGAGTTTCTTAAATTGCTTCCCAGGCCCCGATCCAACTAAGAATTATGGAATGCAGACTCTATGTCATGGCATATATGAGAGAAATTATAAATAATATCAAAGTACTTGCCCAAAATATAATTTCTTTTAAGTTCATTTACAATAATTGTGCAACGTAAAGTAAGTTTTCTTATTTCTTCTACTTTATATTACTAGTTCATGAATAAGATAACATATACTGAAGAGGAGATAGATAAAGTCCATGTAGATTGGGCATCCTTCATTTCTTGAAAGTTATGAATATATGTTAGGCATAATTTTTTCTCAACATTGTATATCTTTTTTAACTTAGTTTCTCAACTTTATACTAGAAAAATAAAAACTAACTTGGATTTTCTTTTTCTTGAAGGTGGCATTGGAAGCGTGTACAATTTGCATTTTTGATATATTATTTTTGTGATTGATAAGCTGAACTTGGATGTTGGTTTCATGATGGAATAATGCTTAATTTGGTAATTGATAATGTATTACTTTTATGGTGTTTTATGTTGGAAGAAAGTGATGTGTAACTTTAACTGTTGCAACTTTGTCATTCATAAGCTTAGTTGGATGTTGGATTTTATGGATTGACATTAGAATTATGGTGTGCCATATTGCTAGTTTTTCTATTAATAATGGTGGATTTGAGCTAATGTTATGATTAAATGACAATAATTTTATTTTTATGTTAATAATTTAATAAATATTTTAATTTTTGCAATATGTTTTTATTTTTTAACTTTTTATTAATTCATAATTAAATATACATATATTTGAAATATTATTAAATATATACTTAAACACACACACACACACACACACATATATTCAATATCTATTTATCATGATCTATGACTCCCTTATGCTTACACTTTAAAGCCACTCTTTCCTCACAAGCTCTCGGAACATGCCACAATTTCCTCTCTTATTTCATCTCTGGGGGCTTGGAATACTGAATTGATTTGCACTTCTTTTTCAGAGGATGATCCATAAGAAATTTTATAGATTTCTCTTCCCTAATATTCATCCCTGCGAAAGGATTTGTTGATATGGAAATTTGATAGATTTGGTCATTAATTTGTTACAAGGGGCTACTATCTTGCAACTATTCATCAAGGCCTGCTTGCAGCTCTGAAAAATTAGATTTAGAGTTTTGGTGGCAAAGGCTCTAGTCCCTCAAACTTTCATTAAAAATTAAGATTTTTTCATCGAGGGCATCTTATGATTGGATTCCTATGCTTTCTAATCTCAGACGCCATCATATATCAGTCGAGGCATCATGCCTAAGATGTGGATGTGGGGTCGAAAGTACACTGCATGCATTATGGTTATGTAATTGTTTGAAACGTATAAGAAAGAATTATGTATTTATGGATTCTATTTGGTATTCTCATCAATTGGCTATGAGTGATTTCTTCATATTATGCATAACGTAGAGCTAACTTGTATTATTTTTATTAGATATGTAATGTTAATTTATACCCTTAAAGCGTGTGTAATTATATTTTTATTTGATTAATAAAGTTTATTCATACATATGATTGAGCATACATTGATAAGCCTATATCTAATAAAGTATGTGATCTATGTATTAAGCTATCAGTTCCTAGCAGCGATAGGAGAATGGCAGTGTTAAGCGGTCTTCTTTGTGCTGCCAACGTCAAGTTTAGGCAAATGGCGGATGGTTTCATGGCGAGGTTGGGCTTTACGTAGGTCTTTACGGTAGTGGAGAGTTAGTCAATATCACCTAAGGCAGGCGACAAGTCATACGACAAGGTTGGCCTCCTCCTTTGTTATTGAAGACGAACGGTGACTAAAAATTGAGGTGGTTGTTGAGTTGTTTAAAGGGTGGCAGCTAAGGAGAAAAAGATGAAAACCTAGCTTCATCTAGTTTTTGTCATTAAGCCCCTGTAATTTGAAATAATTCTATTTATGTCAAGTTAGTTTGCATATTCGACAAATTGATGATAAAAGTTTGTAATATTTTACAAATTGAATCTAATATAATTATTTATTAATACTCAACCCCTCCAATTTTAGGTAATTAAAGTTTGGCTAGAAAGCATTGAGATTTTTGTAAATAGGTCTCAAATTTAACTCAAATTTATTTGTGTACTTTTTTTTTGGATATTTGCAAATTCAAAATTATCCCAAAGTCTATTTAATTTTGGTCTAATTTTAGAAAATTTTATTTGGACTATTTTAATAAAATTATTTTGTCTAAAAATATTTTTTAAATTTTATTTTAAAGAGATCCAATAAAAAGTTTAAAACTAAAATATGCTCAATTTATTTTTTAAAATATATGGACCAAAGAAAATCAAAAGGCCAAAAATCCTAGCCTATAAAAAAAAAACAAATAAGAGGAGATAGACATTATAAAAGAGCCCAAGTTGACTTCAAGAAAAGTATTGAAGGATTTGGGCTTAGTTAAAATATTTTTCTGTATGGGAAAAATAATTAATTATGAGTTATTTATTTATCTAGTTAATTGATTGGATAATAACATGTCATATAGATTAAGGGTGCTACATTCCCATGTCCAATCATAAAATATATCATTTTGTGTGAGATTAATGCTCTAATGAGATTAGGATAAAATTATTGTCATAGTTTTAATATTATATTAATTTATTAATTTAACATGGCCTCATTAATTATTTTATGAGATAAAATTAGATATTAATGAATAGAAAGTTATTTTATAATTAATTGGTATATTAAAATTAAAAACTCTAAGAATTAAAAATGTTGAAAGAGAGAGGGCTTTAGGCATAAAGCCTGCGGCCTTCGTTATTGGTCTTATAGTAAGGTACATTAATACCTTACCTCAAACCTTGTGAGCTTCTTATGAGGGTATTAATTAGAACTGGGTACCAGATAGGACATCCCTAAAGGATAAGATCCAATATAGAACTCATGCAATACTGACTATCCTACGGTAGTATTTTTTAATTGAGAAATGTAGATAATATGAATAAATTAGTATGATACTAGTCTGATTCATTTTGAATATGACCATCTTACGAAGGCATATTCTAAATAAAAATTAGATTATCGATGCATAATGTAGTTAAAGAGTTCTATACAAATGTATTTCATGCATTCATAAAAAATGTTTTATATGCTATAAGAGAATGTATGCTCATGTATGAATTTATTTTTTAGAATCATATCTTCATTCAGCCAGCTAGTATCCATCATAAACCAAAACAAATTAACCGGGAATAACTTTATGGACCGAAATAGGAACTTAGACATTGTTCTCACAGCTAAAAAGCACAAATTTATCTTAATTGAAAAATGCTCTCCTGAACCTAATAAAAGGCATCTCAAGCTGAAAAAGATGTTTACAATAAGTGGCAATAGTATGATGAAATGGTTAAATGTTATATATTAGCTTCTTTGCCTAGTATTCTAGCAAAGCAGCATGAGAATATAGAAATAGCTGCTGATATGATCTTCAGCCTTTTAGATATGTTTGTTGATAAAAACAGAACTCTGAGACAGCCAGTATTGAAAGAGGTCATAAATACTAGGCAAGTCGAAGAAGCTCCTATGCAAGATCACATGTTAAAAATTATTGCAATATTCTAACAAGCTAAGGATTTTAGTAGGGAATACACTGGCCAATCTAAGGTTAAGATGGTTCTAAAAATCCTAGCACTATTATTTTAGACTTTTCTATTAAATATGTCGATGAATCAATTGAATTTTTCATTAACTGAGCTGATGCATTAGCTTAAAGCTCCTGAGGCCATAATGAAATCTAAATTAAGTGTTCATTTGACTAAGGGCCCATATTTTTCCTCTGGTCCCAATCCTAAGGGAAATGGTGGTAAGAAGAAGAAGAACAAGCCCAAGAATGCATTTAACTTAGCTTCTCTGCAAATTCAACAAAAGGATAAGAAATTCAAAGAAAAATGTTTCTAATGTGATGTTAAAGGGTATTAGAAGAGAAATTGTCCAGTTCACTTAGTGAAGCTTTCAATGGCTAAAGGGGCAGCTTTTACTTCAGGTAAATTTGTTTTCATTAAGATATGTTTAGTAGTTGATTTTACTAATTCTTCGGTAGTAGATTCTAGAGCCACTAATCATATTTACAATTAATTACAAGGTTCTAGAAAACCAAACAACCTAGTAAAAAGGAGATCAGTTTAAGGATAGGAAATTGTGCAAATATTACAACCAAGGTAGTGGGAGTTGTTTATCTTTATTTTGATGATTTTAGGACTTTAGTAATAGATGATTGTTTGTTAGTATAAGAAATTAAATGCAATTTGATTTCAATTAGTTATTTTAATAAATTTTGTTATTCTGTTATTTTCTACTCCATTATGGTGATCAAAAGAAATAAGTCATTTATATGTTCTACTACACTAATTAACAATCTGTATTGTACATATCCTAATCAACTCATTGCATGACACATAATCGAATAATGAATGTAATTATCATAAGAGGATTATAATTTCTTCCACTAATCAAACTTATTTAAGGCATCTACGTCTTGATCACATTAGTTTAAATAAGATTAAAAGACTAGACAAAGATGGACCTTTGAGTTCATTGGAGATTGAACCATTACCAGTCTGTGAATCCTGTATAGAAGACAAAATGACCAAAAAATCTTTTAATGCTAAAGGTAATAAAGCCATTAAAATGTTAGAATTAGTGACTCTGACGTGTGTGGGCTCATGAGCATACAAGTTATAGGATCTTATGAATATTTCATCACATTTATTGATGATTATTCTAATTTGATTATGTGCACATAATGGGCTATAAGTTTAAGGCATTTGATAAATTCAAGGAGTTTCAGGCAGAAGTGGAAAGGTAATTAGGAAAGTACATAAAGGCACTTCGATCTTATTAAGGTGGCAAAGATCTCTACAGTGGGTTTAAGACCTATTTTTAGACAATGGGATATCATCCAAGTTGACTGCACCAGTGTCACCATAGCAAAATGGTGTAGAAAAAAGAAGAAATAAAACTCTTCTTGAAATGGTAAGGTCAATGATGAGTTATTCAATTTTACCCATTTCACTATAGGGTTATACTTTGAAAACAATTATGTATCTTCTTAACTTAATTCCATCTAATTTAGTCCCTAAAACACCTCTAGAAATGTTAATAAGGCATAAACCAAGTTTATGTCATATACATATATGAGGTTGTTCAGTATATGTGCTAAAAAGTAAGATAGACAACCTGGAATCTAAGTAAGAAGTTTGTCTTTCTGTTGGTTATCTTAAATAAATAAGAGGAAGTCTTTTCTATAGTTCTCAAGATAAGAAAGTGTTAATTAGCACCAACTACAATCTTTCTTAAAGAAGACTATATAAAAGACTCAAGGTTAGGAGTAAGATAATTTTTGATGAGTTATCTGGGAACTCTAATAATATGCCTGATAGAGTTAATGAGTTAATTTCCAATCCAGATCATAATAACCAACTAGAACTAGTTGCAGAGGAATAACTATCGGTACTTTGTTATAGTGGGAGGATTATTAGACATTCAACTAAGTATATATTAATTGGAGAGTCTTTTCAAGTAGTCTCTAATTAATATAAACTAGATCCCACTAGTTATAATAAAGTAATGGATAATAAAGATGTAGACCATTGGTGTAAAACTATAATTGATTCCATATACTTTAATAAAGTATGAGAACTTATAAAAAAACCTGAAGGGATAAAATTCATAGGGTGTAAATTCGTCTACAAGAGAAAGAGATGAGTAAATGAGAAAGTCAAAACCTTCAAAGTTAGGCTTGTGGTAAAAAGGTACTCAGAAAGAAAGTATCGATTATGAGGAGACATTTTCACCAATAATCATGCTTAAGTCTATCAAAATTTTCTTATCCATTACAACAAATCTTTATTATAAGATTTAACAAATAAATGTCAAGAAAGCCTTTATTAATAGCCATCTTGAAGAAACTATCTATATAATACAACCAGATGGTTTTATAGTTATAGGCCAATAATATATGGTTTGTAAACTACAAAAATATATCTATGGGTGATTATTGGCTTTTTTCTAGTCTTGTGTTTAAATGATATACTACTCAATGATATAAGAGAACTATCATCAGATAAAATATGGTTATCAACCATTTTGATATAAATGATCTAGAAGAAGCCAGTAACATTATTGGAATCAAAGTATTAAGGGATCTCTAGTGAAGGATGTTCGGCTTATCCCAAGTTGAATATATTAATAAAATTCTAATCAAGTTTGCTATGCATAATTCAAAAAAAGGGATTGCTTCCTTTTAGTTATGAAATTGATTTATCCAAGTATCAGTTTTCTATAGCTGAAGAGATAAATCACATGAGAGGAATTTCTTTTGTATCAATAGTAGGAAGTCTCATGTATGCAATGCTATGTATTAGACAAGATATTTGTTATGAAATTAGCATGGTCAACAAATATCAATCTAATTCAAGACCAGAACACTAGACCACAATAAAGTATATATTCAAGTATCTTCGGAATACGAAAGATTATATGCTTATATATTTTAGTGAGGATCTTATACCTATCAGATATATAAATTTAGAATTCTAAGAGCATAAGAATATGTAAATATTTCTCAGGATAAATATTCACTTTAAATAGTGGAGCTATAAGTTGGAGGAGTGCAAAATAATTATGTATTACATACTCCAACATGGAAACTGAATATGTAGCTGCATCTGAAGCTGTAAAAGAGGTTGTATAGCTTTGGAAGTTCCTCATAAAAATTGAGGTGATACTTAGTGCTTAGATGCTATTATGCTTTATTATGACAATAGAAAAGTAGTAGCACAATTTAAGGAACCGAGATACCATAAGAAAAGAAAACACATAAAGAGAAAATAACAATTTGGTAAATGAGTTTTTGTGTAAAATAATGAGGTCATGGTATCAAAGATTGTGTAAGCAGAGAATCTAGTGGATCCATTCGACAAGTCATAGTGACCAAAGAGTTTTGAAATGCATGTGAATGATATGTGGTTTCAGTGGATACTCGACATGCTTTAGGAGATTGTTAGATATGTATTGTTATTTTATGCCTTTAAAGCATGCGTAATAATAATTTTATTTGATTAATAAAGTTTATTTATATATATGACCGAGCTTACATTGATGAGTCAATATCTATAAAGTATGTGATCTACATATTAGGCATATAATGCTAATATAGAAGGTATAGATCCAAGTTCTTTATAAATTAAATCATGTTCACAATCATTAATGAAACATTATGTAATGTTGTAGTTTTTCTACTTCTTATAGTGGATAATGTACCTTAATCATCAAAATAGAGACTTCAAATAGAAAAATTAGTGTATATGTTTCATTGAATGGGGCTATTGTGAATTTTAATTTGGTTAACTAAATGTTGTAGATCTTAATTCATAAAAGGTTTAATAAGCTTGATTAATTTTAATCATAATCAAATAATAAACTTACATTTATATGTTATATCTTTTGAATTATCTTAATCCTGATCAAATAATAAGCCAGTAGAATTGAACGAGAATTTGACCTACGAAGAGAAGCCTGTGCAAATTCTAGACCGAAAAGAACAAGTTCTTCGTAATAAAAGCATTCCCCTAGTACAGGTGTTATGGATGAACCATGGAGTAGAAGAAGCCACGTGAAAATGTAAAGATCAAATGCGAGTACAACATCCCCACCTCTTTGAGACAGGTGTGGTTTAAATTTCAAGGACGAGCTTTTTTTAAGAGGGGTTAAACTGTAATAGCTGATCCCTACTAATAGTGTAGGTACCTAAATTTTGGTATAAAATGATAAAGAAACTGTAGGGTTACACGATTTCAACCCTATTAGAAATATTTTTTTATAGTGCGCGTGAGAGGTAATATACATAAATTGGTAATTTCACAGTCGATTGGGGAGTCAGACGGTCATGGAATATTTTCAAATTTTTTCTATTGGCTTAGAAATGAAAAATTCAACTTAAGCACACATAAATTTTAAATGAGTTTTATACATGGAATAAGTCTTTGTTATGAAATATAATTCATGTGTTAGAAAATGAACCATTGAGGAATAAGCTTATGGATTGCCAAGCCAAAAGTGTAATTTGGTTAGCTTGACTAGTTTAGTCAAATAGTTAGAAATGGACCAATCATATGCCTTCATTTCTAACTAATGGCATTTTAGAAATTTAGAGTTAGTTAAGGAGCAAATTGGACTTTTAGAAGAGCATTATAAAAGGAGGAAGTGTTTAGAAATTTGGCAAATTGAAAAAGCAAAACATGTTAGAGCAAAAAGAGGAGTATTCGGCCAAGTGAAGGGGAGCATTTCCAGCAGTAAAATTCAAGGTTTTTTCATGATTTTCCATGCATGATCAAGCTAAGCTCAAGTTCCTAAGGTTAAATAGATCATGCACTAGTGAAAAATCTAAGGAAAAGAGGTAAGAAAAACATTATTTTATGATGGTGGCATATGATTTTTCAAGATTACTTCAATTAATGTCTTTGTTTGAATTATTGACTTAGATTTGAGTTGAATTCAAGTGTGGAGCTCAAAGAAGACACCAAACTAAAGGAATTAGTAAGGTATGAATTAGGGTTTGGTGTGATTTTGGTGTAGAGACTTCAATTGAATGTTATTAGGACATTAGAATTAAATTGACATGATTTGAATGTCATTGGAACAAGAAATTGAGAAAAGGAATGTGTTGGGTGGAAGATGGTGAATTCGGCCACTTTAGAGATTTTAGGGTTTGAGTGATGTTTTAGTTCAATTGTTGTGTATGAATGATTCTTTATGTCAATTGGATGTATATGGATGATGGAAAATCAAGAATAAAGTAAAGGGGACATAATTGTCCATTCTTGATAAGATGAAGGGCAATTATGTCTAACCGAATTATTAGAATGTTAAACAATTTTATGGCTTCGGATAGTGAATTAAATAAAATTGAATGTCTATAAAAATTAAAAATGGAAATTGGAGTCCATTTGGGTTTTGTAAACCAATTATGGCGCTTACTAGTTTATGTGTAATTTTAGCATTAATAAAGATTTTAAATAGCATTTATGGCATGTCAGTGAAGAAAATTGAGAGTGGTAAAAGAAGGGAAATTTTTGAAGAAGAATTAAGCTTGGAGCGGTTAGTGAGTGAAAATTTGTAATTGTTTATCTTTCGTTTAATTTTTTTTTGCATATTTGAATTTTATGTTTTATGTGATCTTAAATATATAAGTTTGATTTACAGTTTTTGTATACTATTATAATTATGAACTTCTATGTTCAGGTTGAGAAATAGTTTTTAAAATTATTAAATTAGTTTTCAAAGGCTATTGGTATCCTCATATTTATAGTGTTGTGATAGTTTAAGACCCAGCCATTATATCCTGTACGTATGGGCAAGTATTGGAGGGTGTGTCACTAACTCCGGGAAGTCAGATTATCAACTCATGTGAGTCGCTCTATGTGTACGAGGTATTGTCTTGCTATATATAGATGATGTAGAATTCTGCTGCATAGCCAGTGAGATGTCTTTAGATGTCATAGTGGGTGTTGCTAGTTTAGACGTCCTGTGACCTACTCACGTTGTGCGGTGCTAGTTTAGTCACTACGTGAGTATAGAGCTTTAGTGTTACCATTTGGTGCAGTTTAGAAAAAAAATGGCCAAGCAAGAGTTTTAACGGGTTTTAAGTTACAAAACACATATCCGTGTATTTATGTATATGTATATATATATATATATATACATGTTAGTTACTATATTTTACAGATTCTGGCAATTGGTTACAGAAATTATTAATAAAATAAAAATCGCTCGGCAGAATTTTATTAGTATATAATGTTTAGAAACCGTTTTACAATTTTATACTAGCTTGAGAAGTATGTTTTAGGCAATATTCAGAATTTAATATTTATACAAAATTTTATTTTTACTAGAATTTTTAAAAGTACTCACTGAGCTCCTTTAACTCACCCGTTTTTTATTTTATATTTTTTAAAATATTTTTCAGGTGCAGGCCTCGGTATGTAAATTGTCAAGTCAGATGATCATTTTGTAAATGTAAATGTATTGAGTAGCACATTTTGATTTTTTTCATAATAGTATAGATTTTGTGCATCTTATAATTATATTTTGAACAAACAAGAAATGATTTCTGTAATATAGTGACAGTTTTCACTTTTCTTATAAATTAATTTTAATGAATTGAAATAAAATTGTTGTGTTGAATTTGGATTGACTCTGGAAGGATTGGAGGTTCTATTTTAAAATTGAGAAAATTATTTGAAATAAAAGTGTAGTTTATTTGTAGGTTTTGTGTTTTTGGGTTTTCAAAAAAACAGAAAACCTCTGTACGTTTTTTTTCTTCAAAATTGATAAAATATCCTTACTGGCATTCCAGGATTTAGTTAGTAATAATAAGAATTAAAAAGGGTTCGTTTCGTAGAATTTTTTATTTTTGGTAGTTAGACTCTGAGAAACTTCCGTTGGGGTGCTAGGCGGGGCCTATCGGGATCTACAGTAGAGGGTTCCGAGGCGAATCCTGTTAGGAATAGCCTAGAGTTAATTAAGAAGAACCGGTAGGTCATGAAATAACTAGGAATGAGCTTACTAAGTTAGAGTTAGAAAGCTCGTGGGTCCTTCTACTAACTTAAAGTTTAATCAAACTCTAAATTCTTAATTCTAATTTAATTTTTAATACACGAGAGATTCCTATATATATAGAATGTATGAAGTAGTAAAAAATATGAACCATAATCATAAGAATAATTTTTTTTACGTATTATTACTTGAAAAGAATTTGGTTACTACTCTTTTATTAGATTTGGGTAGTAGTAATTTTAAAAATTCAAAAAAGATTTACGTGTCTACATGCGTGAGTTGAAAGTTAAGGATAGTAGAGAAGATTGCAGTCGGTTAATTCAAAATTACTAAAGGTAAAAGTTTAGGTAATCTTGTATTTCTATACATGTGATTATAAGTAAGACGATCTATCATTTGTTGCATTTATTTTATTAAATAGGATTTTTTTTTTTTCATACCAACAATTTTATAGAGGATATGGTATAGTAGAAATCAAGTTGTTCATGTTAAAGGAAATGAGTTGGTGGCTGATTCTATTTTGCCATAGGCATCCAGTTTCTTGGCAGAATAGAGGGCAACATATGTTGTATCAGATGCTCCCAAAGTCGATCGAATGCCTGCTGGAAACCTCCACTTTTTGCTCAAATTAAACAAAATTCCGATGCTTCCATTGATAGGGAACGACATTACACAGGACTTGGTTATGTTGCCAGGATGTATGATAGATTTGTTGTGTTCGCTGGAGCCGAAAAGGTGGCTAACCAATATCTAGTATCTGAAGCTGTAGCAATTCCGCACGGGTTATTGGCTATTAAAGCTTTAGGTTTCATGGATGTTGAGATCGAGTCCGATACTTCTTCTGTCATTGATGCCTTGCTGTCTAGAGTGCCAATGGCGTCGGATTTGGGTGTTGTTATACAAGACATCTTCAAATGTTTGGACAGCTTTAACTCTTTTTAAGTTCTTAAATACTCCTGGCGAATCCAATAGATTAGCCCATGGCTTAACAAAATTTGCTCATTCATATAGATTCAAATGTATACGGGAGCAACTCAGTGACAAGTATTTCAGAACCTTTGGTTGTAGAGGATATTCCTCATCTTGATTCGTCTTAGTTAATGCAATTTTCCCTTTTTAAAAAAATAATAGTAATTTAATATAAATATATAAATATTATTGGGAATTTTACAAAAATAACATCTATTTTTAAGCCATTTTCTCTTTTAATCACAAATAAAGGGACTAATCTTTTATAGTCAAGAAACTCTCTCTAAAAACGCTATAAAAGTGAACGGTAAAATGATTAAATTGTAAGTAAAATAAATATAAAAAAATTGGGTAGAATGCATTGTGATAAATTTGTAGAGAAAAAAATAGTGAATGAAATTAAAAATTTTAAAAAAAATAAAGATATTAAAACTTTGAAAAAATTTTAGATAGAAGAAACATTTTGTAGACCACTTCTCACACATAAGATTGTTCGCACAAAATGATTAAGGGCCTTCAACTATCTATTATATTCAATTTTACGTTACTAATTATTTTTTAATTATTAATTAGAATTAAACTCGCGCGAAACAATTAAAGGTGTCATGCAGGCGCGCCAAATTGAGCATGCCCAAATCACGCATTAAAGTGTTTCTCATGCGTTTCACGCTTACGCAAAACACGCACGAAATGCCAAATTGTTTTTAATCTTTTAATTTTTTTTTTGTAAAGTAAATTTTTTTAATATATTATAAATTAATAATATTATATAATCTGTTTCATAAAATAATATGTTCAGTTTAATAATTAATTAAACTATATATTATTTATAATGAAATATTATTAAAGTAAATAAGAAATAATCATATAATTTTTTATTATTATTTGTTAAAAAATTATGCAATATTATTTGTTCAAATAATTTATTAAATTAAAAATTATTAATTGAATAATTAATAATTAATATATTTAGTTATAAATTAATATTTAAAATAATTAATAAAATAGAATTAAAAGTTAAACATAATAATTATAAAAAAGACATTCCTACGGCCATTTCTTACGCGCAAAACCGTTCGTGCAAAATTTTTTCTTTGATGCACTAATTTTAAGATTTTTATTTTTATTCACTTTATTTCTCTTTACAATTTCACCACTATACAATCTACCCACCTTAAACTTATTTTATTCACAATTTAATTATTTTTACAATCCAATTTTAGAGTATTTTTTAGAGAGAGTTCAAACTTTTTGGTGAACAACAAAATATATCAATAAAAGACATAATTGTTTGATTATCTATTTCTTACTACAAAAAATTAGTTCATTCATTTTTTTTATGTAAAAAAGAAAATAACTTTAAATAGGGGTAATTTCTAAAACTTTTCTATTTAATTATAATTGTTGAAATGTTTAAAATCGATTATAAGACAAATTTTCTTTTTCTAATACAAAATATTACTATATAATAATAGACACCTATCACAAATTTAAGATATATAATATTTTATGATGATGTCATGTACATTCTATGTGACATCAATATTATTATGTTATTATGTTATTTATTATACTTTGTGCCACATCAGCTCTCATATAATATTGCATGTGTGCTACATAATATTTGGACACATCAACAACCATAGGTATAAATAACACAAATAAATTATCGATATTTTCTATTATAAATTATGTCACTTTTTTATGATGAATATTTATATCACAAAATTCATATATTACAATTCAATAATAGAATATTTTTACCGTAGATTATTGAGGTGCCTTTTCATAATAAAAATCTTTTATCACAAATTTAAATTTGTGAGTAATAAAAATTTTCTATTACAAAACTCAATTTGTAATAGTAAAATTTTTATCGCAGTATTTTTTTCTTTGACAGTGAAATTTCAAATCTCTAGGTATGATTAGAGTAATAATTTATAAAACTGCAATAATGTCCAACTCTTCCTTCAATTAATCATATTGAATCACATAATTAGAATGTGGGATTGGCCACACCGTTGATTTTTATTTTATTCAAAAGTCAATGGTTTAAGGCATTGATGTCACGTATCAATCAAAAGTCAATGGTGACATGTTCGATTTTATTTTCAAAGATTTATCCTAAATTATTTTTAATAAGAAATATAAATTCATTGTATAAGAGTTCTGATTATTATTAACAGAAAAAAATATGGATAAATTAAAAAAATTAAAAATTGTTTGAGGAGTATTATTGGTGTTGTCTATTTTGGATAAGCAAAGATGTTCCCTTATTTAATTTATGATACTGATTGAAATAGATTAAAAAATAATTTTTGAAAAGAGAAACATAATTAGCTTCCAAAGCCCATATAATTAATTCGAAATCTTGATTCTTATGCCATACTTGAGATGATTGTCGTTCATAATTATGGTTGCTAATTAGTCTAAAGCAGCTTACTTTTCCTAAAACCACTACATAATTATGACAATGAATAGATATTAACAGAGGATCTTAGAAAAAGAAAATCCAACTTGAAAAGGTGCCACAATGATTTTTGATGGGGCAGGTTAGTCACTAAGCATTGTAGCTTGGAAGTGAAGGCACTTAAATTTATCATATTGTTCGCCAGTAAACATAAGAACATCCCATATTAAATTGTATATTTTTTTGCTTTTTTTTTCCCACTAAGATATAATTAGTTTAAATACATTAAGATATAAAAGTTAAACAAATAAATAAACCAAATTGAAATATTGTATTACCTTCAATTCGATATATTCGTGATTAGATTAGCTAAATTATACTCTTTTGTTGTTAGTTAAATTTATTAATAAGATTGCTAATTTATTAATAATTCAATTCAATGATATAAGATTGGCAATATATAAATTTATTAATTTATTTCAATAAATAACAAAGGGATGAGTTTTTTTAACTTTATTTTTTTAAAAAATAGTTACTAAATTTCATTAATTTATTTAATACAATTTAATATTGCCAATCTTATATCATTGAATTGAATTATATTGATAAATAAAAATTTAAGTTACACATTTAAAAAAAAAAAAAATTAAAAAATGCATTTATAAATAAATAATACAAATAGTGTGGAGTCAAATTCCACTCGTATTATTTCAATAAAATTAAAAGATATTTTTCATTATACCCTTTGATATATTTAAAGAGCCACCATATGTAGAGCAATTAAATTACACAGAAAACGATTTGTTATTATTACAATGTGTTTTCTTAGAAGAAATTATTATTAAAAATTGCAACACTTTTAACATTTAAAAGGATATAAGTGTCAATTAATTTTCATTAATTAGCAAGTTTAACGTCTAAACTTGGAGCCAAATCACGCCAATTTGTGCGCTGATTAATCGTTTTAATTACTAAAATGCCCTCATCACCCCTTTAGAATAATATTGTCCAAAATTCAAAAAGGGGCTAATCCATCTAGCTAACTTTCAAACAAAGGATGGTGCCTCGTATTTACTTTTATATATAGACTTGTTTTCTTTCTTTTATAGTTCCCATATTCTAGTTTTCTAATTAATTTTTGGCTTCGATATATCCCCATTTGTGTACTTTTTTATACATACTTTGGATCCACCACTCTTTCGTTTTAATTTGCTACCTTCTGTTACTTATTATATCTATGCTATAAGGGTTTTACTATAGTACACAACTATTACAACATATAACCTCATATTATGTAGTGAAAAATTTATTTTTATCATTAATTTTATAGATATATAACAATTTAATTCTTATTTTTTAATATATATTATGTTAGTTTATATAGAGACAAAAATAATAATAATTTATATATAAAAATAATAATAATAAATTACTAAAAACATCTCTAATGTAATATATATTTAAAAAGCTAAAAATAAATTGATATATACTTATAAAATTAGGGATTAAAATAGTATTTTTTCTATTATTTGTAACATATGAATGTTTTAACTTGTAAATATAAAAATATATTTTTCAATTTGTTGGTATGTCTAACGATATAATATATAGTGTGAATTATTGACCTAAAAAAAGCTCAAATAAGGTGAGATGGAATATAAATTCAATGAATAGCAAACAAGATAGAAATAAATGTAAACTCTATTTGATAAATATAAATGATTATCAGTATTGAGACGTTGACATTGTCAATAATTTAAAGTAATTTGACACATGAGGGATTTCAACATAAATATGAATGACTCAGCATTGAGACGATTTCAACATAAAACCTTATTTGTAATGATATGTTACCAAAATTGAAATATTTGGTAATATTCAGTACTAGAATTAAGTCAAGCTAACAATTATATAACTATTAAAATTATAAGACGAATTTGATGTTTGATGTCACACATAGATGTGTCCTTACAATAATAATGTTACAGCATGATGTATGGGAGCATGAGCTTACTATATATTATAATTAGGTTCGGAAAATGGGGTATCATGTGTCTATACATGTGTTTCAAGTATATGCATGCATGCATCATTTTTTACACTACTTAGGAAGGCGAGAAGGACCCACATGACGAACCATCATGAACCGTCTTTAATTAACAATACCCAACAAAATCATACCTTTTTCTTTTATATATTACGAGTATGACTATAATAATGTACATTGATGCATGTACATATAATAAATTATCCACAATACATACAAATAATATTTAAATGGAAATGGCAAAAGAAGAAAAAAATTTGAGTCATGTAAAGAAAAATGCTTTTGTCGACCAAAACCTAAAGGGCTGTTTGTGGGAACCCACCTTGATGTACTGACCCTTTTTATGCTTATAAAATCACCACCACCTCTCTTCTTTACTCCCCCCATTCTCACTCTCACTCTCACTCTCCATCTTCTCTTTATAACCAAATCAATCTGTCTCTCTTTAGCTACTCTTCTTTCTCATCTACTTCTTCTAGTTCATTATCTCTTTTAATTTGTTTCTTTTGTCTTTGAGCTTCTATATATTTAAAGCCTATATAAAATCCAACGGTATTCCTTTTTGTCTCTCCTTTAAGGCAAAGTGCCCTACAAATAAGAGGCAGGCTAGTGGGGATATATATATATATATATATATATATCTAGTGGGGTTGGGCTTGAGAAGGTAGTGTGCACCTGCACCTAGAAGTGATACGTGGCATCATGAAGGAGAGTGGTAGGAAACAAGGTGCACCCTCACCATGTGCAGCTTGCAAGCTTCTAAGGAGAAGGTGTGCCCAAGATTGTGTTTTTGCTCCTTATTTTCCAGCAGATGAGCCCCAGAAATTTGCTAATGTGCACAAGGTTTTTGGTGCTAGCAATGTCAACAAAATGCTACAGGTTCCTTATTTTTACTGCATTTGTGCCCTTTTCTTTTTCATATTTTTCTAGTAACAGTTATAAAGTTATGTTTGAAAGCAGCTTCTTGAAGAGGAAATCGAGACCTATGCTTGATGCTAATAATTTTGAAAAACTAGCAAAAATCACATCAATAAGTAGGTATTGTCAAAAAGTAATTTTCTCCTGAAGGTACTTTCAAACATGCACCTTTAGTTTTATCTCCTATCTAATTTTAAGCTAACAAAACCTGTCTTTTCTTCTGAATATTAATTGATTCAATTCATAAATGTTTTTGGGATAACATAAAAAATTTGAGATCAAACTCCGTTCAAATTATAATCGGAAGAGTTTTCCCAACAATCTTTATGAAAAACAAAAGGTTATTCACTTGATATATGAAAACAAACAAAAGGAGGTTCCTGAATTGACTTGAGAAAGTTGCATAGATCTACAACCTCCCTTGTTTTCTATTTTATATTTTCTTTGTTTAATCTTTTCTGACCCCAAGCACCTTTAACCCTAGTAATTTGTATTCAAAAGCTGACACAGAGAGCTCCAGCACCTATAGGGAAATATGGGTTCTCAATAAGAGGGCTTCAGAAAAATTTCAAGGTTTTAACTTTAATGGGTCAGAGTAATTTTGTAGGGGTTCGTTGAATCATAAATGTGTTGTTACTTATTATGACTACTATATGTTTCTTATTGTTATGAATTATTAGTATCATTATCTAAATAAATTGAAGAGGGGTTGATGATTTCTTGTGAACAAGTAAAAGTACTGAAGCACAATCGTAATATAGACAAGCTACTGAAGCAATGATGAGGACATTTTAGACATTTAGTGAGCACTAAAGGAAAAAGGAGATGGTGGCATCAAAATCAATTATGCAAAAGAAACATTAATTATTCTTTGGAAGAAGAAATGGTGCCACAAAGCTGAATACATATCAGCCATGTGCACTCGATAAAATACAAATTGGAAGCTGGTATCATGTGGGTACCTGATAAAAAAGCAACAGAAAACAAAGACTTGAAATATTGACAAAATTTTATTTTCTAATTTCAACTTTAAGCTATTTTCAAAAGATCTCCAAATGATGTAAACTTGACATCAAACTAAGGCGTAAATTTCGTTAATTTTCACTATCATATGGTCTAAATACGAAAAGTTACTTATGATATTTGGTAATACTATTAGAAGAGAATTAATAGTCATGAATTTCAAGAATTTAAGGAATATTACTATATGTCTAACACAAGATTTGAATTTGTAAAATTGCAGGAATTGCCTGTGCATCAAAGAGGAGATGCAGTGAGCAGCATGGTTTATGAAGCAAACGCCAGAGTTCGTGACCCAGTATACGGCTGTGTTGGAGCCATATCGTCGCTACAAAATCAAATAGACGTGTTGCAAACCCAATTGGCTCAGGCTCAGGCCGAGGTGGTGCACCTCCGGGTTCGCCAGACTGCATCTTTCTCGAACCATGGGTTCACCCCGGCTAGCCCTAGTAACAGCGGCTCCCCCTCCTACAAGCTCATGTCTTCTCAGACCAAGCCTATGTACGACATGGACATGGTGGTCGATCAGGCTCATTATGAAGAATCAATGTGGACTTGCTAGCTAGCTTTCCATTTTCAATCTCAATATTATATTTTATTTATATAAGAATATATAGACACATACTATATCTAGATATATAAATTATGGTTTCCCATGTTTAGTTTCCTTTTAATGGCTGAAGCTAGACCTACTATACTTTTAATTACATTGGTTATGGGTTTTTGTTATAATTAACTATAGTTTTGTATATAATTATAGTGAGAGTTATTGTAGTCAAGAAGTGGGTTGTGAACATTGTGTCCTTGTTTCATATGGCATGAAATTAATCTATGTTTTGGTTATTGTACCTACCATTCCATGTCATCTACTGAACTGCCAAATTGGATCTTCAAAAATTTCTTTTTTTTTTATCTAAACATAATTAATAACATTTAGATTTGATTGTAAATACTACTGTTTTAGCTTCTTAAACCAAATAACTAATTAATACGGTATCAAAATTAAAATTCTATGATTAAGTCTCGTGTCCCATTAATTCTCGATTGTTGAAGAACTAATGGAGGAAGTTGAGATTAGATGTTAGTTAAGTTGGTGAGAAAAGTCTGACCTCGCTTTCGACAAGAACCGCAAGGTCATCGTCCACCAGCAGTAATTCATGAGCTGTAGAGTAGTTTTGTTGAACATTTTCAAATGAACGTTTCTAACAAAAAAAAAAAAAAAAACGTTTTACGTGCTCTAAGAAAATAAACAAATTCATCCAAACATGTTAGCATATGATAAAATAATCAATAGAAAATATAATTACTTCTATAAATCATAATGAATAAAAAATATAAATAATTTACAATTATATTTTCGGTATTATTTTGATATATAGTATAATACTAGATTTGTTGTTTTAGATTAGGTAGTGGACATAAATTTATGAGAATTGAACGACTATAAATCTCTAATGTTTTATTTTCAGTTTTAATTTTTTTATTGTTTGTTGTTTATTTTTAAATTTTGAGTCTTGTATTGGACTGCTTCCAACACTAGAATTAGAGTATAAATTTTGATAATGGTATCAGAGTCAAAGGTTTAAAAGATTAAAGGAAGACTAAAGGGTATTCTATTAAGAATCTGAAAAATGGTGACTACTAAATTTGAGGTGGAGAAGTTAAAAGGTAGAGAAATTTTAGTCTTTATAGAAGAAGATGATAGCCTTACTAATTCAGCAGAAGATTGTAAACCCTTACTAAAGCCAAATGAAGAAGGGAATATAGTAAGTGATGAAAAAATGGAAAAAAAATGGAAGAAATTGTATTTAAGGGCTTTTGGGTAAGTTTGAAAGTCTATTTAATTCTATTGAGTCAAAAATTTGAGAGATATCGAGTCCACAAGTAGAATTTGTATTTTTGGAGAAATGATACGAGCTATTGTTGTTTTTTGCATGGATCCATAGAGTTGTATGCTGCAAAATAAAAACAGGTTATGGTTTAGGCGGTGGGGCTATGATAGAGCGTAATTATATAAAATATTTTATCCTCTTAAACTTAACGTTCAATTTATCCTAATAATTTGGTAATTTATGCATATTAATATTGTTTTATAGGTTTAAGGACCATTGGTGTAAAAATACTGAAAACTAGATGTAAATAGAGTTATTTAAGATGAGAATCTGATAAGGGACCAAAAGACTCAAATGTAAACAGTGCTATAAACAATGCCTATAAGGAGTACGAATAAATAGTAATATTGCTACAATACATGCACAATACACAAGGGTTACTGTTCATACACTGTAGTGTAGCACTGAGGCATTGGCCGCGGCATTGAAATCAGTAGCTCCAGCGTCGTGGTACTGGATGCTGTGCACTCTTTTAAGGGCAATGTTGTCCTACTCTTGCAACCCTAAGCCTATATAAATGTTGGGGATCTAATATATGTGGGTTTATGCATGTGCAATAGTATTCAATGTATAAAATACGTATCTCATACATATTTAAAGCAGCGGGACAATTAAAATAATACAATAAATAATTTATTAATTATATTAATATATTTGAAGGGTTGAGAAATCACCGAAACATATAATGTTTAACACGTGTATCCTGGGAGTCTGCCTGGAGACCAACCTGTTGGCAGTTCTAGTCACCAACTTGATGGGCTTGATAAACTAGAACAACAGCTCCAAATTGAGCACTCGGTTTAACACTTAAACCCTAAGCTATATGTTTACCACTAATCAACTCTTGATTAATAAAATAATTGCTTATTGGTATTTAATGGTTAAGCTAATAAGAGAAGATTATGAATCATAATTTTAACACTTGAAATTTAAGAAAAAGAAACAATTTCTTCATTCTTTTGCTCTCCCATGACCGGCCACTATTTTGAAACCAAAAACAACAATTGTTTTTTGTATCAAAGCAACAAAATGGAAAATAATATTATATATTAAAAATATTAAACTTGGTCACCAAGTTCAAATAAATAATATTATTATAATAAATAATAAATGACAACTAAATGTTATTATATAATATTATATAATAAAATAATATATAATAATGAGATATTTATGATTATTTAATAATTAAATAATTATTGTGTGAATTGACCATTTTGTCTTTCATAAATAGTTACCAAGTCTATCCCTTAGTGGGTTAACTCAACCGATGGTCCACAATGCGCAACGTGTTATTATACAATTAGTAAATAATAATTAATAACTAATTGTTGTATTTAACGCTTAAATACAAACACGGGTGCATTTCTATGGTAGTGCTGGATATTATTGGATTAAATAATTTAATTCGGCATGCTGTGCCAATGCTCAATGAGTACACTCTATATCGTGGGACTTCCTAGGTCCATGCCCAATTCGTCAAATGAAACTATTCCATTAGTCCATGAATATTCCCCGCGCACACGTCACGGAAATACAAATTAGCGTGTCGACCATTTAAGCTAAAGTCACAACGCATACATATAGTCCTTCTGTCATGATATCTTAGACGTGCGGGGATATGGGTTGTCATCGTCAAATCTCCATGTGCTCATCCATATCATATCCCCAGACTTATATCTCACTGAACAATATTTGCAAACTCATTTGCCATATTGTTACACCTTGATGGAAACTATTTCCCGACATTAATGCTTGTGGCCACAAGACTTTTTGAGATATAGTCTCGAAGCATCTGGATATCTAACTCCTTATGTGAGTTGACAAATCCCATACCTGTGCACACCGAACTCTATAAGCATCAGACCATACCCAGTGATACCCAGAGGTCACACCATGAAAGGTCTATGATATGCATAGAACCAAAGTATGGTGGATCACTTACAAGACTACTGTGGCACTCAGGTTAAAGGACCACGTATACTACTCAACTAGAGAGGACCCTCCGTTGACGTCTTACATAAGGTGTCTATCGGAGGTCCTCGTGAGTATATCCTATATTTAGTCCTAACTGGATACCCATATGTCAATATGAGCTCCAAGCTCACGGTCAGCTAGGAATAACCATCTATACCCTATAAGTACGACATATGTTATATCTATATAAAGGTATTCACTGACAGACTAGTATAAATAGATCAGGGACAATATTTGAGAACATACTTGCGTAACTGACATTTCTTGACACTTGATTGTAACTTTTGCAACTATGCAGTTACTAGTATATTCCTCGGGTCTATGTCCTATTACAAACAAAGCTCTAACTCTTGGATCTTTATTGAGTATTATAACTAGTTATCTCTCAGCGTGGCTAACTATGGGCCCTTATCTAAATTTCTTTAGATCAGATCTGTACTCCTTCAGATCATACAATGTCTGTAATGTTACATTGCATAATACCATTTAAATAGGCATTAGCGATTTAATGGGAATGTACACTTGTATAAATAATAAGTATATGTATATTCAGGGATATCACGTAAGCACCAATCCTAACAATAAACACCTACTATTGAGCCAAAAATGTGTTGAGTAATAGAGAATACAAAATTAAACACATCATTTGGACTTGAAAGCAAAAATCAACAAGAAGAAGAAGGAATTCTACATATTAGAGGAAGAACATCACTATTGCATCAGGAAAAGTTTTTTTCCTCTTCAATTTCATACTTGTTGTTGATTCTAATATGTATAATGATGTTGTTATATGTGTCGGGGATCAAATATATATGAGTGTATGCATGTGCAACAGTGTTTATAGTATAAAATATATTTCTTATACATATTTGGCACATTGACATATTTAAATCATACAATCAACACAGGAAACATATATTAATCAAATAAATATATCAAAAGTAAAGTTGAGAAATTACTAGAATGTGTAATATTTTACAAGTGAAAATGGGGAATTCGCTTAGAGTCTTACTCGTAGGAAGCTCTAGTCACCAACTTGGTGGGTTTGGCAAGTTAGAACAACAGCTTCCTAATCTAGTAGGAGATTAACCCTTAACCCTTAAAATGGCTGGTTATATTTTTTGCTCTTTCTCTCCGAATGCAAAATGAAAAGAAGCAAAAGAAGCAACAATTACCTCTCCACCCATTCTTATGTTGCGCACACACATATTTATATTTCGTTTGATTAAAAAATAATATTATATATTAAAATAATGAAAGTTAGCCACTTAGGATAATAATAATAAAATAATAAAAATAATATTATATATATAAATGCATGACAACTATCACGCATTAATATGCATACCAAAGGGTTTGTAGAGACCATCAAATCAAATCTTACACAAAACAAAACAAAAAAAATAGAAGATGTCAGCAGAATTTGTTAAATCGCTAATAATACGTTTTAAATCATGAGTATAATAATTATATAATTTTCAATTTAAAACGCCCTCCCACTGGTTTATATAATCCTGATAATCTCTCAAATAGGAAAACGATAGTTTAAACTCCTTTAAACTATACAGCGAGAAGTAGGTCCCATTAAAATTTACTCTAGCCTCACACTATAGCAATATTGGCCTTTGTAAACCCAACAGGTAGACAATATTTGTCAATTGCATCTCATGCAACCCTTACCATTTGATCTGAATACACCTTATCCTCACACTGTAGCAATATTAGGTAAGTATATTCCAAATTAACTTATCAATAATCAAATATATATTACTGATACTACCATCACGCTGTAGCAATATTGGGCAATACATTCGCATATATTTGCCTTATCTCATGTTTAACTGGTATAGTCCAAGCCTAATCGACCAAGTCCCTCACGCTGTACCAATATTGAAAAAAAGGCCAACGTGGCTCGTCTAACACCATATTGACGAGATGGATCAAATAAAACATTATCTCATAAAGTAATATCCTTTAATCTGATTAAGTGAGATTTTTCTATTTTCTAGATCCCTATCTTATAAGGAGGTGATTTTTAATTAATCAATTTTTCTATATCAACACAACTGACCCTTACCAGTAGGGTTCCCATTATGGTTATTTATATAGAAAACTTGATCTTGGTTTATAATACAGACTAGTAACTCTTATCACTGCATCTTATAAACCATACACATACAAAATTAATTGTGAAACACTATTTAAAAATACTGTAGCACGTGAATAGAAAAAATAATGTTCATTTGCTATTGTTCAAGTGAAAAGTACCAGTGTTGCGGCGTCGGATTACCATTGTTGCAGCGCTGAGAGGTCGAACCCCTAGCATCGCAGCACTCATCCTTCTGCACTGCGGCGTTGGAGTGCCAACCTTATAGCGCTGCGGCGCCTAGTGCACCCTCTTTGGCATACCTATTTCAACACTTGAAACGCGCCATTTACACTGGGCCTTTTACATCCGTTCACTCAAACAACACCCAAATATCTTAAATCTAGCTCTGATACAATTCGTGTTAGGGATCAAATATACATAAGTATATGCATGTGCAATAGTGTTCATTGTATAAAGTACATAACTCATACATATTTGTCGTAGCGGAATATTTAAATCATACAATCAACACAGGAAACATATATTAATCAAATTAATATATCAAAAATAAAGTTGAAAAATCACTAGAATGTGTAACATTTTACACTTGAAAATGGAGAATGCTCCCGGAGTCTTACTCGTAGGCAGCTCTAGTCACTAACTTGGTAGGCTTGACAAGTTAGAATAGCATGTTCTTAATCCAGCACAGGATTAACCCTTAACCTTTGAAATGGCTGATTATATTTTTTGCTTTTTCTCTCCAAATGCAAAATGAAAAGAAGCAAAAGAAGCAACAATTACCTCTCCACCCTTTCTCATGTTGCACACATACGTATTTATATCTCATTTGATTAAAACATAATATTATATATTAAAATAATAAAAGTTAGCCACTTAGGGCAATAATAATAATAAAATAATAAACTAATATTATATATAAATGCATGACAACTATCATGCATTAATATATATAATATTATAAAATAATATATTTAAATGAGATATTATGATTATTTAACAATTAAATAATTATTATATAAAATGACTATTTTACCCTTCATAAATAGTTACCAAATATACCCCTTAACGGGTTCTACTAAATTCTATACTCGGGTAAACTCAATCGAGGGTCCACAATATGCCATGCATCATTAGTGAATAATAATTATTGACTAATTGTTGTATTTAACGCTTAAACACTGATATGCACGTATTCCCGCAGTAGTGCTGGATGTTATTGGATTAAACAATTTAACCAGTACTCTGTCCTAGTGCAGAATGAGTATATTCCATATTGCAGGACTCTCTAGGTTCATGCCCGATTTGTCAAATAGAACTATTCCATAAGTCCTTGAGCAATGCTCCACGCACATGTCACAAATATTATAAATTAGCACGTTGAACCATACAAGTTAAGGTTACAACGCTTACGTATAGTCCTTTCATCATATATGTCTTAGATGTGTGGGGACATAGATCAATACCATTAAATCCCCATGTGCTCATCCATAAACCTATCTCCAGAATGGTATATCATTGAACAATATAAGCAAATTCTTTGCCATATTGTTTAATCTTGTGGAAACTTCTTTCCCGGGTTCACTGCTTATGGCCATAAGACTTTCTTGAGATACTATCTTGGATCATCTGGATATATCACTCCTTATGTGAGCTGATGAATCTCATATTTGCACACATTAGACTCCACGAGCATCGTAACATACCCACCGACACCCAACGGTCAGACTATGAAAGGTCTCTAACATGCATGGAACCAAAGTATGATGGATCACTCACAAGCCCACTGTGGTACTCGGGTCAGAGGACCACGTATACTACTTAACTCAAAAGGACCTTCCATTGACGGTAACATAGGATGTCTATTGGGGTCCTCATGAGTTTGTTTAGTACTCAGTCCTAATTGAATACCTATATGCCTATACAATCTCCAAGATCATAGTCAGCTAGGGATAACCATTTATACCCTACAGAGATAGCCATACAATGATCTATATGAGCTAATGGGATCTACCAATAGACATGCGTCAGTAGAAATAAATCAGGAATAATATATTTAAGACCATGCTTGTATAATGACACATCCTAGCAACCCATTGCAACTCATGCAACTATGTCATTATAAGCATATTTTGAGGTCTTTGTCCCGTTACAGATAATGTTCAAACTCTTAGAATATTTGCTAACTCTTAGCACTGGTTTCAACTCCTTTAGACCTTATATGAACTTCTTCAGATAATACAGAGCCTGTAGCGTAACAAGCATTGAATCATATTATTAAGAAGTAGTTAGTGATATAACAAAATATACAATGTATAGATATCAAATATTTAGATAAAACTAGGATGGCACGTAGGCACAACCCTAATAATATGCTCTAAACTTATGTTTGTATTTATGAACTAGGTGTTATTGCTAGGATTACAAATGTGAACTCAATATGTAGCTTGGATTGATTATTTTCCTTATTCATCATATTGGTATTGAATTGTTCTATTTGTTCTATGCTTAATGCTTCTAATTACATGACAATGAATTAGAATCATTTAGAAACCTTAATGAACTTGAAAAAAATGAATTTTATGTTGGCCATGGATGAATTGATGTATGATCATTGCAAGTAGCTTTAAGTTTCATATGAGATATGAATATACTCATAAGGCATATATAACCATTTAGAGAACTTTCTCTTGATGAATCGTATTCTAATTTGAATGAGTTATACTCACTTGACCATTGGAAGAGGCTTGTGAGGATATTAAAGTTCCTGGTTAACAATTCGTATTAATAGTTTTAAGGAGAGTAATTGAATTCAAGTAAAGTATTGAATGATAATTGTAATTCTAGGCATTTGAGTATTAGTGCTATCATGTTTATTCTCTTTGCTCAATCTCTGTAATTAGTTCATTATTTAGTTAATTTATATATCAAACACATTGAAATTCTAATAGCTTGAATAAGAGTAGAAGGATAAAATTTTAGTACTTAGCAAGTAATAATAATATTTTCTTGTGAAAACAATACTTTATTCATCATATATTACTTGTTACGATATGTGCACTTGCGTTAAAAGTATATACATACAAAATACACAACAGAGTGGTGGTGAAAACCCTCTAATGCTTAATTCAGCTGAAAATATAAAAAATCTTATAAACTGAAATAAGATTGAGAGAGATGAGAGATGAAAACCTTGCATTCTCTTATTGTAGAATCTCCTTTTTATAGGTATTTTAGGAAGGCAATTTAATTTGATTATTCTTTAATTAATTCGGTTCCCCCAAAAGGATGATGATCCCCCTTTTTTAGGATTACAATTGACCTCGAAATTCAAGTAGAACAGGGGTCCCTCAATTTTTAGTATTAACTTGTCGATATAGGATATTTTATTGTAGTTTAAGCTAGAAGATTTGCCCCCAGATTTTGAGTCTATCTTTAGGGTTATTGACTAGTGTGAGCCCGAGTTGGTTAATGGCGAGCACCATTATTAGTATTTGAGGGCCTAGAATTTTAATGTCCAGTACCCCTATTAGTATCTGTGAGCCTAGGATTCTAACCTTGCCATTATCTGCTTGCTTTTTTGACCTTGGACCGGCTCGAGATTCATAGAGTTTATAAGAAAGGGATAATATGTTTTATCATTCTCGATTGCTTTTCTTACTCTAGATGGGCTTAAGATTTGTAGTCTTTTATAAAGATTATATATGTGTATATATATATATATTATATTGTTGTCGAATACTTCCTAACCTTGGTCAGCATTCGGTTGTTTTATGGAGATTCCTTCCTTGTCTTGGGCAAGTATGGATTTTGTGATGTAGAAGTTCAATCTTTGTCTTGGCAGGCTCGAGTCTTGTAATGTAGAAATTCAATCCTTGCCCTAGGTGGGTTCGGTCTTATGTAGAAATCCCTAACGTGGGCTAGCTCGAATCTTATTGAAATTATCCCCACTCTAAGTGGGCACGAGTCTTCATAAATGCAATCCCTATCTTGCGTGAGCTTAGGTGCTTATTGAAACTATCCCTACCATAGACAGGCTCTGGTCTTCATAAATATAATCTTGCCTTGGGCGTGCTTAAGTACTTATTGAAATTATCCTTACCCTAGGCAAGTTTGAGTTTTCATAAATGCAATCTTTGCCTTGGGTAGGTTTAGGTGCTTATTAAAATTATCCCTGCTCTAGGTGGGCTCGGATCTTCATAAATGCAATCCCTACCTTGAGCAGGTTAAGATGATTATATCACTTTGCTCCTTGAGTCAAGTAAGGGTCCAAAGCATATGATAAAAAAAAACATATATATATATAGTAGTAAACAAAAAAAAGGCTTACGTAGTCGGCCTTGCGTAGGACTTATGAGATCAGCCTCAGGGATAACTGATAAGGCGTAATTGTATAAATTATTTTATCTTCCTAACTTGATATTTGTTCAATTTATCTCAATAATTTAGCTATTTATACATATTAATGTTGTTTTATAGGTTTAAGCATTATCGGAGCAAAAATACCGAAAAACGGACGCAAATGGGAGCATTAGAGATAAAAATACAAATGGAGGCACTGTTGCTACAGTGCCACGGTTGCTACAGTACTACTGTTTGCTACCGTGCAGCGCCGCAGCACTGGATTTCAGCGCCGCGGCGGCAATTGCAGAAAGTGAGTGCCGCGGCACCGGGACCTGGACAGCAAAAGTTGACAGGTTGCTGAAAATCAGGAAACCCAAAAGTAACCCTAAGTGCGCCCTAATTTCGTGCTCTTACCTATATATTTGCTCAAAACTTATATTTTGAAGGGAGACTCCAGCTGGGACAGCAGCTGGAAACACAAAGAAACACCTAACTTCTAAGTTTGGAGAAATCAAAGAGGAGGAAAGCAAGCTTCAACTTCAAAGACATTTGACAGGGATGTCTTCTTTGCTTTGATTCTTTACTTATTGTAAGATGTTTAGTTTACATGTATTGATGGAATTAGCTTCAAGATTGTGTAGTTTAATGATGAGCTAATTTCATAAATCTAGGATTACATCCTTAAACTCATTATGTGATTGATTTTAGCTCTCTCTTTTATGGTATTAATTCAGCTTTTGATATATTCATTGTGCTTATGCTTAATGCTATTTGATTACTTGGCCAGTAGTTAAATTGATCTAGAAATGCTTAAATAAACTTGACAAAGGCATTTAGGTATTCAGTCTTAAGCATATTGATGCATGATCATAGTGTAGTACACTTGAGTTTCATATGAGATAGACATATACTCATAAGGCATGTATGGCTCATAAAACTTGTGCTTAATGAATTTTGTTCAATTTATTTATCATAGACATATAGATATTTGATTGGATAGAATATATTTGCTTGACCTACAAAAGAGGCTTGTGATGTGTTAAGTGTTTTGGTCAATATATGAAGTTGAGAACCAATAGACCTAAAAGAGATTCTGCTGAATTTATTTGCATAATGGGGGATAGTTTGTAATCCTAGGATTTCTCATATTGAATTTAACTTGTTGGTAATTTAGTTTATCACTTAGCATAATTAAGTTGTTCTTTTACTTGAGTAGTTTAATCTCATACATTAAATCATTTTTTGGATAATAGTAGAAAGACGCCATTTCAGTACTTAAACTAGAAAAGACAAATCATTCTCTGTGGGATCGATAATTTTCTCATCATATATTACTTGTTGTGACAACGTGCACTTGCGCTAATTTGTGTTATAGAAAACACACAACAATAACTTATATGGAATCTTTAGATTAATCATGAGCCCTATCAAAAAGAACAATAACCTTCAGGTTAAAGGTTCCCGGGTTATACTTGTCATTATTAAAGTTTTTTCATTGTCGTTCACATAAAGGTTCCAAGTTTGCATTAGTCGGTATTGAGATTTTCTCATTATTGTTCACCCAAAGGTTCCTAGGTGGTATTGGTTATTATTAAAGTTTTCTTATTATCGTTCACTTGAAGGTTCCTAGGTTGTACTACTATTAAGGTTTTCTCATTGTTGTTCACTCGAAGTTTCCTAAGTTGTACTAGTTGTTATAAGAGTTTTCTCATTGTCATTCACCTAAAGGTTCCTAAATTTTATTAGTCATTATTAGGGTTTCCTCTTTGTCATTCACTAGAAGGTTTTTAGGATGTAATGGTCATTATTGAAGTTTTCTCATTGTTGTTCATATAAAGGTACCTAGACTGTATTGGCGATTATCGAAGTTTTCTTGTTGTCATTCCCCTAAAGGTTCTTAGGCTGTACTGGTCGTTATTGGAGTTTTCTCATTGTCATTCACTCGAAGATTCCTAGACTATACTGGTTGTTATTAGGGTTTTCTCTTTGTCATTCACCCAAAGGATCCCAGACTATGTTGGTCGTTATCGAAGTTTTCTTATTGTCATTCACCTAAGGTTCATAGACGGTATTAGTTGTTATCAAGGTTTTCTCTTTGTCGTTCACCCAAAGGTTTTTAGACTGTGATGGTCATTATCGGGGTTTTCCTATTGTCATCCATTTGAATATTCCTAGATTGTACTGGTCATTGTCAGGGTTTTATGTGATTGGTGTCATAGAGAACTTAAGTAATTGGCCTCATAGGGAGGGCTTATATTAATAAGTTAATATATTGAAAGAGAATAATAATCTCCGAATGCATTAAACAAGAAAAACCCAATCACCATATGTTAAGAGAAAACAATGGTAAGTCGAGTATCATGAGCACAAGCTGAGAAAATGATAATAGTAAGTCGAGCTCCACAGGCCGAACAACATAGACATAGACCAAGAGAAAAATAGTAATGAGCTGAGCACTATACACCAGATGAAAGAGAACAATAATAATTGGTTGAGCACCATATCCATAAGTTAAGAGAAATTAATTATAAGATGAACACCGTAGGTGTAAGTCAAAAAAAATATAATAAGATTGAAACAATAGGCATAAACCTATAGAATAATAGTAACAACAACAACAACAACAACAACAACAACAACAACAACAATAATAATAATAATAATTAGTTGAAAGGAAATTAAAAACTCGAGCACCATAGGTGTAAATAAGTTGAACTAGAAACCTAGGCATCATAGACCGAGTGACTTAAGCCGAATAACATGGGCTGAGTAGTATAGGGCAATATAAGCTAAACAACATAAATTAGGCCCCATAAGCATGAGTATATGCTAAAATAAAAACTCGGGCACAACTAATGGAGAGAAAATAATGATAAACTGAGCAACATGAACATGAGCATAGGTCGAGCAGTATAGACTGAGCAGTTTGAATTGAGTGCCATAAACTTTTGACTCCTCCTCTTAATACCATTACGGATCATATCGTTAAAGTAAGCAAGACCTATTCCTCTTTTGGTCGTGCCAATAAATGATTTAGTAGGCTCAACTTCTCTAAGTCTATTTATTTTTCCCTCCTTAAAATCCTAGAAATGTCGAAAACAACTTGTGAAGGAATGATAAATAAAACTTTTAGTCAAAAGTTTCAATATAATAAAAAAATTTCAAGGGATATAGAGGCATTATGGCTACTGGTTTCATTTTCTCTATGCATAGTAAAAATGACTTGGTTTTCTGTTGCACTATAGTTATGACTTGATTTTCTACGAGCACTATAGCTATTATTCGGTTATTACCAAAGACAACAGCAATGATTCAATTCTTTCCTAAGACAGTATCAATGGCCCAATTCTTTTTAAGGAATAACAACAATGGCTCTATTCTTTCTCTAGATGGCAGTAGTGGCTCGATTCTTTCCCATGACACAAATAATGGCTTACTATTTTCTTAGGATAGTAGTATTGGCTCAAAGCCTTTGTTGCTGCCTTAGCCAATGAAGATAAGGCTACCATCCGTTCAAATGAAACAATAAAATAATTCTTATCACCTCTTATTCCTATGCAAGGTAGCTGGACCTAACTGAGCCATCTTTTTCAAGAAATTATAAAAAGTTTAGTTGGCTTAATTTTAAATACTTAGTTGGGGTGGGGATTAGGTTGTTAATCTTTATAGCTTTTTGTATCATTTTCTATAATTTGAATTTGTATTTTTGGGGAAACAAGACGAGTCATTATTATTCTTCGATTGTATGCTACAATATAAAAACTGATTATAATTTGGGCAGTGGGGGTGCTAGTGAAAACCTTACGATGCTTAAGCCAGTTTAATTGTATAAAAAATCTTAAAAATTTTAGGAAGGCAATTTAATTTGATTTGATGAATTTTATAATTTATGATTTCTTAATTATTTCCATGTTTTTAGGGATATCCCTTAATTAGTTAGATTCCCTTAAAGAGATAAAGACCCTTCTGCCCTCATTTTTAGGATTAAGGTTGACCCTAAAATCTAAATGGAAACAAATTTGTAATCTTTATCTTGTAGGATTATTCTGAAAGAAAATGTTATTTGGCTTTTCAATAGATCTTTTTAAAGGTTTAGAAGAGAATCTTAATGAATTTAAGAGCATTTATATAAACTTGGCAAAATACTCATGAAGTAATTAGTGATGAGAATCAGGATGTTATTCTTTTAAATTCATTGTCAAGTTCTTATAGAGAAGTAATATTAGCAATTAAATATTGTAGAAAAGGTCTTACCCTAAACGATTTCTTAACTGAATTAAGACAAAGGGAATAATAAATTAAAAAAAAAATGAGAAGAAAAAGAATGGAGATAATCTGTATGCCTGATAAAGACTATAGAAAAAAAAAGAGGAGTTATTAGGAAAATCCAAGTCTAAGTCAAAGACTAGTGGAAGAAAGTTCTATGGAAAGGAGAGGCACTTAAAAAGAAATGACTATGAAAAACTTAGAAATTAAAAGAAAAGGGTTTCGATCATATAAATGTAGTAGTAGCATCTAATAGGTATGACAATTCAGAAGTTCTCACAGTTTCAGTAGGGGAAAATCTAAAAGATTGGGTCTTGGATTTTGAATGTGCTTACTATATAAATCATAACAAGGAATGGTTTGATTTATATGAAAAATATGAAGGAATAAGGTACTAATGTGGAACAATGATTCAAGCAAGGTGATTGAGATAAGTACAATTCTCATAAAGTTATATGATGGAATAATAAAGATCCTAAACAATATGAGACATGTTCTTAATTGAATAAGAACCTGATATTTTGAAGATTTTTGAATGAATTAGAATATACAAACTAAGCAAGCTAGTCTATATACAAGAAAGCACTGTTACTAGATATATTGTTGCATCTGCTCATGCAGGGTACAGTAAGACTGAGTTGTGGCATAAAAGATTAGGCCACACAAAAAAACTAGGCTTACTATAGTTGGAAAAATAGGGTCTCATTAGGAACAAAAGGTTAGTTAGGTTAAATTATGTCAATACTGTACATTGGAAAAATAACACAGGCTTTGCTTTAGCACTAGTAATTAAAAGGTAGATAGAGTTCCAGAATACATACATACTGAGTTGGGGGGGCAAAAAATATAGCAACACAAGATGGTAATAGGTATTTTTTATCCTTGGTTGATGACTACTCAATAAAGGAACATGTATAAGTAAATGAGCCAAGAAAAACTCAGAGTAAGGTAGAGGGATCTTACATTTAAGTGAAATTACATCTTGAAATTGACGTATTTTAGGGTGTATGCATGTGATTATGTACATATTGAAAAAATAAAATTATGCAACATATACATGAATTTGGCAGCGAAATTTATCAGGTAATCAATATATACACATGTAGTTCAATTCTTAACAATTTAAGAATACAGAAACATACCTTTGAAGACCTCCGATGAAGATTTCCAATTTCAGATATCCTTACTCCAAGTTTGAGCTCACCTTGAAGTGCACTCTTGTCCAATTCTAGTTCACAATAATCCGGTGGGATTGTTGTTGGGTTATGTGGTGTAGGGTGGTACAAATAAAACTTAGGGTTCTTTGCATGTGGATTGTGTTCATCATACAAACAATATACATATCTCATACATACATGTGCACAGCGGAAGATTAAATATAATGAACACAGAAAATAACATTTGATTAAACTTAAATTCGAAATTGAGAAATATCACCAATGAAGCCTTTGGATTAATTTTCTTTGAAGTCCACCATGAAGTGAATCTTTGATCAATTCTAGCAATCAACAAGGGTGGGTTTGATTGTCTAGAATGGCAGCATCTTAATCCAGCATATGTGTTTAACTCTTAAACATTTTCAAAGTTAAACAATTTAACTTAATTAAATTTGTTTTTCCTTTTATTCAACTCTTGAATAAATAAAACAAATCTTGTTTTTAGTTATTACATTTAGTAACCATTAATTCAATTTGTTTTGTTGTTCTAACACTTAAAACACAAAACAAAGAATTCCAATATCTCAAATTGTAATGGCTTTCAAAAATGCAAAACCTATAAACTAAAAACAATTTCAAAAGATTAATGATTTTCAATTTCATTTCACTTTATATACTAATGCATAAATTCCAAACTAATTTGAATTTCATTTGCATTTCATTTGGCTTAACCTAACCTTAGTTAACATTTAACCATAGTTAGATTACTTTAACTTAACCTTTAAGTTAATAAATATTTAATTAATTTAACCATAGTTAACTAACTTAACCATGGTTAGGTTAACCTTTACTTAACCATTAAGTAAAGTTAACTAACTTAACCTTATGGTTAACTTTTAACCTTAGTTAAGTTAAATCATTTATTTAACAATTAAACAAATAAATATTTATTTTAATTATTTAACAATTAAATAATCATAAAGTGAAATTACTTTTATATCCTTACTCGGTTACCAAGTTAACCTAAAGTGGGTCCCACCATTTAACCATATACTTTAGTTAACGTAACCTTAGTAATTGCTGAATTATACTGTATTGAACAATTCAATACGGTACACTACCCAAGTGCTCAAAGAGTACATTTCATATTGGGACTCTCTAGGTCTACACCCGATTTGTCAAATGGAACTATTCCATTAATCCGTAATCGATGCCCCACGCACACGTTACGAATATTACAAATCAGTGTGTCAGACCATACAAGTTGAGGTCATAACGTATACGTATAATCCTTCCATCATTTATACCCTGGATGTGCGGGGATATAGATCAGCACCATCAAATCCCCATTTGCTCATCCAATAATCTTATCTCCAGATTCGTATCTCGATAAACAATATACGCAAACATTTTTGCTATATTGTTTAACCCTGTGGGAAACTCTTTTCCCGGGTTTATGCTTGTGGCCACAAGACTTTATGAAATACAATCTCGGAGCATCGGATATACAACTTACCTACGTAAGCTGATGGATCCCGTATCTACGCACACCGGACTCCATGAGCATCGGACCATACCCAGCGACACATAGTGGTCAGACCATGAAAGGTCTCTGACATATGTGGAACCAAAGCATGATGGATCACTCACAAGACCACCGTGGCGCTCAGGTCAAAGGACCACGATTACTACTCAACTCGAGAGGACCTTCCTTTGACGGTTTCATAGGATATCTATTGGGGTCCTCATAAGTCTGTTCAGTATCCAGTCCTGACTGGATACCCGCATGTCTATACAAGCTCTAAGCTCATGGTCAGCTAAGAACAACCATCTGAACCAGTCAGATATAGACATACACTAATCTATATATTGTGAATTCACCGATAGACCCGCATTGATGATCATAGATCAGGAACATTATATTTGAGACATACTTACATAATGATATTTCTTAGCACCTATTGCAACTCTTTGCAACTATATCATTATAAGTATACTCTCAGGTCTTTGTCCCATTATAGACAAAGTTCTAACTCTTTAGACCTCGCTGACTCTTATAAACTGATAACTATTAACAGTGCTAACTATTAGCATTTATAACTCTCAGCTTTGATAACTATTAGTTCTGGTCTAAACTCCTTTAAACCAGATCTGAACTATTTTAGATCAAACAATGTCTGTAATGTTACAAGCATTTTACCATATTAATATGATATTAACAATCTTTATTCGAAATGTTTATTGTATAAATATTAACAATTAATATTCATACAATATTAGAATGGCACGTGAGCACCAGCTCCAACAAACTCCCACTTGCTTCAGTGCCATACATACTGGTATCTCATACCAATACACTCCACGTGTTTCTCAAACACTATAAGAGTTTAGGCTTAGGGGGCTTCTTGGCTTAAGCAATCACCGTTAATTTGTAATATAGTGGGATAGGATCCACTGAGTTTAGAACTCTTCAAAGCTCTGCAATTATCTTGAATATCCATAGTACGTCTCTTGCTGGCTTCTCAAGCCGCAACACATTCTACCTCCAAGGCAGAATTAGCTATGAACATTTATTAATACACATTTAACTAGTTCCGGTACTGATATAGAGAAACACATAACTAAATGTAGACTTTCTACCATTCAGATCAGACGTAAGTCTGAATATGTGTGTCCCTTCTTTTGTAAGAAACTTTCTCCATATTTTATAAACTTATCCTCTATACTTCTCAAGTATATTTCAGATATGTTTCACAACTCTTTAATGGTCGTGTTCTGGATTAAACAGATATCAGTTTGTAACAGTTACAACCATCTAAATCCAGATATCGTACATGAGACTGTATGCATTTATCTATTTCTAGCTAATGCATCTGAGACGTTAGACACTCTAACTCTCTCATCTTCTTCCCGAGGACACTTCCTCTAAGAAAGATGATTGCCATGTCTAAAAAGGACTTTAACTGTCTCACAGTCAATTAAGTTGTACCTTTTCATAGACTTAGTCTATGTACGATGATTGAGAGAGTCTTATTAACTCCTTAGCTATATCTCTATAAAGCTTTATACCTAGTATACATGAAGTCTCTCTCAAATCTTGTATGAAGAAGTTCTTTACACAGATAACACTTATCTGATTTACTTGCTACACTCTAATCATCGTTTCCAATGTTGAGTATATATTTTTCACTTTAGAGAACTAAAAAGATAATTCTACTCCCACTGCCCTTTCTGAACACACTCGCTTCCTCTTTATTCCTGATAAAACCAGACTTTCTGATTTCATCATATAAACAAAGATTCCAGCTTCGGGAAAAACTACTTAAGTCCAAAAATGGACTTCCTTAGTTTGCACATTATATTAGAAGTTAGGCTTGGATGCAAAAACATCAAGTTATTCTCTGCATATCTCTTACTCGAGATATACTTCCCAGAACAGATTATTTACATCTATTAGCCAGTCCCATAATCATAATATACAACAATAGCCAACAAAATCCAAATTGACTTTGGTATGTTTACTGATGAAAAAGGTTTCCTCATTATTGATCCTAGATCTCTGAGTGTAACCTTTCAACATCAGTCAGGCCATGAAGGACCATTCCTTCAGATATGGCTCATATTGCTTCCGCTGCGTAAACTGATTTACTGCAGATAGAAACAATTTCTACAGGAAGCACAACTAAGTCCTAGACTTAATTGTCATACTTAGAGTCAAATTCAAATTTTATGGTATCTAATCATCAACAAAATCTAAATTGACTTTAGCATGGTTACTGATGAAAAAGGTTTTCTCATTATTGATCATAAATCTCTGAGTGTAACCTTTCAACATCAGTCAGGCCATGAAGGACCATTCCTTCAAATAGGGCCCACACTGCTTCCGCTGCGTAAACTGATTTACTGCTAATAGAAACAGTTTCTACAGGAAGCTCAACTAAGTCCTAGACTTAATTGTCATGCGTTGAGTCAATTTCAGAATTTTATGATATGTTGTCATTTTCCCGAATCGATGTCAAACATCGTCTCTTCATAAGTTAAAGGATCCTTTTCTTCAACTAAGAAAATATCAAGGGCACCTTCAAGTATCAAACATACCTAAATGATGGCTTTGATATCTTTTTGGACCTATGAACTTAGTGTGTTAAAGGTATTTCACTCATTTAAAATTAAAATTCCATCGTTGGTTCATCTATATTTAGATTGACTTCATTAAGTTCAATCTTTCTATAATCTCCACATTCGTATCTCGATAAACAATATACGCAAACATTTTTACTATATTGTTTAACCCTGTGGGAAACTCTTTTCCCTAGGAATGTGACATTATGATAAACGAACATATTTCGTTCATTTGAATTATAGAATTGGTATCCCATTATACACTTGGGATACTAAATGAACCAATACTTGTACTGTTGGATACAAGTTTATTCTGTTGCATAACTCTTATGAAAGCAGAATAACACCAAGTCTTAACATACTTAAGACTCGTTTCCCTTTTAGTATATATCTCATATAAAGTAGTAGGAATGATTATGGAATTATTTAATAAGTGAGTAGCAGATGTTAAAGTATAACCTCATAGATATTTTAGAAGATCAGCGATTCTCAATATCAATCAGATTGTATCTAATATAGTCTGATTCCTCATTTCCTAAACATCTTTATGTTGAGGAGTATCTAGAGGACTATGCTGAGAGAGAATCATATTCTAGTTAAATAATTTGTGAATTTACTGATAATGTATAAATTACTTCGATCTTATCGAAAGCACTCAATATACATTAGGGTTTGTTTCTTTACTTTCATTATCAGAACATTTTGAACACTTCAAAATTATTCTGACCTGCGTTTCCTAGAAACACATGTCTATATAGCGACAATCACTATAAAGACAATGAAGTATCGAAATCATTTATAACAGTAAGGTTTATTGGACTAAATACATCTATATGTACCAGATCCAATAAACCAGTGGCTTGGCGTCTTACACCTACATAAAGATTCAACCATATTCTCTTGAATTCATAATTCATAAACTAGTCAATGTACTATAGTCAGATCAAATATCTGACCATCCTTAACCAGCTAGGATAGTCGTCTCACGACTACATGACCTAATCTTATATATACCACTATTCATTATTATTTAAGTTGCTGAAATACTATTTATTCTGTTCACCTTTACTCTTATAACATTTCCTGTTGTATATAAGATATAACGGCCATCTATTAACTGACATTCAATTAATAAATCAGTATCATTATCACAAGGAACTATTTCCTTATTTTTATGATAACCCTCTCTGTCAGCTACAGGGAGTGATATGATTTACCTAATAATGTTTGGCTCAAAATAGCAATTATACAACATTAATGCTGTTACTAGAAATAAGAAGTAACTGTGAAGTTTTAACGGCTACCACGCATAAGAAATCTCCATTACCTATGTGAAGCTGAACTTCTCATTTCTTAGTAATCAAGCATTTCTCAAATCATGTAACATCTTACAGATATGAGAATAATAAGCGGTATCTCATACCTTTGCTAAGTTAACATCAAATGCTAATGAAATGTTAATGTTTGGTGAAACAGATATCTAATGAGTCAATCTTTCTTAAGTCAAGGTGCGATGAATAGTAACATTTACTATTTCAAACCTTATCACGGTGTAAACACTTTCCATTATGACTTTTCTCTATCTGTGGTTTAGTAATATCAAATATTACTGAATCTAGAACTATTCTTAGATCCTTAAACAAGTCTTAAAAATTTTATTCAGTACCCTATAGTTATTGGTATTTTAATCAAGATTACTAACGGATTGTTCATACTCATCTTATCTCTATAAGACAAGTATCTTATCTCTATAAGATAAACATTTTATCTCTATAAGACAAATTTGGAGATGCATAGCAGTACATTTCTTATTGTTAATAAATTACGCTTTAGATCATAGGTATAACTGTTATACATTTTTTAATCTAAAAACGCCCTCCCACTGCTTTACTTAATCCTTTTAATCTCTCAAATGGGATAAGATAGTATAATATTTTAAACTACACAGCGGGAAGTGGATCCCATTGGGGTTTTACTCCAGCCTCACGCTAAAGCAATATTGGCCTTTATAAATCCAACAGGTAGACAACTCTTGTCAATTGTATCTCATACAACTCTTTCTTCTGATCCTAAATACACATTACCCTCACGTTAAAGCAATATTGGGTAACTGTATTTCAGATTAACTCGTCAATGCTCAAATATATGTTACTGACACTATCCTCACGCTAAAGCAATATTGGATAATATGTTCGCATATATTTGATTCATCTCATGTTTTACCGGCATTAGACCAAGTCACACCGACCAAATCCCTCACGCTAAAGCAATATTGGGAAAGACCATAGTGACCCATCTCACACCGTATTGACAAGACGGACCATTTAAAATATTATCAAATAATATAATAAATTTCAATCTAATTAAGAGAGATTTTAATAACAGGCTTTCATATTATATGCTCTCATCATATGAGAGGTTATTCTCAATCAATTATTCATTTCTGTACAAGCACAACTAACCCCCACCAGTGGGGCCCCCATTGTGATTACAAAAATAAATAAAAAAAAATATTATTTTCTTGGTTTATCATGTAAACTAATAACCATTATTATTACATCTCATAAACCCCCACATGCATAAAATAAAAAGATTTTACTCTTTTTTTTTTGTGTAAGAACGCTGTGGCGCTGGTCTTGTAGCGCTGCCGCGCTAGGGCTTCACAAGCCTCAGCGCTGCGGCACTGTCTCATAGCGCTGCCGCGCTAGGGCTTCACAAGCCTCAGCGCTGCGGCGCTGTCTTACCAGCGCTGGGGCGCTGGAAGCAGTGCTTCCTGCGCTAGGGCGCCAGACACCCAGCGCCCCTGCGCCTATCCAGCGCTGGGGCGTCATACACCCAGCGCTCCAGCGTTCATATGAACGCTGCCGCGCTGGACCTTAGCACTGCCGCGTTCCAGGTGTTGTTTTTCACTGGTTTGCATTTTTAACACTTAAAATGCATCCTAACAGCTCCGGAACTTGTCATACAACTTAGCCAACACTTAGCTAACACTAAAAAACCACCCATAACAACACAAATTGCTCTGATACCAATTGTTGGGTTATGTGGTGTAGGGTGGTACAAATAAAACTTAGGGTTCTTTGCATGTGGATTGTGTTCATCATACAAACAATATACATATCTCATACATACATGTGCACAACGGAAGATTAAATATAATGAACACAGAAAATAACATTTGATTAAACTTAAATTCGAAATTGAGAAATATCACCAATGAAGCCTTTGGATTAATTTTCTTTGAAGTCCACCATGAAGTGAATCTTTGATCAATTCTAGCAATCAACAAGGGTGGGTTTGATTGTCTAGAATGGCAGCATCTTAATCCAGCATATGTGTTTAACTCTTAAACATTTTCAAAGTTAAACAATTTAACTTAATTAAATTTGTTTTTCCTTTTATTCAACTCTTGAATAAATAAAACAAATCTTGTTTTTAGTTATTACATTTAGTAACCATTAATTCAATTTGTTTTGTTGTTCTAACACTTAAAACACAAAACAAAGAATTCCAATTTCTCAAATTGTAATGGCTTTCAAAAATGCAAAACCTATAAACTAAAAACAATTTCAAAAGATTAATGATTTTCAATTTCATTTCACTTTATATACTAATGCATAAATTCCAAACTAATTTGAATTTCATTTGCATTTCATTTGGCTTAACCTAACCTTAGTTAACATTTAACCATAGTTAGATTACTTTAACTTAACCTTTAAGTTAATAAATATTTAATTAATTTAACCATAGTTAACTAACTTAACCATGGTTAGGTTAACCTTTACTTAACCATTAAGTAAAGTTAACTAACTTAACCTTATGGTTAACTTTTAACCTTAGTTAAGTTAAATTATTTATTTAACAATTAAACAAATAAATATTTATTTTAATTATTTAACAATTAAATAATCATAAAGTGAAATTACTTTTATATCCTTACTCGGTTACCAAGTTAACCTAAAGTGGGTCCCACCATTTAACCATATACTTTAGTTAACGTAACCTTAGTAATTGCTGAATTATACTGTATTGAACAATTCAATACGGTACACTACCCAAGTGCTCAAAGAGTACATTTCATATTGGGACTCTCTAGGTCTACACCCGATTTGTCAAATGGAACTATTCCATTAATCCGTAATCGATGCCCCACGCACACGTTACGAATATTATAAATCAGCGTGTTAGACCATACAAGTTGAGGTCATAACGTATACGTATAATCCTTCCATCATTTATACCCTGGATGTGCGGGGATATAGATCAGCACCATCAAATCCCCATTTGCTCATCCAATAATCTTATCTCCAGATTCGTATCTCGATAAACAATATACGCAAACATTTTTGCTATATTGTTTAACCCTGTGGGAAACTCTTTTCCCGGGTTTATGCTTGTGGCCACAAGACTTTATGAAATACAATCTCGGAGCATCGGATATACAACTTACCTACGTAAGCTGATGGATCCCGTATCTACGCACACCGGACTCCATGAGCATCGGACCATACCCAGCGACACATAGCGGTCAGACCATGAAAGGTCTCTGACATATGTGGAACCAAAGCATGATGGATCACTCACAAGACCACCGTGGCGCTCAGGTCAAAGGACCACGATTACTACTCAACTCGAGAGGACCTTCCTTTGACGGTTTCATAGGATATCTATTGGGGTCCTCATAAGTCTGTTCAGTATCCAGTCCTGACTGGATACCCGCATGTCTATACAAGCTCTAAGCTCATGGTCAGCTAAGAACAACCATCTGAACCAGTCAGATATAGACATACACTAATCTATATATTGTGAATTCACCGATAGACCCGCATTGATGATCATAGATCAGGAACATTATATTTGAGACATACTTACATAATGATATTTCTTAGCACCTATTGCAACTCTTTGCAACTATATCATTATAAGTATACTCTCAGGTCTTTGTCCCATTATAGACAAAGTTCTAACTCTTTAGACCTCGCTGACTCTTATAAACTGATAACTATTAACAGTGCTAACTATTAGCATTTATAACTCTCAGCTTTGATAACTATTAGTTCTGGTCTAAACTCCTTTAAACCAGATCTGAACTATTTCAGATCAAACAATGTCTGTAATGTTACAAGCATTTTACCATATTAATATGATATTAACAATCTTTATTCGAAATGTTTATTGTATAAATATTAACAATTAATATTCATACAATATTAGAATGGCACGTGAGCACCAGCTCCAACAATTGTGAAGCTAGAATAGCAGCAGTATGATCTCCAACAACAAGGTTTTGATTCTAGAAAGAAAAATATAAAAGATTTATTTTTCTTTCTCCTTTGGTTTTTCTCACAAGTCTTTGTACTTTGAAAAACTCTCTCAAAACCAACTCTTCTTTTTCCTCTCAACCCTTGCACGAATTTTCATTTACTCTCATGTTAACACAATTGAAACTCAACTATTTTAGTGGTTACAAAAACTTCACAAGTGCTCCACCAAAATTAGATTAAGTGGCCAACTACCAAAACCATTTTTGTTGGCCATTTTAATGGTCTAATAAAATTAACCATTAATTACAAAATGGTGCTCCACAAAATTTAGTTTATGTTTCTCAAATTAGGTATGTCTTCCATTTAGGAATAAAATAATAAATAAATAAAATAATATTTTATTTATTTAAATAACATTTATTTAATTATTCAAAACAATATTTGAATAATTACTATTTACCTTATTTGATTTTATTAACATGGTAAATGGTTGAATTCATGGTAAAATAATTCATACAATAAAATTGTGCCACTTGTTAATATCTAATTAGTTAATAACTCTTGTCAACTAATTAAATAATATACTTAACATTTAAGTTTAAACAAGTGCACAACCCGAGGAACCCCGAAACATATTTTCGGTTTGCTGGAATTTCTAGGATGGAACTGTTCAATCCATTATGCTGCCCCAGTGCACAACGAGTACACTTCATATTGTGAGACTCTCTAGGTCTACGCCCGAATTGTCATATAGAACTCCTCCATACGTCCGTGAACGATTCCCCACACACACGTTACGGATATTACAAAGCGGCGCGTTAGACCATACAAGTTGAGGTTATAACATATTCATATAATTCCTCCATCATTTATATCCGAGTAGAGCAGAGATATAGATCAACACCGTCAAATCTCCATATGCCCGACCGAAACTTATCTCTAGAATTGTATTTCAATAAATAATATTATCAAATACTTTTGTAATATTATTTATCCTTAGGGTTAAAATCTTTTCCCAGAAATTACTGCTTATGGCCATAAGACTTTCTGAAATACAATCTATAGAGTATTAGGATATAATACTCACCCAAATGAGCTGATGGATCCCATATCTATGCACACCGGATTGCATGAGCATCGGACCATACCCAGCGACACGCAGCGGTAAGACCATGAAAGGTTTCTAACATGTGTGGAACCAAAGTATGGTGGATCACTCACAAGCCCACCGTGGCACTCAGGTCAAAGGACCACGAATACTACTCAACTCGAAATATCCTCCATTGACGACTTTATGGGATGTTTATTGGAGATCTTTGTGAGTCTGTTCAGTATTCAGTCCTTACTAAATACCTGTATCTCTATAGGAGCTTCCACTAAACTCATAGTTTGCTAAGACTAACCATCTGGACCATTCAGATATAGACATACACCAATCTATATATTTGTTAAGGTATTCACTGATAGACCTGCATCAGTAAAGATAGATCAGGAATATAATATTTGAGAACATATTTGCATAATGACATTTCCTAGCACTATTTGCAACTCTTTGCAATTATGTCATTACTAATACATTCTTAGGTCTTTGTCCCATTTCAGACAAGGCTCTAACTCTTTAGATATCGCTGACTCTTATAACCTGGTAACTCTTATCAGTGCCAACTCTTAGCATTTATAACTTTCACCGTTGCTAATTCTTAGCACTGATCTAAACTCATTTAGACCAGATCTGAACTCTTTCAGATCGTACAATGTCTGACACGTTACAAGCATCTTACCATATATAAATATAATTAGTAATTTATTGAAATAACAACACTAGTATAAATATTAATCAAATATTCATACATAATGGGATGGCACGTAAGCACAAATCCCAACAGAAACTTCTTCTGGGAATAATATACAAGCTAAACTAGAAATGGATGCATAACCTCAAATTTATCATGAACCAATACAAAATCAATAGATAGAGTTTCAAGATAAATATCCATGGTAGAGGTCTAAGATAAAGACCCGAGATAAAGGCCCAAGATAAAGGTCTAAGATAGAGCTCTAATAGAGAGGTTTGAGATAAAGGTCCAAGATAGAGGCTCGAGATAGAGATCGATAGGCTATGTATAGTTGTAGGGATTGGTTTAAAAACTTAAACTGGTCAGATCGATACTAGTAATGTTTTTAGATAATCACTTAGCTATTCATTTTTGTAGAAACTAGGCATTCAGAGAGTTGATTTCTCGTGAAAACAATAAAGCTAGAGAAGATAAGCACTGAGGAGGATTATGCTAATCTAGGAATGAAGGTAGTGTTTGCGAACAAGTTTAAGGTATGTTTAAGTATATTGCATATAGATAAGGTATGAGCAACAAAAATAGAATTTGAGCTAAAAAAGGAATAGAGCATTGGTACAAAGACTAAAATGCATTAGAACTAAAGGTGGATACGTAAAGTTCTTGGTTCAAATGCATTTTTAGGCAAAAAGAAGGGGTCAAAATAAAAGTGTCCAGATGCCAATAATTTAGCCCAAAATGCATAGTATCACTAATGACAGACTTTGTAATTTTTAGTAAATACATAAACAACGTTATTTTTAGCTGTTGAATCCATTATTAAATGAGCCCAACAGGCTGCCCCATTGTGTCTCTCTAAAGGAGGCCCATGACAATTAAAAAAGTCCAAATCAAGTCTAAAAGCATGAATTACAACCCAATGTCAAACAAAAGCAGGTATTTTGATCAAGTAAAACCTAACCCGCTGACTTACGGACCCTAGAAATAGGTTGAGTAGGTATTATGAAGCAGGAAAGGATTTAAGTTACTATTTTATTTGAAATATGACTTAATAAGTTTAGTTCTTCTTAAAGGAGGAATCCTCACAAAAAAAAGGGTAAAATCCTTTAGATTCATTTTTTGAATTGATTGCATCATGTGTGTAACTAATAAGCACCCTAATTAAAAATAACAATCACATTATGTGTCCATGCATAATTCAAGTCTGATTTGCACTTATATCCTATAAATAGAGGCAATTTATTGATTATTATTCATTCAGTTCTTAGCGTTCAAACTCATAGCATCCTACTTGTCTTTGAAGCACTCCCACACATAGAGCACCCATTTTCTTGAATTATGAATGACTTGAGTATTAAAGTATCTTTTTTAGCAGGAGAATGATGCTTTTCAAACAGATTTAAGGATACTCTGAGGGCAAGAAGATAATTTCTTTGGAGTTCCAAACTTTGGAGCTATTAGTATGCCGATTATAGGGAACTGAAACAAAAAGCATGTTTTTCTCGACTCAAAAATCTCTTAAAGAATTATAAAAAAACATCAACTCTTGTTCTGCAAAAATAGGAAACATTGAAAGCGGAGGCCCTGACACTTTGAACTTAACCAGACTAGGAGACAACAGTTCTGCCAACATGATAAGGGTCTACTAAAATGTTGAGGGAGCTAAAAGAATCCAGAATGGTGAATCAAGATCAAAAAGATCGAGTAGCTACCTTGGAAGGGATTGTAGACTTCTAAGATGATATTGAGGAACTTCCTCCCTGGGAGACAATAACAAAGAATCATTAACAAGAGCAAGTCTAAAAAAATGCGAGAAAGAAGGAACTTGCAAATAAGTTCAGATAAATGAAAACAATAGAGCAAAAATGCAATATGGATAGTGAGTAAGATTTTAGGGCAATATATCTAAAAGAAGTCAATAAATTGTGCGAAAAGAGCACAAATACTAGAACCGGTGAGGACAAAATGTATTTAATGCAGAAAGTTAATCAAGACCCATTCACAGAAGAAATAAAAAGTGGATAGACCAAGGAAGTTCATCATACCAAATTTCTCCTTATACAACAAAACAAAAGACCTTGAAGAACACATCTTCCATTAATAAAGATGATAATGCACTCTTCAAATGATGCCTTGAAGTGCATTATCTATCCTTTCAACCTTAAGGGTCTCGCCTAAACCTAGTTCTATCGTCCAAAAGA